>CM075189.1:30539838-31139838 GCA_037577475.1 Chaunax sp. Z400 | reverse complement strand
CAGTCAGTCTACCTCTGCAAACATTCAATTTAAAACGTCACACACACACACACACACACACACACACACACACACACACACACACACTTCCCAAACACACACAAGTATGCATGTATGCGCTCATGTACACGTATGTTAATGATTGAGACTAAAACATGAGGATTACACGGCTGTCTCTTCAATTAAATATTCAAACTCCTATAATTCCTCGACTGTGAATCGGAGAGGAAGCAGAAGAAATGTCAACGGTGTGCAAACGACATGCATTCCAGAAGTGATGGGGATTCTGTCAGAGGACCCCAGCAGCACTGACAAGCATGTGACATCAGCGATAATGTCCAAGACAGAGATCATAACCGTGATAATGGCTGTGATTACATTAGCACAGCTATTATGTTCTAGATGACAGATCTCATTAACATATAAACAGCCTCAAACACTGCGTTCACCGTGGAAATTAACAGGCTCACACACACGGGCAAAAAATGTATACATGCAGGGATGTAAGTGTGGGAGATTATGGCACAAGGATTATATGACACAGATATTAACAAACATAATGTCATTAGGTAGGGAAGACAGACAAGAGTGTGTGCTTTACATTTTCACACTCACATAAACGCACAAAAAAGACACAAAGTTCACGTCGGCCTAATCTAAATTTAATTCCCCTGCAATTTTTCCGTCTGACTCATTTTCTCTTCGCACAAAATCACTCAGTGTTTATGTTCCTGTGGATGCGGGGATGGTCTCTAATCTCTCTCTGTCTCTTCCTGCCCTTATGATAAACTGCCTGTCTGACATTGTTTTCTTATCGCGGTGTGTGTGTGTGTGTGTGTGTGTGTGCGTGTGTGTAGGATTGTTTGTTGCAGGAGGGTTTGTGCACAGACACCTTCTAATGAGTGTTTTTGAGAGAGACGTTGAGGGATATTGTCTGTGTGTGTTTGGTTTAGCCAGACCACATCTCCAGAGCCCTCAGAGCATTTGGAGGCAAACATTAACGTCACCGGATGCCTCTGCCCGACTCCCTCTCTCCCCCCCCCGTCATCCCCTACCTCCCTCCATCTTTTGTCATTCTTTCTCTAACCTGTTATCTGATCATTTGCTGTTTCTCTCTCTCCCTCTCTCTCTCTCTGCCTGCTCTAATTTTACAGAATACAGGATGTAGTTAAGCGTGTTCATTCATTATCTAATTAACTAATTTACCAAGCGCTAATTCTTTCTCATCAGCTAATAGTGTGCAGATTAAGTATGAACGTGTCTGAGGAGGGAGTTTGCTTTTAGAGACTATGCTAAATTATTAACCCCTAATTATCAGGTGAAAGTCAGAAGACAGAGACAGCTCTTATCACCGATCAGTCTAATCAGGGACTAATCACTTTTCTTTTCAAAAGACAACATCTTTTCTTCACACCATCATTATGACTCGTGTCATTTGTTGCATCTGCGGCTGGAGAAACAACCTGCAGCCTTTTACAACAACATTCCAGTGATATAATTGCCATGACACCCTTTAATGTTAGGAATACAATGTCATTGTTGCCGCTGCACACTCATTTTCCACGGTGATTCACATCGTGCTCTTTTTTCTTTTGGTTTTCGGAATAGTTTGGAAGTCACTGGGCCCGCTGCCACAGGAAAACACCCCTCAGGCAGATTTAGGAGTTACACATCAAAGGCAGGGAGGAAAGAAATCATGAAATCTGATGATGGAAAGCAGCCGGCTGTAGCTTCAAAACATTGGGACTGCTGGGTGTAATCAGATTTCATATGTGGAAGGATCAGGATGTAGCCAGAAGATACTGTGAAGGAGTCCACAGTAACCGGTAGTAGTAGCTTACTAATCTCCACTGGTAATTACATGAAATAAGTATAACAATATGTGTTCAGCACACTGATCATGTATCCAGCTGTAGCTTTAAATCCACAAAATCATCCAAAAAATAAAATGAAATAAATAAATAACAGTCCAAACCCAAGATAATAAATACATAAGATTATATCTAACAAGACCAGCATCATGTGAGAAGCTGGAAACAGTGGATGCTTAGGGACTGTGTGAAAATGATTTGTTGGTGGTCGGGGTCAGCAGAAGATGGGACAGGTTGTATCTATTTCTCTTATGCTAAAGCAGGGTATTCTGATTTTTTTTGACATGTTTTATTTTATTTTTAAAGTTATTTTTTGGGCATGTTGCCTTTATTCAGGTAAGACAGCCGAAGATATTGTGACAGGAAATGGGGGAGAGAGAGTGAGGGGGTAGACATGCAGCAAAGGGCCAAAGTGGGCATTGAGCCCATGGCTGCCAAGGGAGGACTGCAGCGCACTTAAACCACTGCGCTATCTGCACCCCGACGATGTTTTATTTTTGCCTTAATTTATGTTAGCCTTCTGTTGTTGAGTTTATTATTTATAAGCACATAATTGGTATGAAATTGGTATGAAAGACATTCAAACATCTGATGTCATATGTATGATGTCATATCTATGTCAGATTTGTTTTAGGAATATGATATAAACGAAACATAACAGAATATACTATTTTAATGTTTAATGTCAGTGATGTAGATTTTGTCCACTACAGGCGCTATAGAGCCACATTTTTCTATGTCGCTCCAACGATGCAGTTAATACAACAGACATTCTGACACTGGTTTTACACTAGTCGTTCTTTTTTCTTCTTTTTTTGCACTGATTTTCTTTCTTTTTTTTTACTGCTGTTACCCATTCTATTCTTTTATCTGGATTGGATATAGAAGCTACACAAAATTTTATTGAACTTGTGTATAGTGACAATAAAGATCATCAGATTCTGATTCTGAATTGAACAGCTGTCGGTGGTAACACAACAAAAACGCTGACATTCAAAAGAAGTGGAAAAATCACCTCGATATAAACATTAACTAGCAATATTTTAAATATTGGCTCTGTAAATGTTTTATGAAGAGGGAAATAAATTCACCAGGTTCATCAGGCCAGGAAAACTATCAAATAAAAGTCTTTAAATCTTAATGATTTACCTGTTTAATGTGGTGAAACAAATCAACTCAGTTGTGTGACACTGTTGCAGTTTTTCAAAGTTAAAAAAATATTCATGTGAAATATTTTAGTGCTTTTTCAGTAACAATATAAGGTACAGCCCTTGTCCACAGTTTTTATCCAAGCCCTCTGTCCCCTCCATCTTACTGCAGTTTGTACTACATAAAAAATCTATTCTACATTTCAGCTGGTCATTTCTCAGCTGCACTTAATTAATAAAGACACTACATGTTCCATAATTAATGAAAACAGTATGACTCTTTACACCTTAGCTGTGAATTATCACACATCTTTGACAATGCTCCTCTTGTATCTTCAAAGAAGAACGGGTCATCACCACAGATGTGCAGCTGAACCGAGCTGAAGAGATTCTTTAGAGAGAGTCAGACTTTTCAAAGCGATTGTGCTTTCTGTCGTCTACCACGTGCACAACTGTGGAAAAAAACACCCATCACACCTACCCAGAATGTATTAAAGCCAAATAATTCAAGTTGCTGGTACATTTTATGAGGCCGTGTTTCATGAATTTAATCACTGTACAAAGAGCAGTGGTGGATGGCATTAGAATGGTCTCCACAGTCGCTAGAGTCTGTTTGCCCTGACAATCATTCTACTCAGAAGTGTTTGCACTCAGAAATGTGCCTGAGTGGCCTGTTTTCATTGTGTCACACACACTTCAACATACCTCTCCCTCACTGTTGCTTTTAATCTCACTTTCTTTCATCCTTTGTTTCACTGGGCTCCACAAGCCATTATGTTAGAGTACCTAAATTAAAAGAGGTACATGATTTAATACATGCTCACACTAACGCTCAAGCACACGCACTTTATGCACTGTGAAGGTATTGGTATTCTCCTTTTTCCCATGGTGCAATGGCACTGAAGCAATGGTTATTTACTGTAAGGGTAGATTTTCATACTTTATTCTATGTCCAGTGTGTTTCTATCCTCTCAGGCTACATAGAGAAATACATGTAGACACCACTCAGCTGTTAAAAAAAATCTTTATATATTTATAGTTAATACTGTCTTAAAAGTAAGTGTAAAAGTAATCTAATGAAGCACAACTCTCTTTGTAGGAAAGGTATAAATACAACATTATCTTACGGAAAGCATCGGGTATCCATGTCGGAATCAAAAAATACATTATAATCATCATTATTGTTAACATCATCATTATGATAGCTGTTATTATTACTGTGGTTGCACAAGTCTTTGTCCCTGTTTGTCCTCACCCCCCACCTCTCTCCATCTCCTTCCCCATCTCTCTCTCTCTACCAATCTATCTCATCATCGCCCTCTGTCACCCCAACCAGTCAAAGCAGAGGGTCGCCCACTTTGAGTCTTGGATCTGCTTTTTACCTGTTAAGACAGTTTTTTTTCCCTCGCCACTGTTCCTCCTCATGGGGGATTGTTGGGTCTCTGTAGAGTAAAGAGTGTGGTCTAGACCTGCTCTTCTTGGAAAGTGCCTGAAGATAACTTTTGCTGTGATTTGGGACTATATGAACAAAACGGACTAGACCTGACTTAAATGGGGTGACAATACAATTACAATTATTATCATCACTGCGGAAGACATGGTGATAATTTTGTCAATAGCGCTTCGGATTTAAATTATTTCTGTAACTTCAGTGCCCCCACCCCCTACACACACACACACACACACACACACACACACACACACACACACAGACACATAAACATCTGAAACAAACTGAATTGATTCCCTTGTATTATTGTATGTTTATACTGCTGGCTGCTGTTCGTTGTGGTGTGTGTTCAGACTGAAGGCAAATTTTTGCCATAGATCTTAAAGCACTAGAGTTTGTTCTGCAGTCATTGGCCTCAAACAGCTAATGAACCAACTGTGCAGGCATTAGCTGTGATGAGTAAACACCGACAGGGAAATTGTTTGGGTGGCTGATGAAGCTCCTGACAAATCTCAGCAGGAGCTGCAGTACATAATGTACATGGAATGTATTTTTTTTTTAATTAACCATGCTAGCGCTGAACATTTTTACACAAGTCAAGCAAGTTTCTTTAAGCGATTTTCATATTTCACTTTAGATTTGAATGAATGTAAGTCAACGGTTGCTTGGAAGAGAAGTACGACATGTATAAAAATATCTCAAACCCAACAGCACGGCATTTCAGATGGCCTTTTGGGGTGTCAAGTATATGACATTTGTAAATTGCTATAACTTGGAATATCCCCCAGTTTTACTTTTATTATTGTTTACTTTGAACTTTTTAAAGATTAATTTCTGGTTTCTGAGGAAAAGGATGAGAAAAACAGTTTTTACATTGAGCGGATTTCTCTGTAAATACAAACTAAACACAAGAAACAAACGCTAAGAAAATATGTACGTATGTAAATGAGAGACCTCCTTTGCATGCGTTGTGATTTATTTATGTTTGTGTGCCATCGTTAGCTCTCCTGCTGTATGATGACAAACACAAAAGGCACAAAGCTGCAGAGTCCCTCATATTCCTGTTCTGTCCTCGCTCCCTGTCTATTCATCTATCCATCAGTGTCATATGCAGGGTGGTGTGTGATGTGCATTTAAACAAAGCTGGAGGTAACAATGTGTTTGAAGGCTGTGTCTCATTATAATACCTGCTCTCGTGTCAAACACACACAAAGACACAAAGCAGTGCTTTCTGATATCCTCCTTCTTACCGTCCTCATACGGGAACCTAAAAGCTTTCTATTTTTGCATTGATGCCGCTCCGGATCTTCTTCTTCTCCTCTGTCTATCCAGGAACGCTGCTGATATTTCTCTGATGTCTAACGCCATCTGAACGAACACACAAACCAGAAAACACACACACAAACAGGCACAAAACGCGTCGTTGAACTGACACTTCAAACAAAGCTTTTGTCTACTGCCTGACAGCTATTCCTCTCTCCTTCCCCCTCTCCTCCTCTTCCTCCTCCTCTCATTATCCCCCTCACTTCTCCCTGTCATTCCAAAGCACTTGCTCTACCCCCTCATCCTCTCCCCCCTCCACACACAGACACACACACACACATTCCTAATTTAGCTGTCTGATTAAATGCTTGTTAAATAAAATAAAATGATTGATAATAATAATAATAATCTGAGTTAAAGGTATTACATTTAGATTAGAAAAGAGATGATTTATTTTACAAACAAATCTTATAATTGGCTGAAGTGTCTCTCAGAACGTTGGTTACACTTTGAAGTAAAACATAAACAGAATCTCATCATCAGCTTTGCCACTTTGTTTTGTTTTTGATTTCAAACTTTTCATACTTCCTGAATTATCAGGACTTTAGTGTTTCTGTTACAGAGTTCAGATTTATTTTATTAAAGTTTAATGAAGACAGACTTCTTTATAGTTTTTCAAAATTCCACAGCAGAAATGTTTCAGGTCAGTGTGCTTGAGTTCTGCTAAGGAATGATGGATATTAATGATAAATGATAGCGGTCAGTTTTTTTTCTTTTTGCACAACTGCATAAACAATACCAAACATACTCTACGGATAAGGGTGGGCTGGTGGAGGGAGCGGCCGCAAGTAACGTTGGCATGAACAGATCCGTCCACCTTTACCTGCATGAATATGAATGGAAGGATGTTATTCGACTAATCCAAACACAACCTCAATGCTCGGTGACATTTTTTATTTGTTTACAGGGCCAATGAATCTCTATCTTATTACAGTTCAGGTGACATCAGTCTGTAGTAATGACAAACATAATTTATAAAATTAGACCAAAAAAATGAAATTGCACAAGTCTATTGTAACTAATGATTACCATAAATATAGATAAAGTAAACTAATAATTCTGAATTGATAAGCATAATTAAAACTATAGTAGCCCCTTAGTTTAATTATATTTCAGTGATGGCGACAGTCAACATTCCTCCAGTGATTGTTAAAACTGTTTATTTACCGACTTTCTGTGAAATGAGAGGAAGCCCTGAATAAACACGAGCTGTACACTGTGAGGAATTTCAAACTGTTTTTTTGCCAAATCTAGAATTATATGCACTGTTATCTGAAATGACAGAATTGGCAAACCTTTGCATCATAGAAATGATAAGCAACATTCACTGACACCGATAGAAAATGAGCTTTCTTCAGGCCAGAGAGTCATGCACCAAATAACACCAATCTGATTCTGTCACATTCCAGAGACACATGGATAAAAGCTCATAGACTGTCACATATCTATCTCCCAGTATAAGTCAGGATATGTTTCCATTTGGAGAAATGCATCATTTCAAATAGGGAAATGTTCCTGTGGGAGGAATGTTTGAATAAGAATATATTAGGAATGTTAGCGGTAGGGCAGACGTTTACAATCCTTCCTAACAAAATTCACACAGCAACCATTTTTCTTTGACATCATATGAAGAGTGGGAATTTCAAACGCTGGGATTATGTCATACTGCTTGTGTTCCAGGTTGCAAGTCTTAAACACAAGGAGTTTGATAAATAAATAAATCAATTTTACCACTTCCTGATTGATCAGCAACTAAAACTATGGAACTATGGTCTTTTCTCCGTGAAACAACATATTTGATAACTCATTAACTAAAAAAAAAGCTGTTCGCATTCAACCTAGCTAACATTACTGTTTGAAAAATCTCCAGACTGAAATAAATGTCTCGGATTTGTGCTGACATTTCATAATTAAATTTGAGTCTTTCCCATCATGTAACAACATGATATCAAGGAAGTGTTTGAATGGTAAAGTTAGCTGTTATTTAACCATCGCTAATGGGCTATTAGATATGTTTTACTTTGAAACATGGCCTAATGTTCTTCTGGATTGTCACTCTCCATTGCTCTTTCATTTACTTATCAATCAGGATGTGGTTTTTGAATAAGAAACAAATGATGCATTCAACCACAGCTTGTAAGCTATGACTGTGAAACGCCACAGCAGCACCTGTATTTAGTGTGTAAAAGCTGATTGCAGATGACCAACATGTAGAGAGAACTTTGCTCCCCCCATGGCTTCATATGACTTAAAGTATATTTCCAAGTGCTTGCCTTGAACTGTTCTTATTATTCCCACAAGACTCAAATGCAGCACGAGTCCACACAGTCAGGCTCTGCTTGGTTTTCATTGAAGCGGCTCCAGAAACTCTCTTGATGACTTGTGCAGACTGGAACCTCTCTTCTTCCTGACAGAACACAGAAACTTCAGCATATTCAGCTCAATCCACTGACCAGCTGCAACATCTGGTTACTGCGTGTTGTAGTGGAAACAGCTTTACGTTTTTACTGGCATGACATGCAAAGATTCTACATCATAGTAAATATAATAAATAGAACTAAATAGTTCCAGATCCGTAATTATTTTAGCGTTAGAAGATATAAATTTTAGTCTAATGGCAAACCTGTCAAACCTGAAGTGAATTTTCACCTCACTTTACCTGCAGGAATGTCACCACAGGATCATCTGAGTAACAGGAAGTGTAAACATATTTTTAGATAGTCAAACCTGGTCAAAAGGAGGGAACACGTCCAACTTGTTCACCCATCTTACCGCCCTTAACAAAGAACATTCATCCGACTAGAGGAACTAAAACGATCAAAATCAGTCCGTCCAGTTTCTACTGAAACCGAAAACAGAGAAACAGTCAGACTGCGATACACACAGACAGGTGTTTCTCTGTGGGATCCTCTCATATTGTCAGACACTTAATAACATTATGAGCCTGTAAATGGTGAAAACAAGTGGTTTATATTTATGTGCATTTCTACCACATACAGTAGGATCACATTTTATGGCTCAGGTAAAAAAAAAAAAAAATCTACTTTCTATCTTAATCATTTATCATTTCATAAATTTTTTTTTTAAAAATCGAAATAATTTTCCTCATCTTCCACAGCGACACCCGTGTTGTCTGTCTGTTCAACGAGCTGCACATCAAGTTAGATCCCGCTTTATGTAGATTACATTTTTTTCAGAAACCCTGCAAAATAGGCAACTTTTCTATTATTTCTGAATATCGTAGACATTTGACAAGGATTAGAGGCATTAACATCAAACTGTAGTTAGTTATAATAATAATAATAATAATACATTTTATTTATAAAGCCCTTTTCAAAATACTCAAAGACGCTTAACATGTGCAGAAATAAGAGGAGAACAACATATTAAAAAAATGAATCAATATCAGATATTAAAAAAACAAATATTAACAGCTTGAATGACAGCAACAAATAAATCAATAACACTTAAACATTAAAATATACCTGCCTCACTGTCATGATAATTCTATATTCAGCAATAAGTACAGTGTTGCTCTTTCTTTTTTCATCGATTACATTCAATATCCTGTTCCTTTTTTCCTCCTCATTTCTTTTCAAAGAAGAGATGTACATATTTCTCATTTCATTTGTTGTCAAGAGGAAGATTGAATAATCATCCCTCCACCAAAATATACTTGATTCCACTATAATAAAGCTTTTCTTCATTCCTTAATGGGTCATTGAACATAGGACGACTACTACGACTTTTTTCCAAGCCCTGTCCTTTTCTTCCGATCTTGGTACTGTAGGTGTACAGAGTTGTGTTCTACAGCAGATACGATAAGCTTGTCCTGTATTTCTGCATCAACGTCCTATCGACATGTGACTTCTGGAGAATCTGAGATTGAAATTGTTCAACTTGTGCTTGTGTTATTTGCGTCTTCACCCCATTCGTGTCGCCTGGTGCAAATTAGCATGGACTCATGGCTTTGCATTTGCTTTGGATGTAATCATACCACACAAAAAGTTTGTTTTGCTTTTGATGTGAATACACCATCTGCAATAGTCTAATCCTTGAGATTAATCTTCATTCATCAAGGACAGAAATCTATATTTCCACTGGGGAGCTGCCTGCTATAGCAGCCTGCTGAGTTGCAGGTTCAGTCCCTTGCTAATGGGCACTTGAGTAGCATTTGATGAGGAGGGGAGAGAATGTTTCTGACGCTGTGTCCAGTGAAAATGAACAAGAGAGTGATGAGGCTGTGTTAGAGACATTGGTGTGTGTGTGTTTGTGTGTGTTTAGTTATCAGGGGAGCACAGCATTGCTCTGAGATTAAATTCCCAGAGCTTACTCTGGCTATCAGCATTACTTCAGGACACACACACACACACACACACACACACACACACACACACACACACACACACACACACGGAAGGAAAGCAGAGTAGTAAAAAAAGAAAGCTGCCATCTCCACATTTTTATTCACAGAAAATATCAACATCGACAGAACGACCGCTGCTGATATCACCACTGCTATTAATCCACCAATCCGTCCGTCTGTCCATCATTTATCTGTCTTCTTTCTTTGTGTCTTTCTTTTGAAAATCTGTATTTTACTATAGTTTATTAGGATTTCAAACAAATTAATAGACCCAGCTGCCATCTCTTGTCTATAAACATGATGACATTAAAAAAACTGCATGTGGACATTGAAATGAAGGCACGGATATTTTAATGATTATACTTCAAGGATGAGGTGAAATTTGAATTTTCCTCACATACAGAAGAAGGAAAAATATTCAAGTGTAGGGATCTGAGTGACTCTGACAAGGGCTGAACTGTGATGACCAGACAACTGGGTCAGAACATCTTCAGAACTGTTGGTTTTTTGGGTGTTCCTGTCCTTCAGTGGTTAGCACTTACCAAAAGTGGTCTAAGGAAGGACAGTCTGTCATGTATCTGATCCTAGTTTTTGGTTCCTCTTATTTTGTAGGGTTCATTTCATGATTTAGTTCCTCTGTTTCCTGTTTTATTTTGTAGCTTTATTCCTTGCCTTGTGTTTTGCTTTACACTTCCTGTTGTCTTCTCTTATGATCTGTTTTACCCTTTTGGTTCCTGTCTGTGTTTTAATCTTCTGTGTTTAGTTCCAGTTTGCTCCCTTTCCCTTTGCTCATGTATTCCCTATTAGTTTATTGCTGCATCCTCCTTGTGTCTTCCCCTTTAATATATTCTCCCTCCAGTGTGTGATTGTCTGATTGTCTCCACCTGTTGTTGATTGTCTCCTCCTCCCTGTGTCACCTGTGTGTCATTCCCTCGTTGCCCTAGTGTATTTAGTCTGTGTGATTCCCTCTGTGAGTGGCCAGTTCATCGTCAATGTTTCCAGTGTTCTTCCCTGTGTTCCTCCGTAAGTTTTTTTCCTGGATTTATTGGTTACCTTGTTATTTTGTCTTGCTTGTTTTTTGTGCCTTAGTTTTGCTTTTCTGTTTGTTGGATTTTGCCTCTCAGACTTTTATTTTATTAAAACCCTCAACCGCACTCCACCCCTTGTGTCGCCTGCATATTGAGTCCTGTTTTTGCTGAACCCTGACACGGTCATGGGCGCCCGTTGATGCATGTGGAGAGCGAAGGCTAGCTCGTGTTTTCTGATCCCACAGAAGAGCTATTGTTGCACAGATTACTGAAAAAGTTGAAGGTGGGCTTACCTGAGTAAGTTATGGCACCAGGATGCATTATGGGAAGAAGGCAGGCAGGCAGGCAGACAGGCAGTGTGATGATCTGGGTAATGTTCTGTTGGGTAACCTTGAGTCCTGCCATTCATGTGGATGTTACTTTGTACCACCTACTTAAACATTGTTGCAGAACGAGTACACACCTTCATGTAAACAGTATTCCCAAATGGCAGTGGCCTCTTCCAGCAGGATAATGCACCCTGCCGCACACCAAAAAGGTTCAGGAATGGTTTGAGGAGCACAGCAACGAGTTCAAGGTGTTGACTTGGTCTCCAGATTCCACAGATCTCAATCAAGCATCTGTGGCATGTGCTGAACAAACATGTCCGATCCAAGGAGGCTCCACCGCACAACTTACAGGAGTTAAAGGATCTGCTGCTAACGTCTTGGTGCCAGATACACAGCACACCTTCAGGAGTTGTGGAGTCCATGCCTCCACAGGTCATACCTGTTTTGATGGCAAAAGGAGGACCTACACAATATTAGGCAGGTGGTTATAATGTTATGGCTGATCGGTTTTATCTATAAATATAAAACCAGTCAAAAGTTTCCATTCACTTGAATAAGAAACCATGTCTAAACATTTGGTACTGTATATACAGTATAGATACTATTACTATATATATATATATACTAAAAAACATAACGTCATGTTATTCAAGGTAATGGTACATTTGATCTAGTAGCCTGTTGCTATTGAAGCAAATCCGTTTGCTAGGCTAAACATAACATACAATAATGACACTTTAAAACTCTAAAACTCATTCACAAACATGTCTGTCCTTTCATTGACAATGGTGGTTTCAAAAACAATGAAGACAACAACTCCCATGATCCCGCGCTGCTTAAATCTTTCGTTTTCTTGTGAAAGACTCGTAGTGCTTTTAAATTCAGCGGTTCAGTTTCGCAGCACCGATAGAGGTGTGAATGTTCACACTGACTTCACCGACCACAGCGAGAATGAAGGAAACAAAAGTCAATCTCTTCCCTTTGTGTGAAAAGGCCGAGTGGCAGTCTAACCTGTGCGCGGCAGGTAGCTGTCGTTACTCTGCTCCTGTCACAAGCTGGGAAATAGATCCTGGATGTGTTAATTACCTCGTCTGACCTGATTCCCTCTGACTGAGTCTAGTGTGTGACAGACGGAGACAGAGTCAGTGTGGCATGGGACTGCATTACTGTGTGTATGTGTGCGTACGCATAGGTGTGTGTTAGGCGTAGTAACACTCCTGTCAGCTACTGTATATGCCTGCACTGACAGACAATGTACATGTCAACCAGTAGTCCCAGTACACACAATGATCACATCTATGCATACTGCTGGAACACACACACACACACACACACACACACACACACACACACACACACAAACTGCCAATCATTTGTCTGGTATTCCCACTGCTCTCTCCATCTTTTTGCTCCTCCCTTCCTCCTATTCCACCTTCCTCTCCCCATCCATCCGCTCCGTCTTTCATCATCCTCTTATTTTTCTTTCCTTTTTAAGAAACTGTCTGCTTCCCTCAAACTGGGTCTTATTTTTCCCTCCCATGGGTCTCCGTGGTTTTTTTTTCCTCCTCTCTTTTCCCTCTCATTGCCTCACCTCCCACTCACATCCTGCTGATGGATTAAATGTTGAAGGCAAGGTCTGGTAGAGGAAACGAGAAAAGTCTCTTTTAATTGTGTTGATTGCTAATTAGCCGGCCTGTCCTTTCTGTCTGCAGTGGATGTAGTATAACAGGATGCCCTTTCTTGGGTCAGCAGGCCACAGTCTCATGCATAGCTTTTACTCACACACACTCAGGTATGGTACACATCACTTTGTACCCCTGAGTTTCGAGTTTTGCTGCCAGCTTGTAGATTTCTCTGTGGAGGATGGTGACTGTGAAAGTTCAGGAGGGCAGGGTGAATCAGTAACTGTGCAGCAAAAGGGATTTTTGCTGAAAATACATGGTTATGTTAGGAAAATGTAGCAAAAACCTGGGTTCCACCACCTTCTCTATTCCCCACAGAGCCCTCATCCTTACCCTCAATCATTCTTATCATTGTTTACTGTCAGCTGCCGTCTCATATTTAAATGCCAAAGTAAATTGGATCATATCCACAAGCAATAAGTCTGCCTTTCAAGACAAAAATAACATCATAGAGGAAGTGTTGGCCTGATGAAAGATTAAATCCTCTTTTTTTTTTTAGGATCCATCCAATGACACTGTGACAGGACATAAATGCGACTGTCCTTTGCAGTGTGTTGTGGTTCAGTGGGTACAGCATGTCATAACCACTGCCTGGATTAGGACTTCAATTCCCAGTGGGCCCACCTCTGTTAGAAATGAATGCACTCATGAGTGAAAGTACCCAGCTAATGGCATATGCTACATCATATTGACCTTATTGTAAACAGAAATAGAACTGTAAAAAGGCTTGTCTCTTGAGCTCCGGCTAATTGTGTGTGCTGTCTTCAACTGTTTAGTGTGAGAGTGTGTTAGACTGTAAATAAGTGTGATCGTCCATAATCTCATTCATGTAATTTAATTGTTCAATAGTGGATATGATAGATAGGAGCCAGAAGATGATTATCTTTGAGTAGCTTAGCGGAAAGACTGAAAGCAGGGGAAACGGCTACAGCGATGTCAAAAGTACATGAGCTAATAAGTTGTGTCTCATTTATTTAATGATACATAGAAAGTCATGTAAAACACCAGTTTCTTAAGTGTGGTAATTTTTTGGGGGTTTTTTTCAGATTGAGAAACTTTTTGGTGAGGAAGGCTACTTATATCATATAACTCCACTTAAAACAGGTTTAAATGTCTCTTTGTGTCTGGAAATGACAAATAACATTTTTTAGCTTTCTATGTTGCATTTTGGCATTTTATGAAACCAGGTTAGCTGTAATTTTTGTGGCTTCAATTGTTGCGAAATACCTTTCCCTAAATAGTTGTGACGCTACTATTTTGCTCTGTTTGCTTATTGTTTCTCACACACCACTCACACTACACCATATGTCCACACATCCACATTTACACTGCCTTACACACCTCATCTTGTAGTTTATGTAGTTTTCTTTGTTGTTTAATGAATATCTTACGCTCACTTTGATACATTTTGGCATCCTTTCCCGTCCTGTTGTCATGGCCCTGAGCCAGGTTATGACCCACCCCGTGCCACTTTACAGCATTGATAGTCGGTGGAATATCTCTGCTATTGAATCAGCAACATCTACATTCAGCTGTCAAAAACAAAGGTTCTCCTGGTCCTCCTTTAGTTATTCATTCAATTTCATCACAAAAGCTTCTGTAGACTCTGGGCGACTCAAAGGAAGGGTGTCCTGTCACTATCAGTCGTAAATCCTTAACTGAAGAATTAGCATTCATTAGCAGAATGCTAGCAGTTTGTGGGCATAAGCGATACAATATTTGCACAAACTGTAATAGCTCCATTCACTCCCATTCATTTTGGTACAATAGAATTAATAGGAGGTGAACAGGCTGTCTGTAGAGGGGCTGTGTTGATACTGTAGCATCTAGAAAGTTCTGGATGACATTAGGACACCATAATATTTTGTTTCATCACAGTTTGTTCATGTGCAACAGTCAGATTGCAGGACATGTCATTTAATTTAAGGCTAATTAAATCAAACACGTCATGCTCCAACTTTTACAAAGGAAAACTCAAAAGCTTCTAATTTTTTATGACTAATGTACAAGAAAAATCTGTTTTCTGTATGATTTACTGTGTATCTGCACACGTAGCCTAATAGATAATGCAGAGAAAAAAACAATTATCCTATATTGTGCACTCCTAGATGACATAAGTGTCATTAGTTGAATGGGATAAGCATTTTACTGGAGTTTGAAGATGAAGCAGCCTTTGCAAAATCTTTGGAATGCGTTCAGACGTCCAGAGTAAACACAGACTAACTACTTAACCTCAGTGCTGAGCTGATTCATACAGACAGAAAACATTCTGGGTATTTATATCCACCGTCAGTCCAAACACTTGAGTCACTGTTTGTTTCATAGGAAAGGAATTGCTGGAATTATGTGGATATTAGTTTCAGTGGAAGACGGCATGTGCTGGAAGTGAGGTAAAGACTGGAGCCTAATCCAGAGACATGTCAGAGAGACGGGTCTGATAAGTTCCCTATGTCTAAATATTAATACAAATCTTAAACAACTGTTCAGCTCCATTAATCATGTGGTTTCATTTTACCTACATTAGCTTTCTCCCCCGCATTTGAATCCTGTTTTGACAGAAGCCATCTTTTATTGCTGTCTCTATGAAACTTATACCAGGATTCAGCTTTTCCTCTTTCCTCCTTGTCTTTGTGTTGACTCGAGTTTGTGTCATTTTCAAACCTTCCCTTTATCAGCTACCCATCCACCACAAACACACTGGAGCAAAAGAATTCCAGACCATTCTCTCTGCAGAAATCCAGAAATTGCTTGTTAACGGTACTCATTAGAAAACAGCAGGTCTCATTGGTTCCATGTACGATGTCTGCCTCAGTGGGGGATGCTAACAGCTTTTTCTTTTTGTGTCCTTCCAGTCATTTGGAGTCAGAGCGAAGCGCCCTGAAGAGGAGAGAGTGGGAGAGGAGGAACCAGGAGGTCCAACAGGACGAAGACCTCTTCTCAACTGGATTCAACCTGTTTGGAGAACCTTATAAAGTAAGAGTCACTCATGGATGGAGATAATTCATGCATAGTTCACCAGTTTGGAAATAAGCTTATTTGCTTTCATTGCTTTCTGATGGTAGAATGTGAAAATGCCACTCTCAGTTTGTTATGAAATATTTACACCTAAAGCCAAAAACTGGCTAATATTTCTGTTCATGTGTAAATTAACATCCAAATTTGAAGTAGTGCGCGAGTGAAATGAGGTGTTAGCTGCTTCCCTCACTTGTATTCTTTAAGGGGAAGTGCAATTAACTGCTGTTTTTTTTCTTTCTTGGTTTTTGGTGAACATGCTGGTCCTTATGCAATTTAAGTTCCATCTGATGTGGTATATAGTTCTACAAAGAGCTGATGTCCTGCTTTTCTATCAGCTCATTGTGAAATTTTACTTGTGTGTGAAAATGGAAAAATGTAGATGGAAACATAGACTGTGTATCTGGGAACCTATATGATGACAGAAAGATTGAAGCCGAAGAGAAAGACTCGGTTAAACAGCCTGTTGTGTCATCCGCAGGTAGGCTGTCTTCTGAGCCTGTTTTTAAGACTCTATCTGTTTATGATATAGCAAACTGTATGTAAGTATGCTGAGTTAACTATTAGTAGGTCCTATTTTCAGTATACCAATGTATCACTGGATTGCTTTGATGCTGAGGAAAACTTTGTCAAGTTCTGTAAGGACATTGGAGATAATGACATCCTGTGAAAGTCAAACTTAATGATAACAGGATCTGTTTCATGTCTGTGCGCTAGAAACTGAGAAAAAGTATTATTTTTGATTCAAAAATCACCTCAAGCAGTTTCTTTGCCTCATGTCTCTCTCTGGCTTTGACTTTGTCCTGCTGAACTTACTGTACACGTCTATTACAGAGCAAATCCTGTAATTTCCTGATGGTTAAAATGCCTCGTGGACCGATGAATTAAATTACAGAGGAGAACAGAGAATATTTCATTCCCCACCTTCCACAGCAATGTTAATCCTGTCAAAATAGGATTTAAGAAAGATTATTTGCGTCTCTGCTCCGAAAACAATTTCCTCACACTGAATCTAAAAAAAATCAATTCTACAAAAGTCAAGCTAACCGTCACTGTCTATCTTTTCACATTAAGGGCTGAAACATGAAGCAGTCCCATAAGCCCAGTCAGCTGCACACAGCACACACAGAGTGCTGCTTTCTGTTGTTGAGGAGACAGATTTATGTATCACTGTGAAGTTTGATTTATCTCTGAGGGAGGGGAATGGACATACCTGACATCAGAATTTCATTTGGAGTGAAAAGGAGTGAATTTACGACATATTAATCAGTGAGGATGGACCACTCTAATCTAAAGCAGCCCCACTTTGTGATTTAAGCTCATATGAAACAATCTTGCCTTGTGCAAGCAATCACTTAAAAGACATTGTTAGTGCTAAACACAATTATTAAACATTTTTTGCACCGTAATGAATGTACATGCTGTTTTTTACAGTCTACAGTAGCTTATTGAACTCTATAGGCTGCTGTAACAAGGTTGTCTTTATACTCCTCTGAGGCCAATAGCGTAATATCCTTCAGCATAAGCCTCTGTTCTGTTCTCATCTAGACACGTGTGATGATATCATTTTGTTTCTTCTTTAGCTGAAAATAAAGTAGCCATGCATGAAATCCGTGGCCACTCCACTGCACTTGTGTAGAAAATTGATTTTGGGTTGTTAACTCCCTCTTGCTACTGCCAGGAAGTTCAACACTTAGTTACGCCACCAAGTGTGTCAACCTCGGGACAGACTGGCTTTGCATCTTGACGAAATCTGTTTGCCTTCCTCTCAATGCAGAGGGACATGGTGGTGTCTTACTAAGGCACAGAGTTCAGAGTGGAAATGAATCTAATCCAAGGTGCCTTCATACTCCAGATAACTATTTCCTACTAATTAATGGTGCTGAGGTGAAGTCAAGAGTCAAAATACCTGCTGGTGTTTAGATGGTTCTGAGGGGATAATAGCACCTGCTTTAAGGGCTTCAAGTCATTACAGTGACTGGAGCCAACATTAAAATAGTTTTTGTTCTTTCATTTGTTAATTTTACAAATACTGGCTTGCTCATCATTTGATTGGCAGGTGTTGCAGGTGTAGCAGTGATGTTGAGGATTTTTTTTTCATGAGATTTTGTGACCAAAAGCAACATAAAAGTCCATTTAGGGCTCGATGAAATTTAATCTGTTACATTTTGATGCAGATAGAAACAAAATTTTAAAGATACTTCAAAATCTGCTCTTGAATCTAAATCTTTAGTATATATTCTTTCAAATTTTAAATCTTTTTAAATGTCATACTGCTATGATGACCGTGTGATGAAAAGATGATTGATTGACAGATGATTTAAGCTCTTTTTATGATACAAAATATTGTAAACAAAATAAAAGGTGAACAATCCCAAAAATCTGATGAGGCATTCAATGAAGGCCAAGTTTGACAATTTTTGATTACTTGTAGATCCAGATCAGACAAATATCAGCCAGTAATTAAAAAAATGTGGTTCAGCCTCACCTCAACATTTCTAAAGGATAATTGTATATCACTATAGTCAGAGACTAAACCTGCTGAGATAAGCTAGAACACTGGTATATGTAGATGTGTTAGCAAACTGGCTTACTTATATATCCAACAAATACAGAGCACTAGTAACATTCATTTGGAGTCATATGTCTGTCCACCAAATTAATTCAAGATATATTCATGCTCCTTTAAGCGCTCGCTTGGTCTCCTCCAGTGAATCTGAAATCCAGTTCATCCAAATCTGCGTGTAATTTGAAGTTTGCGCTGACCAAGCTGGCATATTTTACAAGTTGGGAGTCAGAACAGTTGGCTTTTTTTGCAGAAAAATGTCTTTATATGTCTCAAAATGACATGAGACCCTTAAGACTGGATCAAAACAGTATCGTTTTCAGTCATAAAGCCAAAACAATGAGCTGAAAGATGCTAAAATTGGAAGTTAGTAACTACAATTACTCCTTCTATATTACCCATTGTTAATGTAAGAATATTATCATGTAACAGAGTTTATGGAGTATCAGATACTGCAAAATCACATGTAAACTAATCTCATTGACAATTATTTCAGTATTTCCAGAAATGCCTGAATGAATTTCAGGATTCTTTCATAGATCAGCTCTTGACTGAAGTAAACTGCTGTGCATATGATTTCTACATCTAATCTGATTACAGAGATTAACTGAACAAGGCAAGTATAACTGAAGGTAGAAATAGTTTGGATAATACTTGGAGCAGTGATGCGTCTTCTAAGTGACTGGCCTGTAGGGATGACGGCATCATTCATCTGGGACACGTTGTTTGCTTGTTTCATATTCCAGCTCTTTCCAGCTAATGCTCTCCCCCAAACACTCCCACCGTTTATCTCTCAGCGCTGCTAAACTTGAAAAACGACTTTGGCACACCTTGCCACTTTCTTCTGCTGATTTATTATTTTTTTCTGAGGGTGTTGCTTTGCTTCATACAACTCAGTGGATTTACCGCTGCCTCCACAACCTTGCTGCACTTTCTCTCTGTTTAAGTGCTGACTGAACTTACCAACCAGCTCCTTCAGAGATCTATATCAGCCTTTTTTCATTTACACATAGGATTTATAGAACTTTTAGCGTTCCCAGTCTCCGTCTCTCTCTTTTTTTTTTCTGCCATCATTTCCTCTTGCACCTTTATGATGTGTCCGACAGTCTAGTTCTTAGTCTTGCCTTCTTCCTCTCTCCAGTATTCATATTCTCTGTCAGCTATTAGCTAATCCCTCGTCTAATCCTGTTAAACAGCGTTATGCTGTTAGCAGCTATTTGGGATGATCTATTCACACACACTCACACACACACACACACATACACACATACACCCACACAGGTATTCATCCCCCTTTTCTCCTCTGTTTTCCATTTTGCCTCTCTGTAAATGTGTTTTCTGTTCCTCTTCAGCCACCAGATCTTTTATTCATGAGGCTGAGATGGAGAAGAGATGGGCTAATTTATTCACAGCTAACTTTGGCTCGCCACGGTGTGTAGTGTTTGTGTGTGTGTGTACATGCACAAATTACATCTGTTAAGACTGTTTGAATTCTCTCCTCTCTTTTATGAATCTTTTGTAAATAAAGGATGATTCCTTTCCCCTATTTCATTTTTGGTATTTATGTGGTTTTCCTGCTTTATGAGAGTGTAAAAATTAAGGGTACACTGAAGTGAAGAGGAGATAAATGTTGCTTCCAGTCACATAGATTTAATTGAGGTGAATCACACAACCACACGGAAAGTCAAAAAACAGAGGATTTTTAAATAATTATTGGACTATTTTGTGTTCTTTTACCTGCATGTGTCCTTTAAAAAGTCATGTCTTCTATAAAGACCAAAATACCACCAGAACTGACATTTCAGGTTGTCTTTTATTCCTCTTACATTCTGAGAATTGTGTAGTTGCAGTAGAAAGTATGAGTAAGAGCTCTAAAGGCATGTATAATTTTAGGAGACTTGAAAAACAGACCTTGAGAGGTAACGTAGAAGTTTTAGCTACTAATCCTTGGGATTTGGTCCATAAATGCAACACAAATGAATTGAAATGAGTCTAACACATGTATATGGGGGGTTAGATCACTTAATTCACATGGGGTCCTCAAGGAATTCATCCATCATGAATAGGTCTTTACTCTATAGCTGTAGTCCAGTTTATGTTTCTGTTAGCAGGATGACTCCCCTGAATTTCATGAAAACTGGGCGAGTCAAGGAAGAACCCATTCGATTTTAGAGATATATGAATCACAGGGCGGATACAATTTATTTTGATGGCTAGGATTTCGTTGACCCCGTCCTCACTGGCTCAGAGGAGTCGTTGTGGTCGAGAGAGTCGGATAGTGAAAGAAGAGAAGTAGTGGTGAGATGACAAAGCAGTGAGTCTTAGAAATTAAAAGCTGTTTCTGGTTAAGTTATGTTCTAATGCACAAATAAACAAACCCACACATCCACACAATCCAACAGGAAGATGCCACACTGCTGGATTTTAGCTGAATTCAGACAAACGCACACACACTTGCAGCTCTGTATACATCCACGAGACAGACAGAGCACAGAAGCAAATGGAGACGGTGATGTCATCTGGTTGCAACGTTTTTAGCCTATAGTCCAACCATGAATGCTGATATTGGCTTGTGGCCACAAGCCCATCACCTGAAAGCTGAAGCCAATAAATGTCCGCAACACAGGAGGATAATAATACTAACAAGAAGCAACTACAGACACATCCAGGGTCTCTGCACAAAGTGGGTCATACGTGATGATTATGAGACGATGCTGAAGCCTCAGCTAAACACAGCCATATTTGAATGTTATTCTTGTACTTTTGGAAACACAACACATTCAGTAATTGCTCAGGCAGATGTGTGTATATCATAGTGACTTTTGGCCTTGGCGGAGGTTTGTGCAATCAGAGTGCTCTGCAAGTTTATTTATTATTTTTTTATTATTATTATTTTCAGCAACTTTAAGCCGTGTTAGGAATGTGGCTCCAGTTGAAAAGAATGTGTGTCAGGACCCCAGTAACATCCACAGAAACTGTATCTCAACAACTATTGGATGGATTTTATTTCAATGTCCTTGATGAACTAATGATTGACTTAATTCTCAGACAGTTGATGCTAATTTATTTCCTCTAGTGCCTCTGAGTTTGATATGCAGGTTTGGGTGACATGTGACTGACTGAGTTACTTTCATTATGTTATTTGTGTTTTCTGCCACATTCTGTGTTTCCTGTTTTATTCTCTGCTGTTGTTTCAGACTCCAGTTGTGTGTTTTTCCCACCAGTTTGATTGTCTGCCCTGCCCTGACTGAGGTCCCCTATGTCTAGTTGAGATTTTCACCCTTCCAGTAAATGTAGTATGTGTGTTGTGCCCTCATTCAATGCCACTTCGTCTCAGTGCCCTAGTGTCTAGCATTTCAGCGTTGTTTTCCCTTGTGAGCTTTCTCTGTTTTATTGAACTTTGCTTGTTATTTACTTTGCCTTTGCCCGCTGCCTTTTGGATTTGTTTGCCTGGTCTGACTGCTCTCCTGTGTACTAGACATGCTAAACATAGATGGTAAACATTATACCAGCTAAACATCATCATGTTGACATTCTCATTGTGAGCATATGCATATTTTCAGAGTAAACAGTTAATCACGTAATCAAGAAATTAGCTGGTTGTATCACCCAGTTGATAAACTAATATCAAACCAATTTGATCATGAAAACGGGCATCACAATATAACAAATGGCATCAAATGGTGCCTTCATTGCCCTCCTTTAGAGCAAATGCAAGGATGGTGCTAATATGTAAGGTCACAGATACACAAAGATTCAAAGAGATTTCTTTTACCATGTTCACAGTCAAGCAATGAAATTCTTAGAATAAGGAAAGCATCAATTACATAGTAAGCATAAAAAGCAACAATGTAGAAGAATATCCATATAAATTAATGTTGACAAAAAGCTTTTGTTAATTTTGGATTGTCTGATACATACATTGAATGTACAACTGGGGTTAATATTGCTGGTTAAGTAGCCTGATAGTAGGGGAAGAAACTGTTGCCCCGATGCTTTGGTAATTATTATATTATTATATATATATATTATTATATATTATATATGCTTTTATAGATTGGTGTTAAGTTCCACTATAATCAGGGATCAATCCTTGTTGCATGATCCTCTTTTCAGAAATATTACTAAGAGTAGTAGTTAGGCTCTGGATTCCTATGAACTTAATATTCATTATTCATGAATTAATTGACCTCTCTGAATACAACCAAAGTAAACTTGACTTTAAAAACAGATAATAGGTTTAATTCATTCTTTTTTCATATATTTGAACCTTTAAACCTATTGTAACTTAATAGGACACGACCACTTCATGTTACCACAGGGGTGATTAATGGAGTACCGAGTGTCACATACCCGGATCTATTGACCAACCCACAAAAGCTATGTACATTGAAATTAAAGGGCCGCCTTGCACAGTGCTCTCACTCAGCGTTTCAACTGTTCATCTCCTCTATTATGGCTTTTTGCAACAATCTGGCTCAGAATAGAACTGCTGAACCTACTGCTGATTGCTCTGTTCCTCAAAAATGTCAAATGATCAAATCATGCATTTTCATCATTAAAGAAGCTGTCTTGAGCTATTCTTAGAAGCATCTCACGTAGCAGGTGAAGGTGCTACACCATCATATATCAGTGAGGCCTGCGCTGTCCTCCAAGCAGTGATTGCTTGAGAATGTGGAGTCAGGCTAATAATGATTCCTGCCCCATTAATTTTACTGCTCCAGACTGGACTGGACCCTCTTAAGGGTGGCATGTTTTTAATTAATCATCTCGTGCTGATGTCTGGTCAGTGGTCACCCAATCTGTCTCTCACTGCTCCACTTTGGATGAATAAAGAGGGCTTTTCATCAAGCCCAGAGAAATGGAAAAATGTAAGACTTAATTAACGCTCTTGTCTTTCCTCCTCCCTCCTGTCTTTTCCTTCTTTATTCTTTCAGACTAATAAAGGTGATGCATTGGCCAGTCGCGTCCAGAACACTCTGGGCTCCTACGAAGAAATGAAAGACCTGTTAACTAGCCATTCGAACCAGAGCCACTTGGTGGGAATCCCCAAAGGCAGCAACAACCTGCAGACACCGACCACCTCAACGACAGAGAGACCCGCCATGGAGTCGCAGCTTTTCACCGAAGCCATGAGGGGAGGAACAGGTGGAGGAGGAGGAGGGGGAGGAGGAGGAGTAGAGGGAGGTGGTGACAAGAGAGTGGGAAATGCATCCTCCTCGTCTTCAAGTTCAATGCAACCTCCTGCTTTGACCACATCATCAACAAACGCCACAATGATCCCACATCAGAATTTGAAAAAGGCCCGAAGCTCCATGGACTGGTCAAGGACAGGCCATGGACAGAGTGCCCAAGGAACAGGCCTCGTTCTGGGGTTGGGACAGAACAGCCAGGGGCAGGTCACAGCAGCTACTAGTGGAAGAGGGAAAATGTCTTTATTAGACGAACAGAGGCATGAAGAACTGTTTAGCTCACTTAAAGATGAACTTGGTCTAAAAGGAGACTCAAGTCCTTCTTCTTCCTCATCGTCCTCATCGTCCTCATCTTCCTCTTCCTCTCGGAGAAGGCACTCTTCCCATCCTTCCAAAACCCTTCCTCTCTCAGGTGAGTCCTATACAGAAAGGCTTCAAGGGATAGGTCGATATATTGGGTAATAGTCTTGTTTTCAGTGTGATAGCTACATGTAAATATCCACATTACTTTAAGGTCTGTATGCCAAATATAAAGATAAAGTCAGTTAGCTTAGCTTATTATAGCGTAGTCTATAAACTTATATTATATATATCTCTGAATTACAACTAAGGCTGCTTTTTCTCAGCTCCAGCAAGGCAGCTCAGTTTCTCCATTATGTCATTGCACTTGAAAGCAACAGTCCCATGATAGTTTGACCCTCATAATACGACTCCTTGACCATGAAAACCTCTCCCTAGAACTTGAAATCACATTGGTATCATTATTAGTTTGATAGTTATTCAATAAAAATATATATATTTCACTAATGGGGGTTTTCTTCAGGATCTAGATCAATAACGTTTGAAGATACATCAAATTTGACACCGAACTGAATCAGCGCAGTTTCAGCCACAATCTGATCTTAGTTCAAGTCTGTGTCATCATTATTATTATCTCACAGTAGTGAATTTTCTGTGAGCCCTTTAATTTTAAACATTCTGGATCACCAGATCTGGAAAATGACTTGGATCCAGATCTGACTATGATATGTGGTAGATCTTATAATGATGTCATCGTGTAATTTTTATCCAAGCATTGTAGACATTATCCTGCCCCTTTGCTGCAGTGGTAAAGAATCCTTTAAAAATGTACTGGATCCAGATGATGATCCAATTCACCACCAAAATCTAATGGATTGTTCCTTGGGCAATCATTTTCCTCCACAAAAGATGCCATCAAAATTCTTTCTGAACTTTTCAAGTAATCCTGCTATCAGACAGTCAAACAAATCATTGACAGCAAAAAAGTTACCCCCTTGTTGGAGGTAATAAAGGAATCATTGTAAAGTAAATTTCACAGTGGAAAGGCTATAGAACACCATCATCCTTAAGATTTGTTCCCTCGCATCACTTTCACTCTTCTGTCTGTCACTGTGTACAAAGTGTCAGAGATGGATGAAGGCTTGATTACAGGTATCTGCCTGAATGTCTCCATTATAGACTAAATGAATGGACTCACACATTTTCTCCTAAAAGTGAAACGTTCTCTGTTATTTTCACCTCTAGCTTCATACCTAGGTGTACATACCTACATAAGAGCAAGAATCTTTTCATCTAAAACTCCAGAAAGTGCAAAAGTACATTTCTCAAAATGTTGAACTATTCCTTTAACGGTGGTGTGGACGATCTTAGAATGTGGTTGATTACACCTGCCATTCACATAACAAAAGCAGATTTCTTATATTTTGTTATTCATAGAAAATCTTTGTATTTGCTGGAGCCATGAGTGGTTATGAATAATGTAAGTGCAAAACAGTTTTGTACATTTTTTGGGTGGAATTTATGAAAAATAACATCTGCATCCATTGATGTCTTTCAGTTGATTTCTAAACCAGGTGGCACATAATTTGCTTTGATTGTGATTGGCTCCATCCATCTGCAAGGGGGGATTTAGTGACATTCAGCCTTCACTGGATTTTGACAGCACAGAGCAGAGAAATATTCTACAATAACAGGTGTTACTTTGGTTATTTCTCCTTTTTACTTATCTCTTCTTTCCTTCTCTTTTACAGATGGTGGCAACTTTCGATCTTCCACCATGGACAGTGGCCATTTCAAGTCTTCCAGTAACACAGAAAATGGTGGACACTTTAAATCTTCCCCATTTGAAAATGAGACAGGTTCTCAGCTGTCTACATCCTCCTCTCCGCTGGCTTCCACATCTGTTCTGACGACACCTACTCCTGGTCTAACCACTCCCACATCTGGGCTGACCACTCCCACCTTCCCACCTGGCAGCCTGTCAGGGAAGCCGATCGCCGTGCAGCAGAAGCCCACAGCGTATGTTCGACCAATGGATGGCCAGGACCAGGCGCCGAGTGACTCTCCACAGCTCAAACCCCCTCTCGCGGCAACAGAGGGATTTAACAACAGTCAGGCTTATGGAGGAAACTCCGGGAATGTGAAGAATAAGCTGCCAAAACTGAGTCTCAGCCATGCAGGCGAGGTAAGAGAACCACCTGCATTATTTGGTTTCCATATCAAACTGTTGAATGATAAATTCTGTACCAAACATAATCAATAAGTGATCCCAGATCAGATATCATTTTTAATTATTGTTCTTTTACAAACTAGAAAACAATCAAGCACATGACATGTTAGCTCGTGTGCTAGTTGCTGTTTGAAAATATGTATAACTCAACAGCCAAATATTTTAAAATCATTTTCTATTTCTAATAAACTCACTAGTCGGGTCAAAGAAAGATTTTTACATGAAGAAAATGATTTTTAACTCGATAAATAAAATGTTTATATGTCATCATAATATCATTTGATTTGACATCGTCTCAGCTTTACTGATTCTGTCACAATATGACAAATGAGTCTCCAAATGTGGAAACTTCACATTAAACTTTTGGCCACTCCTCAAATAGTGAAGTAGCTTTTGATAGGAGATTGAGGCATCTGCAGTGACATCACTAATTGTGCTGTGGTGAGAAAAACAACACACAAGTACAACAAAGTCCAAACACACAGAGAGCAGTGCAGCTGTACATGTTGATTTACTGTTGATTTCAATATCAGGAAAAAAAGGAAATTAAAAAAAGTGTAAACTATTATTGGGATTTGCATCATTACCATAAAAACTCCAAACAACACAACAAATTAGAAACTATGAACAGTTTGTACCTGATGCAGAATGATCCCCTTCCCATCATTCCGTCTTTAACAGCATGTTTCAAATGGAAATACATCAAAACTGAACATTTCCACTTAATTGGAAAAAAAGCCCCTTCTGTTATATAGGGATTAAATATTAATGTCCAAACACACCTTTAATTTTAATATTTTGCATTATTTGAGTGGCAGCCAAAATATTGTAACACTAATTATTGTTTCTTACAATTAAATAGATATAATAATTATCATTGATTTAACATTGTGTATAATCACAAGTTAACAGAATGTATTATTATAATGTTTTTTCTAATGAAATAATGTTCACTGACTGAATAGCATTACTTATAGCTGGGGACATGAATTAAACCCCTTCCTCCTTTAAGGCACCTTCCATTATTCTAAAGGTATAAATCTGACGTAGTGAGTCTGAAATGTATTCATGAGTGAGTTGGTTAACAGTGACACAGGCCGTGTGCACCTCTGACGTCGTGGCTGTGAGTGTGTGTTTGCATTTTTTGTGATGATAACAGCGTCTCTGTTCAAGTACAGTCTATATATTGCATGTTAAATGATATTGTGGAGAATATTGGCCAAAAGAAATGTCAAATGAATCTGACAATGCACAGCTTCACACGTCTGTCACTCTCTGAGTCACTCACTTAACTCTACGACCTCCTCTCTCTCTCTCTCTCTCTCTCTCTCTCTCTCTCTTTATATATATATACACACACACCTCTGTCTGTCTCTCTCTCTCTCTCTCTGTCTTCCTCTCCATCTTCTCACCCACTTTCATTTTCAAAACAGCAAGAAACACCAGGCTTTATGATGTGTGTGTATCTGTGTGCTGCATATGTGTGTGCATGTACTGTGCGAAACAGGTTGACAGGCGAGTAGTCATCCATATCGAGAAAGCCAGCTGGTGTGTGTGTGTGTCTGTGTGTGTGTGTCTGTGTGTGTGTGTGTCTGTGTGTGTGTGTCTGTGTGTGTGGCGCTCCAAATGAGCCCGAGATGGAGCTTTGAGCATATGGCACCGAGAAGGAGAAAGCAAGGGAGACGGAGGAGACGGGGACAAAATTAAAATGTACTTCACTCTCTTAGAGAAGGCGAGAAAGAGAGTGAATACGTTCATGGCCCGGAGTGGTTTCTTCACTTTGTTTCACCCACACATCCGTGGATTCTTCGTTATCGCATCCTTTCTGTTTAGTTTCCACTCCTCTCATATTTTTTACGGTGAGAGTCTGCTGGAAGAAAAATGTAAACTCAATCCTGACTGGGGGGAGATATATGAGAGAAAAAAGGGAGGACTGGTGATGAGAGTTTGAGGGGGGCTGAGATGCAGAGAGAGTAAGGATGGATAGAGGAAGACAATGACTGACTGATTACAGCACCTTATCATTGCTGTATTTGTTCTGGCTGGATGAGCTGTTGGGTGGATTTTAAAGGCTTAAACAGCAAAAATGCAGCAAAGCAGACACGAAACACAAAAACACAGAGACTCTGACTCATATTCTGTGCCAGCAAACAAGAGTAAAAAGTCCACATTTTGGCCCTTTAATTAGTGACTGTGTTTACTGGAAGTTTAGCAGCGTAGTAACAGTAGTAACAGCAGTACGTGCTAATGTGTCAACTGAATGCAAAACCAATAAATGAAATTCCTGCGGAGTGACTCAGCATGATTGATTTTCCATTTAACGGTTTTCAAATTAGTTTGGGTGCCATTAATGTGTTTGAAATACTCAATATTTGGCTCACAGCTCTGTTGTTAAGTGTTAAGTGATTTTATGAGTGTGTATTAAGGGTGTGAGCGAGTCCGTGTGTGCAATAAGCCTTTAAACTGCTGTGGAAGCTTTCCGTTAGCACTATAGAATTATTGATTCCAGCCCATGATGTATGTATGTGTGTGTGTGTGTGTGTGTGTGTGTGTGTGTGTGTGTGTGTGTGTGTGTGTGTGTGTGTGTGTGTGTGTGTGTGTGTGTGTGTGTGTGTGTGTGTGTGTGTGTGTGTGTGTGTGTGTGTGTGTGTGTGTGTGTGTGTGTGTGAGAGAGAGAGAGAGAGAGAGAGAGAACTGTAACATTATTGATCTCTTCCCAACAGTTACACTAGGCTTAAATTTACTGACACACACACACATTTAGTTGTTGTCAGCAGCTCATAGCGTGCTGCACTGCATAATTTTAATGTGAGACTGTGATATTATTATTATTACAGTAGTTTCATTACATATACAGACAACAAACAGCATATCAGTACCTGCTGTGTCTCTTATGCATCAAACCAAGAATCAGGTTAAGAATCAGGAATCATTAAAACATTAAACACACACTCCAAGTCTCCGTCTTATCTTAACTTCACTGTGATGTTTGAGCTTCACTCTGCTGAATGGTGATGAGCTCAGTCTGACAACAGGAGTCTGCTTTCACTTTCATCTCCTGAAGTTTCTCTGAGCTCACCTTTAATAGTTAGTCTAACACATGACTAACTCATAAATGTAATGCATAATAACAGGATTTATGACATCGCTGCTGGTTTGAAACCAATCACGGTCCAGTATGAGACTAAACAGGTGTGATGTCAGAATAGTCTACATAGACTGAGAATAGATATCACGTGATCAGTGGTTACAGTTTGAAAATATATTTGTATATTTATAGATTTGACTTTTTAATGTGGGAAAAGGAATGAATGACCTTTAGGTAGTTTCATTTTTAGTATTTGTCCATTAATATGGAAATCCATATCACGCTTAACTTATGATGTAAATGTGTTTTATGTGTAGAGGGGATGTTTAAACACCCTGAAAATGTGGATTATTTGTTCCTGTATTATCTATTGAGTATAACACTGATCAGTTTCTCTGCCGCTGTGTCCTGATTGGTGCATTCAAATATAAATCACCTTTTTCTAAAAGAGTCCCACCCACAGACAAAGATTTTTTAAAAACACACAAAAAAAACAATTAAGGATATGTCAAATGTAAAACAACCAATGACAGTTGAATCTGTTGGATAAATCAGTGTGGGACATTCTCACTCGCAGCTGATTGGTTGAATAGGTTGGCCACTTGAGGATGACAGCCTGTCAAACACATCGACATGTATTGCATTATAAATGTGTTAGTTGCATATTTACACAGACATCAGACAGGGACTAGCATTAACATTCATACGGAGTGTTTTGACCCTCCTGAAGAATGCAAATGAAATAGCTACAGTCCTGTTATCATACATGTCAACTCATAAGGAAGTTACTGATTTTCTTCCCAAATTCAACACATTTCTTACGGGAAAATAAAAAACTTTCCTTCCAAATTTATTTATCAGAAAAGCATGAATGGTAAGTGTAAAAAATAGTTTTGCCTCATAAATATTGCAAAAGCAAACAACAGGAAGTCATGTTAGTAGAGCTCGCTCTTGATCTTGTGTCTCCGAGTCGGTGTTCCTCCGGCAGGAAATGTCGTTTCACTAATGACCGGCTTTGTGGAAAATCAAACAAGAGGGTCAAATAGGAAAAATAGTAGGTGAAAATCACACCCATTGCACTGTTTGTGCCCATGTGGGTGTTTATGATCAGGTGTTTATGCTAATAAGGAACACTAATCAGATTTCTATGAAAGGAAATAAAGCTTAGGAATGTACACATTTTCAATGTAAATCTTCTCTGCGTTGGTCTCCACCAACTCCTGAGGGAAACCCGCCAATGCTCCACTATGTTAGCTGATTAGTCTCTCACTGTTTTTATCTGAAAACAGCTGCTGGAAACGAGGTTGTTGAGAGCAGTGAAACGGAAGTGAAACAGTGAAGTTGATGCTGTAAAACCAATTCAGTGAGCTGAAAGATAATTAACTTCATGGTGGAGCTGAAGGGAACTGGTTAGTCCAGTGATAATTCTCTGTGGGGTAACAACGAGTAACACATTACACGTCAGTCATTTGATCACTGCTTATGTCAAATATGCAGTTTTTCATTTGTGACGCAGCCAATAGACAAAACAAAAAAAGTTATGAATTGTCTGTCAAAATTCATAGAACTTGTAAAGCAATCCTTTGTAATCTGTAAAAACGTCATTCTAATATGTCTTGCCCTCTGAAAGAGAAATAGAAGCAGAAGAAGACTTCAGAGAGACATTTATTCTTCTCATGAAGTGAGGCTGTCACTTTGCTTTTAGTCACTTTCAATGGCTTACAGTCTCCAGTACATTCTCATTCAAGTAAACACCAGTCAAGTCGAGAGGGTGCACGAGTACTTGTGTGAGGGCCTGCCAGTGAGGCTGCAGGAGGGTAAACATGGAGGTGACAGGCGACATTTTTCCAACAGCACTGTGACAAGTTTCATTTACATGTGGTTCAAAGTATAAAGCTGATGTAATTTCACACTGATTTGAAAGCCTGCTGCGGCGTTTCCTGTCGGCTGTGTGTAGAGGTGAACGCAGAGCCTCACCACTAATGTAGCGGTAAATAAGAAGCAGGATAGACTAAGACCTGCAGTCAGTAATCACCATGAGGCTAACACCGACCAAATCAATTCTGCTCTCAGAGAAAATATTCATTTATGCCTTTTTTTGCGCAGAGATCCTGCCTTTAAATAACACTCTGGTTTGATAAAAGCGAGGGTGGGAATATACCTGTCTAAAAAAGAAGATGACGAAATGGACCTAGGTGGACTTACTGTGTACTACATTTAGCTTCTTACACTCTAATGCGAGGTTTGTCAAGGTTTTTTATGTTGCAGCAGAAAATGGTTTCTATTGTGAAGCAGCAGAATCCACTGAATATATGCAATAACAGGTTATGTAGGGAATCTGATTTTTTTTATGTGGCAACTTGAAATCTGAAAGTGACAGGTTGTGATGAAAACCAAGCTTAAATCATTAAAATACTCTTAATTTAGTCTGATAAATATTCTAAAATAAGCTTTTAGGTGCACAGATTGCGCAGTGGTTTAATCGCACGCCCCATGTACAAAGGCTGCAGTCCTCCTGCAGTGGCCGTGGGTTTGATTCCCACTCACAGCCCTTTGCTGCATGTCTATCCCCTCACTGTCACTCTCAATTTCCTGTCACCTGTCTTATTTAAATAAAGGCAAAATACCCCAAAAAAACCAACTTAATAATAAAATTAGCTTCTACATTTTTGCTCCCACCTCAAACAGTTTTCCTTGGATTGCAGAGATGAATAATTACCCCACCTCTTTCATTTTTTACACAGACAAACAAAATAACATGTCAAACTAATTCCTAAAGGGTGTGAACATTTTAGCCGCTAACTTTATTTCTGGTAGGTTAAACATGTAATGTTGACATCTGTGCTGCTGACGCTTGAGGGAAAGGAGCTATAAGTGCTGCTGGAAGGTGCCAGATGATGTCATATGCTAATTTGCATGTTAATTCGCTACAGCTAGAACCTTTTAGTTTAACAAGCCCGTGCAGATCAGCATCAACTGTACTGAATTATGAGCAGAAGCTTGTGGAGTCCTTGGATTGAGGTCCCTCTGGGTTAGAAAGTAGACAGAGTATTTTATATTCTTACAGATACAAACAGCAGCTTTGACAGGTTTTACTGTGAGAGGTTGTTTTTTTTAAGCTGCATTAATCAATATTTGATATTCGCAGTGAATTAATTATAAATGGATTGTTCAATTGCATCAGTGGACCTATAGAGATGTACTGTATCACCCAATGCTCTATAGAACCTTGTAGAGTGTTTCAGCTCATTGTTAAAACTTTATTTATTTTTTTTACATCAATCTCACTGTTCTCAAATTTATAATGGAACTATTTTTAAAAAAAATGTCCCCTACCCACCAAATGGCAAACAAACAGAAAAAAATAAGCAAAGTTGGCAACTACAGTAGTTGGTTTACATAGTGGAGTATTTAGTAGCTAAAGAGCCAGAAACTTTCCTTAGAGATAAGTGGAGAGAAAACACTTTTGGTGATAGTGTCTAAATGAACCCAGCCACACAGTCGTCTTTAAATTCTACTATTCTCTAAATCAGTTTTCTTAGTTTCTCCTCGCCTCGCTCACTCGAAAATGTCTGTAAGATGTTGTGAAGTCATTGGCTTAGACAACTGTCAGTGTCACATTCACGGCCACATTAACATGAAGTACACAAGGCTTCGTTACAGCAGGTGAAGGCCCTGCCTGGCAGGTGGAGTCACTGATTCATTAGAATGAAAAGTTGTCCTGTTACGTTATATTAACTAACTGTCTGCTCAGACAAGTGAGTCTAAGTTCATGCCACTAATTTAGAATAAATGAATGAATAAATAGGAATTTAAAAAAATTATTTCAGCTTTTTTTTTTTTCCTTTGGCCTTCAATGAATGGCTGGAGGTTTACAGGGTTCCCCTCTATAAGCAGAGATGAGAAGGCACCAGAGGCAGCGAGAGAAAGGAGAAAGAGATGAATATAAATGTATTGTACTGTCCCAGTGAAGCCTCAGTGTGGAGATTCAAATGTGAGAAAGGAAGATAAATATTGGAGAGAAAAACATCGTCGAATGAAGACTAAACAACGAGGACAGAAGGTTTCTACTGACTGATTAAGTCAAATATCTGAATTAACATGAGACCCACTAATGGAAAACAGTTACTGAGCAAGCTATTAATTCAAAGCCTTACAGTAATTTACCTCATAGTGATATAGAAGTCATCAAGTGCTTAAGGAGGCTCTCCCTGTTTGTATGTTCATTACTAGAACAGTACAGATGGATAGTCAGGCAGACACACAGGGGAATAACGGGGAGATGTGGAGAGGATGGTGTATGTATAAAAAATGACTGTATATAGAAATACTCTCTCTGAGGAAATAAAGAAGAGGCAGGAGAATGTGACGAACAGGGATAAAATATTTTCTCACATCCAGCAGAACTAGGAGAGAGTTATGAAGAGTTGCCAATGCAGCAAACAGCTGGCTTCATTTGCATAATACCCATCAGGCCTCTCTTTCCCCCAGGCAGCTTGTCAACTCACGACGGAGACACACTCGCATATACACACTCCTGACACCGCCATTCACTTACCAGTCTACCTATACTATCATAAGCTCCAGGTACCTTCTAGAAACATGATACAGTGTCTGCGGTGTAAATTCACAGCTCCTCTATGACACTTTAAGCTTTTTAATGCTGTGATTTATTTGATTTTCATAAAGCAGACTAATTGCCTCTGCAGAGAGACGGAGATGAAACGATTCTGATTTTATGCAGATGATAATATCGTCTTCTAGAAACAAAGAACCCAGTCCGATGAATCAAACTAGTCTTAAGTGGCTGCAGTAAGACAGAGGAGATGGTGCAGGGAAAAAGGGAAAAAATGTAATTTAGCAAAATAGCATATAGGTGAGGTGTCCCATCTGCTAGTTGGTGCTGGGGTGTCATCGCAGCAATAGCCACCCAGCGATAAGGGAAATCAAAGAGGAGCAGCCTGGATTGGTCTCTGTGGGTTTTAGAGTTCAGTCTCTTAACAGCTAAGATCATCAGGTTTGTGATGAGGCGATCTGGGGACAGCGGGGCTCTGTGATAATGACTTCATGTGAACGCTGCGGTGTTAGATAACAAAGAGGTGATGTTATGTCATGTTAGTAACCACGAACAAGCAGCAAGAGAGCAAATAGGGTGCCGACGTCAGCTAAAACACTGCTGACAAAGTACATCAGTACATTTCTCTTTACATTTTACAGGTTGTCCTCGCTAAGAGGAGCACACACACTCACAAACAGACACACAAATACACTGCGATTCATTTCCTGGAGACATACCCTGACCCTAACCGTAACCGCTACCAATGCTAACCCCTTCCTGGAACCCTGACCCAAAAATCTGCTGTTTTCCACTCAGGAGCATGTCTTTTGTCCCCAGTTGCACCCGCAGAAGCTAAAGTCACGCCCAAACACACACAGTATGGTGGTTTTATGAGTCCGATTGCCTCAGAGCAGTTAGTTATTTAGGATCGCTGCTGTTAATAGTTTCAAATGAACTGTTTACCCTGAGGATTAACATAATTGCTCTGTTGAGTGGATTAGCTGCAATGATCAGCATTGATCTCTGCTGCCTCTATGAGAGGCTGATCATGTGTATTATGGCCCCTCAGAGTGCTGTCATCTCACCCCTCAGTCAATCCCCCCCTTCACACTGTCTGAATTGGACATTTTTCAAGAGGCTGGGCAGATGGAACTGCTGTTATTTAAAAATTTCCAGTCACACAGCACTGGCGAATCCGAGGTCTGCAGCTGGAGCAGAGGGCAGGACCGAGCACTCGACACACAGCGTCTCCCGGTTATCGTTGACCGGGGATCACAGCAGTCAATCCCTGTATTTAAGCTGCAACCTCCTCATGGTCTGCTGGAGTGGTGGGCCAGCAGTAGCATGTAGCTGATGCCATGGGTTCACACAGTTAAGACTTTAACTTATAGTTTAAAGCCTGAGTCTGTGACATTTTAATCGAATTCTGAGGAGGTGCAAGAAGTACTGACATGAATTTAAGTGAAAGTCCTGGATTCAAATCTTTTAAGAAACAGTACATAAAACTGCAGAATCCTTATATTGTGATGGTATTATTATTTTTGACTTAAACCTGTAAACAGCATTTCATTGGGCCAACAAGTCAAACTAATTTTAGCTCTTCTTTTAATCATCTGTATTATTATTATAGTGTATTATAATATAATATTATTAAATAATCATGTCTGGATTTATTTGTTGGTGGGCAATGAGGCAAAGCTTTGCTGTTACTGTATTTATCCCAAATCCCCTTTAAGCCCAGTGAAACCAGTACTCATGCTAATAGAATAATAGGTATAATTTAATCATTTTAATTTAACTAAATACAAATTTATGTTTTGTCAGCACCAATAAACAGCAGTAAAGCACAAATTGAAACTTTTTTTTTTTGATTTATCATTAGTTTTGTGCTTTTTCTTTGGTACAATTCAAGTTCTATGGTGTGACTAATGAAGCTTTTTGGCCAATTGGGGTTTTGGGCATTTAGCCTCTTTGGTCTGTTTATAATCCAGCCTTGAAGAGGATATAGTTTGCATTAAAACAAACAAACAAATGTTATCTGTAACTAAAGCTGTGAAATAAATGCCATACATTTCCCTCAATAATGTTATAGAATTATTCAAGCTGAATACCACCACCTTAAAATTGTACTTAAGTAAAGGGCTGAGCCTGTCAGTCTTTTTAAACAGAGATTCTTATATTTGCAGATGATATTGTTTTATATGTCTCACTGTCATGATGCACAATTTTAGAAAGTTTATTTCTACATTTCATGTTTTTTTTGTTTTTGTTTTGGGGCTTCTTTTTTTTTGTTAAATTATATCCCACTACCTTATCTCCTCTGAACTTTCTGGATCATCTGTCCCCCATATGTTAAGGTCGTCAAACATCCTAGTTCATACTTATACTGTATATTTTGACTAGTTAAATATGATAAATTATAGTACAACTTCATTTTAGACAATAAAAAATGGTCACACTATTTTACAGCAGCTTATGTCTGGTGCCCATTAAAAAATGGTAATAAAAATCTTTATTGCTCTTGGCATTACAGAACAATACAAGGAGAACCCCTACTGCTAGCTCTTTAGTATTATTCATTAGGTTCTGATACAGGCCAGTGGCTGCTCCTAACTTTGTGTCTGTGTGTGTGTGTGTGTGTGTGTGTGTGTGTGTGTGTGTGTGTGTGTGTGTGTGTGTGTGTGTGTGTGTGTGTGTGTGTGTGTGTGTGTGTGTGTGTGTGTGTGTGTGTGTGTGTGTGTGTGTGTGTGTGTGTGTGTGTGTGTGTGTGTGTGTGTGTGTGTGTGTGTGTGTGTGTGTGTGGTCTTTTAATAAAAAATGCCCCACTGGGCTGTGCGTTGCCAGTTTGCCAATCAGAGCATAGCCAAGATATGCAAATCACACACACATGGATGTAAACACACACACACCCAGGCACAGGCGCAAACACACACGGACACAGTGGGAGAAGGAGTGTTTTGATCTAGTAGAGCCATTACAGACATTTTAAAATCCTATGAATATAAAAAAGAGAGAGAGGGAGACGGATGGAAGTGAGAGGAGGAAGATGAGAGAGATGGGCGAGAGAGCATCAGAGAGGGGGGGAGAGAGAGGGAGCGGAGTTATGACCGGGGGAGGAAAGTGAGAGGAAACAAGATTTTCTGTTCTTTCCTGTTTATTATGAAGTTGTAGGGAAGACTGAGATTGGATGGAAGACACATCATTAATGGCTCCCTCAGTTGTTCTGGGACAATCTTTTGCATTTTTCTGTTTTCTGTTTTGTTCCTTGATATTAAAGGAGTCCAGCTGAGGGATGAGCCTGATACGTTCAGCACTAAGTCAGGGATTCATGGAAATGCTCGAGATCAATAAACATAAAGCGTGATTGGTCGTTCCAACAAAAGACATCCTGCAGTCACAACAAATGTCTCGTCATCGTTAGAGAGTGTAAATGTAAGAAACTCAGTCAAACAGCTGGGATTGACTACTAATAAGACCTTACTCTATCCATCTGTCCATCCCTCCATCCGTCTGTCTGTCCGTCCATCCATCCATCCGTCCATCCCTCCATCCGTCCGTCCATCCAGCCAACCCTCCATCCATCCATCCATTCATCCGTCCATCCATCCGTCTGTCTGTCCGTCCATCCATCCGTCCGTCCGTCCGTCCATCCAGCCAACCCTCCATCCATCCATCCATCCATTCATCCGTCCGTCCATGCGTCCATCCGTCCGTCTGTCTGTCTGTCCATCCCTCCATCCATCCATCCATCCACATCCCTCTACCCAGTAACACTCTTCTAGGGGATCCATTCCCCTAGTTCTGGGTCTATCCCGGCTCTCCTCCCCATAGGACTTGCCCAGAAAACTTCCAAAGGGAGGTGCCCTGGAGGCATCCTAATCCCATCACAATCCCACAACAACCCAAATATCCTGCCAACCACTTTGGCCTTGATATGTGCCCATATGTTCTCTGTGGGGTTAAGATGTGGTGAAAGCCATTGAAACCATGACTTTGTTGTTTTTTCCGTGCTGCTGAAGCATTATCTTGTTGATCTTTTATTTCAACTACACAACTTGTTCTTGGAAGCGACCCTCTTTATAATATCTTTTGGTACTCCTTCGTATTAGTAGACTTTTAGCATTGCACCAGTTCACCAACACCTGATGCAGAAACCACCACCCATTCCATAATTCCACCTCCTCCATGTGTAGCTGCTGTTGAGAAATAGTCTGTATTGGATTATTTCTCCTTTTAGGAGCTTACAGAGTACCAGCCAGTGTTTTACACCTCAGCTCTTAACCCCCCAAATCCCCTGCTTTAGACTTAAACTGCATAGAGAGGGAGGATGAGTAAGAGAGGGGGGAAAGAAAGAAAAGTGAGGGAGATAAAGTCAGGTAGAGAGGGAAAAACAACAAAAGGCCAGACGAGAGTCAAGGAAGGAGATTAAGGAAGAAAAGTCCTCATTTACAGTTAATGCTGCTGAAATATGAGCATTTTTGACATCTCAGTTTCCTGGTCCAATATTCAGCATATGCAAGAGTAATGTAGAAACTAGGGATGAGTCATTGCACCATTACCATTACTGTTCAACCAACTAAATTATCATTATCCACATCTGTAGCCTGAATGTGTCCGTCTGATACAGACTGAACTGGCAAAAGTAAAAGTTGCTATACTTATTATTTATTAGAAATTCATTTACAGAGCAGCCTCAGAATTTAGATTCCGATCAATGTTTGTGATCACAGGAGATCTATTTACACAGAGTACATGACTAAATACTCCATCTGTACTGGAAACGTGTTTCAGACAGATACTCCCTCAGTCCTAGTGGAAACTCAAAGCCTGCAGTGCACATACATTCTCAGATATTTTGTAAATTTTATTGACGGAAAAGGATTAGGTGTCATTTTATTGTGCCAACTAAACTTCTTTCTGCAAAAACCATGTCAGACACACATTAGAGAATTGGAGAACAACCAGAATCAAAGTTGTCTTACATTGTTCAGACTGTAAGGCCCACTGAGACATTATCATGCATGATTTAGGGAGATATATATAGATAAAAGTGATTGGCTTGACTTGAGGAGGAAGAGAGTAAAAATATCAAGACAAAAGTCATTTCTAGTTTGCTTCTCTAGTGAATTAGGAAAATGATGTGGTTTGCTGAGCAGTAGCTTATGGTTAGCTAATGCACAAATATCATAGTGTACTATGAGAAAAGGTAGGCTGGTTCTCCCCATCAATAAGAAGAGAACTACAACTTATCATCTGTGTTCATCTCCAACTAAAGCTGCTTCTGTATTCCCCATCTCTTCTCACCATAAAGCTCTGTGTATCTCCTCTCTGTATTTCTCTTTCTTCTGATTTCTGGTATTTCTTTCTGCTGTCTCGCCCAAGAGATCTCAATGAGACTCCTCAATTAAAACATCACATATTTAAAAAAGAGCATGTATTGATCTTCTGCAAGCATCTCCACATGTCCATTTCAATTGCTGCTGATTTTGCAAGTTGAGTAAATGTCTTGTTATTAACCAGCTGAAGAGCGAGGATTTAGCGAAGGCTTGTTAGCCACTTGCTAACGAGGAGTATATTTTTAGAAAGATGATGAGCTAACAGCTTATCTTCTGCTGCTGACTTATCCGCTAAATAAAGCACTTGAGGCAAATAAATTTTCCATGTTAGCCCAACTGAACCGCAGCTAAAATCATCAATTGTGTTTTCACTGAGATTTACTTTGCATTCATGTGGAGCCCCAGATCTAGCATGCTGTTAATGTTTTCATTACAAGCTAAAATCCCCAAACTGTGATTCATCGTGTTTTTTTTAAAGAAGTGTGTAATAATCCACAAATTGTCCCATTAGTATAAGAAACAATGATTCGGTTGAAATGATGCCATTTGATGTATTGGATAAAAGTGATTTACTGAGTCATCTGGGAATTACATATGTGTGTATAGAGGGACACATACATTTGATGCCGTATTGTTCAGAGGACCCTCCACCCATCACCCCTCTCTCAAGAGGCACTTGTTTAGTTGGTACACCGATGTCCCGCTGAGAGCCACACACAGACAGACCACACACACACACACACACACACACACACACACACACGGAACAAATCAAATACACTCAGCTTGAATTTATCCTCTGCACACATTCACACACATCCCTGTCAATCACTCTCTTTCTTCTCTCTAATTAAAACAGTTGTGCATGTGTGTGTGACAGCACAAAACCCTATTCTTTACATTGGAGCAGCCGTGTGTGTGTGTGTGTGTGTGTGTGTGTGTGTGTGTGTGTGTGTGTGTGTGTGTGTGTGTGTGTGTGTGTGTGTGTGTGTGTGTGTGTGTGTGTGTGTGTGTGTGTGTGTGTGTGTGTGTGTGTGTGTGTGTGTGTGTGTGTGTCGTGTTTTTAAAAGCCGCTCTCTGTGCCACTGTGTGTGTGAGAGAGGAAGAGATGGTGTGTGTGTGGTTCTATGTAGGAGGTGTTCTATCTGCAGTTAATCACTGTAATGAATCTCCCTCCCCTTGTCGTATAATGTAGATGTCGTCCACAGCAGTAACTCCACAGTGCTGTTACTGGGCTGCTGCTGCTGCTGCAGTGGTCCAGGCAGTCAGCGTTGTTTATCTTAATAACATCTAATTAAACTTTCTTAATATTATTGTACCATACCATAGTTTACCCAAACGCTGCATTGACAGTTTTACAGCATGAGATAATAATACAAAACAAGCCGACTCGGTGTGAAACCGAGTGCAGCCTTTAACAGTTTCTTGGAGACTGAGCCACTCAGGAAGCAGAGGATCTGTTCCAGAAGTAAATCAAGAGAATTTAAGCCACAGATAAGAGTCCATGATTGAGTCCACAGAGAGAAGGCTGGAAAACTTTAAGCAGAGAATAGACTGTTAGTGGGTGTCATGAATAGAAGAATCCGTGCATGTAATGACTCAGGTGTGTTCTGGTCATTTTAATATCTAGTTTCTTTGTAGTCACACAAATGGATTGTTCTGTAACTTAGTGATGGATGTAGTAGATGCTAAGACTAGTAGCAGAAGAATAGCATGAGAGTTAAACAAGAAAGTGAAGCAGTGTCAAGTTCACAGCTGAATAAAGACTTCAGCTGTCCAAAATGTCATTATGAGGCAAAGCCAAAGATTCAGGTTTCCTAACAGAGAAACACTGAACAAGTGGCAAAGACAAAGGGTAAGATGGAGGAAAATTTACTCTGTAAAGAGCATTTTATGAAACTCTGGTCATGTAATTTATAAATTATTAGATTACTATTAAAAATAAAGAGTATTAGATGTCCTGTTTTTTATTAATGCACTGAGACAACATTATAGTTAAACATGTGTACATAAAGTGATTTTACAGCATCATAATCAATCTGCTACTGGTCCGTGTCCATAATGTACATAAGTGTGATGTGGAGGCTCTGAAACCTTCAGTGAATGAAATGGACCTTAGTTGATCCGTCAATCTATACTTTTCATCCTATTTGTCTGAAACAAGTAGAGAAGTTTAAGGCTGCCAGTGTAGAAGTAAACATGTTGCCTTTCTGTCATGGATATGAAGGCTTCACTTATCAATAATTTACATTACTAGTTCTATGATTTATTTAATGACCAGAGTTCTTGATGCTCTTTGGCTCCACTCTGATCTTTTCAGTTCAGTCTTCTCAGGACTCTTTAGGTGTGCATAAATGTTCTCGATTGACGTCCCCCTCTTTTTTACTACTGTATAAGGTTTGCTGATGTAATACTCACATGATTTGGGCAAATGCTTTGCCAACTTGAGAAGAGGTCAGACTGATTAAAAACACCCAGAACCATGCTGGGTGAATTCCCAGTGTCCTGCTGGCCTTCAGTGTAACGGCAGTGTTAAAAATGCTAAATGAAACGGGTAAATCAAAGAGAAATGAACACGGGACACCTCCAGTCCCTCAGAGCTGTAGACCCGCCATCATCACCTGCTTTTAACCTGATGCTCTAATCTCTGCCGTCACACACGATTGGTCGCACCCACATAGACATCAACACAACATTCAGTCAGTGCATGGAGAGTGTGTGCATGAACACTGGTGAGAAAGTGGACATTCAGGGAAAAGAGAGAAAAGAGCTGAGAGGGAGACAATTAAAAGGAAAAAAAAAAGCCCAGGAGGAAAGTGCTGCTAAAAGCTGCAAAATTACAGATATCTTAATGAGCAAGAGACATGGTTGGTGTTTAAATGAGAGAAAAAAACAAAAAAAAACATACTACCAGGGGGGTCATCAACACGTCATATCACAACACCCTTTTTTTAATTTAATTGTGTAGGAAAGCAGGGGATAAATATTAATGGAAATAATCTTTACAATAAATTCTGGTTTAACACCTGACAGGTTGAAGCGTCTCCAGTTATTCAGACCAACTAGAGCTTCATGATAATAAACCTGTTAAGTCATGATAATAAAAAGTCATGACAAGGCTCTGACTCCATCCCAGGTGCAAAAATAACACCCAAAAAGTGCACAAAAATGATAAACTGTCTTAATTATGGAAGGAAAATTAAGTGTTGAAACAGCTTTATTCTGGATGTCTCTTTTTAATGAAAGTAAAAAATATGTTAGTTGCAAAAGCAGGAAACAGAAAAAGAGCATGTGATCCGTTGTGAATGTGACAGTCGCTTTCTGGCATGAATTATTGTCCATGTCCTCCCTTAAAAACACGTGTGGGAGGGCAGAGCCTGAAACTCCACCAGGGACTCTTTAGCACTGAGGTAGAAATATTTGTAAGAGAAAAAGTACACTCAACGGCAAATCTGCTCTAATAAACAGAGCGGTAGGGCATAGAATGAGGAGGAATAAGTGGAACATGGGAAGTTTTACTGCTAACACACAGCAGCCTGTTGTGCAGTGACATTGTGACAAATGGGTCTTTAGGTGGATGAAAAAAAAGCTGGAAATACATGTCTTAGAATGCATGTTTGTGTGTGAAGTGAAAGAAGGACTCAATGACAGGAAGTTTAATGAAATGAGCTGGGATTTATTTTGATGTAGTTTAGCTAAGAAGAGAACAAGATTTGCTCAAAATGTAAAGGATTGAGCATCCAATCGCTAAACTGACTTAATTTATTGAAAAGGTTATTCGAACATAGAAACATAGCATTTCAGCTATTGTTGTGTAGGGAACTTGATCTAATTTTAGTGGTGCAGCTCCCATAGATGGATGACTCCAGCTCATGCTAATACAGATTGCAATGTTAAGCTTGGTTAGCTGACTCCAGGATGTGATCCATCAGAAAACAAGGCTAATGTTTTCAGCTAAACCACTCCTGGTGCAATTATATGGTCCACTGGCATTGATCATAGCTTCTCTTCTTCAATCTATTCTCCTCTATCCCTCTCCCACCCCCTTTAATGGCTAAGGCAGTGTTAAATGTTTGATAAATGAGTTTTGAGACCGCTTTACTATGGATTTATTAAAATTCTATAAAAGCCTTCTTTTCTGTGCGTGTGCACATGGGCTGCCTCGGCCACACGACAGATATAACTTCAATATTCTCAGCTGGTCCTTGAGCTGTTAGCGAGGTGTTGAACTTCCTGCTGTTTGGTGCTGAGCAGGTAGCATAGAGTGTGTTTATTAACAGCTGGAAACACAGTTTATGTGAGCAGAAAAAAATGAAGCTTATGATAAATGTATGCATTTTAGCACAGTCAGCTAAAAATAAGACTGAAGCGAGCCTAGCTGTGAAGTTGTGTGATACCTGTTTGTGGGTTTGCGACACCTTTCATGTGCAGTGAATCAGTGTTAATATAAAACTGTTCATTTGTGGAGCTTTGGGATGTTTTTGGCTCAGTTGGATCAGCTTTTCTTTTTTTTTTAAATAGAAAAGAAATGAAGAGGCACCAGAGGCAGAAGAGACAAAAACATCTGTATGTGCAACTTAGTTTGAACTTAAAATGACCCTCTTTCAAAATGGGAACAACCACAGTGTGAATCTGCTGGTCCTAAGTGAAGCATTAGATACACACAGCAGCACTCGCACACATCCTAACACGTGCACATGCTAATGGAAGGCCAATTAGTGCGGGGTGAAAACGACAGGCTTTTTTGAGGCAATGTTTCAATGACGACATTTAATTGGATGGTAAATCAACTTCTTATCTGCCTCTCCACAGCTTGGCGAGGGGAGAATAAGATCGAGACAGAGAGGGAGGGAGAGGATGGAAGGGAAAAAAGGGGATTGTGGGGAAGGGGTGTGTGAGTGAGCAAAGAGACTAAGAGAGGGAGAGGAAAAACAGGTACATGTGTGTGCTGTGTAGGACTATGATGTCACCTTGACAGTCACTTATGCTACAGTGACAACTGGTGGACTTCATAGTGATCAGGCTAATAGAAGGCAGGTAGCAGAAGACAACAGCACATGACAAACACCATGAAGGATGTGCATCAAGGAAAACAAATCAACAGATAAATACTGAAGGGACTCTTCTTCCCATAAACAACCAATAGTCCCAGTTTAGTCCTCTGCTAAAGTAATGCTACAAGTCAAAGTAGCTGACCAATAATATCAGCAAATCCACTGCAAACATTCATTCATTCATTCATTTTCTATAACCACGTATCCTGTGTAGGGTCGCGGGGGGGGCTGGAGCCTATACCAGCTGACTTTGGGCGGGAGGCAGGTTATACTCAAGTCACCAGATCATCACAGACATTTTGACATGAAATAGAAACTAAAGGATGCTAATTGAAATGCTAATATCTTATCGTTTTATTGAAGTGTCACAGTAAACCAGTTGGAAACCATCACAATACCAAAACTATTTAAATCAAAACTTCATCAGGCATTCACATGAGAAATGAATTAGTTTAAAATATTATTATTATTGGTGCAGAAAATGTACAAAAAGTCTTTTTGTGTGAGAAACAGTGTTCCACTGCTGTCTGGTTGAAGATTTAACTTGTGTTAAATCAGAAGCATGATGTCACAGTTTACTGACATCATACCCAGGAGTATAATTCCACCCCACTTCAGCACCAGGGATCTGGGATAATTGTTTATAGATTTTAGATGGTTTAATGGAAGAAGAGTGAGAAAGAGGTAGGAATTAATTAACTATATACTTCTTTCTACTCCTTTTCAAACATTGTCAATCTTGTTTTGTATGTTCTCCTTATCTTTATGTTTTTAAATAAATAAGAACTCTGCATATTATCAGCTGGTATTTCTATTCTAAATTAAAAATGATTGTTCTGCATTAAAACATCCTATATCTATGATTCATCTCTGTAATAGGCAAATGTCAGAAGACCTTATCAAAAACAACCCTATGTTATTGTTTAAATGTAGTTTGACCTTAGAAATCTAGTATTGTCCAGGCTCAATGTTTCAGTATCAAACACTTCACCTGCAGGCTGGAAAAACATCTGTAATAAGTTCCAGCAGCAGTCAGTTTAAATATCTTTCAAGACAAACAGACAGAGAAACAGAAACTTTTTAAACATACCAGAAGCTAATTTTAATGTCAAAAACATATTGTTCTAGTTCTTCCATGAGAGCTTCAAGAACATTGATAAAACAACTGTAACTAACACAAATATGCAGTTATATAACAAAGCCAGCGAAAATACGCTTCGTGTTATATAATGCAGTTGTATTATGATGTTTGCCAACTAAATCAGGTTGTGTTCCACATACCTTCATCTGAGCAACAACTGTCATACTGTGACTGTAAAAACAACAAGGATCTGTTTTGTAGCAAATTAAATGGCGTGTTTAGGTGTATTTGGTTGGGAGGAACACAAAAAAAACTATCATACAGGGCTGAAAACCTTTTTATGAGAGAGGTGTCAAGTATGATTTGAATGAGGAGTTAAGAGGAGCTCGGCTCTCCTGAAAAGGACTTGAGCTCCCCTGAAAGCCTACTTGAGACATTTAGAGGGAGCTCTGAAACATCGTCCGTTTGTAATAGGTTTATATTGTATTTGGCACAGGATTGGCTGATTTGGGTCGACTGGTGGGTTCGAGCAGCGGCTCAATAAGTGACAAAGCGGCGTCCTGACTAAGTCATAAATATCCTACATAATAATAACAAACATTGTGTGTAATGTTGCTCCTCTCTCTCTCTCTGTCACTCTGTGTCTCAAACACACGCCCGGTGGATTTAAGAACGATTAGACAGAGTTCATGTCTTTAATGATGGGTGACTTGTTTTGCTGTTAGTCGTTGTTGTTCAGCTAGATCTGCCCTAGAGGAGAGAGGGGAGAGAGAGGAGAGAGGAACGCTCCGCTGCTCCAAGCGGCAGGATCAGCACCTTGGAGAGCGCCGTGTCACTTAGTCCTGTCTCAGTCGTGTCGTTGTCTCGGCCCTCAGTCCTGCCTATTGAGCCAATATAGTGAGGCATAAAGCTGAGGGCTTATAGGTGAGGTTCCAATGGTGGATTGATGCATATTGTCCTGGCTTGTATGGTTCAGCTTGGTTCTTGGTTGTGGGAGCACCCAATCCCCCCCCCCAATCCCCCCCACACACACACACCCCCAACCCCCATCCTGGAATATAGGTCTCCCCCAAAAGCACGATGTCATTTCATTTTGTCATTAAAAGAGTGTAAAGATGCCACATTGATCTATTCGACTTTCATACACATACATACATATCAGAGTACATACTTAGTCACATACAACAGCTGTTAAACCCACACACACACACACACACACACACACACACACACACACACACACACACACACACGGTCTCCTCTGAGGGCAGTGCTTGTGATCTGTGGTGCATGCTGGTAATCCTGGTGATGGCGGTCACTCCAGATCTGTAAACAGCTGAAATATGAATGATAAAAGGAGCAGATGAAACTGAATAAACAAGAAGCCTGTGGACAAAAAAAAAAAATCCTTGAAGATTTTCCAAACCCTGCCGGACCTCCGTCTGAACCGTATACATCTCAAAACTTCAATCGCTCCAACTGGACGACTGACAGTTTTCGTTTGACATTTTTCACGATGGCAAAGCAACAGCTTTTCTCTGTGGTACATGTCAGACTCTCTGGTGTGCAGGAGGGCCACGTTAAAAGCCAAAAATGAGCTCACCGAGTAAAGCCTCTCCTCGTCTTCCTGAGAAAATCATTCTAAATCAAAACAGAAAGGGGAGAGGAGGAGTTAATAGCTCTCAGTAGAAAGTGTTTACATTCATCAGGCTTCAGGATCTCGTTCTGTTTGACTTTGTCTTTGCATATCCTTCTGTTCCTTTGCTCATTATCCTTTCTCATCCTCTCTTTGCATCTCTTCTTTTCTATCTCACCTCTTCTCTGTCTGCCAAGCTGCAAGTCAAATGTTACCATCTCTATGTTACTGTAGATATGAATACATGTATGTCTTTTTTTTTGGGGGGGGGGGTAATTAATTCATATGTATTCATCCCACATGCTTTCACTAAGACATTCACCCCCCCACCCTCTCTCTCTCTCTCTTGCTCTCACACACACACACTCATACAAACACACATGGAGGGAGCAGCCTGTTCCTGCAGTCTCAGAGACATCATTATAATTACCTCTTAATGATTTTTAATTCCAGTACAAAAGAAACAAAACACTCTGGTGGGTTTGACATAGTTATAGAGAAGGAAATCATCTGAGTGGAATCACATTAAACGTGTTTGTTATGCAGTTTTATAGGTGGCTGCTGGTGGAGCGTAAACTAAGACTAATTATTGTAATGCAGACAGAATGGAGTGTCATACTTTATGTAATATGTAACACAGTGACCACAAAGCAAATGATCTATCAGCCACATTATTTTATTGTCTTCTCTGAACGTTTCTGATATTTTAAACCAACCTACAATTAATTACAAACATAATAAATCTGATATTTATTGTCTTGGAAAAACAGCTCCAGTGTAGTCTTAAGAAAAGAAGACACTCTTCTGTGTTCTCAGTTATGTTTGTACACCTGATCTCTTTGGTTCAGATCAAATGAATCTGGTGTGTTCCTGTCAATTTGAGCAAAATGGCCAAATAAATTAATTATTAGGTTTGATTTTAATGTGAGTGTAACACTTAAACTGCTATCGCTGATCAACGTCGGCTGGGCGACGATGCAAGATTATGTAGTAACTCAAATATATTATACAATATATATTAATTCATATTTTCTCATTAACGTAACATAGTTATACATGTTTTATTAATTTCAAGTTACTAAAGCTGAAAAATGTCTCATCTTTATGTTCAGTCCGCTTCAGGATAAACTCGACTTCTTCTAACTTGTAGTCTTTTGACTTGAAAAGATGAGTTGGATGAGCGTACTGCACAGAGTTCAATCAACTCATTAAATTAAGCTTCTAAAGAAACATAATCAGCATATTAGCAGACTTCAGCATGCATTGTATGCGAGTTAAAACTCTCCTGCTACCCTTTGTTTTATGGACATATATGACAGGAACATTCTGTGTGTGTCTTTATTTAAAGATAAGTCATTAGATAAGTTGTTTTTCCACGATGATAAATACCAGATATAAGCGTACAATTCATCTTCTACGGACCTCTTCCAGTTCAAACTTAAAACATTCCCTGGGAGTAGATTTAATTATCGTCTTTGTGCCAGCTGGAACAGATTAGGCCCTATATAAGCAGCAGCAGCAGCTGTAAGTTCTTTGTGGCCGTTCATTCTGGGGAAATGAAATGTGTTTTATAAAGTTTGTTAGTGTAGCGGAACGGTTTTTGATTGACCTTGATATCTTAAGGTTCCAGCTTATGATTATATTTTCTCTACTTAATATATCTTTATAAAAAAAGACTTAATCTAAGTTAAGTCTAATATTTAAGGCAGTAGTTGAGCTCATAACTTCAAGTTGAAACAGCCCAAAACTATTTACAGTGTACTAACATATGCACATTATCACAGTATAGTGCTGGGATTTTCACTCATCAACATGTTCGTTACATGATGACTAAAGAGGTGTGTGTTTGATAAAATGTCCATCCTTTCTGTGAATGTGTGTGGATGATTATTAAAGTTGACAAAAGTCTGTATTTGAATTGTAATATATATAAAAGTCATGTTCATGTCTGACCGATGTTTACCACGGCACTGCTCCAGTTTCTTTGGACTCCATGTTGGCTTTACACAATAGTAAAGATGTATGTTGTATGCTCATTATTATAGTGTGTGTGTACCTCGAAAACGTATTTAAAAAAAGTGTCAATTATTTTTGTTTTCTCATGCCTGAGAAAATTATCAGCTAATTAATCAATTATAGAAGTTGATTAGTTGCACAACTGTGTGTTTGTGAATGTGTATATTGGCTTTTGTGTGTTTCTGTGTCCTATCTGAGTGTCTTCAGGTTTGTGTGTGTGTGTGTGTGTGTGTGTGTGTGTGTGTGTGTGTGTGTGTGTGTGTGTGTGTGTGTGTGTGTGTGTGTGTGTGTGTGTGTGTGTGTGTGTGTGTGTGTGTGTGTGTGTGTGTGTGTGTGTGTGTGTGTGTGTGTGTGTGTGTGTGTGTGTGTGTGTGTGTGTGTGTGTGTGTGTGTGTGTGTGTGTGTGTGTGTGTGTGTAGACGTCTGTCTATCTGAGCAGCTATTTCAGAGAGAAAGGATTTCTGCCTCAGTAATTGCCTCGGCTCTATTTTCCCCCCTGAATCTCTCTCTGTGTCTCGTTCTCATTTTTTTCTTTGGTGTCTGTTTTGTCCTCTCTCCCCATGCACACTTCCTCTGCAGCTCCCACTTATTGTTCTTCTCTTTTCTATATTCCCTCCGTTTCTTAGTCCTTGACATTAACCCTGGTCTCACAGTGAGCTCAATGAGGGACACACATACACATACACACACATATACATACATGGTGTATGTAAAAGTCTCGTGTCAATTAAAATTCATTAAAGTTTCTGTTCACTGAGCTGAGAATAAACGTCTGTCTTGGAGACGGTTCGGTATTTTATCACACAAACATTATGCCATCTGGTTTAGAGCCGTAAACAGGACTCAGACATCCAAACCCTGTTCATGTCAGCTGTAGTGAACTTCCACAGCCATGATGGACAGAGATGGTTAAACTGAGGCAGGGAGAGACAGATGTATAGACAGATGAATAGACACAGAAATAGCTGCAGAAATAGACACAGAAATAGACAGACTCAGCGAGCCTGAAATCATGAGTGTTTCCATTTTTGTCTGACAGCTGTGTTACACTGAAATAGCAACTCGCATTTGATGTACCTGTGTGCATCCACCAAATATGGCACCTCTATAATGTGAAACCATTGGGTAAATGACACAGGAAGTGCCAGGGGCCTTCTTCTTGTTAAGTCAGTATGACATCATCAATTAAAGGAGTGACACTTTGGTATGATGACATAAATAACATTGCTTCATTTCAGTTGTAGCAATCTTTAACTTTAGCTTTAAATTAAGGTGCTATCAAAGCAAATCCTACAGCATTAATAATGAAAAGCTAAGTAAGAGAATGCATTTCTTTTTTTAAAATCTTTTCCCACCATCTATACCACTTTATATACTACCTATATTATATCACCATTTGTCTGTTTGTTCATTTGTTAGTTACTCAGCAGAATATATGTCTAATGGATTCCATTATAGTTTTGTTGTAGTTCTTGGAATGGGAATGGGCTGATTAGATTTTGAGGCGGATCTTGATCCAGATACACGTCCAATCAGGTTTTGCAGCCTTTGTGGGACGTATGCGCTCTCAGAGAGCCCTTCTGGTTGAAGCTGTTATTCTCTCTCAACTGGAAAATTCTGTCAACTTCCAACAAATTGTCCTGTAAAACTATCTGATTTTGCTCCATAATATATTTCTTGCTAAATGCAGGCCATGCTATATGAGTTATGGTATTATTGTGGTGACAGAGGAAATAGAACCACACGCAAGGGGCCATGGAGAAGCAGGGGAAGATAAGTAGTTACTTCCTGCATCATTGTTAATGATTGATAAAAGTTGTGGTCGGGGGAAACAAAGGGACATGCAAGAAAAAGTTTGACCGCAGCTGCACTATTGTGCTATTGTACTGTTATTTATTTATGTATTTATCTTTTTTTATGCCATAATGGAAAAAATTAAAGCTATATTAACTCATTTTGATATCAAAAATGAAAAAATGATTGTGTGTAATGTGAAAGGTGTCACTCTTTTTAAGGAACCCAAAGAAAGCTGTGACCCACCATGATTCATTAGCTCTACGGAGCATTTTAGTGTCTTTCAGGTTGTTGTTTTTTTACTGCATGAAACTTTACAGTGTTGTTTCAGTCTCAATGTTCTTACTCGTCTTGGCATTTTGGAATGAAGGAACCTTTTCATAGTTCTAAGACCTTAGTTATAAGAACCCCCTTTTATTATTCCCACACTTCAACCACTAGGAATGATTATACTCTCAGATCTCAGTTTTGAGAAACCTTTTAAGCTTCTACTTCAGAATAGGAAGTCTTAAGAGAGGACCCTTAAGTGATGTAAATGATCAGTGATTGGTTGAACACATGAGCTAAACCTCTATTCTATAAACCTGTGTGAAACGTTAACCGTGTTATGAATAGTCTGTAGCAATGGAATAAAATTATTTATGACATTCCTCCTCCATCCTCCACCACCAGTCTTACATCACTTCAGTGTTTCTATTGGTGGTGTGAATGAAAATAGAACAATAGGTTGTTAAGTTATTTAGTTCTCAGTGGACAGTTCCTCTCTCAGTCTCCTGAACTGTTTGGTCCTTAAACACCAACAGAGATCCACATATTTAAGTTAAATAAACACTAATTCTCTCTGTTTACCTCCAAATGAATCGTAATATTGCTCATGGTCTTCTTGATATGTTAATAGGCAAATGTTCATCATGTTAACTATGCTGATAATATGTCAGTGTTGTAATTACTTGTTATCCCTGACAAAAAATATCAATTAAGGCAGTTTCAATGGTAAAATCCTCACTGTGTTTTCTATGTACGCCTGTCTGAGTTTCTTCACCACAACCCTGTCCTAATTCCCAGCCTCTAAACATGTCAACTCTCTTTTAAAGCAGATATATTTATCCCAGTTGCATTCCAAATTGGCTTTCCCAGCTACTGTACCCTCCTATACTTTCTCTGTCTGTATGCATGCAGTGCTGTGATGCAGACAAATGACATGACACTGCTGCATGGCCGATATGTGATGCACTAGATTTTCATTTTGAGAGCTATCTTAAGTCTACTTTGGTTTATTTTCACGCATTATAAATGATGCGCATCGGTTTCATTTTGTCATACTGTGTGAATTAGTTGGTTTATTGTAGCCTCAGTTCCTTCATTTGAAAGCTTGTCTTCATTCTCCCAGTGTGTTCTCCTGTTGACTCACTGTCAAATTAATATAAGGTCGATGCAGACTAATGAGCTCATGTGGAAACAGCTCATGTCTAGAAAACACTGGGATGTTTTGTTGTGGAGCTGAAGCAGGTTTGAATCTCTCTCACACACACACACACACACACACACACACACACACACACACACACACACACACACACACACACACACACAGAACCCAGCTAGAACTACTTTTATTGTTTTGTTGTTTTAACAGTCAGTGATTTAGGTCTGAAGATGATGTCACCCTCCTAATCATGGTTACTAAATTGTTCCTCCGTTCATGCTTACGCTATTAGTCATGGTGGGGACAGAGGTTATGGTGCTGTAATATATTAGACATGAGTGCTACAGTGAATTGCTCTCAGTCTTTCAGTCTTCTCTCCTTTCTCCAGCTGTCCTTCAGTCTCTTTCTTCTTTAATGAGCTGTTTGTTGGATTGATCTAAGCCCAGATCTGGCCCAGTGAATTGCTTTAATTTGTTTCCAATTGCTTTTTGGAAGCAATAATTTGGCGATGAACATTTATTCCCGTGTCTCGTAGGTTTAAGATATCAAAGTCATATGTTTCCAGCCACTGAAATGATGCCGTGTTTGGAAGAAATAGAAGAACAGCTCTGTAGTTTTCATTTGTAGCAGCTATACACGTTGGCTGAACTGTAAATAAGAGTTCCAACTACATACAGAGACACGTTTGTTTGACTTGTGTTTGTTATTTCATGGTCAGGATTTAATTGGTTTGTATTGATGTTTTATTTTGCGTTCACCTTTCAGGTGCACACCTGTCTGAACTGATAGTCCAGGCACCTGATGCATGATGGTCCTCAGTCCAGATCAATCCTCTCCAGGAGGAAAGACTTCATTGACAAGGGCGCATGTTAACTCAGATTAGCAGTGTGCAGTCACTGGGCTGTTAAATTCAATCAGAGTAGTTGCATATGTTTAAGCTCAGCAGCAGCCTGTTTCTTTCTCCTTAAATAAAACTCTAGTCAGTCCCATGAGTTATGGACCTGAAATAGCCCTGTGGTTAACACGACACAGGCCAAACCACAGGCATTATTTGGCTTTTTTATGCTGCAAATTGAAACAGCTCAGCTTTCTAAATGCCTCTCCATTACTTTTCTCTGCCCACATGCACCAGCCAGTATTTATAAATCATACAAAGCGTAAACATATTTCTATTTATATTATAGCGTTGTTGTAAACAACAAACATCTGAAAATGATTTGACTTTCAGCATGTCAACATAGATTTACCCCATCATTTTTCAACTTTACAACAACTTTACATTTGTAGTAAGGCATGACAGATCTGTCAAACTTTGGATTTGTCCAAAGTGGTGTGTGTGTTGTGGATAAAGCAATTCTAAATATGTAGAGTTTGGCGTTTATTTTTTAACATTTTATCAAACCTAAAACATACAATAAAAGCTTTAAGGAGTGGTTTATCTGCTCTAATGTAAGTTGTAATATTTAGAATGACCGACAAACTAGCTTAAGACATAAACTACAGTAATAGATTATTGTTACTTGCAAGGCCTTGAAGCACATTAATAACTAAGTAGGAGTTACAGGTTACATCATAATGAGATTTTACAGTGAAGACAACAACCCCTGTGATCCCACGTTAGGTACGTCTTTTAATTGAAAGACCACTAGTGGCAGAAAATACACAGTTTCTCCAACAACACCAGTAACATAAGGCTACAGACATAGGCGCTGATTTATGTGTGCGCTCTAAACAGCTGATTCATTCTCATGATAGTTTAATACAGCTACATGGTGCAGTCTTACTGGCTCCATCATTGACCACAGATGTGTTTTAAAACGTCACAGGCATGATACAGACCTCGCTGCGCTATAGGATGTTGCCATTTGTTGTTGTCCAGCACCGTGGCAACATGGACCTCAAGTGCCTGCTCCTCTTTCAGGAAGTCCACGACATCTTGAAAACTAGCTCGGCAAACTCCTCGTTAAGGCTAACAGGCCTCGCTCTATACTTTGGCGCTTAATTTGACAGCTGTGTCACACACCGGCATGCTGGATCAAGTGGAGTTAGGTTTGAGATTCAACCAGATGCTCTGGCAGCAAAACAACCAATCACAGCAGCATAGTCTGTCCAGCTGAGTGTAAACTGGCACACGTGTTTGTTCAGCATTTTCCACAGGTGCTCACGGGCCCAAGCGCCCTGTGAACGTATGCTACCAGATATAATGTTACTTTAATCAGACACATTTCAGTCACCTACAGTTAAACAATAGGATTATATTTCTCCTTCTGGTACTTATAAATTGGGACTATCTAGTTGTGCAATCTAATACAAGAACAATGTTTAATTTAGTGCACCAGGTCGTCTACATGGATTACATTGTGTTCCCTGGGACAGGAGGCATTTCAGCTACAGTCTTTTTGCTCAGTGTCATGTATGCAGCCATCATGCCCACATTTAAGACTTTTTGACAGGGTTTAAGTTTTACAATAAATCAGTTGTAAACATTAAAAACTCACCACGAGACAGTTTTCAACCAACTCATGTTAGTTAGCTAGATATTCATCCTTACATCCATTTTCTTCCGCTTATCCGGGTCTGGGTCGCCGGGGCAGCAGTTTAGCAGAGAAGCCCAAACCTCCCTCTCTCCCCAGGCACCTCCTCCAGCTCTTCTGGGGGCATGCCAAGGCGTTCCCAAGCCAGCCCGAGAGATATAATCCCTCCAGCACGTCCTGGGTCTCCTCTCATTGGGACATGCACAGAATACCTCCCCAGGGAGGCGTCTGGGGGGCATCCTACTCAAATGCCCGAACCACCTCAGCTGACTCCTCTCGATGTGGAGGAGCAGCAGCTCCACTCTGAGCCCCTCCTGAATGACTGAGCTCCTCACCCTATCTCTAAGGGTGAACCCAGACACCCTGCAGAGGAAGCTCATTTCAGCCGCTTGTGTCCGTGTAAATCGATTGGTGAATCTTTGCTCCCTTTTCACCACAACAGACCGATACAGAGTCCGCATCAGGGCAGACGCTGCCCCGGTCCATCTATCAATAACCTGTTCCATTCTCCCCTCACTATTGAACAAGACCCCGAGATACTTGAACTCCTCCACTTGGGGGCCTGACCTGGAGAGAGCAATCCACCCTATTCTGACAGAAAACCATGGCCTCAGACTTGGAGGTGTTGCTTTTCATCCCAGTTGCTTCACAAACAGCAAATTGTCTCAATGACAGCCGGAGGTCACGGCATGATGACGCTAACAGGACCACATCATCCGCAAAAAGCAGAGAAGCGATCCTGAGTCCACCAAACCGGACACCCTCCACCGCTTGGCTGAAATTCTAGAAAACTAGAAATTCTGTCCATAAAGATTAGCTAGATAGATAAAGCTAATAAAACCTGCTAGTTACAGATGTCATTTCAGCTAACAAAATCAACACGGCTGACTGGAAATGACAATTTTGTCTACTTGAATTACTAAGGTATCAGGTGGGGTCTGGGGTGTAATGAACGGTCAAACACTGTGGATGAATGTTGTCTTTTTCCCTCTGTATACGTCTCTGTTTTTCTGTTTCACGTGATGTTCCTTCGCTATGAACAGTGTTAAAGTCTCTCTTTCTGTTTTTCCAGGTCAGCCTACCAAATGACTCCAGCTGTGTTGAAGAGATTTTGCGGGTATGCTGCTCCGTTACACACACATATACACACACACACACACGCAGCCATTGCACTGATTGTCAGCTGTTTTCTGTTTGCTCACAAAGACCTTCATCTCTCTCAAGAGTCTGGTTTTGAGGAAGAAAGGAAAGGAGGAGGAGGAGGAGGAGGTTGAGAAAGGCAGAGAAAAGAGGATCAGTTGGCTCAGGTCAATGATTATACAAGTTTTTGTTTTTGTAGAATGACTTCATGCAGAAATCTTCTCCAAGAATGTCTCCTCTCCTCTACCCTCCTTTAATATCTCTTTCTCCTCTTTTCCTTTCTGTCATCAAAATGACATCAAGCAACATCTTTTTTCCACCATTTTCCCTCTTTTTCTTCTGTCCTCGCCTGTATTTTTTATTATTTGTTACTGTGTTCCTTCATGTTTTCCCACAAATCTTCTCTCCAATCAGATGATTTGTAGCTGCAGAGACAAACACCTTCTCCTCCTGCTTTTGCCCAGTTATCTCTTACTTCCCTCTCTCTGTCTATCTCTTCTCCCTCTGTTGTCAGTCAGTCACTGTGTTAGCGCTCTGTTTCCCTCCCTGTCTCTTCCTCTCTTCATTCCACTCTGCCTTCTGTCATTCACCTCACTCTCCCTTTCATAAATCAATATGCTGGCCAACAGGCTGTGTGACTGTGAGCTGCATGAAAAGCCTTCGTCAATAATATCTGTGCACTATTGAATTCAGTCTGTGCTTTTTAGCCATGTCAGGTGGAAAGATCAGGGAGTTCAAATGTGAGCTGAGGTTTATCAGAGTGTTGTGTCTCAACACAAATTGAAATATATTCAAAGACTCCACCTGAGCTCACTCTCAGCTGTTTTCACTGGAACTCCTTTTTTACTGAGTCCCTATAAGAACTGTGAAGGTGGGAGTTTATCCAAAGTAACCAGGACTTTGTGTCTGGAAATCAGGGTAATGTTTTTTGTAATGTCATTCTTAGACGATGTGAGCATCACGTTCACCTCTATTGTACCGGGTATTCATAATGTCTGGAAGCAGATGTCTAACAGAGATCCCAAGAGCTGAGCAAATAAAAAACACTGGCACTGATAGATAAGACTAGCAGTGTTTTCTATATTTTTTGTGTTTCCTATCACTTTTTAAAGATTTAGATGGGCTCAGTTTGACCCATGTTTACATTTTTGTATTCAATCTGCTATCTACAGTTTAGTTAACTTTGCACAGCAATATTGGACAGCCAATGAACCATATGGACACACACAGCAACCAATCAGAAGATTGCTTTTCTGAAAAAATTCTTTACTCTCAATATTTTTGATTTATAGAATTTGGAAACTGAAGTAAAATGTAGGAGAACATGTGTTTTGTTTCGAACTCTTGCTAATGACAAAAAGAGAAAAATAAAATATAACAATCCTTCTCATTCATCTGTTTGTTCTTGGTTAACAAAGCCCAGAATGTCCCCTCTGTGCAGCTATGTAGTATTATGGTTGTACAATGTTCTCTTCTGCTTTAGCAGACACATTTTTTAACATTGTTACCTCCGCCAAAGAAGTAATGTCGTCCATCTGTTGGTCTCTGTGTTAGAAGGATGACACAATTCAGATTCAGATATTCAGATTTTCCTGAAGCTTGGTAGCAGGGTTAACCAAATGACAGGGAAGAAATATTAGTGTGGGTCTGGATAAAGGGATAAAGGATCAATTTCCATAACATGAAGAGATTGCTCACTGTTTACATCTATTACCAGACAGATTTTGGGGAACCTTGGTAGAAGGGTTGGGCATATAGCAAAGGAAAAGGCATTACATTATGGAGTGGATCCAGATAAAGAGGCACAGTCATCTTTGTCATTTACTCATTAACTACCTGACAGATTACCATAGAGCTTGGTGGAAGGGTATGACATATGCCAAAAATGGAACCACTTAATTTTAGTAGATCCATTAGATGTGGATCCATAAACGTTTTTTTTTTGTCAGTGACAGCTGTTTGGAATTTTGGAATTTGGATTAGAGTGTAATGTAATTAAAAGGGACTCTTGGGCCGTGGAAGAGCTATGAGCTCTGTTGAGTGACCTTTTAGCTTTGCATATTTCTTAAGCTAACAAGCATTTATGTTCAATTTAGTAATAAATACTCTGTGTCCATCCTTTCTGAGTTCGTGTGTGTGTGTGTGTGTGTGTGTGTGTGTGTGTGTGTGTGTGTGTGTGTGTGTGTGTGTGTGTGTGTGTGTGTGTGTGTGTGTGTGTGTGTGTGTGTGTGTGTGTGTGTGTGTGTGTGTGTGTGTGTGTGTGTGTGTGAGTGATTGGGTCATAGACTGACTTACTTCCTTACATTTGCAACAGCAATGCATTTATTGACACACACACACACACACAATCATATACATGCATAGATACACACACCATCAGGAATGCCACTTGACAAAGCAGAGGAACTCTTGACTGATGGATATGATGAAGTAAGAGTTGCCTAGCAACTTGGTGTATGTCGTCAGGGCATATGTCACCACTGAAGAGAGGTAAAACACACACATGGACTACACGCAGGAATCTTCAATAATTACCGACACACACACAGAAACATGAGTCATCTGATTAATGTGAGTCATCCCCTCCAGAGGGCGAGAAGAGAAGCATGATGGGAAACTGTGATGTCAGTGACCTTTCAAGCCTTTTGACATAGTGACCTGCTGCTTTACGCCAGTAGTGTGTGTGTGTGTGTGTGTGTGTGTGTGTGTGTGTGTGTGTGTGTGTGTGTGTGTGTGTGTGTGTGTGTGTGTGTGTGTGTGTGTGTGTGTGTGTGTGTGTGTGTGTGTGTGTGTGTGTGTGTGTGTGTGTGTGTGTGTGTGTGTGTGTGTGTGTGTGTGTGTGTGTGTGTGTGTGTGTGTCACTGTAATGACTAATACTGATGTTTTGGAATTGTGTTGCAGATCTATACAACTACCTACAATTTACAAAGGATTAAACTATCGTGTGTGCGTGTGCATGTGTGTGTGTGTGTGACTTCTCTTTGTCTTGTGAGCAGATATCTCAGTAGCTTATATGCAGGACCTTTCCAGTGTTAAGAAAGAGAAACAGCCCATACCTAACGGATTATGTCACTGTGGTACACACACAAACACAAACACATGTGTATCTTGTTAACTAACTGAAGCATCTACATGTTGAGACTGTGAAGTACTGTGTGATGCTGCTGTTTAACTGTAACACAGCACAGTGGAGTCAGCTGTTATTTTGGTAATTCAACAACTCTGCACTCCTTTCAGTCACAGTGCACTGATCCCTGGTGTGCCATCACCTCCCCATGCTCCTCTCAGTCTAATACTCTGAGTTATATGAAAGCCTCTCTGATAGGGGACACTTGAACACAACCTTGATTGAATTCTGACACCACTCCTCTGCATGAAAGATGTCGTATAAGCTGTCCTTTTGCTCCAGTATGCAATTCAGAAGGTAGTTTCCACCTGAGGGCAAACTTGCATCACTATGAGTTGTATGTTACACTTGATAAAATACCAAATAATTTCACACTAATGTGTGTGTTTGTTTGTTTAGGAGATGACACACTCCTGGCCTCCTCCTCTCACAGCCATACACACTCCTGGAAAGGCTGATCAGACCAAGTTCCCCATCCCAAACAAGGTTAGTATGTCTCCTCTGTCCCATTACAAACATCTTTAATAAGAAAAAGCCTTGTGCTTCCATTAAGGCTTAAAAGAGAAGATGACAACCCTGTATAATGTAGTTATAGTGTCTGCTTCATCCTCCTCCTTTATTTGTTCATGAGTCAGAGAGTGGTGGAAAGAGAAGAAAACCTTCACTGAAACTGTCACTGAGAGCCTTCAGTCTGCTAATTAGATCTGATTCATAAATTCACTGCGGCGGGGATGGCTGTGATTGATTGAATTACTGTTGCTTCATCCTGTGCAGTGGTACAAGTGACAGCCAATGAAATTAAAATGTTAATTTAGCATGTTTAATTATCTTCTTGTGAGGAAGTGGACATGAAGAGAGACACTCCTTCACTGCTCATGTCTGTGCCTCTGCTGTTAACATTTTTATATTAATAATTTTAAATGTCTTAATTTGTTATTAATATAATGATGTTTAATCAATCTTGTGCTTTATAGTTAGTTAAACACCATTAATATAAAACAAAACCGTTTTGGGTTGCCAGGTTTGAAAAATTTTGAAATTATTTGGGTTTTTTTTTTAGTCCATTCATCAAAAAAGGTTTAATATTGACATTTAACAGGTTATTATTATTATTATTATAATTATTATTTACATTTATGACGATTACTTACAGACCTTTACTGAAGATTATAGGAAAGACGCCTGTGTCCCTTATTATCAATGACTTACACACATTCAAAGCTGCAGATTTGATGGATCATTATTAAGTGTTAGTTACAGTTTAAAAACAGTCACACCACAGAGGCACAGCAAAATTCATCATTGCATCTTTGCAGAGCAGCACTAGCAGGTCACAACAGGTCCTCCGAGATTGTGGGGTTTTTTTGTGTTATTATTATTAAAGAGAGCAAAAAGCATTCGAATTTGCTAACGGCTCACTAACTGCAGTTTGCAAGCCTATTAAGCTCAGTCCTTAGCAGGACAATAAGTTTTATTCCATTTTATTCCAATAAAATCTTTCTACCATAAACTCCTTTCTCATAACCAGACCTCTATTGAGGGGCGATTTTAATAAAAGTGGATGGTGCAACACAGCTGAGAAGCTACGATAGCTTCTTTGCGACTGTTTACATGCAGATGCGATATCCAGATTTTTTCTGTGTTTGTGTAAAAGTCCACCCCGAATATGATCAAAACCGGGATAAGCCTCATAACCAGGATACTGATGAGCATGTAAACACAGTCAGTTTAAAACCTCTGGAGCTTCTTCCAGCATTGTCAGAATGGCTTGCTGTCTGCTGTTGGCTTTCCTCACCACTGATTTCATAGAAATAATTTGATTTAGCTATGAAATGTTGCAAATAATGATGTGAGCCTGTAGGAAAAGGATACCTAATTAGAAATCTGTGCTGTTGCTTGTTTGGCTCCTCTTATTTCTAAAAGAAAACTTTCAACCCACTTCAAGAAAAAAAAGCATTTTTATTTTCTGTTTTCTTGTTTCCTGAAAAAAAAGAGTGTGACAGGCAAAAAAATTATTTCCTGTTCTTAAAAAACTGAAAAATAAGTGTTGTTTTTTTACATGATCTGTGATTACAACCACCATGGTTTAACAAGGAAAACCAAATTTTCACTGAAATTTAAAGGAGACGATATTGTAGAACCGCCCACTCTGTTTGACAGCGAAGTGCAGAAATATGACAACAATAATCAATGCATTAAAAGTAGCGGCTAATCACTACTTCAGAAGATGGATGTTGGAAAAAGTTTCTTCTCCACCTATAAAACTGTTTTTTGACACTGTGTAATGTAAATAGTGTGAATATTCATCACGTTACAGCCAATATAAATGTTATATTGAACATTCATCTCAGGAAATGGCAGCAATATTCTCACCGGAACAGCAGGTGTGCTTTTTCCCTCTGCAGAATGCTTTTATGAATCACTTTAAAATGCAAAACGTAACACTGGTTGTGATGTCAAAAGAAACAGCAGCGTAAATGAAGAGGCATTGAATCTAACCCAATAGTTAATGAATTAGGAAAGACTGCTGTGGCACTTTCAGCCCCCAGCGTCACACTAATCCTGCCAGAGAGTTTTAAGAATGATGTGGAGCATCGACGCGGGGAGATGAGAGGATCTGAATTCTGTTTAATTTCATTGCCATGCTACTGTGAAATCAATAATGACATCTGTTGGTTTATTCATTGAACACATCGCCCTCTGGCTTTCTCTCTCCCTCTCTCTAGGAGTCACAGCAATTGACCTCGGGCTACAACACCCAGAGTAAGTTTCCCAGCATCCACGCTCACCTACGAGCTCTATGATAATTAACACCAGTGAGGCCATAAAGGCAATACCACCCAGAAGGGATGTGAGAAAAGCAGCTGATGTTCACATGAGTTCATAGCCACAGGAACATGATAGTCTGCTTTTATCTCTCTGTTTCATCTAAACAAATGATCCAACATGATCGTTCACACGCAGCTCGACTGGTTTGTTTGATTGTGGAGTCCACAGTTTTTTATTATTAATAGCAGCGACGATGTTTACACATAGGTCCACAGTGAAGTAAAATATAAAGTGTGATTTGCTGCCTTTCATGGACAATTAAACATTTGGATCATGAGTGGTGAGTGGAGGACAGACTGTTAATCATGTGCTTGTGTTTGAAGTGAGAGCATCCAGTTAGAAGTGGGCCCAGAAAAGGTTATCTTACACTGCAGTACTGATGTAATGTATATTATAGTAGCCTAGATTTTTTTTATCTACAGTATATTGAAAATTAAATCAAAGAGTTTAAAGGCAAAATAATCTGAAAAGAAAGTTGTTTTTTTTACTTTTGATTATTTACACTTGGCATTAATATAACATATATCTGAATCTCCGATGTAGATGTCCATGACCATATCTCTCAAATTCAATCATTGTAAAGAACAGATTACAGGAAAAAAAAGTATTTTTCCTCTGTCACAATTGTACAACTGTTCACAGGTTTGGTGAAATTGTTTTTTTTACAGTCGGAGGTAAAATTATTCAACCCCCATTGTAAATTAGGTTTGCTGGCAAAATATTATATTTTTCAGCTTTTTGCAATAATCAAATCAAACAAAAACAGTTTAAATTGGTCAATACAATATAATTTAAGTTTTTCTACATGCAACACAAAATGTTACTTTTAATGACATGCACTTACTTTAGCAGTAGAGTCCCAAAGTTTTTTTTTCTGTTAAGGCCTAAATTCACATTAGGCCTCCATGATTGAACTCCTGGATGTTCACTGCTGCTGACCCAAAAGCACAAGAAGTCAGCTACAGTAAACCATCTAGATAAGACACAGAAGGTTTGGGATGCTGTTCTGTAGAGCGATGAAACAAAGCTACTTTTTGGTGTAACTGGGACCTATGGATCAGTGGTACTGTATGTCTAGAGGAGGAAGAATGAAACATATGCTGTGTAGAGGGTAAGATTCCATCAAGTATCAGGATGTCCTAGAAGAAGACGTGTCTCCCAGGAATATTGTAGTGTTTTTGATGTAGAGTATATCTGCCTTTCTCAACCGGGGTACCGTCTGGCTTCATCAGGGGTGCCGCAAAGAAATATTCTGATGTTGCTGACATCATAGAATTACTTAAAATTCCAAAAAACGTAACTTATGAAATGCACACCATTACCCGGCTAATACATCAGCAGAATTTGTCTGCCATGCACCTCTCCCCATCTCATGACATCAGTGTATGACTCTACCCTCTAACCCCGGTCAGCCGGCATATGTTCAGCGTATGACTACTTACTGTAATATTATTCCACGCCACAACTTTCATTTACACGTGATGCATTACGAGAGTGTTGCATGAGCCACACAGACTAACATAGAATGGTACCAGGGATCCAATATGCCCTCTCCCTGTGCACCTGAGATGTGGTATGAAATTGTCAAACCGAGCGATGGTCCAGAGCAAAACTTAAAAGACACCTGACAACAAATGATTCGTCACTATAGGCAGCGAAGGTGCAGAATATTTTATTCGCTTGAAAAAAAAATCAACACAACTGACAAACGCAAGTGATGATGAAGTGTTCAAACGCGTCCGAGAAAGAGCAGCTGGCAGAGATTTCAAGACACGGCTTTGGGTATCATTGGAGGAGGAAGAGCTTGAAGTGGCACCATTGCAATCCTGCCACCATTCTCTATGACGTATTTGTGCAAACTGAGGGTTGTGACCTGTCAGAGTAGAGTGGCTGTGTGCATCCTCCCAGACTCAGGTTTCCCACTGATAGTTAGTCACATTCAGCCCCCCCCCCTCTCTCAGGAATCATTTATTGTGTGTGCAGAGTGGACATTTATGAATAGATTTTAGACTGGGGTGATTTACATACTTTTTAAGGATCCCATGGCTTAAAAAAGAACGAGAAACACTGATTTATATAAAGCTGAAATATTTCCATGTGTTTCTCTCTGAAGGACAACAGCAGACTAGAATATGAAAACGTCTCTGTTCTAAATGTCTGTGAATCCATTCTGGAAAATAAATCATCACCTCAAGTTGTTGTCGGGCAGTGAATTTCACACACACACACACACTAATTTAATAACACAGGAACAGATTGTCATGTTTTCCAGTGTGCTAATACTAATACAGTGATTCGAGTCTGGCTCCTCGTCAAACAGTAATTACTATCAACTCAAGACACATGCAACTTTGTGATACTAGAATGTCTTCTGTTGTGTTGCAGAGAGATGTACTGTATCAGCTAACAAGCCTGCTGCTAAACCACCAACAGCACCACAGAAGTCGTGAGTATCTCTCTCTGTCTCTGACACCCACACACACACACACACACACACACACACACACACACACACACACACACACACACACACACGTAAACAGAGATTTTCTGACCTGCTGCTATTTGCCTCAAGGTAAAATTAAGCTTGACTCTTGGAAGAAATTCACTGCTGGTTGGAGGAAAAAAAGATTGTGTGGATCAGAGCGAGAAAGTGCAGCTACATTAATTTAATGTGAGCCAAGAGCATATTGCAACATCTCTGGCTGGAGCCCACTCCACCTCACTCAGAGCTGTACAGCAGGAGTCATGGCAGGATGAGATGGGAAAGTCCACCTCACAGCCCGGATTCTTCTTGTGTGTTACGTTGTGTTCTATATCAGAGTGTAATGCTGGCAGCTCCGTGGGGAAGTTTGCACTCTGAGCCAATCTTGTTACATGAGATATCCAAACACAGAGTTGTCATCTTTAAAGTTTTATTGTTTGCAACATTCAAAATTAAACATACTATTTAGGAATAGGCAGAATTATGTCATGCTAAATAGTTTTGTTCGAATGAAATAAGTCTTATTTAAAAGGATTTTCTCCGTACTTCACACAGCAGAACAAGAGCAATGCTGCTCTTTATTTCCATGTCAGTACATGTATTATAAACTGCTATTTTTCTCTGGGACATGTCGGCTACAGTAGCTTTAGCCTCAGTCTTTTAGACCTGTTAGAGCCTGATCTGTACTGGCTGCCCGATCCGTTCTGCACAATCAAAGGTTACAGTGAATTATGCAATTATAAGATGTTACAATGTCTGATTGTCTTTATAATTCCGTTTGAAATTGATCTGTTTTAAGGCCATCTAGTAACATCTGTTATGTGACGTCTGAAATACAATTTATTTTATTTCTACTTTTGATATTCTATTTTTTGAAAATTGTATCTTACCTTTTCTAATTTATTTCTTTTAGCATTCCCAATACATTCGGTAGTTTTTATTACAAGTGAAAAATATCCAGGTCTATCCAATAAGGTTTTTTTAAATCACATTTAAATCTCTAGTGGATGATAATGAATTATTTTTTTATGTTTAAAATAACATTGCATTATCTTGATTTGCAATTTTTTTTATCATCATCATTTTATGATCAGTCATTGTTAGTAATTTTGAACAGGCACAGTTTCTCTAACAACTTTTGCACACGTGCAGAACCAGTACAGATAAGGTACTGGGAAGCACAACATATTATGTAGCTAAATGGTTTCACAACAGGTTGGCTAGAAACATTGACAAGTCATCAGAGCCAAATCACACAGTCAACATTAGCATTATTAGCTAACTAGTTACAGCTGATAAAGTCTACAAGTAACATTTGTCATTTTAGCTCGTAAAATATTATAGTTATCTCAAAATCTTAAAAAAAACAACTTCTGTCCGCATTTGTCTGAAACCACTTATTGTTTTTTTATTTTATTTATCATAAAGTATATGTACCATTCAAAAAATAATAAGTTTGATAGTGTAGCAACAATAGCTAAAGTTGACTGAAAATTAAAAGATTTTTGCTCCATCCACTGTCATATATACTCCTTAGTGAATGTTTAATATTACTCCTATGTTACTACGTACATATAATGAGTTTTGTCAAGCTCTAAGTAGCATGAATTATTTATACATTTGATGAAAGTTAATTTTAAAAAGAGTAGACAGAATGTGGCAAACATGGTGTCAGAAAGGAGATTTTGAAAGTGAAAGACCTGACGGTCAAAAGATGATGCAAAAATCCTGCAAGTTTAGAAGGCGTCAAGCCATTTTACAGCTGGCAGCGAATCAGCTGTTTGGATTTAAGTTCTAGGTCAGAATGCAAACTCATTTCATCCTCTTTGGATAAGTACTTAATTATATCTCCATTAGGATGATGTCTGCTGGAGCTCCAGTGCTTTATGTTGCTTAGTGCACTATTTTGCTTGCAAAGCCAGTAAGCCTTTTTCTTTTGATTAGTATTGTTTGCCGTGATATGTAATTTTTTCCATTTTGTATTAAACCATAAATGCTGCTTTGTTTATTGGGTTGAAATAAATGTTATAGGCTAAAAACAATGGCTAGTTTACTGCAGCCATCAGGCTATTATTTGTTTTTACTGCAATGCTCAACAGCATAAAATGCTTGGGATAATGAATAGGCCTACCTTGTCTTATTCAAGAGTAATTGCATTGTTGAGGCTAATTGCTATATTCTTTGCCCAATGTTTACTGTGTTTACTATGTCCGGCCACTCATCCAACAGTAATCCCCCTCACATAGGCTCTGGACCTCAATGGTCCATTAAGAACAAAAGAAGAGGGTTTATAATTTGTAGTGTTTGGTTTCTTTCATTAGAGCAGAGAATAGAGAGCATACTGTACCGTCTGCTGCAGCAGTTCCATCCCGCTATGGTCCGATCATATGATGTGGAGTCAACTGCATATGCTGTATGTAACAGAGCAGAAAAAGTGAAGAGGACTCGAGTCCTGTCTAACCAAATTTTTTGCTTGCTCAGTCAAGCAGTGTGATTTTCTCATCTGTGGGCAGCAACAGAAACTGAAGGAGAAAAACAGAAACTCCTGGGTTCTTGCTTTTATTTAGTTCTTTAATAGCAGTGCTGGATTTCACTACAGCATCACAACACATGGTGCTCTGTGCAGGGTGATTTAATCGATAAAGAGCAAGGCAGTAACAACGGTAGCATCATGAGGTTTGATCTCTGTTTTGCTCATTGTGTAAAGAATGCAGTCGAAACACGATGCTCTGTCTGCACCAAGTAAAAGATGACCATTCAGCGCAGGTTAATAAGCAGCCAAAGTGTTATTGTGATTATACCTAAATAATATAGTTGAATTTAGACAGTGCTTTGAGTTATTGTAAGCTATTTTGAACATAAGCGTCTGCTAAGTGATGGTGATGTAAGTTTTGAATGACATTTCCACACTACGAGCACATCTGATGTGCAGGTGTATGTTCATTTTCTAATGCTAACATAATCAAAGATGTGAGATGTGTGTCAAAAATGTGATAAGACACAGTGTGAGTGAAAGCTGCCAGCGAGGTCTCATCTTAAAGCTCATACCGGAACCAAAAATCTGATCTTCACATATAGCTTTAAACTTATCAATCCAATGTTTGTTTGTTTGGCAGCATAAAAAGTGCACAGAGCATTTCACAGTTGTTAGGATTGATTTCTGAGGACTCATCCCACATAGCATGTGTGCATGCACATGTGTTTGAAGTGTTTCATGGAAAAAGTCTGCAGGCATGAATGGAAAATGACAGACCTCAAAAAGAAGAACAGCTCAAGCTTGTTGAACTGCATTCTGCGTTCAAATGTGTGAGTCATACCTGCACAGTAATGAACCGCAGTGGTAACCACTGTCCACTTTTTGCACGTGTCTTTGGTGCACTGCACTAGTGCTGCCATACAAAGCCAAAGTGCAGTATCTACAAAAATGCCAAATGGAGAAAAACTGCTTTTTGTGTTTTTCTTTCACCAAGTATAAGCCTCAAAAATTATTTTTTTTAAAACCAATATCTCCTGAAAACGTTGCAATTCAATAAAATTTCACACATGCTTTGCAGGGCCTCTAAAACTGTGCATCTCATAACTTTATTGTTAGGCACCATTGAACATAGGCGATTTTCATGTCAGTCTGCTCACATTCAGGTTTTTTAGCGCAAAGCTTTTGAATCGACGATGAAGGCTTGCATGAGCAGTGCTGGCCACCATTAAAAGCAATGGAAAGAACATCAGAGACAGGCCAGTTCAGTAAAAAGAAGATACAAGGTGATTTTGTATGGGAGTGATTGCTTTGGATCAAACTGGAGTCAAGAGATGATAAATGAGATAACAAGAAGGATCTAATTGACTTAGTCTCCACTGTGGACAATAATAAAGGGACATTTGCAGGGACCTCGTTCAGTGTGAAAGTTTTTCCCGTCACTGAGACAGATTTTCGAGTGAGTTTTGTTTTGCAGTCTGATTTGCATCTGAAATTCTGTGTTGAGCAATTAGTCATTAGCTGAGCGTGGCTTTGATTTAGCATCGGAAAATATTAACATCCTCTCAGACAAACTTCCTCTTGTAACGGAGCTCCACTCACGCTTTACTTTAAAAATAAAAACACTCCATTTTATGAAGGCAATTAAGAGCCTCGTAGAAATTTGATGCCCTTATTGGCAAGTCATGGATGCTTTAGTCCATAACTCATTTATGTCTGGCTGCGTCTGTCTTCATAGATTCTTCCTCTCTCTTGCATTTTATTTCTTTCCCATCCATGCCCCCCCCCCTCTCTCTCTCTAGTCTGCATCTCCATCTCTTGCTCCTCCTCTGTCACTTGCTCCCCCTCACTTCTCCATCATTATCATCTGCATCTCACTCACTATCTCCCTCTCTCCATCTGTCCCCTCTTATGAAATAAAACATGAATCCATTATTCATCCATTCAAACATATCTATCATTGCAGCGTGCTGCACTGTGCCCCTTATCTGCAAAGCTTTTTCTTATTGTGCCCCGGTTATTCACCGCTCGTACAGTCCCCTCTGAAAACACCACAACACTGGGGAGTGTTTTTTAGCCATGCAAGCACTGACAAGAGTGGTTCGTGAGGCAGTAAAAATCCCCTTAGGGGATTCTCCTGTCATAACAATAGCAGTGTCTGCTTAAAATAACAGGAGTTTGTGTGGAGGGTTTATATAAAGCAATAAAACATGGGAGCTTGCCAATGCACGGCACATAAATACGGAATAATTTGCCCGGTAAGGAGCAGATAATGCTCTGAGGGAGGTCATATTATCGACTGTGTCTTGTATATCTTTTTCATGGCCTCCATGCATCTATATTGTTAGAATTTCATCAACAACTAATAAGGAAACAGGACAACAAGATGATCCTTTTTAACTGTAAGCCCTCTCTCCCAAAAATATCAGTGCACAGTCCTGACAGGAGCATGTCCTTTTTGCTTCCAAGGAGTTTTTGGCTCCAGGTCAGCAGTTGTCAGACAGAAAGTTTCCAGGGGAGAAAACAATCTGCGCCTCCTCTCCAAGCTCTAAAAGCTCCACATCTGCTAGGTTTTCAGCAGCAAACTGCTCCATCCGCTCTCCTCTTCCTCATGAGCATGAACCACTAGCACTTGCTTTTGCTGTGTAATTGACCCGTCTAGCAGGAAGGTTCATCAAAGGGAACTGCAGATTAAAAGCTGCCATATCTGACCTCATACAAGCAGGCAGGAGGTCATGCATGCAATAACACATGCCCCTTTGTGTCTGTGCAGAATGCTGGAGGATGACCTGAAGATCAGCAGTGATGAAGAAGAGGCTGAACCAAAGGTGAGCTCCCTCTGCGGTCCTTCATCTGTTCAAATCATCCCTCGCTCCATCTGTCCACCAGTCATTTATGCATTCACTTAAATTATAGTCGACTCATTTTGTGTGTGTGTGTGACATTTAACGATTCATTCGTCCGTCCAGAAAATCCAACCATGTTTGGGAAAGCAGCCCTTCTCCTTTCTCATCCTTCATCTCATTCAGCTGATCCATACATTCAACCGTCATCCATCAGCTCTTATGCCTATACACCACCTGCATTAGGTATTTCAGCCACAGGTCAAAAAGTGTGTTTTTCCTTCTCCCATTTATGTGTGTCCTCTCAGCTGTGATTATGGATGAATGAGTTCATTTCATAAGAGAGGTCACCAAGTACAGCACCTAAAGGCTTACCAAAGCATCATAACCAATCAATAACAGGTATTACACAAGAGGAGTTTATTTAGTCAGGTCAAAGCATGTCTCATATTATTTTATAGAGGATGAGAAAAGTCTCAAAAGCACCTGCAACCATTAAGAGGCGACTATTTACTAAACTCTTCCTCCATTAAGGAGAAACCTTTGATTCACACATAGAGAGCCAACAGGAGAAAATGGGGGGGAGAGATGGAGACCTTTAAATAACACTCTCTGGACAGATGCTAAATGTTGCAGCTGGTGGTCAGCGTTAACCTTCAGGACACCAGGACACTGATTTTGACTGATACCAATCAGTTTATGCAGACAGTGAGCAGAACACCAGTACTCTGCTGTGCTAAATGGGACAGCAGTTAAATATACCAAAAGATTACTAATCATAACGTTTCACATGCACATAGGATTTTGATCTTTTATCATACACAGATGACACAATATCTCAAACACAAACAGTCCAGGTTACACTAAATGTAGATGTAAAGAACCTGAGGAAGACCTTTTTGGGGTCAACATGTCCAAACAAATACCAACTTATTAAATCACTACTTTAACTATTTTGGTACAACAAGCACAAGTAAGAAACTAAGTACCTTCAAACTACCCACAAGTTCAGTGAAATGATTCCACTGAAGTCACACAGGGTTCAGGCTGCACAGCTTGAGTTTCACTGTGTAAATACTAGGAGACAAGTACCCATCAATTCCAGGAACAATCGTCTGAGAATGTGCGTTTACACTAACCAGTCGAGGTGTATACTTTGTTACAATCAAAGCAATGCTTTCCCATAAATGAGCTGTTTTTAGACAGTAATTGTACAGTGTGACCACCTGGAAAGGCTTCATAAACTTTGGAACCTTTGCAGGGTTGTTAGAGAGGGTTTTTTTCCCTTCAAAGTGGGTCCCTAAATGACCAGTGTCTTTCAAATCACAGACACCAAACAGGACTTCCTGTTGTGATTTTCAAAATAATGCTTTGGTGATGTTGTTAAGAGACCGTAATTGTACATAACAGCAAATACTTATTTCTTAGTCATATAATTATTTTTAATCATATAAGGGCCACAGAGCAAACTGGGTCCATTCATCTGTCAAACATCACTGGTCTGACTTCAGGCTTTGTCCTCATGTATATGTAGTGTATATATTTTTTAACTGATATTTTACCCTCTATTCTTTTTTTAAATGTTTGTTTTACAAAATATATCTATACATATTAGAATTTTTAGAAACTCCGTCAAGTGTGACGGGTCAGTAGGTGGTCACAAAGTCTACTTAAACAATGCAAAGAGCCAAAGAACATTCCCAGCATGCATCGTTTTTTTATTTTAAAAAATAATCATAGAAATTCACTAAGTTGTAAACTTGCAATTAGAACTATTGCTAACCAAATGTAAACAAAGCTGTTGTTGTTCATTCAGGATCATGATCATTGCACAAATCAACAATGGGCATGCATGATTTGAGGTGTGGTCATCGTCCACCTGGATACACAGAAGCTGTGATGAATCATTTTCTCTCCAGGAGATATTTTGTCTCTGTAAAATCTCTGTATTAGTGACCTGCCTGTCAGATTGGATCTCCAGTCACCAATCTATACATGTGGTCATTATGCTATAGCCATTACACTGTACAATCAGCATGTATTTTATAATGTTATGTTAAAGCAAACACCTTTAGGAGTGTTTGATCATAACTTATGATTATCAGCATATGGACTTTTCTCAGTTGTCATAGAATTTGATGAACTTCAAGAACTCCTTGCCCAATTTGGCTTAAAAAAAACTTTAGACTGGAGATGTTCATGTGATCTAAAGCTCCAAAGCAGCTACTAAATGTATCATGCATTGATTGTTTTTTCAAATAGAAATAGAATTTGCAATTAGCGCTATATATAATAATATATAATATGTAATATATAAAAAATATCATCATATCATTTTGCAATTAACAATTCTTTCTTTATTTTGGTTTCCTCGAATTATCTATTATCGAATTATCGTTTAAAGTCATGTAATCAGTATCCCACCGACAAATTAATGAAGTCCATCCCATGACTCATAGATGGAGCGCACTTCTTCCTCTGTTAATGATTTTTTTTATTTTACTTAAATTTTTTTTAAAAAGCATAATTTAAATGCAAATTGAATTTATCAAGTTGTATTAGCTTTTTAAAAAATATTAATATATTATATTAAATGAATAATTAGTTATAATTAAACATGCTTAAAGTCATTTCGGTGGCACACGTCAGGCTCCATCATGTTGTGAATAAAAACAACACCTTTATTGTTAGTTTAGAGGTGATTTCTGTGTCAGACTTTGAAACACCATAGCAACTGCAGCACTGGTCTGATACTACAGAGGATTGTGCATTATGTTGTTTTTTTCCAAAAAAGGATGTTTCTGCATGTTCAGTTTTTGGCCTTGCGAGGAACTGGTGATTTGTCCAGGGTGTACCCTGCCTTTCACCCAATGTCAGCTGGCATAGGCTCCAGCCCCCCTGCGACCCTACACAGGATAAGTGGTTACAGAAAATGGATGGATGTATAGTTCAGTGTCTGCTGACTGAAGAGGTCGTGTCACTTTGCATATGAGCGATGCAGTTGTCCTGCACCTCTTGTCTTGTTCCTCTGTATGGAAAGTGGCACGGTGGCCCCCTCTCCTCTAATCACCACCACCGTGCACTAATGATGCCAGAAATGAGTTCAAAGCAATCAGTGGGGGTCGTGCGGCTGCCCCCTCCCCTACGGCGCAGACTAATATCAGCCCTCATCAAAGAGTCCATGAGATATTTTCTGTTAATGAAAAGATTCCAATTCCTCTCATCCCTTTTTAACTGACCCTCTGATTGTATAATTACCATGATGGTAGATGTTATATTTATAGATGATGGCAGGACATTTATAGTGGTTTTAGTTATTATAATTATACTGAAAGTAGAACTGTTCATTTCAGATAGTTGGCGTGCATTCAGAATAATAGGCTTCCTTAATCATAGGGGTTACATGATTAGTCCTACTATTAAAATAAATAGCCACAACTCATTCTTATTCTTATTTTTATCTCACTTTGGTGTCTGACACGCAACTTTTTTCCAATCTGCACTCTTTTTTTTATCTCTCCTTAAATAAATTGTTAAATGTCAAATATTTGTTTAAAATATCAGTTTTTACATCAGAATCCCTCTTTTTTTTCTCTGACTGTAGATAAATAAGATATTTTTCCTATACATACAAATGTATTTAATCAAATGTGATTTGGGGCAACTAGCCAGCCTTGCCATAATACTCAACTTCACCTGCCATTTAATGAGTGGATCATAGTCACTGGCAGATCAATCCTATACTGTATACGTCATCCTCTGCCTCCTTATATAGCAGCATGAATGAGGGAGGTGAGGGTTTAAAAGTCTTCTTCAGCTCTCTAAAGCTAGGCTCCCACCACCAGAGCTTTAAAATCTGATTATGAATGGATGATTATGATTGTTCCTGGCATACTATGGTTAATACAGTAATCACAAGAACTCATTGCTAAAGCTACAAAAATTAACCCTATATTGTGCGGTTTTACGGTGTTTTTCCTATAAATAATAACTTCAACATGTTGCACAGGTTTTGGTCTCTGTGCAGTCCTGATGTTACTGAACTTAACGTCCTCACTGTGACGAAATCTGTCCCTACATCGAGCTGTTCATCAAAACAAAAAAAGACAAGTCTTTGCTAAATTAAACACAGTTTTAGCTAAGTTAAGTTTCAAGATCCAGTCCACTGACTATTAAATAAAGGACACCGTAACATCATAATCTTGTTAGAATGTGGTTCATGGATGAAAAAGTCAGCGTAAAAGTGATATTTTTTTCCCAAAGATGTTAAATTTCTCATGTATCTGATATTTTTGGTTTCAATGAGTTATGTGATGCTATAAGAAGACAGAGAAGCATCATGATTGACAGCTGAGCCATGTTTGAGATTGAGTCGGGGCGGCGGGAACTCCTGTGGCTCCGCCTCCCAATGACTGCTGTGCAGATTGTCACCATTACAAGATCCTCATGTTCAGGATATTTTTGCTTCATTTACATACAGTGGGAGGAAGTGGAGACGTGCCATCCATCTTTATACATATCAATGATCCAATCACAGACATCCTATGGCACCACTTTGCTATCTACTACAATCCACAAGCTTTTATATAACGGGGATAGCTAGGTGTAGCAAATTACATCTGATTGGATAAATGTATTTGTGTGTCCTTGTGTTCAAGATGAGTCATCAAAAATATTTTGTTTGTCAGGAAGAAACAATAGAGGGACAGTTATTTTTTGACAAATATTTGATGCACACCATGATAATCAGAGGTTAAGAACAGAACAGTTGTTTTGGCATCTTTGATCAATAAATAAATTAATCTGATTGCCAGGTTCACATTTCATAATGTCCATTCTTTGGCCAGGCACACGTTGAAGCCGTAATACTAAGATATATTGTATTAGTTGGCTGTAACTGTGTCACATTTTCTCACACAGAAAATCTAGGTTTGTATCTCCTGCATTTTTTCTTATTTGTTTTTTATGTATTCAATAATTCAATGAATTGTTGCTACTTTTACATTGGGTTTAGACTCATTATTGGGGACATTTTAATTCATTAAACTACATATTTTCTCTGGACCTTGTCTGGCTTTAGCGTTCCTCCACCTGCCAAATTCCACTTTAACCCTTGATGATAAATGTACAGTTACCACACGGATGCAGGATGCAGAACTTTGGAAATGGGAAAAACTGTTTTCCCAAAATGTTGAACGATTGTTTCAAGTCTCCACCACTCTTCTGTCTCTGTATTTTTATATTGCCCTCAATCATGTAGTCTTTTTGCAAGACAGACACGGAGAGTGAACAAAATAAACAGAGAGGAAAGTGAGAGTGAAAGAAAAGAAAAAGGTGAATAAATTAGCGGGACACACCTCCAGACTGACAAAGACAGATGAGGCAGACTGATATCAGTGCAGACAGGAGGCAGGCAGAATGAAGGGAAGATAGAAAGAAAACAAAGAGATAGAATGAGAGCGAGGTGAAGAGAGAGCAGCTGAGATTCATTCACTGGTGCTTTTCTGTGCATGTTGTTAACAGGCTTATAGCAAATGAGTGCATGGTGTATTATCAAGCTTTTATAGCCTGAAGTAAAACACAACAAACACACGCATAAATACACACATTCTTAATCAAATACACAGACGTGCATGTTTTACACACATGCATCCTATAGATATGCACAGGCCACACATAGTGTACCGATGCAGATTTATTCTCACAAGCATTTACGCCAGAAAACACATAAATAAAAACACATGCTGACAGCCTCTCTCTCTCTCTCTCTCCCTCACACACACTCACAGACACACACTGTCATTAGTATGCTGTGGCACATCACTGTGAGGGCAGCAGAGGAGTATGATGAATATGTTTTTGGCACAGAGAGACGGAGGAGAGGAGGGAATTGGAAGAAAGAGCAGAGGAAGGGAGGATGGAAGAGAGAGGGAACAGAGGAGAGGAAAGGAGAGATAATAGGAAAGAGAGAGATGTTCCTAATGACTTTAGAAACTGACAGAAAAACAGCAACCCAATTACCGCTGCAGGACTTTGCTTTGTCTCTCTATCGCCCTGCATTTCTCTTTTCTCTCTGCGGGCTTGTGATGACAGATCACCTCGGTCAGAGCAAAGTCAAACTTAAAAAGCGCTGTCTTTATATAAAAATACTGTTGCAGCTGGTAAAATTGTGCAGCACTCTGGGACCATGGTCCTGTCTACTGCACACTGCTTCACAGTCAGCTCCATGCAACCATATTTAGACAGGTTTCCTTCGGGCATTTCCATACATGTGCAGCATTTGTATCGTTACCTGACATGGAGCATTAAACTAGAGAAAAAATTAGAGATGATTCGTTTTAGCCGAGTTTAAATTAGTTTCAAACATTTGACTCGTCATAATGGTAAAAACATAAACCTCATAAAACGGCTCTGTTCTATTCAAGTGTCCCATTTAAGGACAGCAGGTCAGCGGCAGCAGGAGCCTGACACTGAAGCAGCTAGATGGATTTCAGCCATTGGTCATTTCATGATTTAAATCGTTACCTTTCTTACTGTGACGTTTCAAAGTGTAAAATTGATGATTTTGATGCATTTATCCATTTGTGGCTAAGCTATACCTTGATTCACTGCTGCAGAATAAGCATGCAGTGTGATCAATCAGTAATATCCTTATCTCATGTGTTTGCTGTGAAGTAGCTCCACTGCTCTTTTTTTATGCTTAAGACTAATATCATATATCATTTAAATTTAGCTTATATATCCTTTGAATTTAATAATTCTCTCCAACAATAGTGGAGAACTGTGTTGGCGAGAGCAACGTTTTTATGAATGAATCCTCATTTTATTTATTGTGCATGCACAGGAGAACGCACATGTATGTAAGTAAGTATGTAGTAAACTTATGTAAACTTAAGTAAAGCATTATGTTAAAGTACAAGTTTTAGTTATTTCCTTTACTTGAGTATCTATTTTATGGTACGTAGTATATGAAGTATGATATGCATACTTCTATTCCACTAGTTATCAGAGGGGGATATAATATTTTTACTCAACTACATTATTTAGAAGCTATAGTTACTAGTTGCTCTTTAAGAAAAAAGATCTGACTACCTCCATCAATGTGTGTAAGAGAATGCAGGCAAAGCAATGCACTCTGCTGCTGATGGTTTCATTCTTTTACACAGATCAATAGTTTTTGATGGTAGTGAACACACGACTCAAAACATGAAGCTGCTTGACAGACAATGGATTTTCCCCAAAATCAGATTTGTTAAGTGCACAGTTTCATGATGAAGGGTTATATTTAGCAGACTGGTTGCCCTTAATGATGCACACGATGCGTTTTGGTGAGCTGTGGAATCTGCCTCTGCAGAAAAAGGTCATGAAGTGAGAGAGTCACCACCAGTTCAACGGCAACTTACCACTAAGCATCTAAAGCCTATAGTTACTGTACAGAGTGACCTCAAATTACAGTTTGGGTTAGTTTAAATGTGCAGTGGCAAAATGTTTGATAAATAAGGAAATAGCATGCATGGAGCATGTGAGGATGTTTGTAGAGAAGATAAGGGCAACATGGCAAAGGAGAAGGCTCAAATCTTTTCATACAGTTTCTTTTATTGTCTGTAAAATCACCAGCTTCTTCCAGAAAGGGGCTCTGCTGCTGGATATCCATCTTTTCATTTATATCTCATTACTGTTGAGGTAATGATAGGTCTAGCTTCACATCTCAGAACTTTGCTCTGGTTGTGTCCAGTGGCATGACCTCTGTGCTACATGCACTGCCTGGTTAACAGAAACACAGAGAACACAGTGGTTTGTACACAGTCAACTCAGTGCATCTCCCAAAAAGAGAGCAAAGTGTAGAGGCTACCGAAAAAGACCTTGAAATAGAGATATGTAACATTTGGTCAGAGCAAACTGCAGCCCACTAGAGTGTGTGAGGTGTAGGAAGGCATCAATCAATAAGTTGAAAAGGCTGCTGAGTGAATGGAAGGGAGGAAAGTTACAGCATGGGCTTGAAGGCAGGTGAGTAAATAGAGAAATATCATATTTTGGTTTACAGGTGAGAAAGGAAACATTGGTTCATTTTGTCTGTTGCTGCTGCATGACTGGTATCACATGTGGCAGACTAACAGGAAATAGTCAGGCCTGTATATGTAATCATGCATGAATATAAAATATTATAATATTACTGTTATTTCTGTATGTGTCACTGGGAAAACACACGTCTTCAATGATCAAGCCGTGGTGATCAGCACAACTGGCAGCCAGTGAATGCTAACATTTGGGATTGAGAGTCTCTTTGTTTTGCTAATAAGAATCTAGTAGCTATATGTTTAGCAACGCAAACTCAGTGCAAGATTTGCATCAGAAATTCAGCATGTTGAACTGATGTTCAGGTGTTTCATGCAAAATGAAGCTACAGACTATAGACAAAAGGAGAATTCATTGTGCAGTTACTTCAAGCCGGTGCGGGGGTGTTTAAAGCCTTGTGAAAACTGTATCGCCAGGCCTGATGTGCGTTTCTGTGATATTTTGCACCAGCATGAGCAAGAAGGGAACATGGAATTCACATAAATTGTATACAGAGTGCTTTATGCAAAGATTTAAGGCTTGAATGGTCTTGCTTTCTTTCAGCAGCTTGTTGTCTTTGTCAGGAACAATACTCGCAGCCGTATTGCAACCGAGGAGGTTCTGCGAATAAATACTGTTTGGATTGTTCCTTATTTAAATCCAAGTAAAGCCACCAGCTAGCTAAACATATTCACACATAGATCTCTCCATGAGCCCTGCAAGTCTGCCAAAGCCAAAGATCTGAGGAGGTTTGTTGTTCTAGCCTGCAGCCACACATCGATCCATCAGAAACTTCACTGGTCCAGTTAATCACCATATTCCTAGAGAGAGAGAGAGAGAGAGACAACAAGCCAGAGGCAACAAAAGGTCCTGTTTTTGTTCCAGTAATTCGTTTTAATTGTTGTTTTCAGCGCTTGAAGATGAATTAATGGATGTTATTTTCAGAGATTGAGTTCACCGTTTTTGTTTTGTAATTGTAATTGTTGTAGTCATGTACAAAATTGACGCGGAGTTGACAGAGGGAGGAAGAGAGGATGGATGGGGAGAAGGGAGGGAGGTAAGGCTTCACTGACAAACCTAATCGCCCTGTTCTTTTACTGAAAGGGAGGGAAGTATGAATAGAGAAGAAGGCGTGAAGGGAGCATGCAGGGAGGAAACAAGGGAAGTGGTGGAACAGAGATAAGAGATAAATAAGAGAAAATGAGTGTTTTACTGGTGTTGAGGAGAAAATCTCTCTTTCTCTTCAAAGAAAGAGGAAAAGAAAGAGGGAAAAAATGCTACATATGTTTTATATAATATTTATTCATTCTATTAATATATTTATTTATATAATACTTGGGCCTATATCATGACTTTATCTGCATTATAGCTTGTCTCAAAATCTCTATTTATAATATCAGGGACTTAACGCCACAAAAAAGACTTTATTTAGCTTTATTATACATTTTAAAGGAATACATAGTCTTATGATCAAAACCATCCTGGGCTCAGTTTCAGTCAGCAACCCTTGTTGTTGTCATTTTCCTCTCTCTCATTCCTCTCTGCCTCTTCACCTGTTTCTAATATCTGTATTTAATATCTAATGAAGGCAAAATATATATTAAAAAATATAACCTTTGAAATTTTTAAACTTGGTGTTTAAAAAATGTGTCTTTATTCTTTATTATGACTTTTCCCTTGAAATATTGAGCATTTTCGTGAAAAATCACACATTTTATTTTTTTTCTGCCATTACTGTCGTTTTATTTTGAAAATCTGCTTGTTCTCTCTTATGTCCCAATTTGCCATACACACTATACACATTATATATATATATATATATATATATATATATATATATATATATATATATATATGAGACACACACACACACATATGAAGATTTGGTATCGACAGAGTATATGGTTCAATAATTTATCTGTTATTTATGTGCAGAAACAAATGTCATTTCATCAACTCTAAATTAATCTTATATTAAAATACTGATCCATTAATTGATACCGTTAGCTGTGTAAGATTTACTCCATTTAATTGATGGAGGATTAATAATAGTAGATTTTCATTTCGTCAATAATCTTCTCTATTTATCAGGTTTTTATCAAACAGCCTAACATTTTCCACTTTGCATGAAAAGGATGAGTCAGAATAGAAGCATACCATCATGTTCATCATACTATCAGCCAGTCATTATAGTTTTTACTGGGCTTCTATGGAAACACATCCTGGTAAAATCCTGTGTGTCTGCAGAACATTAGTCCAAATTTACCCACCTTATGTCTCCTGTAATTATTGGCATATGTGTTCAATAGCAAAACTGTAATTAAAAATTTAAGCTGAATCTATGAATATAATTTATGATGTGTGTGTGTGTGTTGACAGGTGTCTGACAAGCCCAAAGCCAGAGGCGCGGCCCTAAGGTAAGACAAACTAGACTCTGTGTTGTCATGTTGTGATTTATTTGTCTCATATGTATTCTGGTACAACTGAATTATCCCAGCTTGGTGGATGTGATTCCTTCCATGCTTTATAGGTAGACAAAGTTCTAATCTAGGTGTAGTTTTCATGAGGACATGTAGCTAAAGCTTCATGCATTATATTATTTACAGTGTGTATGTGGCAGAAGCCAAACCAAACAACTCTATAAATAAATGCTGTTTGAAAACATACATTTGAAGCAGCTGTGGTCAGAGTTGGATGATTCACTGGCCTTTAGTTTTGTGTGTGGTGTTCAGGTCAAAGATGTCACTGTGGCTGTGGAACATCTAGAGCCACAGACATAACACTCAGTGGGTGTGTACAGATCCATTTCTTTACTAAATATCACCTTTAATCTAAGGGACAGGAGAGACTCCTGGATGTTGTTTAAGTGTCTCAGTGTGGATCAAATATTCTTTTTCTATGATGCTACTGATGCTTGAAGGTTATCAGAGATGCAGCCACTGCTCGGGTTTCTGGAGGTGCAGTGGCTCTAATTCACTGAAGCATCTGTGATGGCAGGTGTCCACTTGATAACCTCAGTCACCAGCCTGCACCCACACACTCAGCTCTGTACCAGTGGAAATTAAGAAGCAGATGTCCTCTACACTCACTGTTTGTAGGTTCATGCATGAAGCTTTCAACATCCAAACAGAGTTTCTGCATTCTCCTCTGGGAGTATGTTTCAAAGGATGAAACATACAACCCTGTGTATCATCATGTGTACTGTATAATACATACATATACAATACATACATGATGATACAGGGTCACTGAGTAAGGTTGCCTCAGCCATCTTTTTACTATATGTCATCTCATTATGGATTAAGACAGAAACCAGAGTGAACATATGTGTGAACATCAAGGTGGCATTTTGTTGAAACAAACAGCTTCACCCTCTGCATTACTGGATGTTTATTAAACCCTCCCCTTTAACAGAGCTTTGAAATATAACATGGTATTAATGTGTTAATTCTGGGTTGCTTTCATGAAGTATTTCCATTTAATGGTACTTTTAATTCTGAGAATAGTATTTTTTTATTACTCTGTTGTAGTTATTTGGCAGATTCTCTTGCTGATTGAATTTTGAAATGATAATGAGAAAAAAATAAAATGATCATGTTAAAATTACAGGTATTGTTACTGTTGTTTTATCAAGGCTAAGGTTGATGAGTATGTGGAGAGTGAAGTCAAAATGGTTCATGTGTCAGCTGTAAACCAGAAAACAAAGTTAGCTGAAAGCCAATAATATATTCTATCTACGGTTAAAATAAATAAATTGATTTGAGCTACAGGAGTACTTCTATGATCACTGCTCATACTGTGTATAGAGGTCAGTTAACGGGGTCTAAATAAGAATTAACACAGAACTTGATTCAACACTGCCTCTTAAGGTTTGGCCGCCACAGTTAATGCTAAAACGAATAGAAAAGAGACACAGAAGGATATTTTATTCTGGAGCTTAGAATAAAAATGAAGATCTAGAGGTCAGTGACAGAGCAGAAGATATTTATGAATGTTGGGATCCATGAAAGCATCACTCACCAGTGAAATGTTTGGCAGAAGACTCTCTCTTAATAAATCCTTCCAGTCGGGGGGGTCGGGTTACTGCAGTGAACGTTGTCTTCACTTCAGTATCCAGACTTCAACTCACATCAGGACAGGCTTGGAGCATGGAAAATAAAACACCACTGTGATTGGTCAGCCATCCCTGGAAACAGTGCTCCATATTATTCCAAATTATCATTTAAAGACAACAGATTTCATTTAAGCAAATAGGCAAATCTTTGACATCTAATTTATTTGACAAGGCCTGAGATTCTGATGATGATCCCAGTTTTTTTTAATTTAGACTAAGATCCATCTAACAAGCTGGAGATAATGTAGACGGACAATCTTTTGTGAGTTCATTTCCATTTTTCACATTCTGTGTGGGGCACACATTCTGGTACATTACTGTCTTCTTCCACTAACATCTTGGTGGAATATGTCACCTAATTAATCATTAGAAAAAATGTTAGTTGCATTTGTAACATCACAGAGATGTCATGTACAGTAAACAGGCGAGTTTGGCAGCGAGATCACTTTTTCATCTTTTGTTTGGAATGTGATGTGAAGCCCAGACTGGTGCATAAGAGTAGAAGAATCTTTTATAAATGAGGCTTGTTGTGTTCGCAGTCTGGAGGCATTAGTATGCAAGTCTGGAGTGTGACTGTGTGTGTGAGAAAGAAAGTGTGTATGCTGTGCGTCTGTGTGTGCCCCAGGCCATGTGCTACTCTGCTACCGCTAATGAGCCCATTCACTCTGCAGCCCAATCTCCTCAACACCACACATACATACACATGTCTGCAGGGACACTGGGACTAGAGATGCTGTGAGTGATCCACTGGTTATATCCCCCATTAAGAGCAACACACACACACACACACACACACACACACACAGTCACACACACTCCCCTCACAACCATCCATACAGACACACACATTTTTTTTAAAGTTCTTGCTCTGACAACCTCACCCACATACCAACTGTTATTCTGCTGCCACACACAAACAACCACCCACCCAATCCATCCAATCATATTACGCTGAGTCATTTTCTTATTTCTGCTCACTAATCTTTAAAACCTTTTGCGGGATCTGCTTCCCTGTCATGTCTTCATCGTGCATTTTCCATCGCTGGTGAGGAAAACTGCTTGGAGTTATGTAGATTTGTCTTTTCACTCTAATTGTTTTAGTAGAAATAGCTTTGGTTATAGAGGTAAGTAATGGAGTAGTAATATTTATTATATTCTGTTATTGTAGTTGGTGGTATTGTGTTAACTGAACAGGATGTTTACTGTGAGCTGTTCCCCACTCATAGCTTTATTCAAACGTTGTGAAATCAACAGATCGATGCAGCATAGCTCAACAGAGATCATTAGATTTCATCATCAGTGATAAAAACAGGCTGTTTCTGAATGTTTTGGGGTTTTGTGGGTATAAGCAGCATGGGTGAACCCCCCGCCAGTCAGGACCATCAAGTGTGACACGAGTTCAGATGTCATGTACTTCTTCAAAAGCTGTCACTCCTGCTGCTGCTAGGGAGCATTAGACTACATATGTAGGAATAGAGAACTATTATAGCCCTCCCTCATGGTTCTGCCCCAGGCAAAAACAAACACACACACACACGCAAATACACACACTCACACATGTTGTTGGCTTTACTGTAGAAAAGGTGAAAAGTTTATTTTTCAGCTTTAAAATTCACACTTTATGGCACACAAGCAACCATCCACACTAAGTGTATGATTTTGTCTGATGCATTAGATACAATATCTGCATGGTATGTTTAATTTGACTAATTACACCATAATCCTCTCTGCAGGTTAGAAGATAATTTGTTCTGCATTGATGAAGGGATGCATTTACCAACATAAGAAGGCAACAATGTGTTCATTGTGATTGTGCCTCTGCGGCGGGTTTTTACTAAATAACGCCTGCACTTACCAAGACTTTCTGCATTTTATTGCAAGTCACCAGAAATTACACCAGCATAATTTCCCCTCAACTAAAAACAAAACACCCACAGGGTCTTTCTTTAATAAACGCTCTGTGCAGTACCATGAAGAGATGCCAGCCAACATGGTCTCAGCATTACACTCCAGCGTTGCAAGCTCCTTGGCAGCCACACAACACACATTTCACACCAGAGTTCTCCTCTAATTAACATATTTAGGCATTAAAGTAAACAGAAATTAACTCCAACATATAAAAGTATGAAATGCACTCACTTGGCATCAAATATGGTGCAAATAAACAAAGATATAAAAAGTCCAGAATGTGAAGAGGAAGTAGAGTTAGCACAAAATAAAAAATAAAAGTGATAAAATAAAACAGATACTGTGCTTACTGTTAAAATATATAATATTCTCTTATGTTTAAAAGTATGTGAAAAACATAATCAGAGCAAATCCTACTGTAATATATGAGCAACACTAAAGAAAAGTGAAGCTAAAATACACTTCCACTGTTAAACTCTATTTTACACACAACACTAAATGCTCACCTTAAAAATATCTAAACTTTATTACACTTTAAAAAATAGGTTTCCAACTCAAATGACCTCATACATGAGGTATAAAGGTATCAAACCGACTCTCCTGTGTGTTGACATCATTAAACTTAAAGTCTCACTCCTGTCCATTGGACTGGTTTGCTAATCCACAAAGGGTCTAAGAAGGATTTATAATGCCCAGTTCATAATTTAGTACAATAAAATACCCACTACTGTATTTAAACACACATGCATACATTGGAAAATAATTATCCATGCATGTAATAGTATTTCTGTCTGCTCTAATTGTGCACCACTGCCTTGTTAGTAGGTCAAATAGCTTTATATATTTGACAGACTGCAGTAACTTCATAAATGCTCTCAAAATTCTCCACATATCACAGGTTTACACACACCTCCGAGTCAGATTTAACAAGCACACTTGCGAGTAAGCGTGCAAACACATGCACACACGTGCTGGAGTGTGCAAATACATGAGAGTGTGAGTGATTGAGAGAAGGACAGAGAGAGATTGCAAAGCCAGCTGTGCAGCGGGAAGTACTGCCAAGTGGAGAGCAAAAGCAGTGAGCTGAAGGCAGATGATAAGATGACAGATTAACTGAGCCCAGATGGCCTCCACATCTTCTCTTCACACTCCCCTAATATCCCTATAATTCTACATACTTTCACTCAGTTCTTCAGTCATTTTAAGAACCTATATTTACGTGTTTTCTTCAGCATGATCCTCCTGCTTCACACTTCTTCCTCTACTGGCCGCAGTTCGTCTGAGCCGTGGCCTGTCTGGCTCCAAGCCAACAGATCTGTTGTTTTTGGAGGCTGATCAATTCAGTTATCCAGCAGGAGCGATTGGGAGGCGAGAAACAAAGCTGTAACTGTTTATTATCTATTGAGTGTCCTGCTTATGATCAATTGCTGCTGTTGAATTAACGGTGATGCAGTCCAAACTGAGGCCTAACACAGACGGGCCCAGGAGGGTTTAAAGGAGCACATGGAGGAAAACATCAAAATAATAGGATGCTTATGTTCCTGATATCATTTGTTAAGAATAGGATAGACTTGTATAACTTATTACAAATCAATTTATTCTAAATGAATAGATCCAGGATATGAGGACAAGACTGCAGACTGACTAAATATAATAAGTCAGTATATTTTTAGCGATGTGTGTGTTTGCAAATGCAAGGCTGCAGCCACACTTTCACATGAACTAAAGTTATTAATTCCTCAAACACAATCCCACCCACCTCATTCTCTCTTTACTAACCACAAACCAAACTCTGTAAAATGTGCACAAAACAAACACAAAACTCTGGTCTAAATGTAGGTTATATGTAATTCAGGGTGAGAATACTAAACCACTGTGATTCTGTTTTTATTTTATTTTTTGTCCAAAGTGGATGATTTTTTTTAACACATGGGAGACATTTCTGTAGCTGTAGACCATAAACTCCCTCATATCATTAAGCTCTCTATAAAATCCTAAAATAATGCAGAGAAACATCAACATGAACTGAATGAAATGAGGAAAACAATGTTTCCTAGTCTGTAATCTGTCCCTGTTGGCCTGTATAACTATTGTCTTTTGGCTGAAGGTAGTTTACTATATAACCAGAAGTCCAGCCATGCACAATCTGTAGAGTTTCTAACTAATGTATTTCTAAAAAAAACCTAAGATGAATTATAAAACCGGACCATGTTAAGAGATTCCTCCAAAGAAAATAACAGGAATGTTGGAGGTTGAGGAATCCATAAGGGAGGAAAGAGCCTTCAGGACACAATCGATAAATGCAGGTGGTAGACAAGAAATTTGCTCATGTCAAGGTTGAATATGTAAAATGTCAGTCTTAAGAGGCAAACTGGTCCTGACAGCGTGTCTCGGGAGGCCAAACAGTCAGCTTTAAGTCTGAGGTGAAGAGCAGCCATGATCTGCTACCACATCCTGTGTCATCATCAGCCAACAGCAGCTCTCACATGATGTTTGGTGCGAACGTCTGAGAGGCAGAACAGTTCAAACTGAAAGGACAGCCTAAAGGAAAGTGGTGTAAAAATCCTAAAAATAAATGAACTAAGATAAATACTAAATATAGAAGGTGGATCGTCAACTCACAGGATAGAAACCTACTAAATGGATGGACATTTATTTTTACTTTACTTTACCTTATTATTTTAGATATTGCAAATAGATTGTAATTTCAACACGTCCCATTATTGTTTGACTTAATAATGAAAATATCAAACCCCGCAGTTACATAAAATATAAGTTTAATGTAGAAATATGGCTGAAAATGCATGTTGTTCTTTGTACTGTATTGTTTCTATTTAGTTTAATTAATTTCAGATAAATGGTGATGAGGACTGATGAGGTGGGGCAGGAAGAGCAGGAAATGTAGATGAAAACTGACTTGCAGTTGAATTTGCGCTCATTAGTATTTAAATGTTAATCTGTGCTGCTGCACTATGAAGTCACATATCAATCAGTTTGTTAAGATCAAAATGTTTTATCAGCTTTCAGACTGAAAACAGGTGAATGACATACGATCCAGGCAATAACAGATCTTTACACAGTGGTTTCTATTACTGTGAGACAGGATTTTAAACACAGATCCTCATTTTATCTTATATGTTATCTGCTGTGATGATCGCAGGGTAAAAAGTAGAATAACTCGTGTTTCAAAGAAATATTCCATTTGTATTCAACACAAATGTATATGCTTTTGTTTTTGTTTTGTTTTTTGACTTTCATGCTCACAACATATTTTATATCTTTTATCTCTTAGACTTTAAGCACAAATTTGTTAAAAGCAATGTTACTGAGTTTATCATTTGCTGAAATACTCCACCCCCCTGACAGATGTGGCCAATCAGGATGCTGACTAAACAACAATATTATTGCACAGGTGTGCGTTGGGCTCATCACAATCAAAGGCTGCCCTGAAATGTGCAGTTTTCAGTGTTGGGATGATTACTTTTAAAATGTATTCCACCACAGATTACAGAATACATGTGCTAAAATGTCATTTGTAACATATTTTATGAGATTACTCAATGTGTAACATATTATAAATACTTTGGTTTACTTCAATTTATGTAACAGTAAGAATATGGCATTCACACAATAAGTGTACTTAACTGCTAACTGCTTACTGGAGTCGACCTTTCTCTTGTTTCCTTCTATTGTATCAACTGGCTAAATGCATTTGAGTCACCCTGAATGTATATGAACACACTGTCGAGGAGTCTTTGGACGCTGACGGGAACTTGGAGCAGAGGTTACACTGGACAGAGATGGTGCAAACTCCTTTTTCTACTTTATAAGTGAAATAGTGTTTGAATTTCCATGACAAAAACACATCCATGTCCTCGCTGTGTGCCAGCACCATCATTATTATCTCATCTCGTGGTCTGGTGTGGGCAGCTGTGCTACATCCAGGCATCCATCCACATCTATGGGTAGACATTAAATTGACATCATTTAATTTGAGAGTGAATGAACATGTGAAAAACTAATAAATAAATCCTTTCAAGTAATTCATTACTTTCAGAAAATGTATCTTTATTGCTGTACTGGATACAGTTTCTCACGTTTTGTATTCTACATGCATATCGCTGTTACATGTATCCCGTTACTCCCCAACACTGGCAGTGTTACCACACTGTCAAAACTTTCAGAGGAGCGTACAGAAGACATACTGGCTGCAGGAATCCCCACCACAGCCTGAGAAAAAAAAAAATTGGCAGGATTACATTTATAATTTTGTTGAGTGTTTGATTGGCTGTAGAATAGGATGCTGTATTGCCTGGAGCCAAAAGGTGGCGTTGCATTTGCACAGTTACCCTAAGTGAAATGAGTGGGGGGGGGGCAGCTTTAATACAGCAGTGTCATCTGTCCAAACACAGCCTCAGAGTGATGACAGTGTCTGACTGACCCAGAGCTGGAAATCATCTACTGTACTTCCAGGGCATTCCCTTTTACTGGTAACATGTGTGAAGTGACCTGCAGCCACACAGCAGTAACTCTCAGATGTGCTGTAAAATGTAATGTGGCTCTGTTGATGGTGCCAACCGTGAACACTGGCAGATTTATAAGTCACTGTGGCTGCTGGCTTAGCTGCAGCCTCGGAGTATGTGGATCTTGTGAGGCCCTCTGGACATATCAAACCCACAGATCATTTTGTCAGGACTGTAAGGCTTTCATTTCCCTTGTTATGCTTGTGATTTTATCACGCAAATAAACAGACAGACAGCAAAGCCTTCACTGGAGCCTGAAGTTCTGACAAAGGCTATTTGGAATGTCTTATCAGAGTTACTTATGCAGCACTGACACAGGCATACGCACAGAACATCAGAGAGAAGGATGTCTCTCCTTAATAAGAAAAAGACCCGTACTGATGTATGAAATATAGACAAGACAGAAAGACACTCGTATGAATCATTGCTTTTAATATAGTGTTATATACTGTCTGTACTGTTGTGTTTAGTGCTCTATGTTCTGCAATGTTATGTGGAGCTGAAAGGAAATTATAAAAACATGGGTGAGGAAACAAAGGACATCAACAACATGTGGCTATAATGAGACCTGATGAGGAAATAAAACGTGAACAAAAATGGCAAACATACCTTTTCAATACAATATATTTAAATGAAATAGTAACTTTGTGTCCATCAAGTCCATCCAAATATAATATGCTGCTAAACATTGAACACAGTCCCTCCTGGATGAAGTTTATACGTCTTAACTTTAACAAAACTTTACAGAAATGCCTTTAAAAACGTCCAATAAAAAGCCGGTCTGTCAGTCTGCACCAGCTGGCGCTCCATTTTAATTTGGCACTGACTACAGCATTAAATTATTTTTGACAGTTGACGGCTGATTCCTGAGAAGGAGAAAGAGAGAGAAAGGGAGCCAGATGTAAAGCTTTCACTCACACACACTCGACTCCTTTCATCTCATTCCTCCAGCACATACTGTTTGTGTTGCCAGAATGAAATAGGCTGGAGAGCACTCAATGGAAAAAAAAACACTTAGGCTAACCCTTAACTTTACATGCTTCTATCTGAACAAACGTACAAACACATGCATGAGAAATAAAGGCTTGACTCAGGCTCCCTATTTTATTTTTGGCAAATAAAAAAGTAGAATGAAAAGAGTACAATCAAATGTAGTAAACAATTTTGTTAAGCAAGTGGAGCCAATGGGAGAGTTTCTGACAGTGAGCAAAAGAGGCATTTCATGTTAAAAAAAAACCAACCCATCCAATAAATACACACCACATACAAAATGACATGCAGCAGACTTAAATCATTAAGGACAAAGCTCAGCAGAAATCCTTTCTAAAGCAGCTCAAATGACAAGTGAGTAGAGCTCACTTCTACAACGGAGACACGCAGACACTTTGATTCCTCGCCAAAAGTCTTATTGACGATGTCGGCTGGCCCACCGGGGGGGGTGATTTGTTTCCTGGAGTTCAAATGTAGGCACTCATTAAACAATAAGCTGCTTTGGATGAAAAGCATTCACCGAATTATTTTTTCATGTCACAAAGAAAAGCAGTCGGATTGTGTCTTTGATACAGTACATGTGCTGGCTACGCACCAACGCGGCTTCATTGTAGGAGAATCCCAGTCAACCCAGTACAATAGTGCTGACAGTAATGTGCTTTTTTTTCTTTGTGGTTTTATAGGCTACATATGTGCAGAGCTTCAGTTGAAGACACTGCCTCATGTCTTCTGTAATATGTTTTGAATGTTTGGTGGTTTTAGTAACCTTTGGGGGAGTTGCAATTAAAGGCATTTTATGGGTTGATTTCAGTATTTTTTTAAGAGCTGGTATTTTTCTCCAGGATTCAGTCGTTCAGCAGATTATTATGCTCAGCTGTGGAACAGCATTTAGGCTTTACTGGGAAATTAAATAGTAAAATGTTATTTTGATGTAGTCCTTCATTTATTAATAATTACTTGAAATCACTCTATGATCTGGTAGTGACCAGACAAAGATTTGAGTAGGGATGCACAATATAGCATTTTCAGTCAATACTGACACCAATAATTACTTGCTTCTCATGACCAGTAAAATTAAGGAAACCTTCATTCATAACCTGCAGTTTGTACACATGAGGGTGAAAAAGGCTGAGATGTAGTGAACAAGAATGGATGATTTCCATCTTTACAGTAAAAGTACTTTCTGCAACCTAACCTATCAGAGAATGCACTGTAGATTCTGCACTTAAGTAAATGACACATTAGGTTTTGCATTTTTGGCTCTAATTTCGGCTAAACATTTCATGACATATATCATGTATTTATTCCTAGTTATGAGAGCTCTGTGTCAGTAATCCTTGTCTGTCCATGTTGAAATAAAGAAGATGGTATCCTGGTTCAACGCTGCTAAGCTTTCTATTCAAATGTCACTCAAGTCATCACCAAGTTTCCTGAAAGTCTTTAAAACTACAAGTTAATGTGTATTTCCATCCACAGCTCAAGAATATTAGATGCTGGTTCATTGACTGGCGATTTGCCAGTCCAGTGCAATTAAACTAGGAGCAATAAAATGATGAGATTAAAAGAACACCAGTCAAACATCAAACAAAAACAACATAGAAAACATGATGGAATTATGTCGTCTTCTTTTTTTTTCATGTATGACAGTTGTATAAAAGCATCAGCTCTGATGCGTTTGTCATTTTTAGCGTCTTCAGTGGATGTTTGCTTCATCTAAGTCATGATTTTGTTTCATCTTCCTTTCCAACAAGGCTTTTTTTAAGGCACAAATTGAAAACATGTATTTAAAATGAGTATATAGTAACATACTGACTGCTAATGTTCTCAACAGCACAATTTTCATCGTGTCTTTGGCTCCAACTTCTTGCCCATTCAAAAAGCTGTCAGTTTAAGAGATGCACAAAAATGCTACTTTCTGGTTGAGCCACAGTCTGGTCAGTATCTTGTCTTGGATTTGAGTCACGGTGAATCTCCTCTATGACAGAGAGCTGCAGCGGACTCACAGGACTCTTGGCTCTCTTTAGTTACACATCAAAAGATTGGTTAAAAGCAGTGGGGGACATGAAAAACAGATGGAGACATAAGTCTAGGAAATGTCTCTTATCACCATCTGGCTATTATCCCTACCTCTTCTATGTACGAACACGATGTTCTCTGCAAAAACTAAAACAATGTGTTACAATCCTGATCCAACAAACATCACGTTGATGTAATTTCAACATGTAATATGACAGATTACATCTTGTTTACTCTTCAGGCAGTGATAGCAGCATGAACACAGCGCATTCATAGGTCCAGTAGAAAACAGATATGTTTGATTAAAGTGTCTATTTAATATATAATCCTGCTTGTTAGCTGTAGCTGCATATTACCCTCCACTACCTGAGTGGGTTATTCATGCATGATAGAAGACTAACTATATAAGGTTTACAACTATTGAGTTTTTTAATAGGGAGTAGTGAAAAGTGAAAAAAGGAGTGATTATTCATTATATCTACCATATACAGCATTATGGTATGATGAGAAGTGGCAGGAGTCAATATTTTTAGATTAAGAACAGATCAGATATCTATCTGCGATGTGTAAAGTGTCTTTTTTGGTGATGAACCCTCAGAAAATCATGACCGATCTCTTCGGTTCCCCACAGACGGCCATCGTTTTCACTCTCACCGTTTTTATCGAGCCTGTTTTCAGCAGCAGCAGCTGTTTCCATCAAAATAAACCTCTGATAAACCCACTGTTCATTACCTGCTCGGCACCAAATGGCAGGGAGGCAAAATCAGCAAATAGCTGGAGAACATAGCGGAGCATTAAGCAGCTGAAGAGCCAGATGTTTCCCTCAGGAACTGGTGGAGACCAAAAGAGAGCTAAAGGAAAGTGAATATTTGACTTATACATTCATCAGGTGACCAGATGCATGACTCTGTGTGAATTCTAGTGCTGGTGTGTGTCTGCATAAGGATACGCAACTGAAACTCAAAGGAAAGAAATACTCTTTTAAATGACACTGAGAGATAACAGTGGATATAAATTGTGATAGTTATTTTAAAGCTTTAAATATTTTTAAAACTGTGCTACTCACATGATTCATTGGATGTGCAAACAGAACTAAATTTTGTAGATGCTTCTCCTGCAGCCTTGTCTTTTGCACACCTATCGCAGATATTCTGCCGTGTTGCCTGTTTGCGAAGAACCTCATCAATAATTTTCCCATCTCATTTAGAAATAATGTGGATGAAAGAAATTCAAACTCCGCTGCTTGGAGAGAAAACTGGCTGTAATGAACAATAATGCACTTAATGGAAATCTCATGATTACGTTTCTTGTTTTATTGTGATGTTGATTTAGCAGCCCGCACCAGCAATGACAGCCGAAATGAAAACCCAGACAGAGAGGATGTTGCTGATCTCTGGAGCTCAAATCAGAATCTAACTAGCTTTCTTACACTGTTCAAAACAGTTCCTGAAGCTTGTTTAATTTGTTTTCCAAAGCACAACTGTCTGGTTGAGAAGGGTGTGCATAGCAAAGTTTGAAAGTCACACACACACACACACACATAGGGAGTTTACTTTACCCATATAGTGATGCTAAATGAGCAGACTGAGGTGCAAATGTAATTGAAATTGAAAGAGAGAAGAGAGACAAAGAGATGAGTAATGATAGGAGAAGAAAGACAGGGCAGAGACTGCATTCATACAGTGTGTGCGTGCGTGTGTGCATGCGTGTGCGTGTGTGTGTGTGCGTGTGTGCATGTGTGTGCGTGTGTGTGTGTGTGTGTGCATGTGTGAGCGCGTGCGCGCGTTGCCTGCGGAACAGTAGATGGATTTGCTGCTTGACTGCTCACACAGATTGGTGCCTGCTGTGATGGCAGCCTTGAACTGAAATTACATGCACACTAACACACTCACGCACACAAAGAGAACTACACATAATTGCAATTTCTGTGTGTACAAGTGCGTTTGTGTGTGTTCCTGAGTTGGGACGAGCGGGTGTGTTGCCTCTAGGAAGCCATTTCAAAGCTCTGTGGAAGGATGGATGAATACAGGGCCAACCAATGCACCAGAGAGGATGAGACAATTGAACAGGTTCAAAACGCTGTGTTTATGTGTTTATTAGTAGCTGTTTGTTACGTTCTGAGTCAGATGCTTCATTTGTTATTAAATCGTTAGCAGGATGGCTGCTAACGATTTGGCTTTCCCAATTATCATTGTATTTTAAAACTGATGAAATGAGACAAAAACACGACAGAACAGATTAACATAATTCATACAGCTTAGAGAGCTTTATGTCTTAAGAGTTTGATGATTCTGCTAATTGATGCAGTGCGAGTCAAATTATATTGATCACATTGCCTTCAAATCAAGTCCATGGATAACATGAATGTGCTCTCTTGAACTTTGTAGTAAAGATGTGTGTTTTGTTCCATTGAGCCAGAGCGAAGACCAGATTTTCCCAATCAGGGGCGAACCTAAACATGAAGAGGAATGAGCTGAACGACTACACTACCTGGGGGAATTCCACCACCGAAAAATAACAATTGATAACAATTAGGATAATACAAGACAATACAATACAAGACAAGTGTTAAAAACAGTCGAACGACATGACGCGCAGGCTGTTATTAAAATATTAAAATGAGTTTTACACCAGATATCTGTTGTAACTGAAACCAACAAATGGATTAGAGGTTGAAAGTTGACTATTAACTAAGTATTGGTTGGTTTGGTGTATTTAGACCTGTTGATGGTGTAGTCTGAGAGTGAAAGAGGTTGATTAACTTCTGTAGGGACAAGCCAAGCACCAGAATAAACGTTGACACAGTATGTTTCTGCAACCAAAGGATGTTAAAACTTTCCATTTGATATGTTGAGACTTAAAATTTCAAGTTTCGAATGTTTTGACAACACCGTCTAACATCTGGTTAGGTTTAGGCACGGAAAAACACTTAAGTAAAAGATTATGTTTTGTCTTAAAACACCTGTTTCCTATTGCCACAAACATGACTGGAAAGTCTCCAGGGGTGTCATTTAAAACATCTATTTTGGTGCCACAAAGAAGGCAAAAATGTCCCAGCGGTCTCTAAAATGACATATTTTGTTGGTTGTTTGAAGTGGTCTCAAATATCAGTGTCTTGCTTGGCAACCTTTGTGGGTGTGCATGGTGGAAATGTTAAGGTTATACCTATAAAACATTCCAAACTGGCATAAATATTCCGTGGAAACATTTTTTATCTGAACTGGGTTGGTATATATTTTAATCATAAAGTAAAATGTCATCTGCATAAAGTTGAATCTTGTCTTCTGGATTAGAGTGGACCTCTTTTTCTTTTCAGCTCCTCCAGACAGAACTATAGCAGGTGGTTCCCCCGCTGAGTGTGAAACTGTGATGTAACTCTGTTAGTACTGACACTGGCAATGGATGGGCTTTCTCACCATCTAGTCAAACTATTACTGTCGTATTATTATTTTACTACAGTCTGATATGACATTCCTTTTTTTGTCGCAGTGGATTTGGAAAGAATCTCCTTCTTTCTTTCATTCCGTTCCTCTCTGTCTTTCTGTCCTTCCTTCCGTAGTGGAGCACCAGGGAGCAGCAGCGAATCAGAGAGCAGCTCAGAGTCGGACACAGACGAATCAGAGAGCAGCTCCAGTGACAGCGAGTATAATCAGGCGTCCCGCACAAACACTCCTGAGGTACGGTGATGAGTGCAGCACTTGTGAACGTATGTGTTTATGTCAATACCATACAGTGGATAATGTGAGTTTATGAATGAAACATATGGAATGAATAAGGTGAACCTTTTTGTTTTAATGTTAACGCCCAGATTACAAGATTTGTATGATTCCTATTGTACGTACCAGCTGTCAAAGTCATTTTACTGGTTTCCTGTTTTGTAATAGGCAGAGGTAACATTAGGATTGGTTACAGAAATCCCAGTCGTTCAACAATTGGCAATAAAAGATACTGACTATATTATTTATGTGTCTCCAATTTTGTTTACATTTTGTAAACAGACAGATTCTCTTTCATTGCCTTTCTAGTCTCCCTGATCCACCTCTATTCACTTCACAGTATTTCTGACTGCCTGTACATTAAATGGTCTCTTCCCCTTGTCTCTTGGTGGTGCTCAGAAAGTCATAAAACCCCAACTGCAGAAAGCTGAATTGTAACATTATTTATCACATTATTTTAATGGCTCAACGCTGCCTGGTTTCATAGGCTCATGCAGTCATAGGCACTGAGAGGAAGAAAGGGATCGTTTTGCAGCTTGCAACATGCAGTCAGCTGCATGTGAAAGGAATCCATAACACAGGAATTAAATAAATAGAGCTACTTAAGCATCTAACCAAAAGTTCTATTTTCTTTAAAAAAAATAAAAATAAATAAACACTTAAATGATTTCAAGACAAAAACCTCCAACTTGAGTTGTTAAATTTAAATTTTGTTGTGAGGATACTATTATCCAAATGAAGTTGTGTAGCAGAGTGTGTGTACCTCTGAATGATGACCTGCAGGTTGTTTTTTCCCCTGTAGCCTGAGCCTCCCTCCACCAATAAATGGCAGCTGGACAGCTGGTTGAATAAAGTCCAAGCCCAAACCAAACCCCTCGCTCCCCCGCAGCAAGAACATCATGGCACTGGTTAGTATGGACATTTACATCTGCTGTGTCTAACACCAACCGCAGTTACACTAAATAAAGCCTTCTCATTTGATCCGGAATACTTACTCTGGTCTATCAACAGGCTCCATCACCCAGGGTCCGGGGACTTGCTCTCCAGGGAGTGAAGCACCAGGGGTGAGCACAGCTGCCAAGACCAAGCCCTGCGGATCCAACGCCGCCCCTGTTCCAGCTGCACCAACAGTGGAGCACAAGGATACAAGGGGAGCCTTGTGGTAGGAGCTACAAGTGTATTTGTTTGGAGGTTTACCAAAGTAACCATATATGTGTTGAATGAATATAATTAATGAATGACACACAAAAGGATGAATAATTTGTAGGCAACAATGGACAAAAATGAATCTCTTAATCCTTGCAGCCCAGGCAGAGAGAAGACTAAAGCCAAGCTCAGCCAGAGGGCGTCAGGGGAAGGCCCGAGGTCAAAGACGAGGCTATCACCGGGTCTGCTGTCTGGGCCAGAGGTCACAACCCCGAGGCGGAACACCACAGGGAAGAAACAGCCCAGACGGACAGACCGATCAAACAGCGTGGAGGATAGTCAGAACCAGACATGGAGCAGAGCAAACCAGCATAGGTAAGAAAGGGAGGACTATAGTTGTATGTGTGCACCGTCAGTTAGTAGTAGCATAAACTATATGAAACAGTGGCTTTCAAAGTTATCCTCCCTCTACTTTCATCCATAATTAATACATCGACAATTTATTTTATGTAATTATGTAATAAAACATCGTACAGTAAAATTCATATCAGATAGCACATCTTATCAAATGGGCAGTGTGATGTACGTTGTGTCAGTTTAGGGCTCCTTGACATGAACAAGTTTGGGAACCACTGATGTCACTGCAATTTCCTTTTGGACATAGCAAAGCTCTTAATTGATCTATCAGCTTATCTAACTTTTTGATGGCTGCCTCACTGAAAGCAATGACTGTTAAGGTATGCTCCGAAGTTTCATCATCAATAATGTAACGATGTACAGCCTCAACTAAGTGAAGTCATTGTTTCGACCTCGGTGTCATAGTATAAGGAGAACAAAACAAATGTAACCACTGATTTCCTGATGATTTTATAACTTACATGTATTACATTTCATGTTAAGACAACACATCACTTAGTATCCAGCGAGGGCTTACTGAGGCTCCACTGGATCAGTGTGCGTCTTTGTAGCTAACCACTCACATCTGTGGTAAAAATGCTCAGATTTAGTAGAAGCCATGTTAAACCGGCTGTTCAGCTTGATGTTGGGATAATTAGAAAAAAAACCATCGACCTCCTAGCTTCATTTCTTTATTTGTTTCTCCTTCTCCTCTTCCCTTCCTATTTTTAAGCTTATCACATCCAAACAAGTTCAGTTGAATGCATGCTGTTTTCAATTATTTCATGCTGTCTTTCATTTTTTTTCATTTTAACGCACATTCACCCCCTGGAATGCGCACAATGAAAACATTATCTTCTCCTGTTTGTCTGTGCAAAGCTGCACCACAGAAGCAGTGCGTTGCTCAGTGGTGAATCTGATTCAGATTGTGACTCTTCCTCTTGTTCTGTGTTTTTCCCACTGCAGCCCTGCGGCTCGGGAGAAGGACCTGTTGCCTCCCCCCTCCCTGGAGCACCAGAACCCCCAGAGGCCACGAAGCAAACCCCCCGGGGGGAAAACAGCCCCAAGGAAAGAACCTCGCAGTGCTACCAACTCAAACAACAGCACAATCACTCCTCCAGCAGTGCTTCAGCAAACCTCTGTGCCAATACCTGCTGTTAGTGCAAACCAGGTGGGATATATCCGTGTGTTTGTGGGGGACATGGAGAGTTTCTCCACATTTCGTCTGACTAGCTTCTCAATGATCACCTTAATAATAGCCTTTAATAATGTCCCAAAGTTAAATGAGTACTTCTTAAATACTGTTGGAACGCTACATCTGACACATTTAAAGTCACCTGCTCCAAGCTTGGGACGTTATCCATTTACTTATTATTATCTGGAAGATGTAAAGACTTTGAAAGGGACGCACACATGCAACCTCAGCCATGTATCCAAAATGTGTACTATTCCATGACTATTACGGCTCAACTCTGACTTCTTTTATGGAAAAATGGAAAGTGAGAGACAGAAATGAATAAAAGCCCATCGACTTAGCATCGAGTTAACACCCTGTGGTTTTATGAAGATACAGTAGTTTCAAGGAGAAGGAAAGAAAGAAAGACTCTTACATTAAGCTGGTTTTATGAAACTAAGACATAGAGAGAAAAGGACAGGAACAGAATATGAAAATATCCTTTATCTTTCCTATTATTTCAAAGGGAAAATTTAGTTTTTCTATGTCAATATGATAATAGCAAATCAAAATTAAAAAATCAAAAGGTAAAGATACCATTGTCATCAACAAAGAGTGAACATGGTTTTGTTAAAACTGGTGATTCTTTATAATATTACAGTAGATGTGTGATAGTGAAATCCCAGCAGAGCAGAGTCTGTAATAGAGTCGATTAAAAAGTCTCATAAATGTTGACCTCATGTAATAAAAAGACTAGAAACACTGAAGTAAGGTTGGCTTATGACAGACAAGAAGAAACACACTCTTGTTGGTAAGGGAAAAAAAGAAGTGAACATCAGCTCTCACAACACTCTAGAATTTACTTTTTTAATATCTGCAACATCGATGCTTCATATCAGTGCATCTGTTTGCTTTATGTCGTCACTCTGAAGAAAATGTGTTTGAAAAAGCCTGAGTAAATGTAACTGACTGCCACCAACAATACTGAGATAATGAGAAAGAGGTTTTTGACATGAACAAAATTTAAATCATCTGCATAGACCAAGACAAGGCCTTAGAGCGACCTGACGTCTGCCACCTCTTTAACCACAGGTTCAATCAGCCACTATGTTCAATTCTCACAGCAAACAGAATGGCTGCTTATCAACTGTTTTCTTCTCTTTTCAACAATAATATGCCTCAGATAACATTGTTGATTCTAGTTGATTCTACTGTCAATAGTGGTGTCAACGCTTAGAAGAACAGTGGTGATAGCTTCTGCTCAATCAGGCTCCATCGTATGGTGTGCTTGCTTCATTAGGTTGGCTGTTATTATCACAATATAGAGTCCAAAGCCAATGTTTGAATTTGGATATGTCAAGCCATTTATTTTAACACAACAAAGGTTTCTCCAAGTAACTTATATATTTGAAATCCAAATCAATAAAACAAACCGTTATTGTTTGCCACGCGTCAAAAAACAAAATAAACCTAATGAGCGTCACACCTTTACAATGAGTCTGTGTCTTAAATAGGTTACCGTGGTTACCTGCAGCACCACCCAGTGTTATGGAAATGGCTGTAACAGATATTTTAATCATAATCATTAATCATTTTAAATATAAAAAGGAGCATTCAACATCTGAAGGACAATTGTGACTGGATAGAAAACAAGGTCAGAGATGCAGGTTAACTCTGCAAGAAAACCCTTTTAGGAAATATATACTAACAAATAAATATATTTGTGACATGTTGTTAAAAATGTACATTTTTAATTAGAACCAGTGGTCTTGGAGCTGCACCACAGGAATGGTAAGGTTTTGACTGATGGACTAACATAGTGTTAATGTATTTTCATTGGATTGGTATAATGAAAAATATAGAAGGAGATTTATCCTTCGAAGCATATAATATGTGGAGCAGTGGAAACAGAGAGGACAAGAGAAAAAGTATTATGATGTCTATGGAAGTCATACAGCTGACTGTGAGCTTTACAGGGCTGAATGGTCACAGCTTTTCAAAAAGGCGTCACTAATTCACTTCTTTATCTAGATTGCAACGGCGAGGGGACTCATATCTGCAAGCCTTTTTTACTGTTGACGATGGAGCAGTCAAGGCTGATTAATATTGCTGCCATCAGTGAGGAGATGAATGATCTGCATTTAAGATACTTTATTTGGAAACTGCGTCTGTGAAAGAATTCAAATTAAAATATGTGAAATGCATATTTTCAGTCAGTGTGTAGTAAATGTCACTGACTGTCTAACAGGCTTCATTTCACTTTACAGATTAGTCAAACCTAATCTAAATGGCATTATCGTATGTGGTGATGTATACAGTATGTTTAGTTTTACCAATTTCTGTTAGCTACAGTTTATTTCATAAAATCATCATAGGTTACCAGATATGAATAAATATTTTATATTATCTCCTCCTTTCTCTTCTAAACAGGACAAGAGGAAACACAGAGGCCCAAACACCAGAATCACACCCAAGTCCAGAGAATTCATCGAAACAGATTCCTCCTCCTCCTCCTCCGAATGCCAGTCGGATTCAGAGGAAGCCATTAAAATCCCCGCTCTGCCGCCGCAGACGACACGCTCCACCATTAACACACAGACTCTGCCCAACACACACATACACACGCCTCTTCTTCCATGCCTTGCCTCCGTCAGCAGCCTGGGAACATTTGGAGGGAAGGGCCTTCGAGTCAAAGATGGTAGCAGTGTGACCACGAATGGTAGCAGCAGTAGTAACGGTAGCATCAGCAGTGGTAATAATGGCAGCAGTAGTAGCTGTAACTCCCTCAGCATTAGCAACATAACTGGTTCGTTTGGCACTTCTGTTCCGGATCCCGGAGGGTTAGGTGGACAGTGTAAAGACCTGGTGTCCACGTCACCACCCTCCAACATGGGACACGAGGTGCCTCTCCCGCCCTTGAGGGATTATCAAGAAGTTCAGAGTTTATGGGTGAAGATTGACCTGAGTTTGCTTAGCAGGGTGCCCGCCCAGGGTTTGGGGGAAAGATCCAGGGTGGGAATGTCAGAAAGGGGTGGGATTGAGGGGAGAGACAGAGAGAGACAGGCGATAGGGGTGGGAGAGAGAGAACGACAGAAGCAAGAAGAGAGAGAGTGGCCAGTGCTGAGAGAGAGACCGAAGTTACCCAAAGGGGATAAAAAGGAAGAAGAAAACGAGCGATTAGTCCAGGACAGAGAGAGGCAAGGTGACAGAAACAGATTAGCAGAGCGAGAAAGGCAGGTCGACAGAGAAGACAGAGAAAGATTCGGGCTCGGGGAGAGAGAAAGGACGACGGGGAGGGACCGAGAGAAGGTATGCCAAAGTCTGGGGGTCCTGGATAACCCCCCTGTGCAGGAGCAGAATAATCCCAGGCTGGTCGGGAGGATGGAGAGAGGAGAGGCTGGAAGCAAGCACAGGAGGCAGGCAGCAGGAAACATAGTGCTCCCAACAGAGAAACACACCAGCAAGAGCAAGAGGAAGCATAAGGTGTTTTCTTCACATCCACACTACATGTCTAAGCATCATCCTCTCCTATTTTCTTCAAATATTTAATGTCCAATTCAGTCGTCTTTCACAAATGTACGTAAATGTTTTCTCTCCTCTGTATTCCAGTCGGACCACAGTGAGTCATCGTTCAATGGCAATAAGAAGCTGCGACTGGACAAAGATTGTCAGCTCCTCCCACCCTGTATCTCTCCAATACACAACCACAAGAACAGCTCCGCAGAGTGAGTATTACTGTACTTCACACACATGCACTACAAGCTCTCCAACGTACTGGATGAAAAGGAGGCCATGCTGTCATGAACGTGTGATACAATAATGTATGTAGATCAGAGTCACTGATCCAATAAATCAGCCATTGATGCTGATGAATCCCATATGTAGTAATTTATAGAAATAAAAGTTTTAGCTGAGTTTGTCATTCACTTAAAATCGCAGTTATTCGAAGGACAAAATGTTGCAATGTTGAAGAAAAAAAAATCCTGGATCCACCCCTTTGTGCAGATCAACACCAAGATGTTATGGAGTCTATTCTAGCCCAAGACCCATCCTCGCACCAAGTTTCATAGAAACTGTAGTTTTAAATGAATATAAAATGGCATAAATATAAAATAGAAACTAAAGTAGAAACATCTTCAATATACAGCAATTGTGCGAACAATTTGTTGTAAAATAATGTACAGTAGTGTGACCATGTGCAAAAAGCAGGTATAAAAATATGTCTGTAATGTGCTCATGTTATGTGTTTAGTATCTTGACGAAGGCTTAACGTGGTTATAAAGTCATTGGAGAGGTGGGTTCAGTTCACACTGCAGCACAGATATGACAAGCTGTGAATTTTAGCTTTCCATTTGAATTATCAAAAACAGACTGGTTGTCTGTGTAAATATCCCTCAACGTGACAGAGAAAATATTTTTATAGCATCTAACCATTTATCAAAGAGTACACAGCAGAGGAAGATGGCGTCTGGTGTCTCTTCATCATCCAAGAGGCTTTTTTATGGAGGCTGTAAAGAGGATGATGTGATCATCCTGCTCAGACTCATTCAGTAAGTGTGACCTGTGACTGTTGACACTTATCATCACCCTGTTATAATCAGTGAGGTCATATTTTGACAATAAATAATTAGAAAGGACATATTAATGATTGATTGTTTTCTCCCCATAAAGGTTGTTTTTTTTCTACCTTGGAAAAATCTTCTGTTGAAAATTAAACACATAAAATTTTCATTTGGGGCCATAAAAAGTCTTAAAATCTGACTGTAATCATAGTTTTTGCAGTCAAAACAATGTCAATGTGTGTTTTCTTTTGTTTGGTTTTTTGGGGGTTTTTTGTGCTATATTATTAGTTTTCACTAAGAGGGAGAAAAAATTTGTTTTTTAACACACATACATTTGTGATCTCTGATCAGTTTGTGAAACTCCTCCATCCCTTTTCTCCAGCCCATAATTTGTCAGGAGAACATTGAAAAATTGGACCCTAGACCCTGTGTGCATCAGGAATTTAGCCTGAAAAAGTAGCTAACAGGCTAATGTAATAGCTCTATTAATACATTTTGTCTAAGTGAAAAGTTTGCTGAAAGCCAACATTGGTAGCAAGCTAGCTGTGTAACATTCAGAGTGAACACATAAAAGTAGTTCATTTCAGTTCATTAGTTTATTTGTTGCCATGTGTAATTGGTCATTTTCATTATTGGTTTTGTCTCGACACATTCTCGGCACATTCATATAGCTAGGGGGCGAAAACCAGGCAAAATTAGCCTGTCTACCATGTTAGCAGTTCTTTCTTTGCATTCATAAATAAATAAATAAATGTTGGGTGTCGAGTCTTTTTATTATTCCCAGTAATGTCATGCCTTGTCCTGACCTACTGTGCTGTGATTGGCTACTCACTGCCTTGACGTGAGCATGGAAATGTTTATTTTTAACCCAAACCGTGATCTTTTCCTAAACCTAACAAAGTGGTTTTGTTGTCGAGGGTTTGGGCTAAAGGGACCAAAGGGCTGCTCTGCCTGCGATAGAACACTAAGGCTACTGCTCTATGAAAACATTTGATTGGCTGTGTGGAAACAAGCTCTCCATCTACACTGACAGATACCTGAAAGTATTTCTACAAAAAGGGAAAAATACAAAATCTTCCCTTATATTAAACATTTTTTCTCCCAGGTGATTTGCAGAGCATATCTTTATGCTATAGCACACAAAAAGATTTTAAAAGCCATAACTTTTCCCACCTGGCTAAGTAACTGTTGAGTCATTGAAAATGTACAGTAGATGAATTTACGCTGGGGTAATTCTGTGCTGGGGGCCTTTGAATTTGTTATTATTTAAAAGAAATATGAGAGCTCTCCCATGCTATGCTGGAAACACCCCAGCATCTACTAAAGGAGTGACACACACAAATGCATGCAAATTAGCATAGTCATGCCCACATGAAATATGCCGTACCCAGACACAGAAGCACACACACACATTCTCACATATTCACACACAGTACAGCCACTAATTAGTCTTTGTCTCCCTGGGTTTGTGTATTATCACTAATGTTGGGGCTCGGGGCGTTGTTCTGCAAGCTCAGCAACTTTTCTCTCTGCATCAAACCCCCAGAGTTTCTAGGCTGGAGGAAAGCATAAAAATCTTATCTGTTGTGTTGCAAATAATATGAGTCACAAGAGCTACAGCAAGGCAGCTGAGGGAATAATTGTTAATACTCTAGCAGGGATGCAGAATTACAGCAATTTAAGAAGGAAAATATTATTAAGCAATCGCAAATGAAGTTATAATAAGATTGTTTGCCCAGCTTACAAAGGAAGGAAACACATTGGATGTTTGGTCATAAATGTAGACTCTCTCCTCAGATGTTTGGTGTTTAGTAGAGTTTAGAGAGTTGCAGGGTGAGGAGACTGGACAACATGCTGAAAACAATTCTACTTTACAATAAGCTTTCTTCCACATCCTACAAAAAGACATACAAAAAGTCATCTTGGAATCACAGTAAAAGTAAAAACACGTGTGTTTAGCCACTGATGCACATAGATTGTTGACTTTGGCTGTGCTCAGTCATTCCAGACTGAGTGTATATTTTCTGAGGATCAAGTAAAATAGAAAGTCAGTGTAGTAGACTATAGACGTAGATCTACAGTCTAGATTATAGACGTAGATTATAGACGTTAAGTATAATTTTGTACTAAATTTAAAAACCACTTTTTACCTATTTTTTAACTGGTGATAATTTGATTGCAGCAGATTCTCCTAAAGCACATTCATTTATATTTGGAGAGAGACATAGCGTAGCACCATAAGGACAAAAGTAATAATATGAATAATAAATTGTATTAGAGGCTTTATGATACATTTATCTGTCACTGATGACGTACCTTCGGGTCACAGTGAGTGTGATCAGACTGGTTATATGAGATTTAGCAGATCATTTTTTTCACTGATTTATATATTATTGCTATATACATATTATCTGAAATACAAACACTGTTGGCAACCAATGGGACATTTGGCCCTGCTTTAATAGAAACCTTTTTTGTGCCAATTTTCAGCCTGTTTTATTATTACATCGCAGGTAGTATGTGCAAAAAAACGTTAAACCTCTCCACATTTTTGCTCCTCTGCTCATTTGCTTGCTAAAAACTTTTGGCTGACTCGCAGGCTGTTGTGCAAACTACAGAGTGCATTTTTTTCTGCCTGCCAAGAAGGTTTGTTACCAGCCAGCTGCCATCATTTTTCCTGTTTCAAAACAGAAGAGCTAAAACCAAGCAGTCCGACTCCCAGTATGCCACTAACTAGCCTGAATGTTTGCTGGTCTGTTGTGTGCAATGAATTCTAGCTGTTGGTTGTCAACCTTTTGAAGAAAAGCCTTTTTTTCCCTCTGTTTTATTTTGCCATGCAGCACCAATTTTAGAAATTATTTGTATCTTTCTGTTGCATCGACCAGCCCAGTTTTATAAAAAAAAAAAATCTGTACAGCAGTGAAATACTTATTTGATATCTTTTCATAGCAATATTGCACTGTGTGTGTGTGTGTGTGTGTGTGTGTGTGTGTGTGTGTGTGTGTGTGTGTGTGTGTGTGTGTGTGTGTGTGTGTGTGTGTGTCTGTGTGCGTGTGTGTGTGTGTGTGTTCAGTGGCTCTCTAAACAGAAAGCAGTCTCGACAGCGGGATGAGAAGCTGCTTCCACCGCTCCTGTCCCCCCTCTCAGACGAACCCCCTCGTAAACGAGCCGGCGACAGCGGCCCCTCTCTCGGTCAGGAGGGCGGTCCTGCTGGGATGCTGCCCTGCTCCACCTCTTCCGCCTCCTCTCTCCCACACAGACACAGGAGAGGCGAAGGCAAGGCATCACTGCATGGGAGGAATGGCAGTGTAAGTGCTCAAGGATAATATGTTACCATTTACAAATATGTTTTAATTCAAATCATACACCAAGTTTGCAGGAGAGAGAAGACAGATGATAACTTTTACAGGAAAAATAAGGTCTATCACCCAGGTGCATTACTGGTTCTCTGGTACACTATGTTAGTAAGCTAGATATCTTCTTACTGCAAAGTTGAGTTGCTCACTTAACATTGTTCAAATATAAACCTTGAGATAAAAGCAAGCATTTTTAAAACAGATAAATCTAGACGTTGACACACATCTCCACTGGTGTGAGTAAAGTTTCTTTACCTGCAGTTTCTTTGAGTTTGAGGTTCCAAAGAAGCCTAAAATGTGCTGAGTGCTTCGTATTAAGGTAGAAAAAAGCAGGACATTCAATAAAGAACAGCTTCCACTAAATTAAAAATGGAGAAGAAGGTGTTTAAAACATTTCATTAATACACACAATTTGCTCGATTGTCTCATCCTTTCAACGCCTACTCATAGCACTGACAGCAGGCCTGCTAATTCAGCACTGAATCCTTCACTGTGAATAAGAAGCCGACAATAAAACTTAAGTAGCTGCCTGATGAAAGCCACACATTGTTATAATAATTGATAGTATTCTAAGCGTGGATTTAATGCCTTCTCTGCTCTAGGAAATTGATTCCCACGGCGAGAAGCCCAGCGGAGACGGTTACCATGCTAACGGACAGTCAGACTCAGAGGTGTGGTCAGAACCAGTGGTTGAATCAGCCGAACATCGAAGGCCGAGACTTTCATTTGCTGACACGTATGTAGAATTACAATGTGTGCCATAAATACACACCAGTGTACATGTTTTATTTATGCAATTGGACTTTTAAGTCATCACCAGATTAAACCTGACACATTAGATGTGGTTGGAAATTAACCGAGATCATGGTTTATCTCCTTGTGAGGTCTGTTCAGCATGACTCATACATATGTTTGTATTCTAAGCATCGTCGTTTATCAGACCTGGCAGACTTCATGTAACTCTGATTCTTGTGTTGGTAATTTCCTCATCGTCATGGAGGCGTGTCCTGTACAAATGTATCTTGAGACTTTATCAGAAGATTCATCTTGTCCTTTCTCTCGGCCGAGACAAGTGAGTTCATTCATGTAAGACAGAGCGGGGATTTCTCAGAGAGTACTCTCTCTTCAACTATAATTACAGTAAACACTGCATCTCATTTTTAGGCCACACTGAGTTTGACAGATGAAGGGCTTTAAGGCACAAAGGGGAAATTGTTTTATGGTGCACTTTTTCTCTATTAGGAACATTTTTTGGCAGATGGTACTAGTTTTACTCTTATCAATGCCACTAGCATGATATAAAAGTTACTAATTATCCTCACCACTAATTAATATTTAGATTAATGCATTCTAAATGTGTTTTTGAGTTTTGTATTTTTGGACCTGCTTTAAATGATTCTTACCACAAAAAAAACATGCACAAATTGATGAATGAATAAAACATGACATGCACCAATTAATTTAATAGAAAAACCAAGACGTGCATGAATTTATTTGAGAAAGACATGCCTGATATAATTTTAAGGAAAAAAAGAGTTACAGCTGAAAGACCCAAATTGTAAGGTAACCAGGGATTGTATCCAAAATGCAGTCGACCCCAGCTGCTCCTGGGTTTGGGACACGTATATGAGAAACTGAGTCGACCCATGAGAACCTCTAAAGCATTCTCATGTCTGTCTAAACACAACTTTAATCTCATTTGAGGAATGACTGATATTCACGCTGTATTCTGGACATTTTAGAATAATACAGATATTCTATTCTATATTCTATTGTATATTCTATTGTCTAGAAATGTATTTTATCATTGCTAGGAATTCAGTTATGCCTATGGACTTGAACTTTTCATAGATATCATATTGTCTATGTATGTATATCTTGTTTTTATGAGATATATATATGTAGGTATATGTAATATATGTGTGTATTATACAAATATATATCTTATATGTGTACATATCTTGTATAATGTCTGCATTATAATGTAAATACTAAATTAATGATATATCCTATATAATGGACCAATTGAGGGATAGAGGGATTTTTTAATATATTTTTTTTCTTTTCAATTTTTTTCTTTTTGTTTGTTTCTTTTTTTTTGTCTGTTTGTTTTCATGTTTATGTTTATGATATGCTAAGTTCAAACAATGATGCAATGTCCCAATAAAAACATTTTAAAAAATGATAATAATAATACAGCTTTATTCCAAATGGTGACCTGTGAGTGTATTGTAGTTTAAGGAAATATCACTCCCTCACCAGTGGTCTGCTTGTGTTGAAACCTGGAAAGATAATTCGTCTTGTTACTTATTTTCCCCAAAGGCCTCCTACATTATTCATGAAACAACATGCTGTTATACTCAGGTTACATTAAGCCTGAGGTATGTCCATCAAAGTAGGCTACTGCAACTCACTGCAAGCTACTCATAGTCAGACATTATGTAAATCAGCCCCAAAACGCAGCTTCTTTTTTAAAAACTTTTTTATTAAACAACGTGTCAAACATGCTTTTTATGTTCCCCTTCCACTGTTCCCAGAGTCCAGAATGCCGACTACTACATGCAGGAGGCCAAGAGACTGAAGCACAAGGCCGATGCTTTGGTGAGACGTTGTCTTCTTCTACTCTTTCTGCACTCACTCCAACACACACAGGTTACACAAACATTTACACCAACACAAATACAGGAGGCTAGAAAATTGTCTGAGACACACACACACTGTGAACATCTACAGTCTAGACTGTAATTATGTGCGTACATGTTCAGACGTGTGCGTTACTGAAGGACTGTACTGTGTAATTTGTGTTATTCATTGCACCGTTTGTCTCAAAGTAAAGATTGCATTCACGGATGGGTGACGTCTGCAAGATTATACAATATCAAAGGAATTATCTGATCCCACTGAACAATGAAATCAGATTTATTTAACTTGGTGTTGATCTTATGTTTACACATTGTTTCCTTAGATTTATCTGTGCGTTTGCATCAGCAGGAGATTATTCAAAGAGAACATTGTGTGTGCCACTATGAAGACACGGCTCATTCTGTCTCTGTCTTATTCGTGGGCTCTGTTCCTCTGTCTATCCTCTGTTATTTTTCTTTTTATCACTCTTCTTCTTACACTGTCCCTCATTTGTTTGTCTGTTTTCTTTCTTCATCTCTGTCTGTAGATGGACAAATTTGGTAAAGCAGTGAACTACGCAGACGGCGCCCTCTCCTTCATAGAGTGTGGAAATGCTATGGAGCGAGATCCGTTAGAGGCCAAGTCACCATACACCATGTACTCTGAGACTGTGGAGCTCATCAGGTACTGAATGGATGGAGAGACGCAAGTGATATTATAGGTTTTCATGGGCAGATTCACATGATGAGGGTCAAACTATCAGGGCTATTGCCTTTAGGTGCAATGACATAATGGGGAGACTGGTGGCAGTATGCACTCTCTGAGTGCTGTCTAGTTTCCTAATGATAATTTATATGTTTTCTATGGGAGACTCCTTCACAGTTCTATGTGTCATTTGGTCGTAATTATAGGCAGGGGTGGATCTAGGATTTTTCTAAATTAGGGGCCACATTTTACACAGAGGGGCCAAGTATGGCGTCCAACATCCATGCATATTTCCTTATTCAGTAAGATCTATAAATATCATTCCTTGTTTGCCATTGGCTCTATAGCTTTGGGAAAAGACACACATTATTAGATATATTTTGCAAATTGTGCCTTGTTGAAGCACATTGTGTATGTCAAAAAAACTTAGGAAAATAAAGTTCTTAAATTTCAGTATTCATTGAATTTTAAACTAGGGTGGACAGAACATAACACATAAAACACAATTTTTCCAAATAAGTAACACATGAACTTAAAACAGGTCATGTATATTATTGCAGCATATAGAACAGTTTAGAAGAGAAAAACTAGAGGTGAGGCCATCTTTGAATGTTGTTTACAAACAAGGACAAATCCTATTTATGACTTTAAGCAAAATCCAGACTCAATGTACATTGTGTTCCTCTCAAACTAGAACAGTTCTGTGTTTTTTTAATGACTGGAACTGAAACATCTCACAAATTCATTCATATCCAATGTCTTTGTCCCCCTAGACTCAAATCACAAGTGTAAAAAAATTTGCTTTTTGTTTTTAAAGTCAGACTTCAGGCTTTAATCTTATAATTCTGACTTCAACCTCAGAATTGTGACTTTATTCTCAGAATGTATGCATGTATCATTAATGTTATGGTGAATTCAAGCCAGGACTCACTTCCGTCATAGTTTTTCAGGCATTAATCTAATGCTTGTGGCATGACTGAAACATTATTTCACAAATAAGAGTCTTTCAGATGGTGAGCTAGAGTGTGAAGGCTTGTGACTGTATGTGAGAACCATTGACCGTAACAAACTGAAGCATTACCTATTGCCTACAGTAGATAACTACCTGGTGATAACTACCTGAGTTCAGTGACAGCAGCTAGTAAACACTCTTTCTCATGTTAACACAAACTAATGTGGGGGATCGTAACTCACCATGAAGCTCCTGTGGGGGATGGAAAGGCTGCAGCACCTCTGCACAACTCCACGCTCGTGTCACGTTCAAGTCACATCGGAATTACCAAATCTGACTTATAAATAAGATTCTCGACATGCAAGTTGCATCATAAGACATAAACATGGGAATCCCTCCCATTGTAAGCTTTCCTCCCACATGATGTAAACGCAGCATCACTATAGTTACAAGACATGTTTGAGGCTCCACCAAAAAAAAAGACAAGTGACAGGACAGGGGGCACTTCAAGGGCCAATCAGGGGCCAGTGCCCCTCTGGCCCCACCCCTGGATCTGCCCATGATTATCGATGAAATGAAAATAGACTTAAGTTGGAACATTTTAAATGAATTCCGATATATTGCAGAGAGACTGTGATTGTGTGTAAAGACAAATACTAATTGCTCTAAATTTTCTGATCTTTGTCTCACACCACTAACCAGTACTGTAGATTAATTTCAAACGTTTCACACAACAGTGGCAAAAGGGAACATATTTTCAAAGCAGTAGTTACACTGACATGTACTCAGATGCATGTAACTTGTGGTTATATGTTATCATAAAGAGCTGGAGCCACGTCACCACTCCTTAATCAAATATACAATAAAAATGTATGGTATGATTAATAATAATGTTAGCCTCTGTGGACTGTAGACTCTGCTAATGAGGTGCTGTATCAGGCTGGACTGAACTCAGCTCCCTGTCATCAGAGCTCTGGCTACATGACTGGAGATGAAACACAAACTGGTGTACACTCACTGGATTCAGGCACATCTGAAAAGTCCCCCGAGACAGCTCTAGATTCATGTGTGTTCTTTAGACTACTATGCTGCACATGTTAATAAGCAGCTAAGAAGGGGGAAATATGTTTTAATTCCAGATATGGATGCAGCAGCACCTTCAGTACCTTCATTTCCTCCTCCTTTGGACAGACATTATTAGTCAGAATTCCTTTTAAAAAATGATCTCGCTTACTTAAAGCCCTAAACCCTTCCTAAAACTCTGAACATCTCTACTTCCTCATAATTAGTGTCAAACCTTTAAGGAAATATTACCCAGGATTCATATGTGAAAAACTATATTCTATCAATACAACTAATTATTTTAAGTAATGTTATGTGGTTGCATAAGCCGTAGTCGTGTCTCTGCCAACAGAAAATGACAAATCATAACTCATGTTTTTGAATAAGATCTAAATGATTAGCATGGAGTCAGTGCTGTATTGAGAAATGTCTGGACTCCCCAACGTTATGTTTTTTTGCCTTTTTTGTCTCACAGACCTACAGGGTTGCTAATGAGCGTCGTTTTACAAGTGTTGCGTTTCAGGATCTCTGTTGTTTTCATCCTTCCAGAGGCAACAGTGTGTGACATCATTAAGTGTGACTTTAAAGCCTTATTTCCTCAGAGCTCTGTGTACGTATGTGAGTCAACCAGAAGTCTAATCATTCCTATGGGAACCTTTGAGATCTCTGATGTATAAAACATCTCACATTTCTTTCTGCTTTCAAATTTACCTTTCATGCCGCAGGAAATAAACTAGCTAACAGGCTATTTTATTTAATTCAGTTGCTTGATCATGTTGCATTAAATTGTGTATAATCATATTATTATTATTGTTGTTGTTGTTATTAAAAATAAACAACTTTGATGACATATTTTGCTAACATTGGTAGCTTCCTTGCTATTGAACCTACATTATGCTCTACTATTAAGATGAAATTAGCTTCTCTCCCATGTCTGTGGTGGCATTTCTATCCATCCATGAATAAAAGCATTTTACTTACATTAAACAACAGAAGGTGTGCTCCTTATATGGAGTGTTGGACACAAAGCAAACTGTAGAAAGAGGTGTAAAACCTTTTTCAGACGTAATTACTGGTAAATTTCTGGCATAACCTCCCAGGTACCATAAATGATTTTCACTTTTCACTCATGCAGCTTTCAGGAACTTTTTTGTCCAGTGCCTTTTCACTCATGCTAGGGAAATGAGGAAGATGGGCCAAGGTGCAACACTATAAAACTCCAACCACTATAAAACGCATCAGAGGAAGAGTGTGCAAGGCCAGATGTGCATGTATAGGGTGGAAGACGCTATTGTTATTTTCAGGAACATGGTGGGAAGAAGATGAAGAAGCAGCTTTATGTATTTAACATTCAACAAGTCTTCAGCGGAGTGATAGGTTTGTTCCCTAAATTTTTACTGCCTTAGTAAAAAAAAAAAAGCTGTTACCTGAATGCTACGTGATAGCAGGTTGCTGTAGTAGAGGGTCTGAAGGAATCAGACCCAAGTTCTGCCTGTTTGCACTCATCCTGCTGAAGTGTCCTCAAGCAAGACACTGAACAGTCACCAGCTGCAGGGCTGCTGATCTGCAACCTCCCTGACCAGAGAGGAGAGGAAAAGGGCTTCTACAGAGATCAATAAAGTGTAAAGGTGGAACTATTCTCCTCAGATTCTCCTGTCGCTTCTGGATTTCATTGTGACTGATTAACCGCCTGGCTAAGCAATCAAACGGGGTCACTGCGGGCAGAAAGCAGCAGCTGACCCCTGCAGCAGTTCTTTAAATACCTAATCAATAACCAAAGCAGAACTGCATCTTTCAATAGGGTCAGATTAAGCTAACCTTTAGCTTGTCTTGCTTAAGGCCACTTCAGTCAGGTTGATGCTGGCTGTTAGTGAGCTGAACAAATTAATCACCAAGTGGCATGTGGCTGTTTTATATTCTTAATGTTTAGATGAGTAGCTCCTTGAATGATTGAACCGTGATTTCATAATTGAAATGAACGTTAAGTATACATGTGTTCACTGTGAGAACATAAAGTGTGTTTTCTTTTCACACATAATTCAGTGGAAATGTCAGCAGATGAGTAATGAGCCCGTCTCCCCTGCAGGTACGCCATGAGGTTGAAGAACTTCACCAGCCATTCAGCCACAGTCGCTGAGAAGAAACTAGCTGTGCTGTGGTATGATTCTCTCTCTCTCTCTCTCTCTCTCTGTGTGTGTGTGTGTGTGTGTGTGTGTGTGTGTGTGCGTGCGCAGTAGGGATGTTTCAAATGACTCATTTTCCCATGACTTTTAAACAGGAACTTTAAACTTCAACTAGTCTAAAAGTAAGAAAACTCATAAGTGATCACAAATATAGGATATTGGCTTTATCTGACTCGATACTTGTTGATGTCATTGCTGCAAAGATAATGAATGCTAGTTTTTTTATAAAGCAATATTTGATGAGGAAGACATGGCATTTTAGTGTAGATTATGTTAACATATAATTTAAATGTGTTCTGCAGCCACTAAGCCTAAACATAAAGCCACTGAGGGGCTGCATGGACAGGCTAATAATTGACATGCTTCCATAACTCTGTCAAGTGGAATATGTGGCTTTTTGTCTTTTATGGACCAATTATTGCTCATGTTCGTCAATGTGCTACATGCAAGAATCCATAACCATTGTCCATAAATCTTCACAGAGCCAAATACCAATACATCAACATAGCATTCGCCTAGCAAAGTGCTCCAACAACACCTGATCCCATGAGTGAGTGTTCCTACCTGTAATGTAAGACCCAAAGCACAAAGGTGACACCTACTGGAACAATGCAGTGTCCTGCAAACACTCAGAATATGAAATGACTCCTTCAATGTGCATTAATAGGGTAATCATAGTTTGTACAACATGGCAGGAAAAAACATAGTTTTGTCATGTACAGGTTCAGATTCAAATCTGTTTTGCCTCCATAATATATCTTCTCTCTGATTAGTTGAAAGAAAACATCCATAATACACATTTAAGTGTTTAGTGTTTATTATTATTTATTATTAAGTCTACAGTGCGAACCAGTACCTGTTTAAATATGGTTCATCATTAGTCATTTTAAAGATTAATTTTCAGGAAATTTGTAATACAAAAATAATTGTTGTAATGCTGATTTATCTACTGGGGAAGTTTCATGGTGATGTCTATTTATCTTATTCCACTGTAGAACGTTATTACCTCCACCAAGGGGGTTATATTTTCACCTTGTTTGTTTGTTTGTCAGCTGATTTCTTCAAAAACCACTGGACAGATTTCCACAAAACTTGGAAGTATGAGGCATCATTCAGAATAGATATTTTCCAACATTTCCCCCTAATTACCCCAATCTAGTGAACGGATTTACACCAAACTTTGTGGAGGGGGAGGACCAGGGGTCAGGAAAGCTTAACACACGTGTAGGGTTGTTTGACCTTGGTGGAGGTTTGCACTTTAGAAAGCGCCATTCTACTTTTCTGTCTAACAATTAGTGGAATTTCACAATACTTATCTCTAAAAGCAATAACAAGAGTTTTGTTTTTTTCTCATGCTCTGAGTCAGAAATCTCCACTTCATACACTGACACACACCAAACATTCCAGTTTTATTTCTATTTGTTTCTGAAGGTTTCTTCTAATATGTCATTCACAGTTTGATTTATGCAACATTTTATTTCTAAAACAATTCCAAAATTCTCTCTCTTAAGGTCTTTGACTCCACTCTGTCATCAAAATGAAACAAGATTGTTCACATTTTAGCATTTGCATATTTCAACATAACATTTCATAAAACCTGTATGACAGAAATAATTGTCTTAATGCAAGTAGTCAACTGGGGACATTTCATGGTTAAAATATTTACCTCATTCACCTGTAGTGGTGTAAATCACTCATTCCTGCCACTTCAGAACCAATCTGCTCATACTGGCATGAGGCACATTGAATCAATCAGCAGAAATCCTTAGGGATTCCTTTTTTTCCTCACAGTGGTCAAAAACATCTTAGGGTTTTTCTCCACCTCTGTACACTCTGTGAATCAATGAATTTAAGAAGGAAGATGTGGATTTTAATATTATCATACAATAGTATTATACACTGAAGGTCTTCCCAATCCACAAGGACGTTATGGGGCGTGTTTGAAGTGCATTTTATGTGGATGACATGAAAATAATGTTGAGGATGGAGCTTTAAAGGGAATGTGTACAGAGGTTTCATCTGCCTTCTAATGGTTTTGTTTCCATAGTAACCGCTGTCTGTCTCTGCTGTATCTGAGGATGTTCCATTTGAAGAAAGACCACGCTGTCAAGTACTCACGGTCGCTCATCGAGTACTTCAAGGTAACACACACACACACACACACACACACACACACAACAGTTGGACATGGGCTTTATTTCCTTCTGCTCTTACTTTCTCACTCTGTTGTGGAAAACATGAAAAGCTAATTACAATCCCTCAAATACATTTCATATTCATTTCCATGGTGCCTGTGCATTAATTTTGCACGTTGTTATTAAAAATCCATTCTTTCCCTCTGATATTAATGTATTAATTAGCTCCATCAATCATCACACTGGATTGTTGGGGTTTAATGTGCTTGTTTTGATTAATTATGTTTAGTTTAATTAATTACCGAGGATGTCATTATCTCAGTGCCACATTTGCAATGGTGGGATTGGATATCTGCAAAGGGACCGTCTGGGGGTTTAACTGTGTACATGCAGTATGTGTTGACAGGAAGAAACAAATAACTGAGATCAGCCGGAGCCGTTAATTTTCAAAGGGAAACCGCTCAAAACCAATCTCACCCGCTCTGTGATACACTTATCCACATGACACAGTAATGTAGCTTTTAAGTGCTTGTCACTGAGGAATGTTACACGATTTATTGTTCAGAAATTACACATATGGGCCAAACTGTGGCTCAGTGGGGCTCAGCTTGTGTAATATTAAGATGAATAATTCAGTCATTTAGATGATGCTTTTGTCTGCAGTGGTTTTTCATATCAGGGGATAAATGAATGAATCTACAATATAGAGTACAGATAGATACAGATATAGATATAGAGAACAGATATTATTCACTGTGTTTTAACTCACTGTATCATGAGAAAATGTTATTTGAACGTAATTACTTACTAAATTAATCCAGTTAGTTGAGCTTTCCGTTTTAATACCTTTGCTAATTCAAGTAGCCTTTTGGCTGGCTCTGGTGCATTTACAGCAATTTATAAATGAGAGCTGACCTTGTAAAACAAATAATTAAATGGAGAACAAGTTCAACAGCTTGTGAAATATGCTTACTCTCTGTAGCTGAGAGTTAAAAGAGAGGATTGATGCCACTCTCTTATCTTAAATATGAAGCTTTAGCTAGAAGGAAATTGACTGTTATTAAAACGGGAAGCAGGGGGGAACGACTTGTGGTGCATGTGATCATTTCTCTTTCCTCATTCTCCTGTCTTTTGTTATTGTAAACCATATGATGAAATTATAAATTTGTCTTGTGACCCAGAATTCAACCAAGAGCTCCCACCAAGCACCCTCTCCCTGGAGGACAAATGGAAAGTGAGTACAAATAAACACATGAAGTATCCCCCACCTCTTCATCCTCATAGATAATTGAGAATTTATAATTCACCGGTATTGCTGCAAAATACCATGCCGCCTGTGACAGCCACTTCCTCACACGAACCCCTCAGGAAGCAAATAAAGAGATTGATTTGTTGTAGATGTGAGGAGGAGAAGACTGGAGGGGCTGTAGAGTACCGGCTGAGAAGGAGCGATGATAGATGGAGGAATAGAGGGGTGGAGGAGCTGGGGATGTGAAGCTAATGAGTTTGGACAGCTCTGACGCTGCACAACAACACGACTGGAGCTCTGTGTGTGCGTGCGTGCGTGCGTGTGTGTGTGTGTGTGTGTGTGTGTGTGTGTGTGTGTGTGTGCATGTGTGTGTGTGTGCATGTGTGTGTGTGTGGGTGCAGCACTGAATCAGGCACAAGCCGAAGGGTCAGCGAGGGTCAAGGCCACATCACAGACATTACATCACTGCCATACAGTGAGCTAAGAAGAGCGAGCAGTTTGTACAAACATGACCATTTTTACCATCATTTTATTTTTGTTCATACTGGTAGTGTATGACTAATTTAAGGCAGCAGATTACTGGTTTGGTTCAGGATCCCTCTCATCAGTGCTGTCTCTAGTTACAGCAGCTTTACATTCATTACTTGCTCAGTGCTTAATTGCAGACAGACAAGGTTGGTGACTAGCTGGTGGGCATTAATGGTTATGATGTGATGTTTAATTAGGCAACTTGTAACATATTTCTATTAAACCTTTTGCTTCCTGTCCCAAAATAATACTTTTCATGCCTCCATGTGATCAATAATGTGGCTGAAGGCATTATGTTCAGAAACACCTGGAGGGTATTTTTTTATATCTGGCACAAACGTCATCTTGGACTCAGGGATGAACTGTTTAGAATTTGGTGGCCAAACCCATAGGCTGTGATATAAAATTATAAATCATGATAACATTTCAGACAAATGATAAAATGCTAAAGTGATGATATTTCATATCCAAAAGGCCAATGGTCTGCTTCTTATGATATCATAATGTTTAAGAAAAATGTTCTATGTCCTGTGTGTGTTCATAAATGCTTTGGTGCCATCAAGCAGATTTCACCCAAACTAACCTTGCTATGTCAAATTAAGAATCGAGAAAACACGATCCAGAAGCTGGCAGCCTTTATTCCATTTTTACAGTAAACACAGAAATATGTGTAAATGAACGTAGCAATGTATATAGTATACGGTACTGGTAGTAATTCTGTATTTGTCATGTTTAACCCCTCTGTTGTGTTTTTCTCTCTAAAACATGTAATTCATTTCATCTGTTTGTCATAAGGTTCCATGACTTTGTTCACAGATGACATCTAAACACACACAATGGAGAATTTGTAATACATTTTGGGTGTTTTATTGAACTTGTCTACACCCTTTGTGTTCCCAGTCAAAAATGACCAGTCATTAGAAACGCCCCTTTTTGGCTTCCATGGCAACCCTCACGGGAACCTATCCCCAATAGAATTTTTACCCCATGGGAACCTCACCTGTTGGCAATTGTCAAAAACAGCCACAACATTGTTTCAGTGATATAAACTTTCTCACAGCTCTGGTATATAAAGCTTTTTTCGAGGCCTTGCTCACAGTTCATTCTGTAGCACCACGATGGCCAAGTGATATGAGCTCAGGTCAATGAGGCCTACAGGCCAAAAATAGCAAATAGAAGTTCAGTAATATTGTGTAATTGTATGAAATATTCACAAGAACAAGGTGATGATATGTGTATTAATATGGATTTATAATCAGCTACAATGGAGTGGTCATTTTGGACTAGTTAAAAGAAAACGAACACAACAGGAGGGTTAAAGAGTAACATCACCCAGTCTAATACCACTCTGCCAGCGACCGGTGACAACATGCTTTTAGCTGTGTAGCTGTGATGTGCTGCAGTAGTAAGCTCCACCACAGCTGGGTGTGATTCTAAGTACAACAGGCCTGACCGCATCCAGCCATCATGTTAACCCATTGAGGCAAATCAGATCAGATCAGATCAGATCAACTTTATTGTCATTGATCATAGTACAAGTACAGTACAGTGACAACGAAATGCAGTTGGCATCAATCCAGAAGTGCAATAGCAATGCTTAAAATCTAGTCTGGTCTTATCTTCAAAAACAGGACAGTCAGACACATCTTTGAAGGTCGCTGACCCTTTTTGAAAACTATAGATTCGAGATATACTATCTCGAAACCCCCTCCAGTATACATTTATCCTTTTTAATTCTATTTGTTTCATTGGGACTCACCGGCTCTCTGTGTACTCCAGGGTCAATGGGACTCCATCTCCTCTTTCCCTCAGCCCCTCCCCAGCCAGCAGTGGGGGAGGAGGAGGTGGAGGAGGTTCTTCAGGTCCCCCCAGCTCATCAGGAAATGTTGCTATACCCCAACGGATTCACCACATGGCTGCCAGTCACGTGAACATCACCAACAACATCTTGCGGAGCTATGAACACTGGGAGACGGCTGACAGACTGGCCACTGATAGCCAAGGTAGGACTACAACTTTTAAACACGATCAATTAGGACTGGAGGCAAGAAACAAGATGTTGGTGGCAGAAGTGTTACAGTTTGTAGTCCAGGTAGTACTGACCAATCACATTCCAGCAGAGTTTGATTGCATGCACTTCATGTGGAGAACAAAAGATGGATAACTCTCTGGTCAAAATGTAATCTTGGAACCAAATGGTTGGCATCTGATGATGATTTAGCTCTTTCTAATGCAGCTAAATCATTGATACATGACAGCTGACAGAGGAGGAAGTCTACACTGGAAACCCCATAAGATTGGTCATTGTCCCCAGATGCTAAATCTTCATCAGGCGATTTGTGATATATCTTTTTTTACTGCAGTTTTTTTCACTGCACTCACCAAAGACCTGCTAAAAGAGTTTGATTTTCACTCTAGTTCTGCCATTTTCTTCCATAATGGGCGCCACTACTTATTCTGTACTAAACGGTGCATTTTGAAATGAAACTGTAAAAGCTCTTCATGCTGTCTGGTTTCAAACGTGTGTATATGGAACCATAATTCACAAACCTGCTAACCCTAATAAGTATTTCATTCTCAGTAACTGTGTCTCTCTGTCGCCCTCCTGTAGAGTTCTTCCAGGAGCTGGACTTGGTGATGGAGCCATTGAGTCAGCAGAGCAGCATGACTGAGCTGGTCCGATACATCAGACAGGGACTGCACTGGCTCCGCATAGAGGCTCACCTTCTGTAAGGACTGGACCAGAGCCAAAATAAAAGAAAACATTTAATGATAAAGAAATGTGGGCCTGGGAGCTAGAACTGGGATAACAAGTGAGATTAGACTCAAGACAATGCTTCATTTCCCACTGGGATCCTTCAAATGACCCAACACCACCCATGGTAATGTAACAGCATGGACTGCGTGGATTAATTGGGCTGAAATTCAGCTGCTATTAAGCTTGAACCGTAACTAAGTTTGTGAATTTAAACCATGAATCACACAAAACAAATTAGCACATTAAAAATGTGGCTGACGCTGCTTTTTGGAGGAATAGCAATATCGATGCAGATAGCTTAAATTCCTAAAGGGACAATAGATGATACAAACCTCCCTGAATAGAAATGAGAACCAGGGAGAAAAAGTAAAAAGTTTTTTTTACTGAAACAGGATCATTTTCAAAGTGATATGTGAGACGTTGACGTGATTAAGGAGGCAGAGGGTTGGGAAGAAGCTCAACAGAGGGTCATCAGCTCCAGCAGTGGCCTAGAAACCTGTGTGTGATTGGGAAAGCCTCAGGCTAATATCGATCCAAGTGGAGAAGTGGTCCAATCCATTAGATAAAGACCACAATGGAAGGGGATGGGGCTCGGCTACAACCACTAGAGCTGAATCGATGGAGGCTGAACTTTTTAGTTATAATCCTGGCTGGAATATATTCAGTTATACTAATTAAATGATTTACACGTGTTTGTAACCTGTATTATTATCAGTTTATTATTATTATTATTATTATTATTATTATTATTATTATCAGTTTATTATTATCAGATTATTATTATTATTATTATTATTATTATTATCAGTTTTTATTATTATTATTAGTTTATGATTATTATTATTATGATTATTATTATGATTTACATGTATTTGCAACCTGTATTATTATCAGTTTATTATTATTATTATTATTATTATCAGTTTTTTATTATTATTATTATTATTATCATTATTAGTTTATGATGATTATTATTATTATTATTATTATTAGTTTTTTATTATTATTAGTTCATGATTATTGTTATTATTAGTTTATGATTATGATTATTATTATTAGTTTATTATTATTATTATTATTATTATTATTATTATTAGCATCAGTGGCTGAGTCTACCAGTCCTGTGCTGGATTGACAGATGACGTACACATGCACTAGAGATTAGTATCATATAGAAATTCTTTGCATTACCAACAGTAACCACAGGCATCACTAAACCAATTAGAATTGAAAATCTAAAAGTTTAGAATTTTAAATCTGGATTTACTCCTTAATTCTGGCTTATCCTCTGATAAGAAGAAATCATATTATTCAAGTTTATTCAAATGCCCCCACCTACCTCTAAGTAGAAGCAGTTGTTTGAAAGCTTTCTATACTATGTTAATATAATTCCTGAGTTCTGGTACCAAATACCAAAAGGAGATCTAAAGAAATATAATTGTGTCCTTCTGCCAACCCCTTTTCATTTTTCCTTCAGTTAAAGAAGATATAGCAACAGAGGGATTTTACCTAAATAAAAAATGCTGTTTTTTATTTTAATTTGGGACTGTCAATGAATCAATCAATGAATAAGTAAATATGATAATGAATTTAACCAGACATTTAATGACTGCATGCTTCTGTTTTTCATACTTGAACTGGGAGCATTTTTGTCCAAATTGAATGTTGAGGTTTGATACCCATAGCACATAGCATACAGTCCCACTAAGATTTCATATACATCAGTGATTATCAGAATAGCCTTACTCTGTCCATTTGCCACATGTGACCATGATCTGTAGCTTATATAAGTTGTAAGATATCAGATGTGGAGCCTCTCAGTACAATCCAGTCAGATAACCCTAACAATAAGATATGTCGACCTAGACGAAGGATTAGAAAATCTGGTCAAGTTGCAGTCTGGGGAATTTATAGCTCAGCAGAAAAAGCATTCAGTTCACCGGTCCTACAAATGAGAGTTTCAATCAGAAGCATTAGTCTGGTTCTTCTCTTACTGGTTAGTCCACTCAGTTCTATTTCCCATAGTAACCCACCTACTAAGGTGTCAAAAACATGAGGGGGAAAAACTGCAAGATTCACTATGATTTGACTCAGATTAAACCCCCACCCATGTACAGATCGAGTACACAGGGTGGAAATGTCATCTGTGTGTCAGCAGCTATCAGACTTTGTACAGCACTTAATGAGATCGAATCATCGGCTCGAAATCTTGTGGTCGTTTCCCAACATTTGTTGTGTTTGTGTTGTCAGTGTGTATCTGTGTACAGCTGATTGTCAAGTCTATTTAAATCATTACCTGACTGGACAATAATAATGTTTGTGTACCATAATGTACAGATAGTGACTTGTTTTTGTTTTTATTGTCTTGTGAATGATTCAGTGTGAATGAATGAGGAAATCCAGCACGAAAGTATATTTATGTGTGTGTGTGTGTGTGTGTGTGTGTGTGTGTGTGTGTGTGTGTGTGTGTGTGTGTGTGTGTGTGTGTGTGTGTGTGTGTGTGTGTGTGTGTGTGTGTGTGTGTGTGAGACCATGCACAGGCTATAGCTGCATTCACACAGCACCAAACATAATCTGATTTGAACCCTTTGTGCCACATAAAAACAATAGGAGACCCTACTGATTTGATGTGGCGTTTCCTCCGTCTTCACATGTGCTACCAACACTTGAAATCTGGATGATTTGTCATGGTCTCTGTAAATCCAGAACATCAAGCATGAGTTTTTAAGTTTTGGATCATTTGACCATCAATGAATGTGTATGGAAGACAATGTGGATGTGAAAAATAATTTTCACTTTGACAAAAAATAGAAACTCAAGTGCCTCTATTTGTGTCCAGTGGGATTTGCTCTATTTATTTAAGAACAAAGAATTAATCTAAATGATTTTCCATACCATATTGGTATAAATAAGAGATTGTTTTTCGTAAAATCAAATGTTTCCACAAGCTTTTTACTGGCGTTTATGAAGACACCAGGGTTTGGCTTTAAGAAAAATGTGTGATTTGTCAAATTTGCATCAGTTGCTGTTTGTTTTTCTTGATGATTTGAGCAAGTATTGGTTTGTCTGACATGCCTGAAAATTTTAAACCATCGCATGCAATAAATAAATGATAGCTTCAGACCGAGAACTACTTGTGTCCATTTTGAAAACAAAAAAAACAACACTTTTTTGAATGTTCTACATCACTGAACATACTGATCCGCTTTAAATGCACAACTCAGAAGCTAACTGTCTGAAGGAGGTAATAACATTCAAGAGCATCAAGTCACTTAACAGGAAAAGTGCAATATTTTATACACACGGATGCACTTCGCCTTCTTACAGTGAGTAAGATGAGAAGATCGGTACCACTGTCATGTTTGTACGCCAAATCTGAAGCTACAGCCAGTTTGCTTAGCTTAGCATAAAGAGTAGAGACAGGCAGCAACAGTTAGCTTGGTTTTGCACAAAGGTAACAAAATCCACCTTCTAGCACATCTTCTGTTGTATCAAATTAAACAATCAACATTTTTGTTCTTGTGCAATGTTTAAAAATCATGTCAGGTTAAACACATGCACAAAGAGGTTCCTTTGAGTCAAAAAGGAACGTAGATGCTACGATGTGTCATTTAGGATTTAGTCTACATGATTTTTGCACCAAATTTTGGTTGGTGAAATTTAGAAGCTTTATCCTACTGTTTTCATTGTCTTTGCTAAGCCAAGCTAACTGGAAGCTGACTCTAGCCTCATTTGTACAGTAGCAGACATAAGAATGCAAGAAACGGAGTAAGCCTATTTTCCTAAATGTGACACTATTCCTTTAAAATGGACTTGTAGTTCTTTACCTGAAGGCCTGAAAATGTTTACTAGTGAACATTTTGGAAAGCAGTCCCTAACTTTTTTTTGGAAATGCCTTTTAAAGTTGTTATTTTTTGTTTTCTGAGGTGATGAAGCCAAATTGTCCCAATGAGCCAATGACCTTCTACAACAGCCAACTAACAAAACCCACAAAGTGTTTCTGTTTGATCTCAGTCAGTTCTGTGTTGCTCAGTCCAATTCAATGATGTTTGATGTTGTTTTGTTTTATGGTGAAACAGTGATGTTACTATATGGTTATTGTTAATTTCACACAATGCTCCTTATTTTTGATTTTATGCAGCCGTACAATATACTGATACAATAATATGCTGTAAAATGTCAAATACATTGCAATGGAGACATGATGGGAAGCATCGTTTTCATCCCACTGTGCTACATGTCACATGATGGTTGTGGTAAATGTTAAATTCATGCAACAGTTCATTTGCAAATATGCAATATCAGTGTGTCGGTATATGATAAAACATTTAGGAGAAATACTGCCTCAGCATGGCCTTTTATTCTGCTGACATCTTATTAAACATCTCATTAGCTGCTGTTACATTATCACAGTTGTCAACTTGTTTATCAAAAGCAGCAGTGACAGAAATGACATCGCTGCTGTAGTGATTACAATAGAAAGCTAAACAGATTTATTTAGTTTTTGACAACAGATGGTTACAAGCCGAGAATCACCCCAGTAGTTATGAGCGTCTCTAATATGTGTTTGCATTTCAGAAAATCACAGATTTTGATTGCGTAGAAAATTAACAAAACTCTCTCATACAGTGAATTAACTCACAGTAGCACTATTTATAAGGACAATAAAATGTTTTCTTCTTCTCAAATTCCTGCAATCTACCAAGAGCTGCTTTTTTGTTGTTGTTGTTGTTTGTTTTTGTTTTTTTTACAATTTATTGTCCTCAGTTTCACAGTCGGAGACATGCAGCAGTGAAAGATTTAAAATCAGTCTCTATTTATCCAAAAATAATTTGTTGAGGTCACTGGAGGGATATAATATTATTTTCTAACAACTGCACAGAAAACTAACATGTCACATCTGTTTTCTAGTTTTTGCTGAATTACTAACTAGTAGCAATCATATGTTTCTATCGGGTTACATCTTAGTAAAATATTCTAATATTGTGGGAGAATTCGTATCTAGTACTGTATATCATTTTTATTTATTTGTTTGTTTGTTTGTTTGTTTTTATGTGCAGTGCAATACACTTAGAGGACATTTGGGGAAATACAGCTATGCACTTTCTTTACAATTTGATGCCACTCTCATGTCTTTTCATTAATTATGGACAGAGAACCAGGAGGCAATTAGCCTAGCTTAGCATAAAGACTGGAAGCTGAGGAAAACAGCAGGCTGACCACTCCTTAAAGTTCCAAAATCTGCCTAGTACCTCCAGAACTGATGAGTTTGCATCTTGTTTGGCTGATCCACTCACTAAACAAAACTGCTAAGAATTAGTTCCTGCAGCAAACTCTTCTTAAAGCCACAAACTGTTGTTTGGAATGCATCATTATTTAATTAGCTTTAGACATGCAGGTCCCTGTCCCAGTGGTTCCAGTCTTAATGCTAAGCTAAGCTGCCACAGAGCTAACTACGTAATGCACATGAGTACCAAACTTCAAATTTACTTTTAGAAAGAAAGCAAAGAACCACATTTCTTAGAATGCTGCACATTTTCTTCAATACTTTGTCTTGTAGTTGTTTTAAAACTATTGTATTGGGGTAATATGGTGGTAAAAATAAAATACAGGCCCCACAGAAGTCAAACATAATCATATAATTAAAATTAATCAATGATCTTATTGATCTTAACAATTCAACTGTCTCCCAAAGCTGCTCTAATGGTTTCACTGTCCCATGTGCAGTTGATGTATCCCTCCTGGGACACAACAGTGTTAAATCATGCAGGGATTGAAAATGGCTCAGGTGAAAACAACCCAGAAAACAGGAAGTTAAAAAAAACTGTGTTGACTCTGAGGACGTTCAAGTCATTATGTTCCTGCGGTGAAAATCTGTCAGCTAATCGCAAGCTGTGATGTAAAACAGGTCCAGGTCACTCTACTCCACAACTCTGAACTTTATCTTCAGTCGTAAATTCAATCATAATCATGAAGCTGTTGATTCCAGGATGACTGGTTTGCCCTTCTGTCAGCTTTGTAGAAGATATTCTCTGTGATGATCCACTTTAGTTATTGCAACTCTACAACACAATCAAAGTTAATGTGGCATATATCGATGTTAAAATGCTAAACTGGACCTTTAAAGTGTTGGGCATCCTAATGTGGTAATAAAAACCATACATCAAGGCAAACATTGGTGGTTTGGAGAAAGGCAGCAACACAGTGCCTCTGATTCAGTCGGACAAATCTCTGTCTGTGGTTCTGATGTGCATAACTGGCTAAACACAACATTGTAGAGAGATTTGTACCAGGTAACATGCGGGAACGCATCTGTCTAACATGGGCCGCCTTGTATTTTTAAATGTGTTGCACAACTTCAGCTGTTTTTCTGTTTCTATCAGTGCTATCTTTTGCCTTTTATATGGTTCTTTTTATAATGGAGTTGTTGTATGTGATGAGAAGTTGTGAAGCAGTTCCATTGTTTTTAAATATTTAATGTCTCTAAAATATGGATTAAAACCTGTATAAACCTGTGGTCCAGCTGTTCTTACGGTCTCATTTTTGTTGTTTTAAAATGCTTTTTTATACAGGGCTCTGTATGACTATAAAGATTTGGACTCGTGCTGAGCTTCTGCAAACTCATCATGTCATAAACTTCACTACAAGAAAACATAAAACCTTACTTTCATATTGTATCAAGATGTTTCTTATTAAATACAACAAGAGAAATTAAACTGATAATCATTGTATTACAGTAAGATTGAGCTAATGAAGGAAATCTCTCCAATTTTGCACTCAACATGATTTTTTAATAAAGAAGACCTTAATCTTTGAGTGCCCTTGATATATTAAATTATAAAAACCAAGCTACTCTTCTTATTAGTGCTAATGGATTCTTATTTCTACATCATAACAACCATTAGCCTACTTCAACATGCATGATTAATTCATTGAATATAGCCGCACATTAGAATTCAAGAGTGGCGAAGAAGAGGGCAGTGAGTCTCCAGCAAGTAAGAGAGACTTGATGGACTTGAGTGTGTGAGAGAAGTGAGAAGAATAAAAAAAAAGTTGTGCTAAGTATTTCCCTGAATGAGTCAGGAGGTGGAAAGGCTATTTGCAGATCCTGAGACATATTAGGTGAGTGTGTGTGTGTGTGTGTGTGTGTGTGTGTGTGCGTGTGCGTGCAAAGGCTGGTGTGTGTCCTTGGTGTAGAGCCAACACACTGACAGCTTAGATTTATAGCTTTAATTGCCATAGGTAACCATGCAGTCAAACAAACTCTAAGAGATATGGTTAGGCATCACACACACACACATAAAACACACATGTACCCCAGACACACACACATGGCAGCAATAGGCTAAATGTGGATTAGCACCAATGGGAAATCTGACCTGAGTAGATTCTTAACACTGCAGTTAAAGCTGTGAATGCTTACTGTAGATGGTGATTACAATGACTTTAACTTATCACCGCTGTCTACTAATGAAAATGATGCGGTAAAAGCGTGAAATAATTGCATTTTCACATCCGTTCAACAGCTCAGCCAATTCACTCTGGATTTATTCTGTGTGATGTATCAAAAGTGTGTTTAGACAGCCACATAGAAGCATAGCTAATGCTGCATGAGCACTAAAAACTCATACACACTATCATTATTGGCTTTTATGTGGACTGGCACTGTGATCAAGACGACCAATGTGCATGTTTCCCCATGTGTGTGCAGCCTGGTTGAGCAGCAGGGTTTTGAAGCAGTAAAAAGCTTCTCTGCTTCAGGCCGATTGAGAGGTAGAGGGTTGACTTCAAATGGAAACTAATTCAAATCAAACGTAGACTCCACCACTCAGAGTTTTTTGTTTGTCATTTTGTCTGTTTACATGTTCTTCTTCAAGATATCTTTTAAAAAAAAGAAGTTTTTAAACAGATTTCAACAAACTTTTGTGTAGGTGTCAATCTTACGACAAAGGAAGAGGTGAGTAAATTTTGAGGCTGATCTGGGTACAAATGTGAATTCTGGATCACTCTATCACATTCCTCAAGATTTTAACATTATGCCAATATCAATAAAAACAATAACAGTCCATTAAAACAACTCCTGATGTTACACCACTAAATGCAATTGAGAGTTTAACGTGCATATTTGGAGGGGGGCATTATGTATGGTACAGCACGGTAACAAAGGGTTAGAGACATGACAATTCAGAGATAATACAGATTCAGAGTTATTCTAAAGGATTGCATGTATGTGTGAAAGGTAAGGAGTTATATAGAAATGAGAAATCCATCTGGATCCACCATTATGGAAAATCATATTATTGATAACTCATAAACTACTGATGAGAAACACGTGATTCCAAACACTAGGAGCAGGTTTCCATGGAATTAAGTGGAATTACTTAATTTGGCATGAGGCAGATCCCAGTAACGTGTCATCATGGTGACATCACCACAGTGTGCACTATGCCCTGAGTGCAATCATGCAACAATTGATGACCTGATGGTGATAAAAAAAATGCAATGCCCATATTGCACACACACACTATTGTACACACTCATTTTCAGAGGACCGCTGATAAACAGTTGTTATAGGATTTTATTTTGACATCGCCTGGGACCTATTTTCTGATTGTTCAGATTTTAGTGACAATGGCGTTAATAGAGGTATGTGATCTCTAAGTGCTTAATTCTACCTGCAGAAGAAGACAGTTTTAATGGTTTGAATTATGAGGGAGCTAAAGACAACTCAGCTCCCCTGAAAAGGGCTTGAGATCCCCAAAAGTCAACTCTGAGACATTTAGAGGGAGCTCTAAGACATCGTCCACTGTTGAGCCACAGGTTACAGATTTGTGTTGTATGGAGGCCGCGCTGTTCATTAGTGAGGCGTGGGTCGGTTCAGATCAGCTTACAAGGAAATATCTCAGGTTTAGGCAGACAGCTCAATAAGTGACAAAGCTGCGTTCAGTCATTGATAACCTTCAGAATAACTTGGACGAACATTGTGTGCAATTTTCCTCTCTGTCAGGCTGTCGCTCAAATCATTTACTTGGTTTTTACCAATTCTGGCATAAACCATAAATATTTATGCAGACAGATTTAGAAAGAAAAAATAACAGTATATATAATTTATTTTCAATATTTTCATCTCCTGTGTCTTCATGCAGTCCTTGTAATTTATTGTATCTCTCTTTTTATTGCATTTAATTCCTTTTGTTTATTGTTCTTTTTACAGGTTGAATGATATTTTCTCTACTGCATGTTCTCCACTGATTTTACAGCCTCCCATAGAACAATTAATGTTACTTCTCCATTGTTATTACACTGAAGGTAACCGCCATAGCTTCTTTGACTTAATCTGTATATCTTTTGGTTGTATTTAATCTCCATAATGTTTTATGTTAGTTCCATCCCTACTGTTTATAATAATGAAGCATGATCTCCCAAATGTATTGGTTCGATTTCACATTTCTTTACCCTTTCTTTATGTCATCTTTTAAAATGAAAAACAAAAATCTAGCCATGAGTATATCGTGTGTGCTTCAGAGTAATATGTACATCTTTTTTCTTGTGGATTCAAGCTTTGCCAGATGTCTAATCCTGTTTCTCTCTATCCTATTTCCTTTGCTTTGTGTGTCTTTCACATTCATAATTATCTTAAACTCTCCTCCCATAACTATTATTCCTCTTGCCTCTATAGACAGCATCTTCATCGTAAAATCTGGATTTTGTCCACTTGAGTTATGGAAGATAATAACTGGCTTATTCTCCACATTTCTACATTACTAACACATATCTCCCTTCTTTGTATTTGTCCAACCTTAAATGGGATATGCTTTAGACTAAACATGTTGTACCATGCATGCTGCAATAGGCCCCACCTGCAAATACCTCATTTCTTTAACTTACGATCCTTATCCTTATCTTCTTAAAATATCGTAGTATCCATTTTTCCAGGATCGGTCTTTCTTTCTTTCTTTTCTTTTTCTGGCTTCCGGCAATGCTGTAAGCACAAAAGCAAAGAGCACTACTGATTATAATGTTTTCATTCTTCAACAGTAGCCTGTTATTGCTTTAATAGACATTGACTCACTGAAAATGCATTTTATCCCATTGTAAAAACCACAGGTCTCTCTCACCGGCTACCAGCCAAGAGCTGATTACAGACATTCAGCTTCATTAAAAGGAACCCAATCGGAAAATTAATTACCACTCACTCTTTGGCACGTGTTTTAAGTCCATCATCCATTAGCTCCTATCTGCTTATGAGGGTTACAGGGTGCTGGTACTAATCCCAGCTGACATTGGGTGCACCATGGACACACACTCCCATTCACAACTACTCACAATTTGGGGTAGCCAATTAACCTTGGCTGCATGTCACATACACTGAGACTGTACACCGAAAGGTTGAACCCAGAACAGTCTTGCTGTGAGGCGAGTGCTGATCACTGTAGAAGTGATTGGTGAAATGTGGGCTCTCTGTTTGGCTCTGTGGGTTCGCTGCTCCTGCTCCTCTAACGAAGACAGAGCTCGTCAGCTCAGATTGAATGACTCCTGATTAAACTGGTTTCACATCGGCAGCTAACATATCACTCATGTCTGATTTCTACATTATGGGTCAGGACAGAGAAGCAGAGAAGCTCTGCGTGTATGAAGAGATCAAATACAGTATAGCGTACGGCAGAGGACAGACGGTTTCATGGTTTTGGGTTTAGTTAGTTATTTCCTGTTTACTTTTTTAATTTCTAGTTTCACCTGTGCCTAATTAGTCCTCTGTGTATGTAGTTCATATTTTTCTCTATTTCTCTTGCATTCTCCTTGTGAGCTATCATTTCTATGTTCTTTGAACCTTGCCTGATTTTTGGGATTCATTATTTTTTTGCCTGCTATATTTTGGATTCGTTCTTTTACATCGCTGGACTACGTTCTAATTTTTTTTGCCTTTGCCTGTCCCAGTTCCTCCGAATGTTTTCTCCAAAGTGTAACAGCTCTTTGGTTTCTCAATTTAATCCCTGGACAGCACATATTCTGCCTCAGCAGTCTTCATTTGGTTCCTCCTTTTCCTCATGTTCCCTGTTTTTACACAAGTGTGGCAAAAAGGCAACCTGCTAATTCATGTGATGCTATGCTGTTGTATTTTTGTGACATTGGAGTTCCAACATGTTCCCCTTATCAGGTGTCCAAACAAATGTCAGATTCTGTTGTGTTAAAGTGTCTTTGCAAACCTACAGGTGTTTTCAATTATTACCAAAGTCAAAGGTGTCATTGTGAGAAAACCAACAGGAAAATATTGTGTGAATGTGCAAACAGACCTGAGAAGAGGAACAATTGGACAATATACTAGTAAAAAAAATAAATTGTTTTGTTGTGTGTAGCCCAAAAATTGTTTTGTTGCTAAAATTGATTCTCTATGATAATAATTTATCAAATGACCTGTGAAAACAACATGACAGTCACAGAGATTGCCTGAATCACTAGCTGGTTTTGGATTTATGGAGCTTTATAGGAACTTTCAGCTCATTGTTAAGCTGTCTGGCTCACAACTTTGCTTTTGTGGTTCACTCCCACTGCTCTCAGAGTGTCATTTCCAGCATCAGCAGGTGGCTTTATCAGCATAAACGCTCTAACATCCCTCCTGGTCAGCACCGATCAGCACACAGACAGATAGACTAGTTAGGGAACATGGTGAATGTGATTTAATTCTCTGTGATGTTTCCTCTGGTCTGTTTTCTTACTTTCAGGAGGAGTTGTGTACAGAAGGTGACAACTTGGCCTACACCTTCCGACACAGAGAAAGAAGGGAGGATGAGGAAGCCATATCTTTTAGCCAGTACCCTCGACCTGCTGATACACCACAGGTACCTGAGACGGAGCGTTTAGAAGAGCTAATTAAAAAGCTTTCACAAGCAGTCCAAAATATTTAATCATTACTGTTCTCCATCACTCAGCAGACATATTTTAATAGATACGTTTCATGGTTACTTTCCACAGAATTTGCTTTTAAAATGTCAAAATGAATGAAGGTCATGTTGAACAGCCTTTAGAGAACTGCTGTTACAGTAACGCTCTTTGACTCCTCTGCATTGTGTTCTTGCTACTACAAGCACAAACCCTTTGAATGAACATGCCCAGGTGAGTGCTGCACCTGCTGCAGGTTCATCTCTGTACGGAGCAGTTTGGCAGTCTGACATCAGCTCGTCTGCTCATCTCAGGAGGAGTTGGCAGCTGCAGATTTAACAGCACTGCACAAAGGTTTTGACAGTTTTTAGATGCCTTCATATAGTTCAATATTTATTTATTTTATTTTTTTTAGGTGAACTCTGACCTCCCTCACCTTAAAGACATAAAGATCATGGGCTACTCTCTCCGCTCCTGGGACTATAGATACACTCTCTGGCTGGGATTCGACCCTGAAACATTTCAGGTTGGTGTGTCACATAAATGTACAGCATCTCTTATCTGTCTCTTTTTACCCTCCTGGTGTGCGTCTGTGTGTTGAACCAATCCATTTTGTCCAGCACGATATGATGGAAAGGTTTGCCGTGACGGTAACAGATTTTATTTGTCTGTCATCCATCTGTGTATCTAGGTGAATGTAACCGATGTCCATGCTGGAGAGTTGTACATGTTAGCAGACGACCCTGATCAGGACAAGAACATCTATAGTGACTCAGAGCACAGTGTGATAATGAGAAAGATGACCAGTCTGCCTCATGTGAGTCATTCTAACCATTTTCCACTGATGTTGTCACTCATTGATTCATTTACTTGTTTACTTCATTTGGGACTCTGTGGTTGTTTTCCAGACTGTGACTCTGCAGACAAGATTGACGCTGCAGCTCCTCTACCTCACAGCAGGGAGAAAAAGCTCCCTAAGAAAGGGAGAATACCCCGAAAATGTTCTTAATGTAGTGCATACTTGATTCACTGCTATGTGGTATCACCATTGCTCTTTTGGAGTTCTTCAGGCCAGTGTTTCTTCTTAAGAACTCGTTGGCAGTCAGATCTGGTTTCTACAGGAGTCGAGTGAATAACAAAGCATCTGTGAGGTTTCTTTAAAGATGTTTCACCCTTTAAAGGAGTTTGTTTAAAGACCCATACGTGTGCAGGAGCTTCTTATCGGGTCGACTTCCAGCTGCTTAACACAACTTCCAGTGTTTTCATTGTTGGGCCTCCTCACACGGAATGTTGCTGTTTGTGTTAACTTGATCATCACTTGTGAGAAGTGTTATTATAATTTTATATCACTCTTTTTTTATATCACTCTAGTTTCAGGTGACATTTAAAAGAAGAGATCAACATTTTGGGAAGTTATTTGATTTGCTTTTTTTCTTAGTTGGAGATGAACACTACTCTCTTCTCAGTAGACTAACTATGAAGGTAGCCTTGCTAGCTGGCTGGCCTGCCCATTTAAAGCTACCTAATTAGCAGCTTTTAATGTGTGCACTAAAGAAAGGCAACAAAATGTCCAGGAACTCTACTGTACTGTACTGGACAGGAAGTTCCAGCCCTTAACTCCCTGTAAATCAAATGTAAGGATGGTTGGTGTTAGCTCCTTCCTCCTGCTTCCAACCATAATGCTAAGCTAACTGCAGCTTATTTATTTCATATTACACAGATGAAGTGAAATAAATCAAAGTCTCTGCAAATTCATTGTTCAGAGCTTTTTTTAGGCTTCTCTGCCATGAAGCATGAATTCCTGATTGTTGTGTCTGATTGGCTGTGAAGGTACTGCCTCCTCCTGAGAAAATAAAACATTTTAGAGGCTCTTATCTCGAAAGAAATCTTTAAATCTGCAGGAAAATTGAGGAAACTTTAAGACTTAGCCCTTTTGATTAATAGTGATGCTTTTTTTCCTCTTTTGGTGAAAGTGCTGTTGAGTGTACTATTGATCATTCTGCTTCAGGTGGAGTCTCTGTACTTTGAAGTGCAACAGCTATAAAAGACTTGAACTGTTTTGTACTGTAGGGCTAAACAATAAAACATTTCTATTTGAACTTGATGTCACTTACAGCTATTTTCGTTTTTTCCTTGTTAGCAGTCAGCTCAGATCAATTTGTGGAGAAAATGAAGTGAGTAAAAAAAAGCCTCCCGTAATAATTCAATGCAAATTAAATTGCATAGCTGCCTCTTACTGCTGTCTCGATGCATGAATATGTGCTGTAGCAATCTAGAAGAAAACCATTACAACCTGATTTTCAGGTCCAGCAATAAATTGCAGCTAGCTCAATTTACAATGTAAGTTGACAGACCAAATCCCCTCATGTTAATGGGATGAAGATGAGTCATATAATCAGTGTGGTTACATAAGGAGGTGTGGTTACATTTTCTTTTTCTATTTCTTCCCTGTTCTCCTTGCATTTGAGATGAGTTGCTTTTTGTTCAGCCTGTCCTGTTAACATCTGGGACAGTGGATATAACTAATAATGTAAACTGTCCATACAGATATTGACAAACAGGTGAGCGTATCCATGAAATTAGTTGCATCAGAGCAGCCTGAAGTCTGAGCTCCAGCTAACTGAAGGCAAAATAAAAAATGAATACAGCAGAAATAATTCAAGGACACACTGTAAAGATATTTATATATTGCTACATTGGTTTGTAAATGTGTTTTTGCAGCAAAAGTTGACTTGGTGCTTTTTAGTAACTCATGATCACAGCGTCATCCCATGTGTTTGTGTCTGTATTCCTGTGTCCTACAGAAACACTGACTATGCTGCATGTCCACACACATGCACCCCACCTCTCTGTTGTAACTCATTCTGAGCTAAACCACAGCAGGCGTTTAAAGCTTCAGAGAAGTGCAGGGGACATATTGTGAAAAACTCACTTTTTCAGTGTTTATACCCATATTTCTAGTGAGCTTCTTGGATGAGAAACACGTCATTTTGACAGCCAAACAGATTCACTGCCCCTCTCTACTCTACGGTTCTATGTTAATAGAAGGTACTGTAACACTGTCATAGTCCGAGAAAGGATGTGCACCCCTGACATCGAATTGTTGTCCATCTCTCTCCGTCCTTACTACTTGCCTCGTGAGTTTCAGCAGTTATTTTTCACTGTTGTTTACATACATCCACGGCCCAATGCATCTGCAGCTGCACAGCTGATCGCTGACATAACTCATAGGCTGGACTCAATCTGTCCGGATGCCCCTAAATTTATCCTTTGAGACTTTAATCACTGCCAGTCAAACAAAGCTTTGAAGACTTATGAACAATGTGTCTTGTGCGACCACACAAAAGACCTCTATGATTGATCTGTGTTATGGTTCTGTGGGTGGTGCTTATAAATCTCAGCCCATGTCTTTATACTATAACAGCGTGTTTCTTGTGCCTGTGTACAAACCAAGCTTTTACTGTTGCTTTTAGATTTTCTTACAGACAGAATCCAGCAGGTTTTGGTGAATGGACTTCAGCACCAGGCTTTCAAGTACAGGTTCACCCCAGGGTTTTGTCCTGTCACCTTTGCTTTTTATAATGTATACAGACAGCTGCAGAACATCTCAGGTAGGCAGCCATATTGTAAAGTTCTCCGATGACACCGCCCTGCTGTCCCTTCTTCAGGGCCCAGACTCAGATCATGGTCGTGCCTTACCTGCTTTTGTTGAATGGTGTGATGAAAACTTCCTCGATCTTAACGTGTCAAAAACCATGGAGTTAATCATTGATCTTAGGCAGAGTAAGGACACACCAAAAGTGAGCATTATTCACAATAAAAATGTTAAGATTGTTGACTCCTACAAGAATCTTGGCACTGTGTTCGACTCACAGCTAAAGTTTGATATAAACACAGAACTGATTGCCAAACGGGGTCAACAAAGGATTAAACTTTTGCAGAAGCTCAATTCTTTGTATGTCTGTGACACAATCCTATGTAACTTTTATCAATCTGTTATTGAAAGTCTTTTAACATTTTCTTTTACCTGCTGGTTGTCTGCGAAAAACAGCAACAACTTAAACAGCAAAGACAAAGTCCGCTCCAAGATTATCGGAGTTCAGCAGAGGGACTTGGGCTCAGTTTGGGAGAAACAGGTTGCTGAGAAAGCAAAAGAAATTATCAGCCAATCAGATTATGTTCTCTACTGAATTCTCTCTGATGCATTCAGGCTGAGTTATAATGAGCCCTTGAGGAGAACAAACCGTTACTCCAAGTCATTCATTCCTTCAGCTATTAAGCTGCTGAACGCAGACAGTACTCATTTTCAATTTTAGCGTAAACACGGTTTCTTTTTATCAAGTATTCATTTTCTTAACTTATTTATAGGATATGTGTTTTTATTTATTGCTTTTATTTTATGTATAGTAACTTGTCCCATGCCTTGAATATGTTTCCTCTGACATTTTAACTCTGCCTGTCTCTTAAAGTTGAATGTATGGACTGGGAAGCTACAAATGAATTGCCCGTGTCTATGGTGTTTATTTCAGATTTAAATGATCAAGTTATACAAATCTTTAACACTGAAACATCAAAATGGTCTTATATAAACTTGTAAACCTGGAACTTCCTTCGACATTTTTATGGATGAGATTTATGAAGTTGTTGCATTTGAATGTATCTACAGGTTCCTTAGAATAGAAATAGATTGAATGATCATGAAGTAACAGCTAATCATTTCAGTGTGTTTTAATCATTCAAGATCATTCAAGAAATGTTCATATTGATAATCTAATCATGTATTAAGTCTCACCATCTGAAAAAAACAACACTTGTACTGCACACTTAAATCGTGTATCTAAAGTCCAATAAAACATAATAATCTAATAGTCTGTAGCTGGAGGAGTGTTAATGCAGGTAGCTGTGACCTCTGTCCACTTTATCATGTTAGTTCAGTTTCACAGTTTGAAAGCTCACTCGGGTCAAATACAGTGTTGTGGAAAATTATAACTGTGTTCATACGACCTGAAAAACTACGGCTTATAACATGCTATTTGCTACCGTTTTGTTAAGTGAGACAAACAGAAAATCCAGCTTATTATGGGTAACCTAAACGTGAAGTTTGTTTTTGCATCGAGAAAAGAAAGAAAAAGAAAAAAAAAGTTGGATTGTTTTAGGATTAACGCTGCCATCTAGTGTTGTGGCTGCTTTAACATCAGCACTTCCTGTGTCTGAAAATGATTCAGAATCTGATGTTTGATGTCATCTCTGTGTTTGAAAGCTGCAACACAAATGTGTCATAAGTCATGCATCAAACACGTTACTTCACCATCAAGAGATGTGCTGAGAAGCTGGTGTTGCCAGTGTTTAATTTAAAAAAAAAAAGGTCTAAAAAATTCTAAACATGACGGTGTTAATTAATGTGCCCAGAACAAAAATGAGTTTTTAATTCAGTCACAACATTATAAGTTGATCTTTCGCTTTGTAAATTCCTGGTCATTATTATTGAGTCTTTGCCTCAGGATTGATTCACTAACTGATCTGTAAAACAGGTGTATTTTATTAAAACCCGTGATTGTTCTCTGTGATCCATTATTATTATATTATACACTACAATACATCACCAAACTAATTAGTTTGCTTCTGGTAACATTCTGTAGCTGACTGAATTAGGTTTGCCCGAGTGATGCCCAAGTAAACAGAAGTATCATATATTTAAAAGTATTCATGTTTAATTATTATCCAGTAAGATGAGTGATTTAAGGACGACCATGTTTGCGACTGTATTCATGTCACATTCTCATTATGGGGCATTATCTGAGCCCCCTGAAAGGTCTGATCCTAGAATCGGCCCTGCATTAAGGAACACATTCCTGGTGGAAATATTATTATATAATTATATATATAATTATATAATTTCTCATCTGAGAAACTACTTCAGAACCACCCCTAAGTCCTTGGGAGGCGAATACACTACAGTTTGTTTACTATTCCTGGATTCATTCATGCACAATAAACACGCACACACACCCTTGAGATGAACCCTCCTCACGATGTAGCTGAGCTAAGCAATTTCCACACACATACACGCACTCTTCTGCGCTCTAATGTAATTGTGTGTGTCGCCATCGTTAACAGAAAGGCAGTGTGACCTGGCAGAATATGAGCCCATAACGGTAATGCGATTACTAGTGTATGAAACACAATGATAGATGATGAGAGTGAGACAGAGTGGATTGGAGAGATGAAGCAGGCCAGACAGAGTGAGAAAAAGAAAGGGCAGCAGGACGGGAGCAGAGGAAAACACTAGGTAAACAGTAATGTAATTGCCATTAGATCAATTTGATCGCGGTCAGAGATCACTGCTTGTGATGATAAATATTGATCTGATAAAACCACTGAGGCAGAAATATGGGCTGACATGAATACAGCCAGAGAAGTTGTTACAGCTGCACTGACTCAGACTTCCACCTCAAAACATATGAAGCTCTGCTACACAACCTGTCCGACACCAAACAGTGAAGATAGCAGGTAGCTGATGAACATAGTGAAGCATTCAGGGAAACCTCAGAAGGTGGTGGAGACCAAAATCAGAACTGAAAGACCAGAACACGGCTCCAAATTAATGCTAATGTCGTTTGCTTCTGCAAATACGGATATGTAATGGTTTGCTAAATTTGTTATATTAAAAGGGTGCCCAGTGGATGTTTTCTTGTAAGCAGCAGATACATTCAGTGTGTCTTACCAAAATTCATTTAGTGCATTTAAAACCTTCAACTGCTTTTCCCTCTTCATAAAAGCTACATAATACATATTTTAAACAGTGAGTCATTTGCTGTATGTCCATATTTACATCCCTGCCTTTGTTTGCACATTTCTCTGTCCTTGTTTACGACCTGCACCGACTGAAAAAGGATGCATCCAAGTACATTTACTCTAGTAATGTCCCTATGCATAAATGTAAGGCATGTGTGTTTTACTTAAACTTTCTTTCAGAGGCAAATATTGTATCGCGCATTTATTTTTACTCCACTGCATTGCTGACAGCTTTAGTTACTGTAGTTACTTATCAGATTACAATCCGTCACACTCTTCTTGTCCACTGAGAACTATGTATCTCATGATTTGGTGACTTTGAATGTTAATGTTTTTGTTAAAATAAATGATAAATTGTTCCTTTATGGGTTGAGAATTTTTTCCCACTTCTCAAACTAAATAAACTATTTCAAACTCTCTTGCGTTGGCTGGAAAATGCATCGTTACAAAGGTGAAAACAGGGTTTTTTGTTGGTTTTTTTCTAAATATCTGTCTGCACGTATTCTTATAGTTTGTGCCAAGACACGCCGCAAGGGAGCAGAGGAGAGAGAGGAGGAGGATCAGTGGCCCTTGAGGACCCGACCATAGTTCACCTAGCCTCCGTTGCCCCAAACTGGGCCAGGCACCACAAGCCATGCCAACCCTAAACTAGTGATAAACCCCACCATCTGTGTAATTTCATCCGACCACGCTTATCAAGTCCCCGATAGGAAAACGTGATCTTCAGAATCTCCCAAGTGACAAACCCCACTAGGTGTATGTCGCAATAGGTGAGATGGAATAAAATTGGAGGGAAGGGTGAGGTGGGGGAGAGCAACGCGGAGGGCCACAGCGCACAACTGTACCAAGACCTGCCCCGCAACAACACCCCTCACCCCAACCCAAAACCCCAAAGCCCTATTGTGAGTCCTACTGTGCAAAATTAACAAATGTGATCATTCTAGTGTATGAGTGTGTGCTAAACTAGTGGAGTGCATCAAGAGAAACAAGGCCTGCAGTGCCCTGCCACCCAAGGCCAGAGACCAGGGAGGTGGAGGTTGGCTTTTTATGCACTCATGAAAAAAAACATCTAAAGCAGTGAAATGCAACATAATGCAGACATTACTATATGCAAAAATTTATATTTATTATAGTAAATCACTGACAGGGACCATGTTACTAATTAATTACAGTAAAGTAGGGACAACTAAGACTTTGACTTTTGATACTTGAAGAAATTTTGCTTATAATAATTTCATGCTTGGACTGTGGTTCTGAATGCAGGAGTTTTACTCCATTACCGTTATGTAGTAGAGTATTTTCACAGTGTGGTATTGTGCTACTTTTACTTCAGTTAAGGATCAGAATACTTCTTCCACTTCTGAATGTTATCTGAATGGTGGGGAACTGTAGATAGGAATGTATAGAGTGTTCATTGCACAGGATACAAAAAAAAAAGAGTGACCTCTAAAAATACTGCTCCAAACCACTAGTGGTCAACAACTCCACAGGATACCTTTTGTTTTGTTGACAACTTGTTTCCTCTACCTTGAAGTGACCAAAAGTGTAGTGTAAGTGTAGGTTTGATTTAGACAACAAATAATCCCCATGCTTGACAAACATTTAGTATTAAACAATAACCTATTGTATAAATAAAGTATTAAACAGATCCCAAAGTAAAGTAGAACTGCAACCCATGAGGCGAATATGAATGATGTGTTAAAAGGATGGAAGGAGAGGTAAATGGAATGAAAAGAACTGAGTGGAAAGGTGAAATCAGCAGGGGAGTGATGTCAAGTGCTCCCCTGGTCTTCATAAGCTACAAAAGAAAGGGCAAAAAAAAAAAAGATTTCACCTCAAGCTGAGTTCAACACATGCGTCTGCATGATTGCCCAGAAAGTGAAATAATAAAAAACTCAAGGCATGAGACTGAATTCATACTATATTTCAAAATGCAATTACAAGGCTTTTTAGCCACTTATGCTTCCCAAGTCAGATCGACAGTACGGAATCATGCGCAAATTAGAAAACATTCAGTTGGGTCCAAATTCTTCCAGCAGAAAGAAGCTACGCACAAACAGAGGGAGGAAGGAGAGAAAACACAAACTGGACTTTAGAGTTCCCTGAAGAGCTCTGCACTTCTCTGAAGCTTTAAACGCCTGCTGTGGTTTAGCTCAGAATGAGTTACAACAGAGAGGAGGGGTGCATGTGTGTGGACATGCAGCATAGTGTCAGTGTTTCTGTAGGACACAGGAATACAGACACAAACACATGGGATGACGCTGTGATCATGAGTTACTTAAAAGCACCAAGTCAACTTTTGCTGCAAAAATACATTTACAAACCAATGTAGCAATTTTTTTTAACCTTTAATTAACCAGGTTAGTCCCATTGACTTTAAAATCTCTTTTACAAGAGAGACTTGGCCAAAATGGCAGCAGTACACAAAGTTGCAGATACAACATAAAAACAACCACTGGTGCAAATTGCAAACCCAACAAAGTGCAGAATACAAACTCAGAATCAATTAAAACATTTACAATTATTAATCGAATATTTTTTTTATATATTTATATATATATATATAAATATATATTGAATTCACAATGCCTTTAAATTCAGAGAGGGTAACTAGGTCCTGGAGTTAAAGGTCATTCTGCAGACTATTCCAAGCAGATGGTGTAGAAATCATGAAGGCCTTTTTTCCCCAACTCAGTGAGAGCTTTAGGAACAGTCATAAGTAGAGTATCCTGAGACCGTAACCCATAAGTGCCATGCCTTTGGGACAGAAAGGCAGATAAATAACACGGGAGTCTACCAAGAATGGCCTTATAAAAATATACCAGTGACTAAGCCGATGTGTTGACAGAGCAGGCCAGTTGATAATATATAAATATCATAACAGTGTGTCCTTGAATTATTTCTGCTGTATTCATTTTTTATTTTGCCTTCAGTTAGCTGGAGCTCAGACTTCGGGCTGCTCTGATGCAACTAACTTCATGGATACGCTCACCTGTTTGTCAATATCTGTATGGACAGTTTACATTATTAGTTATATCCACTGTCCCAGATGTTAACAGGACAGGCTGAAAAAAAAGCAACTCATCTCAAATGCAAGGAGAACAGGGAAGAAATAGAAAAAGAAAATGTAACCACACCTCCTTATGTAACCACACTGATTATATGACTCATCTTCATCCCATTAACACGAGGGGATTTGGTCTGTCAACTTACATTGTAAATTGAGCTAGCTGCAATTTATTGCTGGACCTGAAAATCAGGTTGTAATGGTTTTCTTCTAGATTGCTACAGCACATATTCATGCATCGAGACAGCAGTAAGAGGCAGCTATGCAATTTAATTTGCATTGAATTATTACGGGAGGCTTTTTTTTACTCACTTCATTTTCTCCACAAATTGATCTGAGCTGACTGCTAACAAGGAAAAAACGAAAATAGCTGTAAGTGACATCAAGTTCAAATAGAAATGTTTTATTGTTTAGCCCTACAGTACAAAACAGTTCAAGTCTTTTATAGCTGTTGCACTTCAAAGTACAGAGACTCCACCTGAAGCAGAATGATCAATAGTACACTCAACAGCACTTTCACCAAAAGAGGAAAAAAAGCATCACTATTAATCAAAAGGGCTAAGTCTTAAAGTTTCCTCAATTTTCCTGCAGATTTAAAGATTTCTTTCGAGATAAGAGCCTCTAAAATGTTTTATTTTCTCAGGAGGAGGCAGTACCTTCACAGCCAATCAGACACAACAATCAGGAATTCATGCTTCATGGCAGAGAAGCCTAAAAAAAGCTCTGGACAATGAATTTGCAGAGACTTTGATTTATTTCACTTCATCTGTGTAATATGAAATAAATAAGCTGCAGTTAGCTTAGCGTTATGGTTGGAAGCAGGAGGAAGGAGCTAACACCAACCATCCTTACATTTGATTTACAGGGAGTTAAGGGCTGGAACTTCCTGTCCAGTACAGTACAGTAGAGTTCCTGGACATTTTGTTGCATTTCTTTAGTGCACACATTAAAAGCTGCTAATTAGGTAGCTTTAAATGGGCAGGCCAGCCAGCTAGCAAGGCTACCTTCATAGTTAGTCTGCTGAGAAGAGAGCAGTGTTCATCTCCAACTAAGAAAAAAAGCAAATCAAATAACTTCCCAAAATGTTGATCTCTTCTTTTAAATGTCACCTGAAACTAGAGTGATATAAAAAAAGAGTGATATAAAATTATAATAACACTTCTCACAAGTGATGATCAAGTTAACACAAACAGCAACATTCCGTGTGAGGAGGCCCAACAATGAAAACACTGGAAGTTGTGTTAAGCAGCTGGAAGTCGACCCGATAAGAAGCTCCTGCACACGTATGGGTCTTTAAACAAACTCCTTTAAAGGGTGAAACATCTTTAAAGAAACCTCACAGATGCTTTGTTATTCACTCGACTCCTGTAGAAACCAGATCTGACTGCCAACGAGTTCTTAAGAAGAAACACTGGCCTGAAGAACTCCAAAAGAGCAATGGTGATACCACATAGCAGTGAATCAAGTATGCACTACATTAAGAACATTTTCGGGGTATTCTCCCTTTCTTAGGGAGCTTTTTCTCCCTGCTGTGAGGTAGAGGAGCTGCAGCGTCAATCTTGTCTGCAGAGTCACAGTCTGGAAAACAACCACAGAGTCCCAAATGAAGTAAACAAGTAAATGAATCAATGAGTGACAACATCAGTGGAAAATGGTTAGAATGACTCACATGAGGCAGACTGGTCATCTTTGTCATTATCACACTGTGCTCTGAGTCACTATAGATGTTCTTGTCCTGATCAGGGTCGTCTGCTAACATGTACAACTCTCCAGCATGGACATCGGTTACATTCACCTAGATACACAGATGGATGACAGACAAATAAAATCTGTTACCGTCACGGCAAACCTTTCCATCATATCGTGCTGGACAAAATGGATTGGTTCAACACACAGACGCACACCAGGAGGGTAAAAAGAGACAGATAAGAGATGCTGTACATTTATGTGACACACCAACCTGAAATGTTTCAGGATCGAATCCCAGCCAGAGAGTGTATCTATAGTCCCAGGAGCGGAGAGAGTAGCCCATGATCTTTATGTCTTTAAGGTGAGGGAGGTCAGAGTTCACCTAAAAAAAAAAGAAGAGAGAAATATTGAACTATATGAAGGCATCTAAAAACTGTCAAAACCTTTGTGCAGTGCTGTTAAATCTGCAGCTGCCAACTCCTCCTGAGATGAGCAGACGAGCTGATGTCAGACTGCCAAACTGCTCCGTACAGAGATGAACCTGCAGCAGGTGCAGCACTCACCTGGGCATGTTCATTCAAAGGGTTTGTGCTTGTAGTAGCAAGAACACAATGCAGAGGAGTCAAAGAGCGTTACTGTAACAGCAGTTCTCTAAAGGCTGTTCAACATTCATTTTGACATTTTAAAAGCAAATTCTGTGGAAAGTAACCATGAAACGTATCTATTAAAATATGTCTGCTGAGTGATGGAGAAGTAATGATTAAATATTTTGGACTGCTTGTGAAAGCTTTTTAATTAGCTCTTCTAAACGCTCCGTCTCAGGTACCTGTGGTGTATCAGCAGGTCGAGGGTACTGGCTAAAAGATATGGCTTCCTCATCCTCCCCTCTTTCTCTGTGTCGGAAGGTGTAGGCCAAGTTGTCACCTTCTGTACACAACTCCTCCTGAAAGTAAGAAAACAGACCAGAGGAATTAAACCACATCCATACCCACCAGGCCTGTTTGTTTACTTTTTGATATATTTTGTTTGCCGATGTCAATACGATGCCATTTGCACTAACGGTTCAAAGATGGCTTGAACATTGTTTTCTTGTGGTGCAAAACTAAGTCTAATGTGAAGTAAAGACAGGGAAGCTGATAACAAACTTTAAACAAGCTCAGTCAGCAACAGATAATGACTTAAATTTGGAGCTCGATTCTGAGTCCTGCTTTTTTGTGAGCAAATAAGCTTTACTTCATTTCTTATTAGCTACAATTACTTAAAGGTCCAGTGTTTATGATTTAGTGATATCTAGTGGTGAGGTTGCAAATTGTAACCAACTGAACACTCCTCGCCTCATCCTCTCTTACAATGGTCACTTAAAATGTGAAAGAGTTGTGGGCTACAGCAGAAATAAGGCCAACTCCGTGGCAGAGGAAGAGTTCACATAAAAGGATCATTCTAAGGTACAGAAAGCAGTGATTCTTATTTTTAGTCGAGTACACACTAATACTCATTAATGAGGACAAATGCTTATCGACGACCTTTTTTCCTCGACTAAGACGAGACGATGACAAGAATAAGACGTCATTGAACACTCACTTTGATCAATCAATATGTACAACTGTTCACGAAAAGAATGCAAAACCAAATATTATTGACTGTTTTTCTAAATTACAATGAAAATATTGTGTTGTTTGGATGGCGTGTGCAGCGGTATCATTTCCTGTGCTGCATCGGCTGAGGTGGGATCCCGGTCCCTTGGTCGCGTGCACCACCAGGCCCATCTCACCCGCTCCATCGGGGGAGGTGGAGCATGAGCGGCTATACCAGTTGCTCTGTGAGGCTGTACGTACAGGCCAAACGCTAAATGCTAACCTCAGCGTGCAAACAGGCTCACAGTAACAATGCAGACATGCTGATGTTGGCAGATTCATGCATTATTCCAAGACCATTACCTCCACTACAAAAACTTGTGGTCACACCTGATAAGTATCTACCAAATACCCAAATTAGCTTTTTGTTACTTCACGTATTTGGAGCATATTGTTAAAAAGAGAGAGCAAATAATTAGTGCGAAGCCTTTTTTTAAATGAGCTGATTCTTTTCATTTAGTTAACATCCAGTCCAATAGTTGCTGAGCAACTATATGAGAAAAAAAACAAAGTAAACTTTGCTAGCATGAGTAAGAAAAAAAAGTCAACTCTGTAGTATAATCATAGCTTAAGTAAGTTACTAGACAGAGATTCAATAAACAGTTAAAAAAAAAATCTATTCATACCTGGAAAGAAACATCAGGACAAGATTTAGGTGCTGTGAGACCAGCCAGGTAGGAAACAGTCGGGAAAACATCCACCAACTCCACCATGTTTCTTATTTCTTTGTGATCTGGAAGAGAGAGGGGTCAGGCAAGATATCCTCTACAATAAACCAGACACCCTGCTCTTTCATTTCATCATCATTGCACCATTTGCATTTAAGCAAATTCTGTCTGAGGATAAATATCAAAGCATGCCAGTCTAAATGTTTTTGAGAGCTCTCCAAGCAAATCAAAGACTTCATTCAAGTCAAGTTGAAATGACGATGCATGTTTCAGCAAAGTTTAGAAGAGCAATTTGTACCAAACACTTTACAGCAAACCTGAGTTTCCTTTTCTCCTTCCCTTTTTTTTCTTCCTTTTTCAAATTGACATACATGATGTTTGTAAATGATAAAGGACAGAATGTGTTCGTGTTAATCAACAGTCATTTGTTTTCAGTGCGGTGGCCTTACTCTTAAAACTGTGCTCTGATTTGTTGAGGACATCAATAAAGGGAAAGGTCGACTTTCCAAACAAATCAGGATGTGTTGTGATGCCAGGAACGTAGAAGATAAGAGGGACACGTGTTGCCACATCAAAATTAGAAAATTTTGCCCATTCGCCATGTTCTCCTAAGGACCATCCTGCAACAGGAGAGAGAAAGAGATTAGAAAAAATGTTAGTTAAATAGAACTGAGGCATGTGAGAGTTGAGGTGAATCTGTATCATCCAAATAACATTTTCTATACAGGGAGGTTTTCAGCAAATATTTCACTGGTGTCATCTTTTGTTGAAAATTGTGGCATTTGATTGAGTTTTATTGGGTATACATCAAATAGTGAAGAAAAGGATTTGCTCCAGGGTCCTCCGTTGAGGGAGACATTTAAAAAAAAAATTGAGTTTCTAAGTCAGAAAGTTTTTTCTTAAAGGGGAGGCAGTGCAAAAGTACAGCAAAACTATGCAGGGTAGTAATAGCAGAGTAGTCTGTTACAACACTGCCATCTGGTGCTGAAAGTTCAGGAAAACTGACACATCTGTGCTCTATCTAAACACTCACAATAATAGTTATTTTACTAAATATTCAAAAGAAACCGTGTTTAAACAATCAAACATCAATGATCAATCATTCCCAGTTCAGTGTCTACTAACCATGATCTGCGACGAACACCACCATAGTGCTGTCAGCCAGCCCCAGATCATCAAGAGTACTGAGCAGCCGCCCAACCTGACTGTCCATGTAAGACACAGCAGCGTAGTAGTACTGACGGATACGCAGCTGGGAAGCATGATAAGAACAGCGTTAGAGTATGTTTCAGTGTGTGGCAACATGGGAGGCTAATTATATGTTAATGGTTAATGATTTAGAAGCGTTGAGAGCAGCCAGTTCAGACCTGGAAGTCTTTAGGAATTGGTCCATAGGGGAAGCTAATGTTGAGTTTCTGGACGTCTTCTCTCTTCCTCAAGTCCATCCAGGGGTTGTAGGCCACAGGTGGAAGGAGTTTAGGGACATCGGGGTCTGGGGCCAGGCTCATTTGCTCTATGGGATATAGGCTCAGGTACTCCTGTAATATCCAGACAACAGGTTTCAAAATTATTTTTAATAAAACAAGGTAAAGATACTACATAATAAAGAACAGGTCGATTTGCATTGTGACAAAAAGACTTTTTTTTTTTCCAATGGCAGAGATATTATTAATTTAATTGGTCTGTCTGCCAAAAATGCAAAAGCCAGTATTAAAAAAAAAAATCTAAATTTTGAAATCAGTGTGAAATCAATCACCAGTCCAGTTTTTTCTAACCAAGGAACAACGTTGAAATCAGACCCATGTTTCAGCCCAAAGAAAGAAGTCCGTATGTTTTATCATATCACTCCTCAACTACTGTGACAGCAAAACTCTCCAATCGACTGCATGAAACAAAAATAAATGTAAATCACACCACTTTTAGCTTTTCTCCTCCTTATCACCTCCCTGTCACTCCTAGGATTGACTCAAGCATTCCACAGTCAGGCTCCTCTGTACTGGAGTGGATGCGCCTCTTCTTCAGAGCAGGGACTTCTGGACAGAGATGGAGTTATATCCTGTATCCGTTTCACGAGGGTTTCACCACTGCACCAGCTCCGTCTACTTGTCAGGTAGGCAGGGACCAAGTCCATTCACTCCAATGGGAGACGTGGAGAGCACAGACTGTGACAGATTCTTTCCCCTCATCGTCACAAAGGTTAACATTGGACCCATTTTTCACAAACCACTTATTTTCTGACAATTCTGACACTAAAGTGTTTTAGACTGATGAATTAAGAGACGATAAACTTTGATTTGAAATCTGTCTCCGCCTCACAACACATTCAAGATCTAGCTAAACAAACCTCTTTCAGAGATGCTCTATAACACTATTCATATTATGCTAGGAGATAAAAACAAGTGAGAAATTAAGGGTGTAAGAATTAAATTTATACTCTCTCTAGTAGTGTTTGATATGAAGAAGCAACAGTCCAGTAATAATCATTTCTCAGAGACACCAACCAAGTCACATCTAAGACCAGTGTCATCTACAGCTTTCTCTTACTATTCCAACTTTCATTTTGTTGGTTGCACACTTAGTCCCCTATCTTTATACATTTTCTTCTCCCACTTTAAAACACTTTGTAAGTGCGACATAAATAGTTACGCTTCATTGCATTTTTCCTATCCTGATTCACCGTTATTACATTAAAATTACTATAGTATAAAAAAAGTACAAGTATTGAAACAAAGAAATTTGCATTACATGGTCGGGTGATGGTTGCAAATTTAGCTACCATTATAATATTACTACCCTGAGCTACTATTACCCTCATTCATCAAAATATGACCCCACATGATTAATGAAATACTACTCTAATGACAAAGTTTTTACTAAGAAAACACACTACTGATTACTAATATGACAGATCAGGATTAGTCTGGTACCCTCATGAGTTCAACCTAACGATTATGTAATTTTAGAGTATACAGGCATCCCCTCTTTCCTTTCAACCATAAACATGCAGGAAGTTAAAGACTTTTCAAAAGGATTTCACCTCCTCTGACCCTTTGAGTACTGCAGATGTTCTCAGAGGTTTTCAGCCTCATTTACTTTCATCACTCCAGAAAGCGTATTTTCTGCTGGGAGTTTTTAATCTGCCTGAGATCGCCGTGCGTGTCGAGACGACACGAGTAAATTACATGCAGCGTACACGTCACATTCCGACGGAGAGAGCTGGCTTGACCTTTTCCTTCTTTTCATCTCTCAACTTCCTACGTGACAAACCTCTTCAGCATGCCGACATTCGTCTCTGTTCCATCTGTCTCTGCTCTCATTTAACTTCCTCTTTATCATGCCCTCTTCCTCCTTCATGTTGAATTGCATCTCTCGGGCATCTAGATCAGTGCTCTTTAAATTCACTTCAAATGCAATAAGTCTCTAGCATTTCTAGCCTTCAAAGGTTCTATTTATAGTCCATTTTCTGTTTTTTTTACACACACACACTAATGCTAGTCCACAACTCATTTAGAGTAATAAATGAAAGTTTAGTATCATTGTGACAGAATGGTTGGTGAACTTAAAACAAATGTACAAAGTGAAAAAGTGCGGCTTTTATAAAACAGTGAATAGATTATTTTTTCAGGTGTTCTGACGTAGACGGTTATTGCAGGAAATAAGCTCTTGATAGCCGTTGACACAATGTGGTCATCTGACAGGAGAAAGATCTGGTATGCATTTCTCTTTTTTAACAGCGCACTGTAAAGAGCTCTGCAAATGAACAACACTAGACAACTGAGCAAAGTAGTTCAAAATCAGTGCTCAGGCACGGTGGGCTGTTGCAGAAATCAAGCAGTTAAACATCAGATTCAAAAACAGCAATGTGTGTTGGCCCTGAGCCATTTAGGAAGGGCTCTAATGAAATGATCAGAGACTGCTTGAATGAAAAGAAATCTGAACGCTTTGTGGCAAAATGTTAGCCAAAACAAGAACTTCACTATTTAACCAAAGATTACCGGCAAATGAATTGAACTACAACTTTAGAATTCATAAATCACAGTGTGTGAACTTTCACTATTGCTATTGTCTTTGTTAGACATAACCAAAAATACTTAGTGAATCCTTCACTATCACATTTATAGACACCAAGCAAAAGAAATATGTTAAATTAAAACGTAAGTGTGACACTTTTCAATCTCTTCAACACAAAAATGGGCATGTATTCGTGACTCGTCCTTGATTGGTCAAATTCTCCTAAACTTCCTGGAACCTGCCAGCCTTAAATCGGACACGCATCACTTGCAGCTAATACTGGTTTTCACATTACCTTATCTAACCATTATGTTCTTAAATCTCAAGCGGTGTACAGAGGCACTGATGCTATGTAATGTACCTGTGGTATCCTGAAGGGTATGTGTGGTTTGTGAAAGCCCACAGCCAAGAGGAATGGAATGGTACTGTTGACCCAACTCTTCAGTAACCTCACTGCCTCCTCTGTGCTCTCCATGTCGGGGAGGGTTCCTCCAGGCTGCTCTGTTACGTTTACTGCACACAGCAGATTGGCATGGAGCTGTTCATCCTCTCCTTTACACACCTGGAAAAAGTTTATGAGAAAAATCATTAAAAGTCACATTTATGACGAGCTTCTGCTACGATCTTCATTTCAGTGTTTCTGCTGACCAGTCTAGTAAACTGATGCCACATGGAAGTTCACATTGAGATTACCCAGCCTCTATTCATACCTGAGAACTGCAGAATGATCTGGTGACTACTTTTAGATACGTTTCCACCAAAGGTTTAGAAGGTGGAATCATTTAAAACGTAATGGTCACTGCATAGCACAAAAAACTACCTTAAGTAGATAATGATCCTTTCACTTAAGACTAACTAACTGTGTAAACTTGCACAAGTCTCTCTGGATCCCGGTCAGTGGTTTAGTTATACTTGATTACTATTTTTGTATTTTCCTCATGTTTAAACTGTTCATATTTCTCTTTATATTTTTTCCTCTTGTTTATATCACTTGTTTACTTATTACTTATTGTTTTTATCGATGCTTCTTGTGTATTCTTTCTATCTGCTAGCGGCTGTAACACTGCAAATTTACCCATTGTGGGACTAATAAAGGACTATCTTACCTTATCTTAACGATCCTGATTTGATTTCTGATTTGATTTGATTGATTTATTTAGCACAGTTAAAAAAAAACAGTGCAAGGAGGGAATGAAGCCCTGAGGGCTTGTACATAGTTCCACTCCTGTCAAGCATCAGAGTTTAATACAAGACAGTTTTTCAACAGTCATTGTCAGACAATGTCATCCACATTTACAGCTAAACTGTTCTACAAGTAAAAAGCTCTGAATTGTACTTGGGGAAAAGATAGCTTTATTCTTGCAGGACAGTTTCTTCGCTGCCAACCACTACATGACAAAAATCTGGTCAGTTACATTTTGAGAAGATAAGAGGAAGCCAAGTGAAAGGGAAATCTACTGTGAACTTACTCAAGGGTAAAAATGTCTTCCCAAACTTCCACCTTAGATAAGACCAGAACAACAATGAGGCAGAGCCTGTACCATATTAAGTACAAAAGCATGTCCTACCCTCTGTACACTGCCTTGTATTGGACTTTAAAGGAGAAAGGTTTTAACAAAGTTGCCCAGTGAAAGAACTTCAAAAGTCAAGACAATGGCAATCATGATCAGAAAAAAACAGGAGATCAAATCCTTCAAAGAGAGGTGGGAATGCTGAGAGAACTGAGGGCCCTTGAACCAGAGAAGAAAAACGTTGAGATTTAAACATAATTTCACATTCCAGGACGTGCCCTGTCTCACCTATGAGAGTCTTTGGTATACCTGATGAAGGAGAGACATGCCTCTAACTCTTAATGACATCCACCCATCACACGTCAGACGGGGTGGATCGCAGACCTGACATCTGACATCATGCTTCTTAACCACCAGGACAGGATCAACCTTCCAATATGAACTTCACTGACTGTTCCATCTAGTGTCCTGTATGCCTAGGAAGGACCATGCAAGCCTTTGCATACAGGGCTCTAGAGGTGACCTTGGCACTCTCTATATTTGAAACAATTTAGCTCCGTCAGCCAGGAGACCTCTTGCTGAGTGCTGGAAAGAACATCTGACAGTGTTCCAGCAGGGAAGAGGACTCCACCAATCCAGGATAGAGACTAAATACAGATGAGTACAAGGAGATAATCGCTGTCAGGCTCCAAATTTTAGAGGGGATTTTTGACATTGTTGGAAATTTGGATGAAGTCGTAGAGAGCTACATTTAGGAAGAGAATGGCATTTTTACAAACACTAAAATGAGTGTTGCCTCTGAATGCTTGAGAGGAGAATCATGCCCAGGCAAGCACTAAAACACACCATTACACTAGAATACCTGGAACAGGACATGGGCAATAACACCCTCAGACAAAAACCAGCTCACCCTCAGGAAAACACAAAAACACAAGCTCGGTATCGGTGCTCAGTATCAGGTGAGAGAGAATGTAGGTGTGGTTAAGGGAAGTGGGGAGTGATAATTGTAACAGGTGTTTTTGTGTTGGGCTGATTTTGCTGCAGTAGCATGCTAGGGCCTAAAGAGAGCGCTGCCTACTGAAGAAGACAGAGACGTCTGTGTTACAAGCTGGAAAGCTTGTGCGGACTGTTACCAAACATCATCATCGGAGTGCCATCACAGAGAGAACCCGTCGTGATAGAAGACAGAACTGTTACAAGGGGAGGCCAGCTCTTCAGGCCAGGACTCAGCACTCAACCTACATCTAAAGGACAAGGGACACTCATTTGAAGATAACAATGATCACACTCTGGAAAGAGAGCACAGATGATTTGTGAGAGGAGTAAAGGAAGCGTCTACAGTATGTCAAACTGGAACGATTATCTTTAAACAGGGGTGGGGGGTCTACGCCACCATCTATCACTCACATACAATGCAGTCTTAGCATCTCTCCTCAGACAGTTTCACCATCATTCACACATTGAATCAAGTGAATATGATAATAACGCTAACTACTGTACTCACAAACCTCTTGTGTCCTCAACAACACCTAACAACTCATAATAATGCTGGGTCAGTCACTCTCAAACTGTTAAATGACCTCACAAGAGTTTAAATACCTGTACCTGAAGAAGCCTCTTGGAGGAGAGCTAAAACATCTTCAAACCCTAAATAGAAGTCCAGTTGCTTCTGACTCAACCTTTGAGGACATGGGCAGGACACCAACTCTAAAGCAGGGGCTGCCTTTGAGATCATCTCTCTACGGATGATTCAGATGCATGTGATGATTCTGTCAGTGACTCTGACCGTGGCAACACCAGTTGACCTATGGGCAGAATAGAAGGAAGATCCACTGATGAAGATGACAGAGCAACCAACTATTGACTTCTATGGAGGCTCATACATGCTCAGGTTCAGTGATAAAGATGGGCCATCAACTGACAAAGACTTGTTTGGAACTAAGACACAGACAGATAAAGTATCCCCTCTGTACTGGTTCCAGCCCTGACTGACATCTGAGGAAAGGTTTCAGTGAAAAAGAGTCACTCCCTGAGAATTCCAGGGGATGGACATTCAGACACCAATGGTGTTCAATGGTGACCAAGTACTCTCTGCTCCTGAAGTCTGCCATTACTACAGTCACCTAAGATTCAGACGACTGACACAGTTGTAGCGCTGCTGTCTCTTTTACTATAAATAACAATGACATCGGTAATCGCTAAGAAGCTAAGCTGAGTTATATTAAGCAAATATTTGGGAGATGTTGAGAGGAATAAGGCCTTTTGGATGTTACAAGTGAGAAAACTCAGGCCTTGAACAGAAATGTATTATTTTCCAAATACACCCATTTTTACATGTGTTGATCCTGAATCATCTACCAGTTATGCTAATAATGCCAGTTCAAAAATCTGTGTTGTGTGTTTTAAAGAGAAAATCCATTTACAACCTTTGTTATTTTGGCTAATGACAAAAAGTGCATATGGAAAGAGTTAATGAGTTAAAACACGACAGCAATTCTCTGTGAGTGACTGTTTCCCCAAATGTGGTTAAGGGTTTCATGCATGTGGAAGTGAACACAAATAGGGATGTACACGGCAGAACTGAAAGCCAGAGTTCAAGAATCACTCCAGGATACATTAGTGTTTTTATGTGCACAAAATCAGTCACATGACGGACTTAATGCCAATGTGTAAAAGGTACTTTTTCATATTCACACCTTTTCGTTCTCATATGTAAACGTAGCTGGGTGGTAGGCAGGGATGGACCAGCTGTAGGGGTAGTCATCAGTGTAGTTGGAGGGAATACCTTAAGAAAAAAACACAAAAAACACAATCATTGTTACTAGTATACTATTGTAGGATAGACACAAAAATGTCAAGACGTTCTCTCAGTAAACAAATTCATGCAGACTGGGTTTTCTTCTCAAAAAATGGACCTTTAACAGTGAATCTGTGGTTCTTTCTGCAGTTTCAGAGGTGACCAACTCAGCAGGGGATCCCTCTAAATTTGCTGCTGTATACCCTGCCTGTGAAAATATTCTTTAACTATGAACTTGTATTTTTATTAAAAAATGTATATAAATAATCTCACCTGGGTGAAATATCTTGCCCACAGACATGGTGAAGTAGCCTCTAGATTTAAAGTACTGTGGCATGGTCGAGTAGTTTCCTGCATGAACTCTCCAGTAAGAATAGAAGTCATAGAGCCTGGTCGTGTCGGGTCGGCGACTCGTCAACATGGACGTACGACTGGGAGCACAAACAGCTTGCTGAAGGCGGAAAACACACCTTAAACATTTCAACAAAGTTATATAATCCAGTTAGTCTCACATCAAATTTGACTGAACGGCTTTGACAATTTGAAACAAAAGAAAAACACATACAACACCAACGGACCTGTGCATATGCATTGAGAAAAACTTGGCTTTTGGATGCCAGTTGGTCAATGTTTGGTGATTTTACCACAGTGTCCCCATAGCAGCCCAGTGATGTCCGCAAATCATCTGCCATGATGAAAAGGACATTTCTCCTCTCTGGAAGCAAACATAAGCACAGTTAGTTCATGCTGTACAGATTGAAAATTAGTATGTTAGGAATGATTTCAGGCGTGGTTTCAAGGTTGCTGCCAAGTAAAACTAAATAGCCGGGGGAGAAATGACAATCCTGTGTGCTTGTTAACATGAAAACACAACAAGTACAGTGTGTCCTAAAGTCAAAGTTACCCATACAACATCGCAGATATGTTCAGATAATGTCTGTTATGTTTGTCAGTCATGACCCACTTCTGTATGTCTAGTGGACATAGAGGTTCACATCTAAATGTCTGGCTAGGAACCCTCTTGGACATCTATGGACAAGCAAAATGGTTCAATATCTGAATGTTTGACTGGGACCACGTTTAGACGCCTGCAGACTTGCAAAGCAGATTCAGTATCTGAACACAATGTTTGCCAAGTACACAGCGTAACAGATGGTGAATGTCTGCGGACGTGCAAACTAAATATCTGAATGTCTGGCCAGGACCCCCTTTGAATGTGTACAGAGTAGATCTCTGTACACATTCAAAGGGTTCGAAAAGGTTCAATATCTGAACAAATCTGAAAATTATCATCATTATTATAGTTGTAAATACAAGATGTGTTTGGACAAATAATCATGTGAAATAAGCTACCTATAACAACTAAATCAATGAAAAGTTCAATTATTGTAAAAACAACAATAATGAAATAACAGTGGGTTGATATTTTGTTATTATTTCAAATTATACAAGCATTTACAATTACATTAGCGTTGTAAGAAAACGGGAGCATTCTGGGATTATTCTGGAACTGTTCCACTGAATCAGTTATTTGGAAATTAAAATCTTAGCCTACAGTATTACAACCCCATTTCATGATGTTGACGATGTCACTACGTTACAAGAAGGGCCCTGAGCAGACTTTACTTTCTTAGGAAGCTCAGGTCCTTCAATGTTTCTAACAATATTCTGAACATTTCTATCAGTCAGTGGCAGCCAGTGCTCTGTTTTATGCTGCAGTGTGCTGGGGAAACAGTGTGAAATCTGCCCACTGTACCACTGAGAGACACCTCAAATCATTCCTTCCCACTGCCATTAAACTGTTTAATACATCACTGTCATAACCCATCAACCATCACACACTGCACTGTAATGTCTGTATATACTTCTACCTCTGCACATAATTTCATAGAGCTAGTCAGCTGTTTATTGCAAGTCACTTTAACCTGTTATGTCTTTACCTGCCCATACTTTGTACTTTGCTGCTATACTCTAACTATCGTGTATTGATGTTGTGTTCTGTGCTGCTGTAACAAGAGAATTTCCCCCTGCGGGATGAATAAAGTATCTTCTTATCTCTTATCTTATCTTATTCACTACAACATTCTCATGCATTACTGCTGGACAGATCATTTGTGAAACTGCCCAGTGACATGATTTTAAAGCTTATGTTATCTGAATTTTCCCCTCCAAATGATTTAAAATGCAGATTAGGGAAAGCGCACGCTCCTGTGCAAGCTCAGTTTTTGGACCTCGGTATTTCTAAAACTCTGCGTACGGCCATATAGATAACTAATGCCACAGGTAAAAGTTTAACACAAACCAGTAGATTTCACTTCAACTAATATCAAACCCAACACAAGTATGCAAGGAAAACTTGCAGAGTGGTATTCAGTGAGGAAATTAAATTAAAGTCAGCTTACTCAAGCAACAGCCTCCAAATTAGACACCCATTAACTGCTAATGTCAACTAGTTACTCAAATTTACTGTTTAAACTATCAGCCTGTCAAATAAATCTGAGAGTCACAAATAGTAATAAGACAACCATGCCTGTGTAGACTTGAAATACAACCTTTTCACAAGATTGGCTAGCTATGTATTCAATGTTTCATAAGTACATACCTCTTCCAGCTGTAACAGCAAGAGCCAGTGTGTGAAGAACCAGAAGGAGAAGCAATATTCGGACACATGTGTACATTTTGGTTCAGCAGACTAGCCTACTATACTTAAGGAAAATTGTTTCGACGTCGTGATTATATAACTTCCTGATTGACGCGTCACCTGAGACAAATATATCCATTGGTCCATTCACCAGTCGCACCGCCCAGAAACGCTAATCATATTAGTTCAATTATGTGTCAATCATTTCAACACCCTTCTTAATAGGTTCGTCTGGTCTAGATGAAAGTTGGATTACTATGACAAGATTCGGTGTTCTCAATGCATTGAATGGATACTGACATTAAATCACGATATGTCTGTTTTACTTTGCTTCTTTCATTGCTGTTAATTGTGCTTGTAGCTTGAATGCCTTAATTTGTACAATACGGCAAACAATGACGATATGTATAATGCAACAGGCAAAAGCTTTTCACACTATTAAGACAGAAATTCACAATTCTGCCCATGCTACTGGGGAGTAAATAGACCAGGTACAGTATGTGTGCATTGAAGGTTTAAACGGATGCTCTATGGTTTGTTTAGTCCAACTTGACGGTGCTGTAGCGGAGAGATGATGGACGAAGAGAGGTCTCACTCTGCTGAAAGTTTTGACTTTTAAAATTGTTCAAGGTTTTTTATTCGTCGCAGTCATACATGTACAACTTGCACTGAAATGCTTCTTCTGGTGGTAATATACACACTCTGCACCACATGTGAATATGTTTAAGGCTGTTTAATTAAAACCACATGATGTAATGAAAAGTAATGAAGTAGTAGTGGTAATAAATGATCAAGTTAAACATTTTAAGGCATAAAGGCTGAGGCAGAAAATAATTGTGTCTGAGAAAGGGCAGCATGTACCTCTTTGGAATGTCCCTGATAACCTTGATTATGGGACATAATGGAGTATGACCATGTGGGAGAAAAAGGCTGGTTGCATTTAACAGATAAGGAAATGATGAAGATGAGACACAATTCAAATAAAGACTTGTATCTGTTCTAGAAAATGAAACAATGCATTTGAAGCTATGCCTGCAGTATGAGTGTGTTGCGGAAGATTGCCGTAAAGCACTCAGATCAAATTTGAATAAACACACCAAGACACTGATAGGGTTAAAGTTAATAGATTGTAATTAAAATATAGGAGACAAACAAACCTGATTACAAGAAGTCAGAAAGAGTGTCTCAGAGTCAGAGAGAGTACTCAACAGTTTGCTTTATATAGTGGTTCCAAAACAAAGCACTTAGTTTCAATTGGCTAGTTTTACTATTTACTAAATATTGTTGTGGCGCAAAAGCTGACAGGAGTCGAGCTATCAGTCAGCGGGTCAAAGTTTGTTCAACAGAGAACAGACCAATGATGTTTGAACATCATTCTGTCTTTTATACCCAAAAGTGTGTGTGTGTGTGTGTGTGTTGATATTCTATTCTATGTGCTAATATTTATGTGCAGACTGGCCGGAGCCAGGGCAGAAACACAATCGACGAGACAATGCCACACTGAAAAACAGGAAACATCTGTTTCCGACATAATATCATCCAATTGGATAGAAATCCATAGAATATTTACACACTGACCATAACTGTGAGTGAGTGGACATATGCATCCAGTACTTTCTTCAGGTAAACTAATATTACCTACTACCTTCTACAGCACAAGGATGTGTAGGCATGTAGCCTCCACTAAGAATAACCATCAGCACATTTCCCATATTCCTTTCAGAGAAGAACCAAAATAAATAAATGATAAAACAAGTCATTTTTCTTTCTCAAGTGCTTTTCAAAAACCAAATCAGTTGCTCTCCGGTTTACAGCCTAAACCTAGGTCTGAGTCTTTTGGGGGGGGTGTCCAAAAAGGAGAAGTAGGAAAAGGAAAAGGAGTAGAAGGAAAATCTCTAAATGCGGACGACGGGGCTTTGTGGATAAGAGGCCGCAATATCACTTATGTCGAGAAGAAAACGCAAGTAATCTGTTTCTCAAGGCGGCATAAAGTTTCACCTATCTCTCTAAAAGTGTATGAGCAACCTCTTGACTAAGTTAAAGCAATCAGATTTCTTGGTGTTTGATTTGACAAAAAGCTCACATGAAATGTTCATTCAGATAAAGGTCAAAAAGGTCACCAATATACTTCGCTGTTTGTCAGGACAGGAGTGGGGAGCAAGTAGAACATCTCTGCAAAATATATACTGGGCACTCATGAGATCTGTCTTTGATTATGGATGTGTAGCTTACATGTCAGCAGCTGAATCAAATCTGAAGAAGCTAGATATACAGCAAGCTCAGGACCTGAGAATATGTAAAGGATCTTTCACGACATCTCCAGTATCAGCGATGCAGGTGGAAATGGGAGAAATGCCATTACGGATCAGAAGAGTAAAGCTAATGCTGGCGTACTGGGTTAATCTCCAAGGGCAATGTGATACACATTCATGCCAAGACAATTTTAGCAGACTGCTGGGAACATAATGTGACAAACTTCACAACCTTTAGATGGATTGGTAATGCAAAGGAAGGAAATGTTGGATTAGATCAATTTCAATACAGCCCCACAGTTTCAATTCCATCCATTCCCCCCTGGTTATTTTCCTTACCAGGTGTAGACCTCAGTATACAGCAGGAATTGAAGGGCAAGGCAAAGCAACTCCCAGCATGGCAAATAGTTCAAAACTACGTTGATCAATATTTCTCAGACTCAGTATTTTTATTCACAGATGGCTCCAAAGATCCTGACACAGGGTGCACAGGTGCAGCCGTATTCATCCCAGCAAGTAAGAGGTATATCAAGAAAAGGCAATCAGACCTGTCAGTGTACACCACAGAACTATTGGCAATATTGTTGGCCCTGCAGTGGATAGAAGACAAATAAATAAATAACACGGCTATTGCATCTGACAGTTTTTCAGCACGAACAAACATAAGATCTGGCAGATCAACTAGAACAGACATAATCAATGAAATATTCCTTATGATGTACAGGATGAAAAGTAAGGGAAGATCTACACGCTTCCTTTGGATCCCAGCTCATGTTGGTGTGGAGGGAAATAAGGAGGTGGATGTCCTGGCTAAACAAGCACTCAGAATTAAACATGTAGACCTTCAGGTTCCATTAAGTAAAGCTGAAGCCAAAACGTTCATCTTTTTTTCTCTGCTATTCTCCTGTTCCACACTCCAGTCCAGTTGGTGGCGGTAATGCGCCTCTAAGTTGGTTTGCCATCCGCCAATGAACATCGAAGAAGAAGAACAACGTTTTTGGGCTTGGATGAAGATTTTTCGCCCACACACGGAAGAGTTTGCCGTGTAGATTTGAGGCATCTGTTGAGTGAGTCATCTTCTCAAACATAGACGATCTTTAGCGACAAGAACAGCGTTGGGAAACATGGCAGACAACATTCTTAAACGTAAACTCGATACTAAAACAGATGTAATATTGACGACAATCAAGAAGCCGAAAGATGACAGTGAGAAAGACCAAGAGGAAGCTTCGAAGGACTGTGATTCTGACTCTGTTTTGTGCGGGTTTAAAACACACAAAGTTTTGAAAGATTCCGCCCGGGAGAAAACTATCTTCATCCATGGACATGTGAGGATGTGTTAAACGTAACGTTAGCTAACTTTACTTAGCCGTTCTGGAGTATTTAGCTAACTCCAAGTATACGTATAGGGTTGAGAGTGGTTATTGGTAGAGGGGAATGTTTTCTTTGTCATTGATTCAAAGAGATATGAGTAGTTTTGCGAAGAACAGATGTAAAATGCTTTTTTGTTACCTTCGCCAAAGACGTACTGTTTTAACCGGCGTGTGTCTGACCGTTAGCAATAATACACAAAGACTACTTCGCGGATTTTCCTGAAACTTGTTGGGAGGGTTGGTCATGTGACAAGGAAGAACCAATCACATTTTGGAGCGGCTCTGGATAAAGGGGTTGATCCAGAATTTTTTCTTTCACTTTCTTTACTTGGGGCTTTGGAGCAGCGGCGAATTTATGAATGCTACTATGGCTACGGCATGACCCGCCCTTCTCTGTCTCTGATTGGATTACCCTGATATTCCTGTTTTCCCCTTTAGACATGAGTGACATCATGTCTAAACCTAACCAAGGAACAAATGCAACAAGTACTAGCCAATCAAAGGCAGAGTAGGGTGGGCAAACCTTTCCCGTAGTAGGTTTCGAAATTTGGCCGCCGGACGCAGTGCGCGCGTGCGCAGGTCGTCAAGTTTGTAGATTCGAGCTCAATGAACGTTCCTTCCCGCCACATTATTGGGTTTTATGCTAATAGTTTTCTTGATCGTTGGTGACCCGAACCCATCCTCTAATAATAATATAAAATAATAATACTTAAATAAAAATTTCCAAATTAATTAAATTCTGAAGGTTTCTGATAACTAAAGGCTCTGACTCGCATTCTACTTTTGGAGACTCAAGTGACCACAAGCAACCTGAAACTTTGGTAGAAGGGTTGAGCATATTGCTCTACTGAATGCCCTTCTATTGTAAAAATTGGTTTTTATTGAAATACCATCATGACATGGCTACAAAAAAACAACAACTGTTGCATCCAGTCTCATTAGCAGCAGAGTTCGACATGAAACTGATGATCATGTCATCACCAGATTGCCGGTGAGGAGTCTGTGGTAATCCTGGAGAAGACCCCCATCAAAGAGGACACCCTGGATGAGCTTTTCCGTGGGTCCAAGATGAAGGTGGAGATGGAGAACGAAATCTACAGCACATATCAGTTACAGCCTCCTCCTCATCTCAATGGTACTCTCAGGAAAAAGACTGATTGGATATTTTGTGAATCCAGCAGCCGCTTTGGCCAGCTTCAGTAAAGTGAGGTAGCCTGTGTTTTTCTGTTTTTCAGAGATCAAGGCTACACTGATATATCCCGCCACAGAGAGGCATGCTCAGAAATACAAGCGTCAGGAGAGTTTCCTAGTGGAAGAGACTAAAGAGGACTATGTCACCATTACTCAGCCCTACATTATGAGTAAGAAGTGCCTCAATGTGCAGGTCAGTTTTAACTTGGGGGGTATTGGCATCATATAGCATACTTGTGAATGCACAACATCATGTGTGGATTCATTTACATCACTTTCACTCCCAGTGGGTCTACAACATCCTGGAGAAGAAGGCAGAGACTGACAGGATAGTTTATGAAGATCCGCACCCAGAGCTTGGCTTTGTCCTCCTTCCAGATATGAAATGGGACCAGAAACAGGTGAGACAAATATTGATATATAGATACAGTTGGGTGCTAGATTATTCAGCCCTCGTTGTATTTTAGGTTTATTAACTAAATCTAATATTTACCAGCTGTTTGAAATAACCAAATCAAACACAAACGGCAGTGTTCCCCCTAGAAACGGTGTACATGAGACGCCGTCCCTTATCCATGGGAGTCAGAATAGCTTCAAATTGAAAGACCTTAGAAGCATCAGATAGGATAATTCATGTGTGTCTTTTGTGTCTTAATGTACAGCTTTTGACATTTATCTGTAGAAATTAATATCAATAAATTAAATGCTGCAACATAGAAAATGACTCACTCATTTACTGAAAATTCAAAGTTAACATTGGCTTCTGCGTTGAGATAAACATTTTCTCAAGCAAAAATTCTCTCCTCTCCTCTCATAGCTCATGACCTCCCACTGCACTCTCTCTCCCCTGTCCTCCTTCTCCCCCCCCCTCACCTGCACTACCAGTCTTTTTTTTCTTTAACACACTTTAGCACTTTGATAGGCAACATGTAACCAGCATTTTATTTACTCCATTCTTAAATTAATAGACATTTGTTCATTAAAAATCCAAAAGAAATTTCTCAATTACTTGATAGGTGACTAGTTTGCGTCCCTTATTAGCTCTACTAACCTCAGCTCCTCCATGGTCACCATCCTCCTTTCTCCTCCTAACCAACCAGTTTAATAGACTCATCAGAAAAGTGAAATATCATTTAACTATCCAGATGTATGTGTACAGGACAAATGTGAGTTTAGTCTAAGTTTGCACCTGGTGATCACTTACTGGACAAATATGTGAGGTAGTGATATCACTAGCTATGCTACGATTACTAACAGAGGATCTTAACACTGGACACGCAGGTAGTAATGATCAGCAGGTTGTAAATAACTTTGGGTTAGCTGTTGTAAATTTAATTTGTGATGTAAATAGTTTGGAATAGTTGTCTGTATATTAATAATTGGTTGTAAATACATTTTGATATTTGAGTTAAGAGAGAAGTGAGAAGGGGTAAGGAGTTTTACTTCTACCTACTGCTTTTCAGACACTGTTACTCTTATTTGTTTTCTTATTTGTCTTTTTATTTATGTTCAAAATAAACACTTTCATTCGTTCATTCATTCATTCAATTTCAGATATCATAAATAGGCTCCATTGAAATAGGCTCAAAAATTATATTTAACACATCTATTATAAAATTATATTTAACACATCTATTATAAAATTATATTTAACACATCTATTATAAAATTATATTTAATACATCTATTATAAAATTATATTTAACACATCTATAATTGTTATATATATCTGTAAAACAATTAAAGATATAAAAATATTTCAAGATATCTTTAATTAATTTCAGATATCTTATGATATCTTGAATTATTTCTAGATATCTTGAATTATTTACAGATATCTATAATTAATTTCTTGATATCAAATAGTTTCAAGATATCTATAATTGTGAATAAAAAAAGGGAATAGCTTGCCATAATGAGCAAAGCTTGCCTTCTTATGAACAAATCCATGATGAAAACAGGTTGATAATGTACAGTACTTGGAGCTTTATATATATATATATACGTCAACCTTGTGACCTGATCCGGCCAGTCGCTGAATTTGGCGTACATAATTGCAAAACAGATGTTGTTTCTCTTCACCAAAAGACAAAATTATAAGGTAAAATGCAACAGAGATCTGTTCATTTATAGCTAAAAGCTGCCCAGATGTCCATAGATCGATATATGCCAGGCTCCATGAGTGGAGTTCTTCATCATCTGATGGTTGTGTTGCAAGTGGTTCGAGATCAGATTCTTCATTGTCAGATGTTCAAGGATCTTCCAGACTGCTTCAGTTAGTTTGTGAGTGATTATCAAAATTAATATAACAATTAAAGAAGAAAAACAAGAAAATCAAGAAAAATATTTCATATGGATTTAGTTGATTTCTGTCTTTCACACATCAACATTAAAAAAATCATTGTGTTTACTATTTTCATAAGTTGGTGGGTGGTCCTTTTATTTTATTTTGGTGTAAGTTTATTTAACATATAGGTTTTCATAGTGGACTTCCAAGGGTGCTGGAAAATTATTGCGCTTGGAGAAGGTCAGGTTTGGCATATATTACATTCTAGTAGATTCTAATACATTTGGAGCATCCGAGTTAGTACCTGGGAATTCTACAGCCACTAAACAGTCCAGTTCATTGCTGACAGTTTTTTTTCCAGACAATTCAAGGCCCATACAATTAGCTGGTTGGTAATCCTCAGATTTAATATTATAATAGGGAATCATTAGTTTTATGAAATTTTATAAATACTATTGTTTGTTTGGATTCAGATTCTATCACATCCAAGTTATCAACATCTGCATCAAAGCCTTCCAGTTCACAGTCATCAGGCCTTCCCTGTATGTATGATAAATCTTCAGCCCTCAGTCTCCTGGAAGAATATTTCCCCGAAAGTCACTTGCACTCATCATACACCTGTGCAGGTAAATTTCATTGAAATTCAATTGCATTCAATTTCATTAGCACTCAAAGTGATTTATATATCTAGACATTTTTTTTTCTGTTCATGTGTCTGTAGTGACCTGCCTAAAGGTGAAAATGACAATATGAGGAAGGTGAAGAATTGTAAATCCAATTTTCAGCATAAATGGCTTACAGATAGAAAGGTTTCCGTTTCTGAAGAAACAGGTAATATATCTTAATTTATTGTAAGCTTAGAAATTGATGTGATATGAAATACAGCTGTCTTTGTTAATGCCAATTATTATTTTACTGGAATGTGGTGGCTTATGTATGAAGAGGGTAATGGGATGTTTGGCCTGCTGTGCAGGATTCACAATTCAACCGACAAATACAACAGAATGAATGTGTTTAAGCTTTCCCCATTGACTAACTTTAAGACAAGTGCTATACAAGACCACATCAGCACCAAAGTCCACAAGGATGCTGAAATCAAGGAACATGAAAGAAGATCATCGTCATTAGCCCAGGACCACAGCAAAGCGCAGGAGATTAATGACACCTACAGTGGACTGTCACTGGACTTACCGGTATCACAATATGTGTTTCCATCTTTCAGGTTGATGATTTGTACCTGATCGCCGTAGTACATCAGAGAAACATCAGGAGTCTCAGAGACTTGACGTCAGAGCATATACCACTGCTCCTGAACATCTTCCAGAAAGGACAGGTGAGGTGACACGATGACCTTGAGGAGTCTTCTTGGAGAAAATAAGAGCAGAAAAGTTCACAGCGGCTTTTTATGTTACCTTGATTATTATCATCTTCAACCAATTGTGTCCTTGTTCATTTCCATTTTAGAGAGACAGAGACATAGAGATATGTTTATAATGTCAAACATACACAGAGAATATGATATCTGTTTCGTAGGAGGCCATCCTGAACCGCTACAAACTTCCAGCCCATAAGCTGAGAGTCTACTTCCACTACCAGCCGTCCTACTACCACCTTCATGTTCACTTTACCAACCTGGGCTACGATGCGCCGGGCTGCGGCGTGGAGCGGGCCCACCTCCTCGCAGATGTCATCCAAAACCTTCATGCTGACCCTGAGTACTACAAAACCTGGACAATGTACTTCCCCCTGAGGGCGGACGACGAGCTGCTGGGCAGGTTCAAGGCGGCAGGGAGGCTGTAAGGGGCCTCCTGCGTCTATTCTCCACATTAGTCCTTTTCCATTTACACGGTGTCAGACCAAATCCAATCTTCAGTTTTGTTCAGACTGACAAATTGTTATGTTATGTTAAGTTATGTGTAAGTGTCAGCTCCCAACTCAAGCTGACAATCTTCCACAAAAACAGTTCATCGGAGTATTTCACACTTCAACAGTTCAATAGTCACCTTCAGTTTCTGCCTATTTTATACATATTTGGAAGCATAATTTTACCTGTTTGGATCTGAATGTTTCTAATGTTTTATTGTAATGTTTTTTAATGTTTGCAGAATGTTGTGACCAAATTAAAAACTTATTTTTGTTCTGAGCACATTAATTAACACCGTCATGTTTAGAATGTTTTAGACCTTTTTTTAAATTAAACACTTTGGCAACACCAGCTTCTCAGCACATCTCTTGATGGTGAAGTAACGTGTTTGATGCATGACTTAGGACACATTTGTGTTGCAGCTTTCAAACACAGAGATGACATCAAACATCAGATTCTGAATCATTTTCAGACACAGGAGGTGCTGATGTTAAAGCAGCCACAACACTAGATGGCAGCGTTAATCCTAAAACGATCCAACTTTTTTTTCTACGGTGAAACTTCTCGCTGCAAAAACAAACTTCACGTTTTGGTTACCCATAATAAGCTGGATTTTCTGTTTGTCTCACTTTACAAAACAGTAGCAAATAGCATGTTATAAGCCATAGTTTTTCAGGTCGTATGAACACAGTTATAATTTTCCACCACACTGTATTTGACCCAAGTGAGCTTTCAAACTGTGAAACTGAACTAACATGATAAACTGGATTGATAGCCATAATGCCAGAGGTCACAGCTACCTGCATTAACACTCCTCCAGCTACAGACTATTAGATTATTATGTTTTATTGGACTTTAGATACATGATTTAAGTGTGCAGTACAAGTGTTGTTGTTTTTTGTTCACTTTTTCAGATGGTGAGACTTAATACATGATTAGATTATCAATATGAACATTTCTTAGAGCAGACATCCTTTTCTTATCTTTAGGGAAGTCTGTTGGGCGGTGCTCTGCTCAGTGCTTTGAGTTGCCTTCATTGTTCCTCGTAAAAATCTTGAATGATTAAAACACACTGAAATGATTAGCTGTTACTTCATGATCATTCAATCTATTTCTATTCTAAGGAACCTGTAGATACATTCAAATGCAACAACTTCATAAATCTCATCCATAAAAATGTCGAAGGAAGTTCCAGGTTTACAAGTTTAGATAAGACCATTTCGATGTTTCAGTGTTAAAGATTTGTATAAAAATGGATTATTTAACGTTGGTTATTTAAGCCTGAAATAAACACCATCGCTCAATCAACCAGATTAATTAATGAGATGATGATTGATGCTCAGAAATAGCCTTCGGCACATCATTGGTTTATAATTTTGGACTATCAGATTCCAAACAAGATATAACACACTATATATTCTTCATCCTTTATTAGGATTCCCATTAGCCCCAAAGGTGGTCACCAATCTTCTAACTAAATAAGTGCAATAAAGCTGTATATGAAACAATAACTAATAATAACCACAACTATAAAGATTGAAAGCAAAATGTCACTAATATGCAGGTGGCAACCAGACTAACAGATATTTAAAATGTATGTCAGATTTTGGTTTAGCAACATTTTGGGGGGGGGGAACTTTTTTTGTCTGTCTGATGTTGATTTGGAGCATTTTCCAAAAAATTTACATTTTTCCAAATAACATTTTACATTAAAAGCTAAAGGAGCCATTTGAATTTAGCCTCCACAGTCAATAATTTCAAGTGTATGCATTTCACACACATTAGTATGAAAGGAACAACTGAGCCTTAACTATTCTGAGCAGTGAGAACTTTTTAAGATGGTTCTCAGCAACACTTGACCAAACAGCTGGGCAGAACTCAACCAAACTACATCAATCCTAAACAGCTGATGGACGTATGCAGAACATATATACCTGTTGTACTAAGGTCAAAGACTCCATATCAAATATTCTGGCCCACCAAGAGTTATTTTGGAATAGATAAGTGGAGTGAAAACCTGATGTCATTTATTTCTTCGTTTTTCTAACTATTGCTACATTCCGAGCCGCTCGTGAATGCAGCACCGGAGAGCAGGAGGACTACAGGGACGGACTGAGACAAATAATCCAATTATTAGTTCACCAACAGCGCTGATGTCCTGCTCCCAGTCTCGGAGGGATGACTTGACTCTAAGACCGTTTGAGCTCCAGCAGACCCAGTAAGTGTTCATGACTTTAACTGGACTTTGACACAGGGCGACCGCAGCTCAGTTATTGGGCCGAAGCGGATTATGATGTTTGACTGGGGATCGATAAGTCTACATGCGGTTCACACAGTGTCCTGCCAGGCTCTGCTTTTGTTTGTGCCTCGGTTTAAATCGCTCAGCGCGTCTTTTTGATTAGGATTTATTGACAGCTTTCGAGCGATGTTTGTGGGCATTAATTCTTCTTCTCGGACGTTCAACTCAAAGTTGTACTGAACACATCTCCATGATATTCCTACTGAGATTTGTTTCGGGGGGTTTTTCTGAGCGTTCTTAAAAATGTTTTTCTGGTTTAACAGTTTGGTTGCTGCTAGTTAGACTAAACTTTGCCAGCAAATTATTGAAGTCTCCTCCCAAACAAATATGGACCTTTTTTTCTTTGCCTTTCTCACTACTTTTGGTTTTTAAGAGCGCACTACCCATAATAGTTTATTCTGTATTCACTTGGGTCATTCATATAAACTTAAGGTTGAAATCCCTTACACAAGCAGATTTGATGTGAACCGTCTTAAATTGACCCATCTGTCAATAGGACCCTGGTCACAGCTGCTGTTTTCTCCTCTAATAGATCCCTGCTTGCATACTATTTCCTCCCAATTCAGCCTTCTTGTTTATTGTCAGTCATTCTTCGTCAGACTGTAATACTGTGACGTCATACTCACATTCCCTCAGTGTGACATTGTGTGTGGGAGCTCAGCGTTTGGCAGAGGCAGGTCAAGGACGGTCCAGATTAAACAGTTATCTTTCACTGACTGGAAACTGCTGTAATCCTGAACACAAACTGAATTGAGTCATTCAGAATAGAATGGTGATGTCTGTCACTGTGAGAGGATGAAAGGCTTTATTGATCTGGGCTTTGCTCGTCTGATCCTCCCGCGCGTGGAGCTATGTAGACGTTTGATTCCAGTCTGTCTGGTGCTGTATGACTTTAAAGCAGCCCTGATAAAAGATGATGCTGGACTCGTCTTTTGCAGTGGATCGAGTTACGGAGGATACATGAGCATTGACAGGGAACTTGGTTGAATATGCATGCATGTGTGGCCGGTCAGCTGTCACAGCCTTCCTGATTAGAGGGCCGATCAGGTCTTCTGTCACTGGGACACTGAGCAAACCCTTTGAGGTTTTACAAACACGTCCTGTTTACTGTTCCTCTCTGTGAGGAGATGCTATCATGATAACTCACTGATGTGTAATTAGACATGTAGCTGTGTCCTGTTCAGTGTCTGCCTGAATGGTCTCTGCATCATGTTTGTACTCTGTTTCTGACATCGTGTGCTGCCTCAGCGAAAGCCGATATGAACCCATGAATCCTTTACTATCTCCTGCTTTATTAAAGGGCACTTCACCAATTTTCCATATGATGGTCAGAGAACTTGGCGTGGCTTGTGCTATGCAACCCATGACAAAAGTAGAATGTCTTGATTGGCCTTTTAGGCAGAGAAACCGATCAATCGTCCATACTGATTGATCTCATAGGATGCAAACAAGGCAGCAGCAGAACTGGTCTTAGATATTGGTCTATGGCTGCAAAGCCTCCACCAGTCGACTCCTCAACTGGAATTACTGACTTTGATAACTCAAAAAAATTGAAATTGCAAGATTTGTTTTTACGGTTTTATTGATCAATTTTGTATTTATTTACGTAGGTATTTATTACTCTGAATTAGATGTTAACACACAGTAATTATCCAGTTTCTATAAAGTAGAAGGTTGTTCAATACCAACAATGTTGAATACTTTTTACAGTGGTAGAGTCGTGGGGGGGGGGGGGGGGGTCGACCAATTGATTGGCTATTGGCTTTACATTGGTTGACCTTTATCTGGAGGGCACTTACCAGACACAGAGTGTCAAACAAAATGATGTTGTTTGCATTCATCTGAAATATCCTGGTAAGCCTGCTGCAACAGTGTACCAACCATGGATGGATGGATGGGTGGGTGGATGGATGGATGGGTGGATGGATGGATGGGTGGATGGGTGGGTGGGTGGGTGGATGGATGGGTGGGTGGATGGATGGATGAACGGGTGGATGGATGGATAGGGCTGCATTATGGGAAGAATAGGATACAGTGTTTCTGGAGCCTGACTCATAAAACCCAGGATATTTTGGCCTGTACTGCACAGATTTTTTTCATGTGTCTCTTGTGAGGGCCCATGTTTATGGAAGTTCAGTCCTAAATCACTAAAGTGTTCCTTTAATAATTGGATCATATATTAAGGAAAGGTTTTTGAACTTTGGACCGTGGTCATAGATTCGGTCACATTCGTCCTCCATCAATGATATGATCAGGTTTCTCTCTCGTAGCCTCAGATGATGATGGAGGCTGATTGGGCATTTTTACTTAGAAACCCTGCTTGTTACATTAACATAGTTCTTTTCTGAGCAGATTTGCAATACTATAATGTTTATTTAATCTACAGGAAAAGTACTGCAAAGAGAGTAGTCAGCACTTGTCTGTTTATTGACAGGACATAATGAGCAGCCTTTGTTGCCTGGAGACATCACCCAGAGCGGACTTATTTGTTAGATGATAGATTATTGTTGGAGGAGGGGAGAGAAGATTCTGTTTGTCTTCATTGTGTCCCTCTGCAGCGCAGATACGTCGAATACTGTTAAGTACAGCACAGTAAAAAAAAAAAAAAGTCAAATGTATTTGTCAAGTGTTGTGCTGCTGTGGTTTGTAGCTGTAGCCTTTCAAACAAGACTCATCTGGAGTTGACATACCCCTGAATCAACAGGAATCAGAAGAGTTTCTAGGACCACATATGAAAGTGGTTCGAATCAGGATTGAAAAGATCAGATTCCATGTGATTTGTGTTGTTCACACTTCCCTGAAAAAAACACATCTGAGTCACATATGAGCAAGAACGATCAGATCCGGGCCCCTTTTGCCTACAGTGTGAATGTGGCTCTTTTTTTTTATGAATCCTTCAGACCTGAAACAAATCCCCATGTGCAGGTAGACAAGAAAAGCACATCTGGTCATCTGGCTGTCAGCCTATTATTATGAAAATGCAGCCATGCCCAAACCTTAAGCCAAGCTAACTGAGCACATGTTGAATCACATTTGTGTGTCTGTTCTCTGTAAAATCTTAATTTTTAGGTTATTAGGCTGTCGTCAGTCAGTTAAAGCCTTTGAATTAACTGCTCATGTCCCTCCTGTTGCTTCAACACACACAGAATTGGTGAGCTTGTGTGTCAGTGTGTAAGTGTGTGTAAGACGGCTGTTTTTTTTGTTTTTTTATCAGCCCATAAACCTCAGCTGGGACCTGAGATGAGGAGAAAGAAGAATAGATGTTAGCTTATTGGAGGAGTGTGCTCTGAAATCTCTCTCTCTCTCTCTCTCTCTCTCTCTCTCTCTCTCTCTCTCTCTCTCTCTCTCTCTCTCTCTCTCTCTCTCTCTCTCCCTCTCTCTCTCTCACACACAGCAGGCTTAGAGCAGGAGTATGATTACAGGGATATTTACATTACAGCATAGAGAAAAGGGGGTGAGAGAGAGAAAGGAGAGCGAAGATGGTTTCCAGATGTGAAGTGGAATTCACAGCGCGTCTCACCACCACCACCACCTCCTCCTCCTCCTCTGTACTGACAGAGATCTAGATCAGCCTGTTCGTGTTGTAATGGAGAGAATAGGAGACAGGGAGAAGCCACAAAACAGAGGAGGGGGAAAGGCGTGACACTGCAAGGGTGAGTGAGAGGAACTCCAGCCAGCAGAGGGAAAAGAAGTGATGGAGATGAGGAGGGGCATGGAAACAATAAAGAGGGATGAGGGGAGGGAAGAAAAGTAGGCCCTCTTTGCTGACCACAAATCCAGAAATCTAACTCGGGGAGACTCCGATGGTGGAGGCTGTTTTAGTGTTTAAGTGCAAAAGATCCTCCAAAATGAAACACTTTGCAGAAGTCTTTGGTTTTTATTTTTTTTTTAAACATTTGTATCTGGGTCATTTATGAGATTGCTTCTGGTCTCTTTTGTTTATAGCACATCCATTAGAAGTCACGGTAAGACAAACAAGCACTGTGTGAAAAGAGAGGAGCCCCTCATTCATTCAATGAAGGAAAAAAAAGACGAACCTTCTGTCTATATGGCCTTTTAGACATTTTGGAATAGAGACAATGAGACGGATAGACTTTGACCATAGCTCAGAGCTAGACATCAGATTCATCTGTTGCATGAAGTCGTCCAGTTCTTGACTAACTTAAAGAAGTATGTCACTGCTGGAAAGTTGGTCTTCTTTTAAAATTAGCCTGGCTACGCTGTCGAAGGAACAGAATGACCAGAGACAACACAGAAGAAGTTCTGGACCGATACACTTCGGCTGGTAGGTGATGGGTTAGTACTGCCAGTTGGGCTGTGTTTGGTTTTGGCTCCTCGGTCTTTGAAGGATACAGTATAGTATACAGACTATCTCATATTTCAAATAAACGGTACAATGAAGTTTTTTGCAACCATTTTAGGCCAGAAAAAGACAAAAGTTTTTTCAGCCTCTCTCGTTGCAATACAGGAAACAGTATGCCGGCGGCTTCCTGTTTGCAAATTTACAAATCCTACTATGGTAACACCATAACCCTCCCTACTCTGACTCTGATTGGTTTGGCGTGACGATGATGTTTCTCATGTAGCCCCGCTCGCTGACAGAACAGGACGCTTTTGCTCTACTGCTGTCCTCTGTAAATCTCTAAATAAACAAATATTTAAATATAGAATCAATTTGCTTCCTGTTCACAAATTTATTTATGGCAAAATATTACACTAAAATAAGTAGTAAATAAGTCAAATAAAAAGGAGAGGTTTGAAATTGTTCATTTGCACATACGCCTAATGACATGAAGCTGGTTTTGAAAATGCTATTTTTCCTTCAGGTGTGACTAATTTGCCATGAATTCTGGGTAAATTCAAACTTCTTTTCGAACTAGAAATATGACTGACATAGAAGCCACATCACTCCATTGAGTTCTGTTCACTCCACAAGAAAATGTTTGACTTCTGGAAGAATTAAACCATTTTAAGCACATTTTAGTGCAATTAATTGGTGATTGTGACACAAAATATCCATTAGCATAAAATCTCAATGAAGTACAGACCTGTAGTAGAGTTAAGCATCTATGGCTTCTTAACGTGGCAGGTTCCAGTACTTCTGCTAACTCAGGCTCAGGATAGTTTCCTCATCAAATGAAAACCACTGGTGAGGTCCTCACTGGTTAATGTTTCCAACAGGTTTCTATGCTCGCTATAAACTCTTTCCCCTGTCGTCACTTATTGCTATGAGCTGTGTGTCCCTCTTTCGTCACATTGCTCCTGAGTAGGTGTCACTGGTTGTTGGCTCTTTGTTCAGACGCAGTCTGGGAGCAGGGTGGCTATACTTTTAAGGGTTAAAGAAATCTTTCTCTTTCTGTAACTGCATAACTTACATTAGACTAAGCTCAAAACTAGTTCCAGAGTGGACTAACAACACAGACACACACGTCTTAAATATCTTGATGAAACTGGCCCCAGGACCTTAAACAGAAGCAGCTGAATGGAATCCAGCTTTCGTGATCTTTCTGTTTATTCATACCTGTGCTTTTCCAACTGTATTTTTTTTTACCAAAGTGTCCACAGTCCATCCACATGGATCATTTATCTAGTCCTTATTTCAGGATAGTGTGGCCACACTATGATTGACCTCTGACTGACTCAAATAGTCTTGTTGAAAAGCTACTTTCACCTTTATTTTTCTCCTTGTTACAATAATCTCTAACCACCACAGCAGAGTTGGAAGCACATGTGTGTGTGAGTACTGTAGTCAGTGAAAAAGTATTTAGAAAATATGATGGTAATATTGTTTTTATGGTTATTTAAAAGTCACATGACCAGACAATACACTGTGTGTCCAGCAACCCGAGACAATCGCCTTCACCCAACTGATGAAGGGAGGATATCAAATATTGACATAAAGTCTATGAGATGAGTTGTGCAACTTCATTTTTGTTTGTCTGCTCTTGATGTTAAAAACTGCAGAAATAGATGCACACACAAATAAGTTACCCACCACCACCACCACACACACACAGACACACACACAGTTTTCACTCAGTCCAGACAGGAAATACCAATATCCACTTCTTTTTTTTTCTGTGACGGGAAACTGACCGACGTTCCTCGTGGCTCTATAAACAGAAAGCTGTATGATTGACACACACATATTCTCACACTCATACTCACTAAAGAACTGTGCCCTGCTCTCGGATATGTTTTAACGTGTCAGATTCATGCAGATACAAAAAGACACTTGATAGCTGTGAAAACTCGCTCCTGTTGATTTTATTGTGAGGTAAAGCGAGTGAGGATCCAGGTGTTCCATACACTGAAATAGAAGTCGTAAATCTCCCTCCACGGGGGTATATTTAGATTACTTCTCAACAGACTGGCAGCCTTGGTCATTTTCCCACTTAAAAAGCGATACAACATGCCTGGATTGTGTGTGTAGTAACAGATACCAACGGGTCAAATGACCACAAGTTGGTGGGAGAGCTCATACCTCGTCAAAAGCCGAACAAGCCTACATATGTGTGTTTAGTTTGTCTGACACGTCCCACCACTCCACAAAGTTTTGAGGAAATCGGGTCATTAGTAATTGAATAAAAAGGGAAAATGTTGAGAATACCCAACAAAAAAAGTGGAAAAAAACATCCTGGAGCCACACCTAAATGAAATGGTTCCACCTCATTCTACCAAGTTTCATGGAAATCCATCCTGTAGTTTTTACATAATCTTGCTAAAAAAAAACAACAACCTACCAGCAAACAAACAGACAAACAAACAAAACCTCCTTGGCAGAGTTAATTATTACCTGACTTTGCACCTCCCCTCAGTTGTACAAGACTTTTTATCACCTTTCATTGTTTTGGTTTCTAAAGCAGACAACCTTAATGTTTTAGGTAACTCTCAAAGTGAGCAACGAGCTAACGAGCTAACGAGCAGAGTGAAAAAGCACATATTTCTTTTTGGAGTTTTTCCTGTCATTTGGACTTGTTTTCATTCTGGTGGTTGGTTTCAGTTCCAGAGCAAGTACTATGCAAATGCTATTAAATTTTCCTCAACAAAACTTTCTACACACAACAACAAAGTGCTGAAATTGTGGATTTTGGTATTTAGGAACTTTTATCCTTTTGTTTTTTTGTTTGTTTTCATAATTACAAATTGAATTTAGGTTCATTCTGTGAGTGTGATTTGTTCCAGATGAGGTTTTATGGGCCATAGCTCAAAGTTGTACTATACAGTATTTTTCACTGGAGAGGTGCATTTTTTTCTTCTTTGAAAATAGTTTTTTCCTCACAGATAATTAACAGAAACAACTTAAATGCCTTCTTTCTATCTATCTTTTTTCAATGCATTGCACTCATGGTGGGGGATCCTGAATGTGATAGAAGCATAACTCCAAATGAATGCTTATGTTGCTCTGTGTGCGTAAATGGGTACCTCGTCGCTAAAATCTTCACCCACTCCCACCCCACCCACCATGCTGGATTGCTCAATCAAACCTGTGTATCACTGCCTCCTCCACTGTCTGGCAGCCGAATGCAAACTTACCCAGTCTAATAGGTTTGACCTAGTTTTATGTGAGAGAAACCAGCCTCTATATGTTTTACATGTCTTTTGATTTTGAAGCTTTTTGCGTTTGGAATATTCCCATCTTCTGATCATAAATTCCCCTCTCAACTGTTATGTCAGGCTGCTATACAACACAGAACAATCCTCCCTGCTGCGGCATCAAAAAATCAAATTGGAAGACTTGAGAATGTTTTTCTTTCTGGGAAAAAAAATGAGGTCACGCTCTCCATGTAGATTTGTGTGACTGTTTTATTCAATTTCCTAAATCTCTGACATCCTTGCTGCAGTGAAGGCAGAGAGTCAGGATGGGAAATCCCGGGATCCAATGGTTCCTGAAACGAATGTCACAGCCGAGGCAACACCGAAGGTATGGGTGGAAACACTGATTAATACATTAAAACGGTGGAGATCCTCTGTCAACACTACTTCACCTTCAGAGGGTCCTTCCTGTTGGTTTCTTGGCAATGTCATGTGATAGATGCCTCTATTGGGAGCACCAGCAGTGTGTGTGCTTGTAAAGGAATTTTTCAAACCCGGCATGCCAAAACTGATCTCAGCGACTGTGTGTTTGTGTGTAAAGCTGTTGAAATGGAGCTGGAGCTGATAGACCGACTCTGTCTGTGTTTACACTCGCACACACACACACACACATGCACGCAAAAACACACACTTGAGTTGGACAGCTTAACTCGATCTCAACATGTTTAACATTTTAAAAAAAGACTCATACAGACAATTCTCAGTCTGGGCATGTTGGGACTGAGAATTCGTTCCGCTCTCACCACTCTTCAGTGAGACGTCTGATGATTAATATGACTTGGATGTTCTTGTCACTTTATTGGGCAATTTTTCACGTTGTTGCCACAACTCTAAGATAGTGCCTTCTGGTATTGTGTAATAGGATATAGTCCAGAGTTGTTCTTGGGATTTAAAGCATTTTCTAAAAGGTAAATCTTTCAACTTTCACTTAAAGTCTCACTAATCCTTCAACCATTGAAACATGTTAACACGTACGGGGTCATAGATAATATTTTAAAAAGTCACATTTTTCCTTTTTATCATACTCATTCTACAGTGATCTTTGATATAAATTGGCCAGTTTGCTAAAATAACTCGGTATCTTCTCTGAGAGGATCTGGCAGGGAATCTCAGGATCAACCCTTATGTCACCTCACAGCCACACACACACATACCAGAGGCTGTAGTAGCTGTAGGTAGATAAGCTCCCTACTTATACTGATTAGCTGTGACAGGCTGTTGCACGACTGCTAGGCCCCCCCGACTGAGACGGATACAATGATTAACATGAGGCTCTGTTGTTTTGCCAACATTCAATGGATGCTTGGACAGTGGACAGTAAGTCATTGCAAATACTAGCTCAGATACTCTTTGAATACACTGTTTAATTTCATGCAACATTCATATTTGCTGCTGCTGATGAAGCACACTGCACAGCAGTGCATGTAGAATCAAACTACCACGTCCATTATGGAGGTCCCATCACAAGTCAACTCAGAAATTCAATGCTGTCATCAATTAGTGCAGAGTATCGATTCATTTTGAACAAGCTAATCCATTATATGAAAGCAGAACAGCCCAGTGTCCCAGGACAGACGATTCTTAATGGAGCCCGAGTGCTTATACTGGATATGAAGAACAGTATGTCCCTGAATGGCCGGAAAACATGTTATTTGCTATCTTATAGGACCTTCGCTTGTCTTAAATAGTCAGAAACAGTTTTGTCATCATCGTCTCAAACTTAATAAATATGCAGCACTTAATTTTCCTCAGTTGACAGATGCATAGTAGACAGTTTAAGATACACTGTTAAATTTATAGGTCAGCCAAGTTTGCAAAGTATCAAAAGAAGAGTTCAAAGTAATCATTGCGTTCTAACCATGTGGATGGAGGAAGAGGGATGAGGAGGAGACGATGTGCTCCTCATCATCTCCCCATTGTGTTCAACGGAGCCCAGATTTATTCCCCTGCCGCATCAACAGCTAACCCATGATTAAGGAGTCCTTGGCAAACAACAAAAAAAAGGTGGCTAACCCATTGGTTCTTTGTACTTGTGCATGTACAGTACTTCTCATTAGCTACAGCGCCAGGCCAACACACAGACGAACATATGGCCAAGTATCAAGTGTCCCACGAGAGAGCTTGTTTCTAAGGACAAGGTATTAGTAAAGAGTAAAGTAAAAAGTAAGAAAAATTTTCAAAATAGTCAAATAAATCAAGTCAAGTATTTTATCAAACAAAGATTTAAGAGAGGAAATGTCTACATTAAAGTAGTTTATTTTGGAATCGTTCTTGTTTTTCTGAACTTTTTGCACATCTAGATTTCTAAAATATTGTTCAACTTTATATTTTATTCTTGAACCATTGTATTTATCTTGTTACAGGTTCATCTGATCTATTTAATTGTAATTTAATATTGTTTTTTACAGTTGCATGTTTTTCTAAATAAGAAGATAATAAAAGATAATTCGCCTTTTTATGCCTTGAATTGGTCCTCCAGTATGTCCATCAGTGTTGCACAACTTGTTTCAATAAATACATCTGTTTTAAGCCGCAAAGAAATTAAAACATGTTACTGGTCATTTTACAATAGAAAATATAATTTTTAGAAATGATTTTTAAGAGTAGATGGAGAAAAAAAGAGGATAAGGTCACTGGAGGCAGTCTCTTGTTCACTTTGCCTCCTCCCTGACTCCTCCCTCTTCATCCTCTTTCCTCCTCCAGCCCTCCCTCTGCTGCTTTACCAGCCGGGGTGACCGGGAGGAGAGGAGTGAGGCATGCAGCAGTCACTCAGTCACGCATTTACTCAATTGTTTTCCCTTTAGCTCACCAGCGTATTGAACCACTCTAAGGATTCTCTCTCTATTCTTCCACAGTGAGATGCAGTGCTGTAGGAAAGGACGCTCAAAATCCTGATGCATCTCAAGAGGAGTTTTTTTTCAAACTTTCTTCCCATAATTCAGTGCTTCTTGTGGGAGATTTCTGATCCTGTTAGTACTGCCGTGGTTAAGATTGGATTGCTGTTGTGCCTCTGCTGCCAAATTTTTGGAAAGTGGGGCTCTGCATGAAATCTGACTTTAGTGGCGCTCAGAAGGGGGAGGAACCTCAGAAGCTGGTTGGACTTGGAAAAGAGGGTGAACTTAAACTTTGGAGTGACATCTTCTCTGTTGCAAAGAGAGATGAGACACAGTTTTTCAGGAAGAAAGGACAGTGGGAGTTGTATTTGAGGATTTTATCTTCCATTCTCGGACAAAATATTTCTTTTTGAAGAAGGGAGGTGTTTTGTTTGGGGCAAAGTTTTTGCTTTACTTCAGGTACAACATGGCTGGGATGTATGGATGCTTCAAGAGCAGGAAGTAAGTATCTTGCTGTGATAATAATAATCACCTTTATTACTTATAAATGGTTGCGATGAAATTTCAATGTTCCGTTTTACCATCCGACAGTAAGTTACTCAAAATGCTTTCAAAGTCGGCCACAAGATATTTCCTGAAGATTGCAAAATCTCGTTCTGGCCTCACCTGCCTTACTCATCCATGTTGCTTCATCACACTGCTCAGTCACGTCATTCTAAACATGATCTTCTGTGTCACACTACAGGGGTGTTATGTGCAATTTTTAACCCATGATTAGATCTTATCAGAGGCCATGGACTGCATTTAACATAATAAGATAGCATATATCTGCTCCTAGAAATACTTGTTTCATAGTTGGCTACAAATCTTGATTTAGGGTGGATTTATTTCAGTTTGCATTCCGAGGGCTTTCCCCCGAGTCGACTGTGTTTTGTTGCAGGTCTAGTAAAACGTTGTTGTTTTTCTTATTGAGATAATGATGGCTTGTTGTTGGTGCTGACAGTCAGCTGTGTGACTCAGAGCTGATTGACTGTAGAGACTGAAGCAAGTGATTAGTCAGAAAGTCCCAGAACCTGACCTGCTTTTGTTTTGGCTTATATGAGAGAGAATCAGAAAAGTGGACATAATTTACTGTTTGATTTGACTGCATGTTTTCTGTTATAGCTGATGGAAGTCCCCACTGATGTCAAAGCTTTGAACTGACTATTTATAGGACTCTGGCAGTGGGATTGGACCACAGAGGGTTAGGATAATGAGTGCCTTTAACTTTTTCACTTGTATTGCTTTGAACCAGAGCTGTGGAGATGTGGTGTCGGGTGCACTGTTACCCTCTTTTACTGCCTTTATATTCGGCCTCTCGGTGTCGTGACATGCCAACAATACAAGCTTTTTTTGGTCCACTCAGCAGAGTTGACTTAGACAAACAGTTTGTTTGTGTGTGACCCAGAGAAAGAAAGTGAAGTAGGAGCTGCAAGACGGCTACACAGATCCAACTGCAGAACCACAATTGTTTCTCCTGGAACTGGTTCATACTGAAACAAAGTTGTATTGAATCATTTCTTACTACTAGCTCTCCATACAGACACACCCAAACAAAACAGTGCTTTGAAATTGAACTAATGAGGTTGTATTTGCAACATTGGAAGTTGGGTACATCATATGCTAGGCAATAAAGTGGCCACGTCAATTTTTTGGTAATCACTGGCAAAAAAAATGATTTTCTTCCTTTGTTTCAACATCGTGTTTAAAAATATATATTTGTTAAAACAGTAATGTGAAGTTGTGAAAACTGATCACATCTGTCAAATGGACTCTAGCCAGGTAAACACAGCCCCACCTGAATGCAGCATCCATCTGAGAGGGTGTAAAAATACTGCACTACTCCCTGCTGTGGCTCAGGAGGTCCAGTGGTTGTCCAATTATCAGAAGGGTGGTGTTTCTACGGTCTACATGTTGAAGTGTCCTTGGACAAGATACTGAACCCCAGATTGCTCCCAATTGCTGCTCCATTGGTGTGTGACTGATAGTGAATGGTTTTTACTCCTGATGAGCAGGTGGTGTCTTGGACCATAGCCTCTGCCACCTCTGTATGGAGGCTGGCTCATGTTGTAAAGCACTGTAGTGGTTGGACCTGCACAATATATAAGTACAGTCCATTTACCATTCTCTTGGGGAAAAGTTGAAATTGACCTTTCGCTAACCTCTCTGCTGCTATAGGTAAGGTACAGCAGGCCTGTCAAGAGTTAACACCTATAGTGGAGTTCATGGGGCTCTAATAAGAGCCATAATAGTCTGGAGGGGGTGTCTTTCAATTAGCTTTTTTAATTTCAGTCATTCTAGTGTTTACTCACAAACTACTTCAATCTGCACACCTCACTTAGATAATCAAGGTTGTTTGTTACCACACACACACACACACACACACACACACACACACACACACACACACCTGTACACACACACACACCTGTACACACACACACACCTGTACACACACACACACCTGTACACCCACACACACACACACCTGTACACACACCTGTACACACACACACACACACACACACCTGTACACACACCTGCCACGCCCCACCTTTTAACTGTTTTTCTCTCTCGTCTCTGCTCTGTTGACTTTCGTCATCAGACGTCTGTTTTTAAAAAGTCTCCCCAAAAAACCACAACTGGCTTTTTGGATTACAACAGGTAAGCTGTGTGTGAAGGCTTCCTGTCAATAACGTAATCTGGAGTAATTCAAACCCACATGGCTCAGAATGAGTCATGCTAAATGGAATGGTCTCTTTTTTTAAAGTGTCAAAGTATCTTTTATCATGATTTGGTTCTGTATAAAAAAAATCAACTGGACTTGATTTGACCTGAATGGAACAATCCACAAACAGTATTTACTTAGATTTGGTTTTAGGGATATAAACTAATATAAACTAATTTAGACTTTTTGCATGTATTTTAGTGGTGACAGACACTGTGTTGTGTAAAGCCAGTGATTAACAATTATGGGGTTAATTTATTAATGTGTTAATGAATTATTTTTTACTATGTGTCTGCTATTCTGATTGCATTAATATGATATTGATAAATTATCTGAAATAGTAATTAACATTGTCAAGGGTCTTAATTGAAAGTGTACATTAAATTATTTTGTATTAACCCAGAAAAATAAGCCACATTTACAGTATTCTTGACAAATATGAGTTTTTACAATTCCTTATGACAATGAATCATTTTCCATCACAGAAGCTCATATAAGCCTTATGATGATGTACTCTGGTTTAGCCTAACTATCAAAATACTGAATGACAGGAGACAAAAATAAAACTCCTTGAAACAGGTCAAGAAACTTAAATATTAGTGATTTGTTTTTCAGAAAAACATTGCATATTGACTTGATCTTTCTCACATGGTGGAACTCATCCTCTCAATAATAACTGGGTCTCTTTGGCACATTCAGCCTCTCTCACATCTCTCGCAGTTTTCGCTCTGCTTTTGTCCGATTTGATGGCTCATATTGATCTGCAGAGCATGTCTGATTCAGTAGATGGGAGAGGTAGAGAGAGGCTTGTACACTATAGTTAATCGATCACGAGTGGTGTCAGAATGATAGAAAATAGATATAAAAGCTGACAAATACACTTCAGTAGCCATTAGTAGGCCTATACCTGGGCATCCAATGCAAATGAGGTCTATATGTGGGAAACACATGATATGTTTGAGAGGGAACAAGAGTGCACAGCTCCACAATTAGACAATTAACATGTGGTAGGCTGCCACAAATAAATGAATGTATGTGAAACCCTGTAATGTAGACTGCAAATGTTAGCAGGTCGGGCTGCTAACTAGCTTACCTACAGTGTAGCAGCATGACTATAACATTGCTTCCAAGACCAAGGTGCATATAATTAGCCTACATAATTATTGTTTTTCCTACAATGTGGATTCATTAAGATACAGGCAATGATAACAGCTCTTTCACTCCAGCAAATCCCAGTCCAACACGTTACGCGAGCTAGCGCTGTGTTTGACAAACACGTGGGTGAGACCTCACTCTCAAAGCCTTCCTGTCGTGTCACTGCAGACTGTTTCGAAAGCTGGATAATGGATCATAAATCTACCGCTGTCTTTGAAAACCAGTGAAGGCATGTCTGCTGGAGTCTTCTGCCAACTTGCAGTTAACGGTTAATTTGCTAGCTGGCGACAGCTGATAAAATCTGCTAGTGACAGTGACTTCAAAACAATATTGATGGTTGCTGGCTAAAAAAATGAGAGGCCTGCTTTTGTCCGCCACTGTGTAAAATCAAGAATCCAGTTTTTTATTGACAATTTTGAGCAATAAATCCGTCCCTGATATCGCTGTGTATGTGCTGCACAAGCATTGAATAGATTGACAGGCATAACAAGCATGACTAAAGGTGCTGAGTGAAGCAGGAGCCATTTTTACCCCTTAATATTTATTTTGGAAAAACCATGCAGGTTTAAATTCACTCTACTGTATGCAGGAGATGGAGTCTCAAAGCTGACAGCAAGTGTTTGTTCTCACTTTCTCATCAGGCCCCATCTTTCCCAATGTGTCCTGGTCCAGCAGTCATTATGTAACCACAGTGAGTTGAGTTTGTCCAGCAGGAATGGTGATGCAGCTGTAAATGAATGTAAACTGTGCAGAGTGATTGATGAGTGTTTCTGTCTCGAGTCCATGTAAGGCTCGTTGCTAAGAGCACAGCCCCATTTCACACAGGAGGGGAGAGGAGCTGGAGGAGAGGCAAAGGAAGGACAGCGTGGATGACAAGAGAAACCCACAAGAAAAGTTTTATAAATCCAAACCCCCAGGCAGTAGAAGCTCTTTGGAGCTATCTGAACAATAATTTAAGAATCTCACATTTTTTTTGTGCGAGTGAGGATCAGATGTGATTTCTGGAAGCACATCTAGTGGTTTAGAGCAGCTGAAAAGGAATTCGATGGATAATGAGACATGCTTTTGATCACAACACAATCTTTTCAGATACTACTCACATACTGAATACTTTACCCCGATTGCCTGACAACTCTTTTAGTTATAAGTCCCTGATTCTGTCAATTACTCACCATGTTTCTTTACCTTGCTCCTGCGAAGTTCCTGCAGTACAAATCCAGATAAATACAGCCAGGTACGCTGAGACGCTGAGCTCTATTTTCTAGCTTGTTTGAGAGCTCGCTATATTTGGTTCAGTCGTTTGGTGTCGCTGTTATGTTTCATGTCATAGTGTGGGGATTTGTTTTCCATTTTCCTCTTAATAATTGCAGGTTTATGTGATCCCATAGCCTTAGCACTTTGGGACTGGTGTCATCAGGAATATATCGATACTTATACCGGTACCAATACTGCTTGTCAATACCGATACTTATCAATACTCCAGTCAATACGTCTGTCCATTATTTGGTCAAAAAAAATAAAGACATGGCATGAAGAGATGTGATTGGTTGGTAACTAGAGTTAAGGGCTCTGGTCATCTCCCTTCAGTAGAAAATAGTTATTGATTTGATGATCTGGTATTTTGAAAAATTCCTGTGTTTGCAAGCCTAATAAACAAAAATGTCTACAGACACATCTGCAGCCCTGTTCTCTAAACACTGGCATCGGCTGTTTTAAAACCCATATCAGTCGACTAATATGTCGTTATTAAAAACAACACACATCTCCCCTTGTTAACTCTCAGCTCTCTGTAAACGTTACAATACAGGCAAGAAAAATCCACCCATCAAGTAGGCCTATAAAAAAACAGAGAGAAATGCACACAAGTTTAGCATCATTTTTGTGTATTATATTTTTAATAACCACATAAGCCTACAATTTTTTTACACTGTCCTTTCCCAGTCATGTAAATTCAAGTACAACTTAATTTATTTTGTGCATTTCAAGGCATGGGAAAGTCAGGAGCAAATTGAATGAATAGTTTCCTTCGTAGTCACCCTCTCCTGTTGACCATGCAGGCATCGGATGGTTGAATAGGTTCAGAGGAAATACCACGGTTATAAAGACCGTGTTCCCAGTATGTGTCGTTGGGCAAGAGCCAGACGAACAGACAAAAACAGAGAGAGGAGGGATGGTGAGATACTGAGACAGGAAGTTTAAAAAAAATGGAGACAAATAGGGGAGGAAGGAATAAAGAAATGATGGTGTGGGGCTGTTATCTGGCCACATTCTTCATATATTTATCATAACCATTTATGGCCCTTTGGTTCATACTGAGCTCCTCCAACTAATGGAAATGGGTTAGACAATAACAAAAACTCACGTGAGAGCTTTTTAACATCTGGAGGTAAAGTAATGGGGCAGTGGGAGATGTTTAGGAGGATACTGCCTTTTTTTATGTCCTGTTCCTCATAAATTTTTCATTAGATGAACGAGCACATGATGGCAAAAACAGGCAGACGGGACCTTCCACAGCGATCAATAGTCTGACATACAATCAAATGTATCCAAGAAGGACCACTTTTACTTCATGCACCCTGCAAATTGAATAAGAAGAAGATTGATGCCACTGTTTTGCCTCTGCACTCACTTTGTTACTATAGAGCCAGCAGGTGATTAGCTTAGCGTAGCATAAAGACAGAGCCGACTGTCCATAAAACCATTGATTTTACATCTCGGTTATTTACGGCCTAAAAAAACTAATACATAATATTTAGCTTTAGAGATGCTTTGGCTACCTGCTTTACTATGTATTTGTGCCAGACTAAGCTAACTACTTGTTGACTTTAGCTTCGTATTGAGCGTTCAGATATGAGTGCGATCGATCCTCACCTCAAGCTTCTTTCTCTATGTCTTGAGTAAAAACCTCACAAATATTAGACAAAGATGTCAAATGAGCATCTCAAGTAGTTTTTATGTCAACATGGGATCAGAGTTGTCTTTCTGCATCTGATTCAATACATTTTACATTGTATGTTTCTGCAAACCATGGATATGTTACAGTTTTACATTTTATATGAATCACATCACTGTTTCTGAAGCGACATACTTCACATTGCATGGTCATCATCTGGAGGAGGAGGAGGAGCAATGATGGTGTGACAAGCAGCAGACCACAGTTGAAGTGTTTGTGGCAACGATCCCAGGTATTAGAAGACAAGACTTGGATCTTTTTATGCTTAAAGAAAGATTTTAAACATAAAGGACAGTGAAACATAAAGAAATGCTGCAACATGCCAGCTATGTATGAAATGTACAAATTAACATGTCTAGCATATCTGCAGAAATGGAGAAACATGCAGTTCCGACATTTATTCTGACTTGGTTTCACATTTGAAAGCTGAGTAAAAGATGTTCTTTATTAAGTTTAACTTAGTGTTGATCTGTTTGGTTGATTTAATGCATACAAAGAAAAATGGCAAAACCACAACATTCGCTAAAGACGTCTCAGTTCCATGTGAAACAAATATATTTTCAACATGTGTACTCAGTCCTGAAATGCAGTTCGGTTATGCAGTTTGTTGACATTCATTCTAGTTGTTCTCAGGAGAGCTTTGGTCCTTCTCTGATTTGATCATTATATGACAGCACTTCACTTAAAGCCAAGGGGGCTTTAATGAAGAACACTTGTGTATTACTTTGTCACAGTAGATGCCATCGGTACATTAATCCTAATGATTCAGAGCATTTGCACAGAAGAGACAAGTGAAGAATGAAGAGAGACAACTACAATAGGTTGGTTACGAGATTTGATTATATGATTTCAGACGTCAGCAAGAATCTCAGATTATTTTGATTATATGATTAATGGCATGCCAGAAATACACACATCCTCATATGGCACATAGACATATACTCTATGCTGTCCACACACTTTAAAGTTGACATGCATGCTGCTTATGTATATACAACATGACTGTCTGTAGCCATCTATATCTGTCCACATGGGCTCAGCCATATTTATCATTTCAGCTGCTGGAAAAATCCTCCTCCTCCCTCTCATTTTTTTCTTGTTCCATTTCTGCATCTCTCTTCTTCTTCTTTTTTTCTCCCTGTGGAAATTGAAGGCTTGTGGCTCGTCATAAATCCACAACATCATATTACTGCTGCCAACTCATCTGCACTCCCTCTGCTCCGCTTCACATCTGCTCTTATATGATGGGAGTCAAGTTAAGGACAAGTTTTTGTGTTTCAAACATGGGAAATAGATCCTCGAGTTATCTGGCCCAGCAGCAGGTCAGGGGTCTTTGACTAGTGTTTGTAAGTTTCCGACATCCATTTGATGCAGTGATACATTGATCATACTGATATAAGAGACTGAATATTGTAGCCAAAGTGTTAACAGAGGAAAATGAGCCATCACAGTGATCTTCACCTCAAACATCGCAATATATATGTAAAACTATCTTTTTATAGTTTTTTTGTGTGTGTTTTGTTCGCAAAGTATAATCTAAACTTTTCTAGATAGTACTACATTCTGCAAAACCCACATTGATACTAAAGCTGCATTTCCACCATGTACTGTAGTACCAGCTCTACTGGACTCGGCTCTGCTTGGTATCGCTTACTTTTCTGGAGGTGGTTTTCCATTATGGGATAGTACCTCCTCAGAGTACGTGAACGGCCATGCAAAACTGCTGTGGCGTAATCTTAAATGCGACACACACACCTCTCGTGATCCTCTCATCAGCTGTTCAATATAGCGGCTGCAATAAAATAAAGTTACGGTCGCTAAAGTAGCTGTTCAGGTGTGGCGGCCATTGATTTGTGCTGTGCAGGATATTCCATCCATATTGATGATGCAATGACACAGAAATGATGCTCTCTGACCAATCAGTGGCCTAGTTATGTTTCACTTGACATTTTAGTACCTGCTCAGCCTGCTTGGAACAGCAACAGAGGTAGTACAAAAAAAAAAAAGTAGCACCAGGTTCTTTTTCGCTAATGGAAAACTCAAAAAGGGTAGAGTCTAGTAGAGAAGAGCCAGTACTATACGCAGTGGAAATGGGGCTTATGTGAATGAGCAGTTACTGCAGGCGATGGATTTTACATGAGGAAATTCCCAAACAGCGTTTGCTCCTTCTGCCTTAGCGGCTCTCACAAGACTTAGCTTTAGCTCTATGTTTCCTGTTCCACACAGCCGAGAGGTTTGTTCTGTTTGAGCCTCATGGAAAATTGTCCGAGTCATTTAATCCGGTTATCTAAAGGAGAAACCTTAAAGGGGTTCTTGAACTAGTCACAGTTGAAGCTCTGCAGCAATGGACATCAGATTTCAGTGCTTATGCTGTTTAACTCAACAATGGCAAACATGTCCATTAATAGCTGCCATAGACAGCTAAGCTCTTAGCCTCTGCCTCTGCTGCTGATTCATTGTAAATCTCTTACACTGCAGTCTCTAATTGCTGTAGTAATGTAATCAGTTCCATATTAGTCCAGTTTAGTGCTGCTGGGAGAGAATGATTATGACTGGAGTGCTGTGGTTTTGTGTTATAAAAGCTCAATGTCCAATATAGAGCCCTCCATTGAAGCCTTTCCAAATTAGATTATCCATTTTAAATCAATCAGGATATCCATGTGCCTCTAAACAGAGAGATCATTTTAGAATGATGAAGGGTTTATTGACAACATCACAACCTCATTTTTTGGAGTTTCTACCATTGATTGTTTCTACCATTGATATTGATTGTGATCCTCAGAGTTGTTACCGTCAGACATCAAGTCAGACATCCGCGTGTCGGTGCTCACAAGAGCCAATCAGTCAGGACCGTTAGCTTGTGGTGCAATGGGAATGCTAACACTGGTTCCATTGAGGGATTAAGGCTGGACTAAACTGGATTTTCTTTACGTCAGCAGGACAAGAACCCTGTGGACAAAGACAAGTTACAGTCGTCTGCGACAAAAGAGCTCTGCATTCATTTGCACAGTCTATCATTCACTCACATGTTTAGAAGAATTTCTGTTTAACTTGTGCTGTTTTCTCCCTCATGAATTACAGCAGATGGCACGGCGTTGAGGTGTGTCTGTGTGAACTTGTTTGTGTGTCTGCAGGCCTCATTTTAGCACAGATTTAAGGTCACGGACGAACACGGACATATTTTCCCCGTGTGTCAGTGTGCATGCTTACTGAGGTGGTTTCATTCAGAACCCCTTCTGATCCGAATGCCTCTAGGTGCTAATCCACTGTTATGTAATTAGGCTGATTTCCTCGCTCTCTTTCTCTTTGTACCTTTCAATTAAAGCTTATGGTGTGTGTGCCTGACCGTGTTTACGCCGCATGCAATGCTGCTGAAGGACAAGCATCTTAAATGAAACCAAGTTCATAAAACAGCAGCCAGAAAAAGAAAAAGAAAAACACGGAATAATGGAAATTGTTCACAAAGCAGTCTGTCATGTAAAAGTGCTTTTGGGAAAAAACAAAAACAAATTTTAAAGCCAGAAGAAAATGTGGTTTTACATTTTATGGATTCAATTCAGATGTACAAAAACAATGTAATTTATGCTTGTATATGAGCTTTAAAGCAAAGATGGGGCTGCAGCTTGTTAAATGTTAGGCTGCGCCTGTGAAATGTAGTTTCAATGGTAGGACAAAAGGATACCCACACCCTGTCTAATGTGTTGAACAGTAAGAGGATGTCTTACTGTGATTTAGTTTACACCCTTATACTTGTTTAACACTGCTGTAAAGCAATATTAGCTGTTTCTAAAGCCCTTTTCAGACATGGAACACAGTCCTGTCTGTTAAAGTGGTGACCTTTTCTCATTCATAGAGAGGTGAGACATACAGAGGGATAAATGTAGTGAGTTAAATCATTCTGATGACACCGAGGAAGAAAAGTCTCAGGCTTTAAAAACTTATTTTTAAGGTGAAACTATGACTGATGGCCACTGTGACGGACTTGGCCATGCTTTTGAATCTATGAATGAGGACTGAAAGCATAGAATATATATAAATATAATATAGAATAAGGGGAGATACTTTTATATTCATTGCACATGGGAGGTGATTGAGATGTTAGGTGACAGTGTTACAATTTGCACCTACAGTCTCTTTCTATGCTTTGTGCTGCTGCAGCCTTTGTTCACATTCAGTTCAGCCGTACCTGAGTGGTTTGTAGTTCAGACATGAGAGCAACATGTTAACTTCATGCATTCAACATATAGGAGTTCATGACTGAAGGGCGCTTTTTTAATCCGTCCTGTTCTTTTTACATGATAAGGAGGACAGAATATTAGAAACATTTCACAGTCAGCGTTCTGAAGTCTACAGTAATTACTATGTTTGCACATGACGTAACCCTTTGTTAGATGAACAATAAATAATTCTTAAAATACCAAAAACATGGTCGCCAATCACCGAATTTAATAATGTTTGGTTTATGATAGAGACGGTCAACCTGTAGCCTCTATGCTTACAATGTATGCTAGGAAGTACAGTGTCGTGTGCTATAGCCTCCACAGTACGGTCTAGTAGTTGGTCTGTATTTAGAGCCTGCTAATGGATGAACAAACGGCTGTATTGTGAACTATGGTCTGTTGCAAACATTTTTAATCTGAAGGTTGGGCGTCGCTACGTAGCAAAGCTGCTCATCTTGATTCGGTTTAAATAAATTGTCAGGAAAGACAGGATTTATTACAAAGCAGCTTTATTGGATTAAATATTTGTATATTTGCAGCCCATAAGCTGGCAAGTGCTGCACACATGTTGCCAGTATTGTAAGAAAGTATAAACTTCACATCAGTATAAGGTAGCTATGAGGACCAATGGTTGTGGATTACCTGAGGACATCCTGTACCACCGACATCATCAGCCATCATACTGAAACCAAGGCTGTCTGTCTCTGACACTCTTCACCATTGTCTACACATGCTTCTGAAACCACCTGACGCCTTCCAGAGTTACCTAATAAATCCTGCTGTGACTTTACTTTATTGATTTATTATTATTCAGAAACCAGTTTGTCTCCTGATATTTTAATATTGATGCAACAACAAAAAAAAAAGACAACAGAAATGTGCAATCGTTGATGGAGAAAGAGGTCAGATAATAAGGCCTGTGTTACAGCTGCACTAGATTTATTTTCTCATCTCTATCAGTTTATACTGATTTCTTTTTCAAGCCATTTCTTTGTTTGTTTTAATATGCGTGGTTGTGAATATGATTTAAAGGCTTCTTTCCATCTTTGGTTGGAAACCACACCACTGTTATAGGGACAGGCCTCTGTGTTTACTCTAAGTCTGTTTTCTCGTCTTCCTAATATTCATCTGTTTATCTAACTGACTCTTCTCTCCTTTCATATTGCCCTTTCCCACAACCCCTCTCTTGGACCCCTTCCCTCTCTCTGACTTATGTTCGTCCCTGTCTCCTCTGTTTTCTCACTGTCTCCCTTCGCTCTTGCTGTCTTTCGCTCCTACTTGCTCTTTTCCTCTCATCCAGAATTCTTTTCCCCTGTCTCCTTGTTGCTATCCTCTCTTTTCTGCCTGCCTCCTCCTCGTCATCCCTCCATCCTTCTCATAGATGAAGCGGAGGATGTCACCATGGGGAGCTGGCTTTGGAAGTGGGCGAAGGTTAGTCATTTAGCTCCGTGGTCGTCTGACCTCAACCCATCGGTCATTTAAAAAGAGAAACACGGGCCTGCATGTGTTGTATCAACTTATCAGACCTGTATTAATCAGATTAATCAGGCCAGCCTTGAAGCCTTTTTGCTCTTTGTTTGAAACAGAATGAAACTTCAACTTAAAGTTTGACATTTGGGAAATACAAATATTAAGAGATAAGTTTGATGCCGTGTGTGTGTGTGTGTGTGTGTGTGTGTGTCTGTACGTGTAGAGCTAATCAAGCTTAGCTAAAACAGGAAGCAGACAAAAGTTATCTCTGTCTGAAGTCTAAAATTGTGAAGAAGAAAAAAAGAAATGACTAAACTTGACTTGTTTACAGGCTGAATTCAACCATGTCAATATTTTATCCTGTGACTATTATAGTATGTCACCTGTTTATTGAACATGGAGTCCTGTGCTGGTGTTGTTGAGTGTTTAGGCTCGTTTCCCTTTCCTCCCTGACACTTCATTGTTTCCTGACTTCATATCATAGACAACATACTACATGGTTGTGTATCTGTATCTGTTTCCTTGTTTCCCTACATGCTCTGTGTGTGTGTGTGTGTGTGTGTGTGTGTGTGTGTGTGTGTGTGTGTGTGTGTGTGTGTGTGTGTGTGTGTGTGTGTGTGTGTGTGTGTGTGTGTGTGTGTGTGTGTGTGTGTGTGTGAACCTTTAGATAGTGTCTTCCTGTGGCATCAGACAGGAAATGGATCAGTCCAGCTCTATCAGCTCTCAGCAGCATCAGCATTTGTCTTTGTTTATGGTCATCATATCATCCGAGCATGAAAATGATTCAATAACTATCATTTCTAGTTTATTAAAGAGTTCTGTTGCTGTTTCTGCAGTTGTTTCTGTCCCTGCTGAATGAGGAAGGTGGCGGCGATGAAGATTCTCATGACCTGAAGAAGGGTTAGGATGTTGATATTAACTAATGGTTTTGCAGTGGTAATACTGACGAAAGCCCGTCAGCATGTCAACAAACCCTCTGGAATTTTCCATTTGTTTCTATAATACAAACTCACTGTAAACACAGTTGACAAGATGTTCTCCAGCTGCTTCTTTAAGGGAGAGAGAGAGCATGGTAGGAAATATGGAAAACATGGAGCCATAAACCGAATCACATCATCATGTTTTTCAACAGCAGGCAGAGTTTGCTCAAGTGTCATGGACCAGGGGCTGTTGACATCAGGGATTAGTAGTTCTAATTAATTTATCCAGTACTTTAAAAACTTTGTATCCACTTTGTCTTCTCAATTAGCTTATTCATGGACAGTTTAATAAGCCAGGAAAACATTGGTATTCTCTCTTCACTTCAATTTCTGTGTCATTTTCACATATTTTCTACCGTATCCAGACAAGTGCGTAACAGTAGCCTCCAAAAATGAATTTAATTTACTATTATGAAATGGTTGTAATTCATTTATTTATTTTGTTCATTAGACTGAGACAGATAATGAGGGTCTAGATGCAGAGGAAATAAAGTTCAGCTTCTGTTTCCGCAAGTAAGAAAACAAACAAAGCATTAATGGATTTAAGATATATATTTTCTTTTAGGGAATGTGATGACTAACCTTAATAGTTCTAGTAATGTAATACACATTTTTCATTTCATTTCATTAGTTCAATCGTGTTTTCTGTAAATGAATTATGAATTTTTACAGGTATTTTTATTATTTAAAGTGTGTCTGTAGAATATGGCTCTATTGCCATTAAAATCTTGCAGAGCTTGACATGCAAAATTAACAATTAACACGCTCATGTTAGCTCAATGAGCATGTTAGCTCATGCTCTTGTTAGCAGTGGAAATGTTAACATGCTGATGTTCAGCAGGTATAAACATCTTAGATTAGCTCATCAGCATGCTAACATTTAATTAGCACTAAACACAAAGTACAATCAACATTACACTTCACGTTTGGAGACCATGAATGTCTGTGCAAGATGTCATGGTAGTACATCCAATAGTTGGTGAGATATTTCCAAAGTGATGGACAGATCGACCAATCAACATGAGAAGAAGAAATTACATCCTGTTATTAAAGCCGGTGTAATCTAAGGCAGACAGGCCTTGTTTGGTTGCTCTCACTGATCTTTTGACACGTCTCCACTCTATGTGGTATTGTGCTGGTTGTGGTATTGATTTTAACACACATCTGGAGGCTGGTTTAAGATCACTGTCACATGTTCATTGATTCTGTGAAAATGACTGCATCAAATTAATGATGTTATAGCCACAGTTATTCTGAGATATCATTTTTAGTGAAACCAGATCAGTAACGACTCCACTTCCAACCAAACTGCACAGGAAATCTAGTGGAACAGCTAATTAGATTTGACAGTAGAATAGGGAGTCATCTAAAACTTTATGAATTATGTTTCCTCTGTGTGAGAGAGCAGCTAACTGAATCAACATGCTGGAGTCGAACTCGCATGGCCTCCAACTTCCTGTCTGCTGGAGACTAACAGTGAAATAAAGTGAAAAGTGTGATTAAAGAAATACGAGGGGTTTGCAGTGACAGTTACTTTTAAATATTACAATACTGAAAAGTACTATTGTCTCATGCAGTAAAGTTAATTCCCTCCATGCACAACTTGAGCAATAAAAAGACATCAGTTTGTAATGTGATTTCATGTCTGTTTGGGCCTGTGTTATGGGGTTGCTGGGCATCTGTTGGTCCAGATGTATACAGGATATTTCAGCAGACAGAAGTGGATGGCAAAGCAGAACAGAGCACTGTTAGTATAAATGAGATGCCTCTGTAGAGACTGATTGGATTTTAGAGAGGGATTTGACTGGAGTTTGGATTTATAGATGGACTTAAGTGTGACATAACATAAAGTTTAAATACACACAGTTTAAGACACACTACAGTACATATGTTGAGCTTTGAAGGAATGAAAAAATAGATCAGTGCATTTCGGAGTTTATCCAACAATCGTTTCAGGTGAATTTACAGAGCAGTGGTTTGTTATACACGATTATGTAATCCTCCTTTGCAACCTGCTGAGTTTAGAAGTCATGACTCTCCCAACTGGGACTTTAATCCCATTGTAATCCAGCAAACCTGGTCTCATTTCAATTTGTCTGCCTTATGAGCAATATAAGGAGATTAAGATAAATACAAACACCAAATTAAAGAAACGAGGGGATGTTATGGAGGGAAAATGTGTTCTCTAATTACTAATTTGTGCTTTTGATTTACTTATTTGTTTGCACAGATGATTGGTTTGCTTTCTATTTAATAAGGTTTTTGGTCTGAGACACCCTCTTTGTCCCCATCTCTCACACAGGACAACATGTGAACATCAGACATTTGTCCACATTCCAGCTCTGATTCCAAGACCACTCAGACCTCTCCTACAGTCACTTAGTAGATTCACATGTCACTGAATAGTGCATTTATTCATATGAATTATGATACCAGCCCTCACACAGTAGCAGAACACAGCAGCTGAAGCTTCAGTCATTATTTGTGATAATTAGATCACTGTGACAGGATCAGTCAGGACCTAATGGTAAAACATGTACTTTTCTCACATCAGACATGTTTATCCAGTCAAATCTTTTAAAAGAAAAAACAGTCCTTGCAGTTTTACCAAATTCTAAATTATTGATTGATTCCAAGGAAACTGCTAAGTTTATCAATGAGTTAAAAGTTCCCCGATTTTTGAAGGTATACACGTTGTGAGGGAAGCATGAGCGATCTCCCTCACCTTGACCTTTTTGGATTTTATCAGTGTGTAAACAGTATCAGTCCCAGTAGACATGTGATTATTATATGACAGCACATATTTTAAGGAACAGCTGCTCATCAGTGTCCCTCCCTGTCTCACAGCAGTGACAGTGCTGCCATGGAATCAGGACCTCCAGATGTGATGGCCAATCAAGAGCCTGCTGAGGTGGTGGAAGAGTGCCAAGGTAACAATTTCATTACATGGTCAAAAGCTTGATGTGATTTCAGTGAAGAAAGGTCTGCATGTTTAATAATGTGTAAAATAATGCATCCAAACAAATATTCTTTGGAGGCCATCCAGTGTGTGCAGTGTGTGTCATTTATTTATGGCTCAATCAATTCAATTGTCATCTTATTTTATTTTCCACAATCATAAAAATCAGCTTATTTGGAGCTTCATTGGACCCTTTGTCACCTTTACTCTCCCCAGGTTTTCATTTGACACAAAGCCTCTGACTAATGTCACCACATCCACATAAAGTTTATTCAATCACACAGCTTACTGTGATTATTTGCAAAAAGCACTATTTTTAGTGTTAGATCCATGCCTCTGGAAACATTCAATCTGCTCATGAAACACTGTCAAGTTTATATTTAGGTCAAATTTTAACTATTCAATCATTGTCATATGTAAAAGTCATATGCAGAGAAACAGACATGAAACATCTGTAATACTGTACAAATACAAAACAAGTAATTACTTTCCTTTTGGCTTTTATTTTGGCAGCTCGTTACAGCAGCAAGTAACTGAAAATGAAAACTTAGATACACAGAAATCCTTTATGTTGAAGATCTAGACTACCCTCTACGAAGTACACTCATCTGCATTCAAGCTAGTGTTGAAAGGTTTTACACCAAACTACCTGAAGTATATCTATATCTTTATATATAATATAAATCTCCAGGGTCTCACTTAGTAGGAATAAAAGTGGAAGACTTAATAAAGAAGTGTCTGCAGGCTCTGTGAAGTCACAATAGTTTCTCAGAAATAGCTCACATAGAATGAAAACAACCATCATTCTCAGTGGGATGGATATATTGGGAAGCAAGTGAACATTTTGTCTTTGAAGTTGATGTGTTGGAAACAGGAAGAACGTTCAAGCATTAGGATCTGAGTGACTTTCACAAGCGCCATATTGTGATGACCAGACGACTGAATCAGAGCAGCTCCAAAACTGCAGGTCTTGTTGGGTGTTCCTGGTCTGCAATGCTTATTGTCTAAGGAGGGAGAACCAGTGAACCTGCGACAGGGTTGCGGCTGCACAAGGCCCATTGATGCATGTGGGGAGCAAAAGCTAGCCTGTGTTGTCCGATCCCACAGAAGAGCTCCTGTAGGACTAATTGGTGGCAAAACTTGAAGCTGTTTCTGATAGACAGGTGTCAGAACACACAGAGCATCGTAGCTCGCTGCATACGGGGTCAGCATAAACATTATAAAGGCGTAATGAGGGGGTCAGTGTTCCACCTCCTATGATGGAAAGGAATAGTTTGTATAAACAGAGTGTAGCTGGCGAGGCGATAGGACAGAGGGGAAAGATTCAAACAGGAGAAGAACAAAATCTGATCAAACTAAAAATAAACTAAAATGAGATATTATAGTGACAACGTGTTCTATTTAGTTATACAGCCCCTTCATCTTCTCTCCTCCTCCTCATCTTTCTCTTCCTCTCCTCCTTGACCCTCCTCACCTGGCAGTAGAAAACTTCATGACACAGAACTGCAGCTGTCCTGACAGTGAACACATCCTGATCCTAAAACAATGTAGAATTCTTAGATTCCTGTCAGTCCATGACACTGTTCCTTCTTATCGTGTAACCTGAGGTCTCCTCTGCCTAATACTGGCGTTAGACCAGCTTTAAATTCCCATGATGCTATTTTGATTGTGTGCGTGCAGTGGTGTTTCTAACTCAGAGTGTATATTGTTAAAGAACGATATCTTAGACCCACAAAGGCCATAAAGCTCCGCTGACCTTCCATTGAAGCCGTGGCCTTTTTCAACTCGGAGTGCAAACCTTTAACTTAATTGTGTATTGTGCCTAAAATAGCCCAATAAATAGCGCTGTCCGCTGGTGTTTCCCCCTGATCTTTCATCTTGGCAGTGGAGAGAGGCCTCTGAAGAATCACTTAAAGCAGGCTGGAAGCTCCTCTAGTAAATGTATCTGTTCACTACAAGGTCCAAGACAGTAGAGAGGAGATTTTGCAGCCAGGATTTCTTCTCAGAAATCAGATGAAAATGACATCCTGTTCTCTGTATTAGTTTGACAGGTGCTATATTTAGCACTATGTGCAGAAAAGACGGTTCGTGACCGCAGCTTGATTTTGACTTGTGTTAGTGTCTGTGGTGTCTCATCAAATTTAACAATAACATGCACACAATCTCAAAAGGAAAGAAATATAATCATATGTATGCATCATAGAAAATGTCTGTATGATAAAAAATTAGAATCCAAATCATTTTTGTAACGTGACCTAGAAATGTTAAGCTGTTGGCCCCAGAACCAGGTTTGGATTCCAGACATTTTTCATCTGTGGTTTTAGCTCCAACCAGAAAACATATTTTAGGAGAAAGGAAGGAATCCTGAAGGATTTTCCAGGGTGAAGGACAGAAATGACACAGCAAGTATATGAAGAATGAGTCTATTTCAAGGCTAAAGTATTTTTATTGCTCCATAACATGAATTCTGAAATACACACAGTTGTATGCACAGATCAGTTGTTACTGGTTTTCTTCCAGCTCCTCTGTTGTTCATAGTCCCTTTATTCTATGTCCCGTCTCTGAGGAGTATTATATCCATGTATTGGGATAGTATATCATGTATTCAAGGAGACATTATTGGATATACTGTCAGAAGTTTTTGTAAAAAACATGATGTGTCTGTGATGAGTGTTTTTGTGACTTTTGTCTGTATTGAAATGCTCATAACAACCCCTGCTCAGGTTAGAGGTGACATCATTACTCTGTCATTACGCAGTGTTTGGTTCTGTGAAGCTATATTGTTGACAATCTATAGCACTGATGGACGGTAGATGCTAATTATTCTGTAACTATATTTAAATGAGAACTCCACCAAATTAGTATAACACCCGTTTAACATTGCTGAACCACCGTAGGGGATAAAAATCCAAATTGATGGAACAGAAGCAGAAGTCTGGTGTTTTTATGGCCCCACCAAAGGGGTCATAAAGGGTTCACTGGTCTGTCCACGTCTACTCAAATACTGATGGGCAGAATTCAATGAAATTTCACACAGGCTTTGTAGGGACCCTAAAAGTGTGCATCTCATAATTGGTTTCTTCAAATTACTCACACCTTTATTCACATTTGAATAATTTTTATGTCGTTTTGCTTTTATTCTGCTATGATAGAGGTTATGGTTTATCCGCATCAGCACAAATTGAGTTTTTCTAGTAGTGGAAACTGGAAAAACTGGACAATTAGTGGCAAATTTACACCCTTGGGCATCTGGGTCCAACTTTTTTTATTTTTTTTTTATTCCATGCTTATGTAGCATTGAGTAGCTAGCCACAAGTAGAGACGAGGAGTAGGCTACAGAGGTCAAAGGTAAACTCACTTCTTTCTACGCACTCTGTGATTTTTGTCAAAACTCTTCAGCCTAAATCGACTTTGAATCAACAAATCAAGCAACAATCAAGCAAAGACCAGCTGTCACGTTTATTTTAATGTTTGATCGGTGGGTCCCTCACTTTTCTAAAAACAGAAATGTTTCTAAAGCCCGTTGGATAGATTTCCATGAAATTGTACAGACTTGACTTTGCTTTAGTGTTACCAGCAGGTCAAAGTTCTTCCACAGTACCTGCTAAACTAATGACATTCCCAGTAGAATACTGGAGTTAGCATTAAACATAAAGCATAATTATGTGCTTATTGTTGCCTCCACTGTCACAAAGACAACCGGATGTTTTACGTTTCCCTCTGTTTTACTTGCCAGTTTAAGTCTAGCCTCACACAGCAGAGAGCATCCAGCATGGCTGTAGACTCTTATTGGCCAATAAGACAGTCATGGGGCATAAACACCAGAATGGGCTGTGTCAGATCAGGCACCAACCAGACATGGAATTTACTGAGGACGTCCAGTTTGAGGAACAGATCTATGAGTCTAAACAGTCAAAATACAGGTATCTGCTGGGACTCTGCAGCCTCTCACCAGATAATGCAGAGTTGCATTCTTGTGACAGTACTGAAGCAGTTTGTAGCTGTTTAAGGGGTTATAAAAGCGTCGTCAACTGTGGTGTTAATGGAGGTGGACTCACTGGGGGGGAGGGTTTACAAGCACAAGAATGTGTCTTTATGTGGGTCTCTGTGTAAACGCACCTGAGCCTTTAAGGCCAACACAGGACTAATTGCTCAAACAAGAGTTCATATGAGGATTGTGTGTAATTTTCTCATTAATATGTAACAGTTCAATTAGCTGTAATGATTTACTGTGGTGCTGTCAGGAAAAGGTGAGAAGGGGTTAAAACCTGTGCCGGTACGTTTCTTTATTTCCATCCTGTCTCGTTTGTCTTTGCAGGCAAGAAGAAGTCCAAGTTCCAGACGTTTAAAAAATTCTTTACCAGGAAGAAGAGAAAGGAACCGCCAGCCGCAGGAGCAGACGGCGGGCTCAAAGCCAGCCAATCCAGCGACGATGTCAGCAAGACACCCGAAAACAACAAGCTTACTCGATCAGAGAAGGAGAAAGGCTCTGGGTAAGGTCAGACACATGTGTACATACTGAAGCACATGTTAAACTAGATGTTTGGTCAGTGGTTTATTTGTTTCGTGTTTCACTCGTCATCTTACTCATATGAGAGTAGAAAAGCCTTCAAAAGGACATTTAGTCCTTTATGGGACACTTTATGGGACACTTAAACCCAAACTAATCCTGTTGTTTTTAGCTTAGCTGACAAAAGCTGATGAAATGAATCCAGTAATATATATCACCATATCACCTATAGTTTTTAAAAGTATTTAATTTCTCCACAATATGTTGGTGTTCCCTTGTATATTTAAATAATATCTCCCCATGTGTCAAAGGAACAGAGATAATTTAAGAAAGGAAGATAATGTTTTCACATCCATCTCCTGTTCTTCCTTGGTTGCGGCTCATGGTTTCCTGTTTTCAGAAATAGTAGAGGAATGTGTCTTCCTGTGGTCAGTCTTGATTTCCTTTGTTTTTTTTCCAAGCTGTGCCACTTTCTGCCCCGTCTACTCTTTTCCTCCTGATGTCAAAGGTCACATCTGCTCAAATTTCATCGGAGCAATCAGAGCTGCACAATATGAAATTTCAGGATTGACTTTGCATCGTGACGATGTGCAGTATTCACATTACAGGACATGCAAGTTAGAAAAAAAACTCAAACACATCATCTTAAAACTGTTTGGTTGCTTTATACACTAAGTGTCTAATTTTCCAGGACTAATCTACAAGAAAAGTCAGTTTATCTTTTAAGACTGTTTATCTTCCACCAAAATAACATAATGACGGCACAATTGTCCATAAGTAACGTTTATAATAATGATGTTTTTTGGGGTGTGTTTAGCTCAGTCAGTAGAGCGTACATCCCACATATCAAGGTCCTATATAGCAAGCTTTGATTCTGCCTGTAGCCCTTTGCTGCATGTCTTCCCCCGAACTCTTTCCCTCTCGCATTTCCCTGTCATCCCTTCAACTGTCCCTGTCCATTAAAGGCTAAAATGCCAACAAAAAAAAAACCTATAAAAAAGAAACATGTTTTTCTGAAACACTTCTCCACCTATTCTCTCTGCTCTTATCAATGCTGGTGTCAGAGTCACATATGTTTGCTTTGTTAGACAGTGAAAGACTTTAAAAGTATCCAAAATTATGAGAATTATTAACTTAACTCTGTATACAGTATATTGCAGAAAAAAGCACTGGTTTTTCATATTTGTTTATATTTTTTACCTCAACATTCAGTTCTTATTTTGTTTGTTTTGTTTGACAATCTGTGAAGCATCACTTTCCTGCTTTGTTTATTTCTTCCTCTTCCTGTTTCCCAAAGGTCAAAGATCAGCCTGGGCAGCAAGGCCTTGTCACATGACTCTGTCTTCGTTTCGGACTCATCTGATGCCAACGAGGCTTTGGGGGCGTCTCAGGACAGCATTCATGGCAAAGTGAAATCACTGCAGGTAAATACATGTAAAATACCATACTGAGGATGGAGTAGTGCTGTAGTGTCTGCCTGTGTAGACAGGCAAGAGGAAAGAGGATTTGGCTGCAGGCTAATAAGGAATCATAAACGGATAATCACAATCTGCCCATTTATGAGAAAGGACTGTGCTGTTCTCTGCTGTCATAAGCTGTAGTTATTAATTAATGAGTTAATAGGGAGAGACAGAATGGTACCAGCTGATCTGCTGTATATTTAGTCAGACAGGCAGAGCTGATGTGTATCACAAAGAGAGGTTATAACTGTCAAAGCAAAATAAAGGACTGCATGATGGAAAGAAAAGCAGACAGACAGAACAAGTGTCTGTCACAACAACAGGCTAAAATAGGAAGGCATGACAGACAGAATGACCTCCAGATAAACTGCTCCACTAAGCTCCCTACAGCGGAGAATTCAACTACATCTTAAGTGGATTTGCTAAAAAGGAAACTTTCTCCACGAGCCAAAACACAGAGGCGGTGTTTAGCTTGGATCTGTTTATAGTGAGACGCAATCAAACAGTGTGTGCGAGAGGCCAACACACAAAACAACACGGGTTAGAATAAGAATAAGAATGTCACCAGCAAAACTCTGCAGGTTAGACAGAAATGAGACTTTAAGAAGAAAGTAAACCTATTTGTTAAAGTGAATTTACTGTGGAATACAATCTGATGATGTCGTCCTCACTGTGAGCTGGGCTGCCTGTTTGTTAAGCAGACTGAGGCTGTTCCAGCGCATCATCAATACAATATAATGCACAGTGCAATACTGTAAAGTGTCTGTAACAAGGTGGTCACTGTATGATAATAACCTTGGTGGGAGTTTGTCCTATAGATACACCAAATACGGTCGCAAAATATCTGAATTAATTCCCTTTTTTCCTCAGTTTATTTATATCGATTGTATTGTAGAATCATATTTTGTTTACATTGTGTCTCCATACAAAGCTACTTCTCAGCTGTCTTTGTGGTGCCAAGATATAATTCTGATGTACCAAATCACATCATTTTTGTAATTCATAAAAATCATTACCTAATAAACCCCATCTAATTGTAACTGTGTTGGGATTTGCCATCAGAATCATCAGAATCAGAATGATCTTTATTGTCACTATACTCAGGTACATTGAAATTTCACTCAGCATCTCTCCTATGAGCCCCAGAAAGCCGCAATAAAATGTTTTAAAGAGTGACACCTGTGCAGGTACACATTTCTGTTAAATTCAGTCAAATTTACAAATGTATACAGAGGTTGGTGACAATGCCTGAGGTTAGGGTTAGGTGTGCTTGTGTGTCCATGCTAACAGATTTCCTAGCATATCCTGTAATAGTTAAAATACTCACTGAACAATATCATTTATATAAATGGGCAACACAGAGTTAAAAAGAGACAAGAATAACAAAAATTCTTATCTCTATCTTTTCAAAATGTTAGTGCGTTTGTTGTTTTTGGTGGTCACAGATCAGCCTCATACTCAGATTATTAACATTTTATGAAAAGCTCCATTCAAGTCATTTTCATGTGTAATTATCTCACAAGAGAAATATAAAGATACGTCTGTAACACAAAATGCAGTGCTTTACAATTACATTCATAAAATTAGCATTTCATTGTACACTTCACAAAGTAACCTACATACATATTTATATAATACATTATAGTTTTCCACTTTTGAATGCATTTAAAAGTATTGAAGTAGAGAGACGGTACAGTATTTGACATTGATTGTTCCTTCCCACATCATTCAAGGAATGTCCTCTGCCTGGGTACGGCAACACCACATGGACAAATCACTGCAGTGCACCATAGTACATGAACCGGTATTGATATTAATGGATATTTGTTATGTTTACTTATGATTGTGATTACATTTGCTAATGATTATTTTGGATAGCGATTTGTGTTTGCATCTGGCAGCAGAGCAAATGATTTTATTCATATTTTTAATTTCAATACAATGGGGGGCATTTTGAGCACATTTAAAAATGGGAGGGGATGTGTCCCCCTCATATGTAACATATATTACCATAACCGCCTTGAAATATATTAATATATACACAATATTAGCATATTTTATGTACCATCCAGTTGAGCAACACAGCTGCTAATGGCGAGATAAGCTGCAGTTTGTCCATGTTACAGAGTTACTGTGACAAAGATGAAATACTAACATCAAAAACTTCAGCGTCTTGTCTTTCTGTTGTGTCAGCGTCCAGCCTGGCTAAAGAAAAGCTGTGTTGTCCAGTGTTTGCTCTGCACCCTAGTAAATGATTCCTTGAGTTACACACAACTGGCAGATAACAAACCTGTTAGTTTCTGTGATACCTACCCCACCCCCCATACACATTAGGCCAAAAACACCATCTCTCATCATTTCCAGCTTCCTCACTTCCTGTTACTAACAATTGTCAGACTGTAAAGGCAGTCAAACACAAAAATGCATACAAATTAGGCTCCCATCTCTAAGTATCTAAACACACATAAAAGGTGATGCACTCTTTTACTTCCTGCTGCAATATCTTCCCGTGTGGCCACGTCCTCAGGGTTTTGATTCTTATTCTTATTCATATATTTAATCCCAACATCCATGACACATACCTGCAAAGTCAAGTTTTTAAATGTTGTTTTTCTGCAGCTCCAGCTAAAGCAGGCCATCAGACTGGGCTCTCCTCCATCCCTCATGTGTGTGAAGAGAACAGAAGATGCAGGAACCATGTCTGAGGATGACGGCCTGCCCTGCAGTCCACCTGAATACACAACACCTCACACATCCATGGTAGCAGATATTGTTAGATAGCATCCCGCTCTGTAGTCCACCTGAATGCTATGTGCTGCAGACAGCGATGCTAACACTTATTCTTTTCCCTCTGTCCACGTCTGCATCTGTCAGAATAAGGGTCAGAGGAACAGCTCCATCAGTCTGGAGGGAGTAGACAGTGATGACGACCAGGTAAACCTGCTCAGCGTTGCCCTCCATTTAAAATTGTTGCACAGACGGTAATAACAAAGTTTAGAAATCGATGCTGCATCATCTTTTTTTTAATCCACACATTCTCCTTTCTCATGCTTTACCTACATTACCCAGACTGCAAGGGTTGCAAAGCTAGTAACATCTTATGTCCTCAAGCCTCAGGAACAAACTTCAGAGGACTTCATATTTTTTTGTCACATAGCAACAGAAGAACTCCATTACAAGCTGACAAACCGCTGTGAAAGCAAGCAAATGTCACGTTAGCATGGAGTCATGTGACTGATGCAAATCCAATATTCACTCTCCACTTGTCTCCGTTTCGTTCACACTAGTCTTTTGGGAAATATTTGGCTCTAAGGAATGATCGCTGATCGCTAACCTAGATGCTAAAAAGCTCTACTGACCTGCAAAGTTTGATTCTCTGTTAGTTAACAAATTTACTGACGATGCCCCGTCCACAATTCAGCCTTAAATCACTGGACAGCCAAACAGCCATTCAAGTCCTTTTCTTTTCTATGATATGAAATGTTTAAAGGCCGGGAGGAAGCTTCAGGCTGACTGTAACATTTCTTTTCATGTGACTGCGATGGTAAAAACATCTCATGATCCAATCTAATGACAAAAACACCACTCTTACTTCTTAATAGAGGCATCCTTCATGAAAATGTAACTTTTTCTCTATTTTGAGCCTTTTCCCCTCTTGTATCAGTTTCTTAATCAACCATTCTGTCGTCCGTTTCTCTCTGTTTACAGTATGAATGTTTGTGCCATTTGAAATGTCAAATATCCTCCATTATTGCACTTAATTAAATTGTCATTTTAAAAAAATCGCTGCAATAAGTATTTTACATTTGGACAGACAGGAGTGCCAGTTTGTGATAAGACAAACGTCCTAAAAACCTCAACTATCCCTTATGTCCCGCTGGTTATAATGTGGTTTTGAAAGCACAGTCAGCAAAGTATGACAAATGACTATTTAATCATAGTGCTGCTTTAGCAATTTCAGCTGGGTTTTTCTGCTGGGCTTTGGCCAGTCGTTTCCCCACTGAAAAGAACCACAAATGGACATTTATGAAGACGTGCACATAGAAATGTGAAAATATCCCTTCTTAGAATGCATTCCTCAAACAGGAATACAGTCAAGGACGAGTGAACTGCTGCCGCATTGGCTCCTTTCAATTCACTGAGAATTCAGCAAACTTCACGAAGACTTTGAGATTTTTTTATTTGTATGCTTAAATTGAACTTCACTGCAGCGCTAACAGTTTTGAGCAAGAAAACGTGTCAGTATCAATCTGGAATGAGGACGTATACTTGGATCTTAGTCAGGCTGTCTGTATTTTTACTCTAAACTAGAAAGAGGGCTGGCTTGTCATTTGTGTTGAAATATTCAGGATAAAAGGAGTAACTTTCAACTCGGTGTTGAAGCTGCATTAATCAATATTCTAATGTGGTTGACTGTATGTAATGTGAGAGGCGCTGCTCGCAGCCATGAAGTCAGAGAATTATAAACCGGTTCCTTCCCTCAGCTCGGAGGAGCGATTTAGTGTCTTCAGCTCGTGCTTCTATTCCTTTTCTGACCCAAAGGTTTTCTCTCGCTCTCACCGCTCTCAGTAGGTTTCCACTGAAGAGGCTCTGTTAAACCACTGGACAATACCCGCTCACCACTAAACAGCACACAAAGTGAGCTGGTGAACTTTGTGGAGGATTTAGCGGCGAAAGAGACAGATTTCATAAAGGCGAGAAAAGATCCAGACCTAAATGTCAGAATGGATTTAAGTTCTTTAAGTTGCTTTGCAAATAAGACTACATGCCTGCTGCTCGTGTAAACAGACAAACAACAACAAAAATCTATTCCTGCAGGTTTAAGGAGACGGTACAGATGCTTTAATTGAGAGTCATGTTCAATTTATAAGACTACGGATGGAGTAACAGAAAGAAGCAACAAGTGTTCAGCTTAAGAAAACTTCCATTACTTCTTATGTGACTGAAACTCAAATATTATTTCTTCCTCCTGTCTGTTATTCAGTCGTGGCATTTTTTTTTCATTCTGCTGTGAATTATGTATTTAAAGTTTAGAGATAAAAAAAAAATATTATAATTGTAGCTCTTGAAGCAGATTAGCACGTTTGATAATGTGGCTGTAGCTATTTTAGGTTGGTTTTTTTATTCCCATGGTTGAATGCACTTATTGTAAAAGTGCTCTGAATGAAAGCTACAGCTAATTAAAAGTTAAAAGAAGAAGATCTGAGGATGTCCTGCAGCTGTGGTTCATACAGTGAGATACACAGAAGCATGCTGTATCTGTAGCACAGTTAATATGTTAAATATGCTGTCATGTGCTTTGAGTGTGATGCTTCAGATGAACCTCAGGGTGTGTGTCTGTTGGTGGTGTGTGTGTGTGTGTGTGTGTGTGTGTGTGTGTGTGTGTGTGTGTGTGTGTGTGTGTGTGTGTGTGTGTGTGTGTGTGTGTGTGTGTGTGTGTGTGTGTGTGTGTGTGTGTGTGTGTGTGTGTGTGTGTGTGTGTGTGTGTGTGTGTGTGTGTGTGTGTGTGTGTGTGTGTGTGTGTGTGTGTGTGTGTGTGTGTGTGTGTGTGTGTGTGTTGGTGGGTGTGGTCTGAACCAACCCTGAAGCTGCTCTTCAAACCTTAAATGGAAGTCTGCTACTGGACCTCTTCTTCCTCTGTTTTCTGGATGTCTCATTCTCTCTGTCTGACCTTCTTTCTCTCTCGTCCTGATAGCATATAGTACATGTTATTCTACTGACCCTGTGTGTGTGTGTGTGTGTGTGTGTGTGTGTGTGTGTGTGTGTGTGTGTGTGTGTGTGTGTGTGTGTGTGTGTGTGTGTGTGTGTGTGTGTGTGTGTGTGTGTGTGTGGGTGGGTTTGTGTGTGTGTACAGATTGCATTCCAATGGTTTCTCAGGCAGTCTGTGTGTCTGCTTGTAGTTACAGTGTTTAAATTCTGCCTCAACCTGCCCATCTCTCTCTTCTATCACACACACACACACAAAAACACAGATAACAGCTGTGATCATATTCCTCCGAATGTTACGAAAAGCTGTGTCTCAATTCAGGGGCCGCATCTTTTGAAGGACGCAGAAAGCGAGGCCGTCGTAGACCGCTGAGGCCGCTGTCAAATGAGACGGTCTGGTCTACGGAGAACGTCCTGTTTACGGCCCCTTTTACACAGATCCTGCCGTAACTAGCCTTGCGTCACAAAGCGCCCCTCCTGTCTTCTAGCAACATTGACAGCTGGAGTTGATAGTAGTTGTAGTTAAAGTAGTTATAATAAAAGCTGTGGTGTTGTAGTAGTAATAGTACTACAGTTTGTTGTTGTGTGTCATCTGAAATGGTACTTCGTTCGCACTTTTGTTTATATGTTGCTGTTGTTCTGTGACGTCACCATCGGTTCCCCGGCCGTAATTTTCACAAGCTTGATAAGTCTCCTAAGCCCCTCCCCTTCCCATTACGTGGCAAAGATGGCGATCATTGAGGGTGAGAAGTGTCCAAAGTTCCACTCTAAATTCTTGGGCCGTTTTGGGTGTTCCATCCGGGTCTCATGGTATTCTGCATTTTGGCACACTTAGTAGTGTGAACACACTTATACACTCAGACTGGCCAAGTCGAGTATGGAAGTATGTGATTTGGGACGCAGCAAGATTCTTTCAGTCTGTCTATGAGTCTTAATTGCAATCAGTTCACACAGATCTTTAAGACGTACAAAGAAAGAACAACATGCATTTTCCTCAATGACTACTACTACTGGTATCTAGCTGTGCAGTAAAGTCTGCGTTCATTTGCTCTAAAATGTTGGAGCTGATTTGAGCGAATTGTGGAACTCAAAGCATCAAAAATGAAATCTAGTAAACTTAAACTTAAAAGCAGGGAATCTTTAGTCTCTGTTACTAAGGGTAAGACCTCAGTGTCACCTGAAACTGTCATGGCACTCCTTTAATCAGCCAAGTGTTAAAAATATGTTCTGTTTTGGTATTTGTTGGTGGGTTAATAGATGTGATGGGGGGAGAGAGAGAGAGGATGCCTCTCCACTGATGACAAGAGTAAGAGAGTTGCTCCTGCAGATAAGGACAGCTAATATTTATACAGCTGGGCCCTCTCTCTCTCTCTCTCTCTCTCTCTCTCTCTCTCTCTCTCTCTCTCTCGCTCCATGTCTTTGTTTGTCTAGCTCTATTTCCTCCATCACTTTAGCAAAAATCCATGTTTTATGGTATCAACACTCTCTGCTCCTTCATCTCTAAAGCTAGTCTGTTTCTCAAAGCCAGGAGAAGACGAAGAGCGTTCACTGAAATCTGTGACATCAGCAGCTCTGTCTGGACAGAAACTGTGAATACAGCAGCATGCGGATACTATTTTCCTCTCACATGGGTGCACAACATTTTGTAAATGTTACCCCTCCTGGGGTGTCTCCAGATGACATCACAGCCTCTAGTGTGTGTCGGTTTGATTCCAGTGTTAGTGAGGAGTTATTCTAAGCATTCTCAAACGTAAGAGGGGTATTTCCTTTCCTTGTTAATAAGTTATTTGTGAAACTCATCTGTCTCTCTCTCTCTTCCCAGCTGCCCCATTCTGCCTCCAGTAGAGCAGTGAGCCCCCTGGTGGTTCCTGGGGACTTCAGCCAGCCGGCCAGTCCCTTCGGCTGTCTGGATAACTCTGCTGCCAGACACAAGCTGGGTCTGAGATATAAAGCCTGCAATAAGAGAAAACCTATCAGTGTAAGACATTCAGACACATACAAACACACTGACGTGAGGACACACTTTTTAACACTCCCATTACATGTGATCATTCTGGTGCTCTTATTTAATAGTTGTCTATTTGCCAAACAACTGTGATCGATACTGTAGGTTAAAGTTGAACCAGCATGTTGGTAACACTATGAGGACCACATCTATAATGCATTATGAGGACATTCGTAATGAATTCTAATGGATTCATGAGGTTTATAATTACGCTCCGAAGCACGTATAATGCTTCCTGATGCATTATATCATCAGTATAGATTGAACTTATGATATTTTACAAGTTCAGGGGTCTTATGGATGCTCTAGACCACGGGTTCCCAAAGTGGGGGTCGTGAGACACCAATGAAGGGTTTGGGAGACAGAAATGAAGTAGAATTTAAAACTGATTAGAAATAGTCTATTTTAGCCATACAGTAATTGTTACAAAAGATAAATGGTAGTTAAATTTAAAGTCTGTGTTGTCGTTTGGATGTGTTTGTATGAGCCTATTAGAGCGTGTGCACTTCATGTTTAGATGCTTCAACCACCTCCAGAGATAGTGGGGTTCACCCTTATTTTGGGAGTCTGGGGTGAAAAATTTTGGGAAATTTTCTCAGATTGTCATCCACGTGCAAATTGTTATAATTTCCAACAATTACTTACCATCAATATTTGTTGTTCATTTTTACTGTTGTGGAGCTGATGTCTGTTTGCATGCTATAAATGATGTCATAGTTGAACTGTACTTGAAATTGACTGCAAGTGAACAGCACTATTGATGATCATTTTGTGAAGTGACCAAAACTAAATTCCTTCTGTATTTTTTAATTTTACATATATTTGAAAGACTGATTGATTTGTAGAACACTTAACATTCTGTCATCTTAGCACCATAAAGTCACGTGACTTTACTGTCAGTACTGCTGTCAGTGAGTGCCTCAGCTCTGGTATCAGTCTGTCATTACAGTGTTATAGTACTGGAGATTATGGAATGAGATTGTACATGTTTTAAAGTATGTAATATAATATTAACCTATTAAATGACATATTTCCTGTGGACCTAGTCTGGGTCTTGCTGCTACACCAGAATTTAGGGTTCTGCTATCTGTCACATCCCACTTTAACCCCTGAGTATAGTGTAGGCAGTCGTATTGTATTATAAGCCGCATCAGTCAGCTTCTAGTTTATAACAAGTCAAGAGCATCCATATGATCCTTGAACTAAAAAATAATTATAAGTCACATCTGTAATGTTTTATGACTGTTGATATGATGCATCATAAAGCTACGTGTGTTTTGAGAGGTGACCATAAAGCATTATGAATTCTGATTGAATGGCTTTAACCTTCATGCTCTGGTTTAAGGATTGTAACAAGATCCACATGACCATAGAGGGTATCATCATAAATGTCTTCTGTCCCTGCAGAGGCTGGACATGAAACCAGAGGGAGACTCTGTCATGGAGACTAGTATGAACACCTCCATAACAGACTCTTTGGAAGAACAACAGAAGACAACAGAAGGTGAGCACACTCTTTACACAGATCACATCTCTGACTTTCTTATATTATCAGATTATGATATAGTCAGATTAAAATGCATAATAATGTAAATAATAATTTACACTTTCTTCATTGTCATAGTCAAACATGTAATTAAACTAAAAGCTCCACTGACAACAATTTACTCCCGAGTATAACGTCACCATAATAACAAATCATTGTCAAATTGAAATTGATGAAAATGAAATTGCTCTAATAGAAATGGCTTTTTCATGATCATTCTCATATTATTTAAAGACTTAAAACAGAGGCCTAGCAAAGTCCTACCACTATGAGAATGTCCAGTTTCAGTTTAAACTTCAGACATTCTTCAGAAATGCACTATTTATTTATTTTGATTTTGGCAAATTAGGCGTTTTCAAATCTGAAAATGAAAATTTGACTTTTGCATTTTGATTTTGTCGAACATTGTAACTCACACAAATCGGTAATGAAACTTTGATTTGGTTCAAGTATATTTAATACGTCGATACGCTTGCTGCTACGCTATCATATCATGTTGATCTCTGAGACCTTTGCTTCTGTCTGTCATCTAGTTGTAAGAGCGGATGAGCTGAAACCAAAGGTGGAGAGGGAAGACGAGGAGGAGGAGGAGCAACCACAGCATTCCAGAGAATCCCTGTTGAGAGATAAGGAGGAGGGAGAGGATGAGTCGGAAGCAGAGCAGGATGTTGTTCACAGCCCGGACTCTTCTTCTCCTCCTGAGCTGTGTCTTTCAGAGGAGGACGCCCCAGACGCCCACTCCCCGCCTTCCTCCAAAACCAGATCAAGAGCCTCCTCTCTGGGCAGTCCCAGGTAATTAGACACCATCCTCCGTATTCTTCTCCCTTTCTCTATTGTTTTCCCCGTCTATCTGTCTGACACATTGATATCTGCTTCTAGAGCCACACCAGAGCCCCCTACATGTCCAAAGGAGGAGTACCTGCTGGACCCTCTAGGCATTGATGAAAATGACTTGGGAGGAGAAAAGAAGGGAGAAGAAAGTCAAATCCAAGAAAAGGAAGAGGAGAGTTCCTTGTTAGAGGAGGTGCTGAGCTCCTTGAAGACCCCCCTAGTCTCCCCCTAGTCTCTTCCTCATTGGGCATGGAGACGGAGGCTGCTGTCCAGGAGATAGAGGAGGAGGTGACGGAAAAGGAAAGAGAAGCTGTGGAGGTAAAAGAGGAAGAAGAGGAGGAGGTGAAGGTTGAGGAGGCAGAGGTGGGGGAGCCTGTCAGTAACCAGGCTGCTCCTGTTGACTCCATCCGGATCGAAGAGGAAGAGATTGATGCATTGTGCATGAGTACTCCTTCCTGTCAGGATGTTGAAGAGGAGGAAGTTAAGGATAAGGAAGAAGAAGCATCAGAGGAGGAGGAAGAACTAGTGGTGGAACACTTCAGTGAACATGGTGTAAGTATCTTTGATTAATTTGTAATATTATGATTTTAAAAATCCGTTGCTTCATTTAACTTTCTACTAATCTATTTCTTCTGCTTCATGTCGAGGCTGGATTCATTCACAAAGAAACCCCACAGCACTTAAAGTCCTGCTGTTGGAAATCTGCAGTCAAAAACAAATTAGCAGTGTCAGTTGTGATATTTTAAAAAATGATATCGTCTTCACACGTTTGTCTACGCTGTCGCAGAAGGGAAGAGAGAATGGTACGACATCAGGTTAGATGCCAAAAAATGAATAAAGTGATGTGTTAGTAAAATGAGAGACAGTCAAGAGAACTCAACTTGAATTAACTTTATTTATATAGCATCTTTCATACAAACATGCAGACCAAATTGGAAAAAACTTAAACAGCGCAGACAGAACCCAACCACCCAAAAAACATAAAACTGACTGGAACTAGAAATTGCAAAGATAAAACTTTAAAATACCAAAATCAGTATAAAAAAAAGAAAAAGAAAAACGGGTAAAATATGTAACAATAAAAGATTAATAGTTGGCCATGAAGATTGTAATACTGATCCAAATGAAAAGCCAGATTTAAAGATAGGTCTGTAATTTCCTTATAAAAGTGTCATTCTAATATGAAGTGGCAGTAAGTTAGGAGCATAATAAGAGAACATTCTATCTGGTATAACTATGGAACACATAAGGAACATTTAAAAGAAAAGGGGAGTTGAAAAATTCCAGATGATGTTACATTGTCCAATGGAGGATGATTTTTTTTCATGCATGAACAAAATATTCCTCTTTCTTCCTTGAAGCTCTGTTCTTATTTTCCTCTCTTCTTTGTCTTTCAGCAAAAAGAGGAAGAGAAAAAGGAAGCAGAGGAGGTCGAACCGGAGGAACAAGATGACAGTCTTACAGGAAACACTGTCATGCAGGCAGAGGAAGAGGGGAAAGAAGAAGAGAGTGAGGTAGAGGAGGACGTAATGGAGCTGGAGAAGGAGCCAGCGCTGGAAGAGGAGGGGGGACAGGAGAAGAAGGAAGAAGATGATGAAGGGGTGGATGAAGTGAAGGAGAGAGTGGAGGAGCCAGAGGAAGTGATGGAAAGAGAGAGGCAAGATGCAGAGGAGATGACGGAGGTGCTTCCTGGTGCAGTAGATGAGGAAGTCGCCATGGCTCTGCAGGAGGAGGACGAGGGCGTAGATGTTGCTGCTGAAGACGACACTGAGTGTGTCCCACAAAGCATAAGTGATGATGAAATCTCTACAGAGTTGGGTGAATCTGTATTTGTCACAGTGCATGAAAGTCAAGAGGCTTCCAGTCAAAGCCATGGAGAGGAGAGGGAAGATGGAGAAGAGGAGCTAGAGGAAGACGTAGAGATCGGCCACATGGAGCACAAATCAGACCAAGAGGAAGATGATGAAGCAAATCAGCCTGATGCAGATCACACAGAAGAAGAGGTGCAGGAAAGGGAACTGCAGGGAGGTGTGGAAACCTCTCACTTCGACAAGACACAAGAGGAAAAAGATCAAACTGAAGCCACAGAACAAGATTCCTCCAAACCCTCTCCTTTGTCTTTTCCAGAGTCACATCATGAGACTCAAACACAAGAGAGTGGAACCATCACTCCCAGTAAGACCAGCACTACCACTCTCCACATCAATCTCATCTCTCCAAGCTCAGAGAAAGTTACATCTTTCTTCCAGCAGTCCCCAACTGACACACATCCCAACGAAAGTGAGGTACCTCCTCATGCATGTTCAGTGCCAGTGCAAAATACAGCATCCACAGAAGAAGATCCAGTTGACATTGTAGAAACAGTAGAAGAAGAAGAAAAACAGCCGGACCTGGAAGACGAAGCTACGCCTCCGGCCACTGCGGAGGAAACAGCCAACCAGGTGTCCAGTCGTCCAGATCAGAGCAAAGTCCGCTTCACCATCGCCCCCGCCTGGCAGAGATCACTCTCTCATGAAGAGGCCATAGAGAACTTAACACCTCCTTCCTCCCCACCCACTTGCATCTCCTCTTCATCGATCACCACCACAGGACTTGAAGGTGTGGACGTAACTGAGCAGAAGGACCCTGAAGTGAAAGCAGAGCCCGCAAGTTCCCCTGTGGTGGAACTAGTGTTGAGTCCTAGTAAAGTGAGGAATGCAGGGACCACCATTGTCAGAGGACAGAGCAGTGCTACGTCAGCTCCATCCCTCTTTAAAGCTCAGACCCCAGCTGCTGCGACCACAGACGGTAAGGATGTCGAACACGTTCAAAGGTAGACCATTAACATTTTAATTTGGGTCTTTTTCTTGGCCTAAGAACCCTAAACCCGTATTATTTTCTGCTACATTCTCTCTCGCTCTTGCACTACAAGCAATGAAAATAGTCTGGTCCAAGTCAGAGGTGAGCTCACTGTTGGAGTTTAAAATAAAGTTAAACCACAGACCAACTTTTCCACCCTCCTGCCCACAGAAAGCTCTGTCGTCGTAGAAGGAAACCCCGACAATCCCTTTGGAGTTCGGCTGAGGAAGACGTCAGTTCTGCGCCGCTTCAGCCAGGAAGAGGAAAACCCAGAGGTGATGACCGTGGCTTCGTGTTGGCACTGGGATTTTTAGGGAACGTTAAATGTTACGTGCACAAAGTGTCATTCTTTAATAAAAGCCCTACAGATATTTAAGAACAGCTCAAATGACCGCTTGTGTGTGAAAAGTGGTACAGAATTATCTAACACAGCAGCTTGATCTTGTCGCTTATTGTCCTTGTTTTAGGGCCCAAAAATTTGTCGTTTTCAGTTTAAAGGAACTTCTTACCAAAAATGAAAATTCAAAACAAAACAGTGTTGCCGCATTCTCCTAAACACTGAAAAAAGATGGGGACTTAATTTAAAACCAACAAAAACCAACATTAAATGACTCCATGCAGCTCAACTGGTATGAATGGTATAATTCAAATCTATAGTTGACCCAGAGATCCCAAATCGATTTGAAAAGATGTTATTTACACCTTTTTTAAGCTGAAATCTTCACTGTAGCCTCTGATAGCATTAGCACGCTATACAGTACCTGTGTGAGTTGAGTACACAAGCTCAAACTGGAGCATGTACATATGAAGTGTTGCTGAGCTTGTCTTGCAGAGCTTGTACACCAGATTTCATAGGGTTGGATTACACCCTGTCTGCCTGTATGGAGTCATTTAATGATGGTTTTTGGTTGTTGTTTTATGTTTTATAACAAGTCCTCATCTTCTTCAGGTGTTTAGGAGAACCCTGCTGTTTTGTATAATAAACTTTACACAACTTTTCACTGGCATGGGGATGAGTGGATAATGAAGAAGGTGAACTGTTCCTTTAAAGCTCATTTTGTGTTGCTTTGTGTATTTATGATGTGATTTTGTCTTATCCAGCCTCCCATGGAGCCACCAGCTCAACCAAGCAGCTGTAAAGTTGACTCATCGCAGCCAATCAGTGTAAAGCCCAACATAAATCAGCCAATCAGCAACAAGCCTGCCCTCCCTAAGAAACCAGATCTACATGGAGACAGTTCAGGAAAAACCAAGCGTATCTCAGGTGTGTGTACACACAGAAACACACGGGTTTTTCTCACTGTCTGATCTCATACTAAGCACACAAGGCTCTCTACTTTGTAAGGTTCTCACATGTTGGACTGAATGTTGGAAAAAAATGAATGGCTCCATGTTGTGATGGTTTGTCTGCTGTTATTCAGAGGGAGCTGCAGCTTGTGGAGCTTCTGATGGATCTGATTCTCCCAGCTGGATCTCTGTGGCCAAACAGAAACAGAAGATCTACAAAGAAAACTCACTAGAAGAGATCACTGTCAAGAAGGTAATGCGAGTATGTGGTTTCTATGTGGACATAAATGATAGGTTGCATAGCATTTTAATTCTGTTGGTCTCTGAGGGGCAACGAGACGTGAAAGTCACATGTCAGTATGATCATCACAGCAAACCAAGTCACATGTGCCGTTTCAGGTTAACTTTATCCAAAGGGATATAGTTTCCATTCTAATTTAGATTTGAGTTTCAAGCAGTTCACCCACAAATTAACATTCAGTCATGATTTACTCACCTCCATCCTGAAGGAAAGCTGGGTGACTGGAGATGACTTATGTTTCATTTTTGGGTGAACTGTTTCTTTAAAGAACACTATCTGTCCGTCATTACTCTCGCCATCCATCAATGTCTCATGACAATATTTCTTTGTCTGTCGGTCCTGTGGCAGCCTACTGTAAACCTCATGTGAAGAATCTCTGGGTTATTTATGATTCTTCTTTCACATTCAGATAAATTCAGTTGTTGGATCCATCTTTTCTCAACAAAGAGTTTTGGATAAGGTCAAACCCTGCCTTTCTTTTAAAGACTTTAAGAAGGTCACTCATGCTGTTTATCACCTCCAGGCTGGACTCCTGTATGTTGGAATGGGCCAGGCTCTGACATCCAGGTCGCAGTTGGTCCAAAATGCAGCTGCTACGCTCCTGACAGGCTACCTGTTCAGCATAGGATTAATTACAAACTTGTATTGATTGTTTTTAAATGCTTGAATGGACTTGCCCTGATTTATCTCTCAGAGGTGCTGCATCCTTATTATTATTATTATTAACCTTTATTTAGACAGGGAAATCCATTGAGACTGGAGTCTCATTTTCAACGGAGCCCTGGTTACATACAATAATTTAAAACATGAGACAATTAAACACAATTCAAAAGCAAAACAATAGAACAAGAGGAAAAGTAATAAAAAAAACATCAGCCTTAAATGGTGCCATGGTTATGATCAGTAATCCAATCTAATCTAAAACAATTAAGACACAACAAAACAGGGGGAAAAGCAATGAGACATGAGACATTAATAGCAGCAAATCTATCAATAAAATAATTCCAATAAAATATTGAAATAAACTATATAAAACGTTTGCAGTCCTCTACGTCCAATTCATATAATAAATCTTTAAAAATGGTCAAGGAGATGATTGTTTTTAATTGTAAATGTTCCTCATCACCTGGTCATTGGACCAGCAGCTTTTAGTGGTGCCTAGAACTAGACTGGCACTTAGGGCCAACTGATCAGGTCATTAACGTCACTAATGGAGCATAGCGTTAGTTCAGGCAGGCCACGGAGTCAAGCTCAGCTGTCATTCTCAGCTACATCAGCTGATGGCAGCTAATCTCTAAGACAGCCCACAATCAGCTGATAGCTCAGCTGATTCTCTTCTACTTATCCAATTGGCAAATTTCATACAGGGCGCGTTATCTAAGCCGCTTTAGCCTGTCTAACCTTTCGTTTCGCAACCCACCTCCACCCCAGCTTCTCCTTTTCATGTTATGTCTGACTTAAACAGTGTTATCATTGATGCTGGTTCTGTTCTGAATGGGGGTCTCCGCAGGCTGCTCTCCCTGCTCATAGCCTTTCCATGATGGCTCATGGAAGATGCCTCGAGGTCCCAGAACAGAACCATACTGCCAAATATAAGCTGCTGAAAATATTACTAAATCATTTATTTTTGACTAAAGTGGTCCTGACTGAACCAGTGTTCAAATCACAATTAAAAACACATTTGTTCTCACTGGCTTTTCCAGTATATTCCAGTGAAATCTTTCTTTCTTTTTTTTTGTTCACCATTTCTGGCTACACCTGTAGACTTTCGTACAGTATTTTAGTCCTATTTAGTCTAATTCTCTTTCTATGGTTCAGTGGTTTTTATTTGTTCTTAATGGTTGTTTTATTTGTTTTTATGATTTGTTTACATATGTTTTAACCTATTCTCCTGGTTTTATTTGCCAAATTTTGTTCAGCACTTTGGGCAACACTGTGTTGTATTTAAAATGTGATGTACAAATAAATTGGCTTGACTCGACTATCTGTCAGTTTCAGGTACTGACTTAATGGCAGACAAATTTTTTAAAAAGAAAAAAGGAAGTTGTAAAATGTTTAGATTTGGTTCTCCATCCGCTCTGCAGAACACATGGTTCAGATGAGCTCTGGAATGTGATGATTATATACACTGTAATGGTCTCTTTCCCCCCCTTCTTCCATGTGTTTGCAGTAAATCTCCATACATTTCCAGCCACATAATCTATATAACTGTCTGTGCTGCTCTCTGTCATCAGGAGGAACAAGAGAGGAAGAGTTCACTGCCAATGTATGTCAGCTCAGCTGTAAGCAGGGAGCACAGTAACAAAACCGCTGAGTCCACCAGCAAAGGTCAGAAAACACACACAACCACCTGCAGTTATTTGAAAATTCTAAAGATATTTTCCTGCACGACAGCTGATTTGAAAAGGTTTAGTCTAAATTGTCTAATTTAGGTAATTTAGTCAAATTTGACTACATTTACGATCCACTTTGAGTACACTGAAGGCCACTTTCTTATGGTTTGTTGTGCACGTCATCTTGTTGAATGTAAATCAAGCTTTTCACTGATGCAATGCTGCCCTCATCTGGACACGTTGTGTTACTACAACTAACCCAACAAAGTTCAATTCTCCTCATATTTTATCATTTATACTGTTTACATTACATTCCCTGAGGAACTGGAATCGATTACATGTAACAACATCCATTGTATTTATACCCCAGTCATTGTGTACAGCATATAATCTGCTCATACATTAAAATGGCCTTTATTGCACACTAATCAACTGTGCATTCAACTTATGATGATAGCATGTGCAATTAATGAATGAGTTGTATAATACTTTCAGGTCTATTGGGGGCCAATTCAGTCCATAACTCATTACTGGCACACCATAAAAGTGTTAATCATGTAGTTAATAACGTAATGCATTAGCCTCGTGCAGACATTTTTAAAACCTCCATTCAGTCCCACTACAAACACATTAAAGTCGTCGTGTTTTCATGTGATTATAAAGCTGTATATCATTCCAATCTGCAGCACCACACCCAGCAATCACATGTATTTCCTTCACAAAATGCTTCTCTAGTTTTCACGTGTCTATTGTTTTCTTCTCTCAGGGATTCCGTTGGAGATCAGTAAGCCTTCAGTGTCTGTAGAAAAGGAGAACAGGGGGGTTCTCTCTCCTCCGGCTTCAGTGCCATCTCAGCCTCCTAAATCCCAAGCGCTGCCCAGCCCCGTCTCTCCAAAACCCCAGGTTCCCTCTTTCACAGCCAAACACCCGCCCCAACCTAACCCACCTCAAAGATCCCTGTCACACCCTACTCCTGTTCCTGTTCTCCAAAAATCTCCCTCTTGCACAAGCCCACCACCTCTCTCCAAAATTGCCACCTCATCCAAGACCCCCGAGCCCCAGAGCACAACGGCTACCTCCCCTCCTTTTTCATCGAGAGCCGCCCCAGAAAAGTCTGGTTCAAAAGCTCCAGGGCTTTCCAGCCAGACCCCATCCTCTCAGAGAGGCCTGTCTCCCCCAGCATTGCCCCAAGACGAGCCGCCCTGGATGGCCTTGGCCAAGAAGAAGGCCAAAGCCTGGAGTGAGATGCCCCAGATTGTCCAGTGACAGGCAGAGGTTTCAGTAAGGTTGAAATACACGGGCTCAAACTGGGTCAAGGAAGATCTGAAGGAGGATTGAAGTGGGCCGAGGGTCTGTATGGACCAGAATGCATTTGCATACTTGAGAGCTGTTCTTTGTTGTTTTAATACATACTGGTTTCTATCCTGGCTTAAGGCTTCAGATTGGTACAAACCCTTCAATCGGAGCTAAAGATAAAGAGCTAAAGGCTCAGTTTGACTCTTCTTTAATCCTTACGTTGTTTTCTAAATGACAGGGTAGGACTCCAAACGTTTTCATGTCTTACTTGAAATGGATCCATATTTTTTCAACAGTCTTAGTATGTGATAAGGTGCCTAAATGAGAGGAAATACCTGCAGCCTCAAAGCACTATGTATTAATTTTTTTATCTAACTCTGATGATTCCATTTGATATCACTAAACATTTCAGGGAGGGGAAGAAGGCGACATTATTTTATAAAGATGCTTTATTCATAAAAACTTGGTTATAAGTGACGTCAGTCTCTGTCTTTGTCACTCTCAGCGTGTATGTGTGTGTTTATTTTAAGGCAGTAATATATGCTCACATTTTGAGGAATCGGGGAAATAATTTGATTAGACTAAAACAGAATAACATCCATGTTAAGATGAATAAATATCTGCCCAAACTAACTGCAGCTGGAGTTTTGGAAAACAAAAAAACAAAAACCTGCTTCTCCAAGATTCCTCAAACTGCTGTGTTTGTATCAAGTTCTGTAGTCAAATATATTTCTTGTTACATAGTCCACAGACATTAAACTAATGTTGTTTGTTGTGTCATCAAATGCTGAATGTGTCCAATATGTTCCAGGATTTCAATGTAAATTATACATTTTAATTTTATGACCACAGATTATCCACCAGTATCCAACAGAAACCTGTTGTCTCCAAAGTCAGCTGTTGAAGAGTCAACAAAAACTGTCAGCACATTGACCTTTATGGTGTTTAATACTTTTCAGTTCATCATTATGTTGTCAACACGTCGCAGGTTATGAAACGTTTCCCAGTGTAAATGAAACAGCCAGGTTGATAAACCAGATGGAGGCAGCTTTGCTGCAGGATGCAAAGCATCACTAAAGGAAAGCAAGCTCTGCCGCTGAAAAACTAAACCTATTAAATCTATCTATCTCACAGTAACCATACGTTTTATGCATTGTTTTATTTTGTATTGCCTTTTGAGAATTTTTCATGTACATAATATGTGCAGTGAAGACCAAATAAAATCAGTTTTCCTGTGTTTGATTATCTGTCTATATGTCCATGCAGCCATCGGATTTTGAAGTTCAAATCTGATAAATTATTAATACTCAGGGGAAAAAAAATATCATCATGCCTGTCTTTAATGTCTCCAAGAAGTATTTATAATTTTTAACACACGAGTGTCCTGACTATTTCTATGCTGCAAAGATATGGTAATTATTTATATAGCACAGTTCAAAACAAGCACACTGTAAAATGTGAATTTAATTAGAAATACTGAGTTGACCTAACTCAGTTTTTATCAACTTGTTAATAACACTCATTTTATTTTAGTTACTTTGGCATCAAGTAAACTGTCAGTTTACTTGAGTTTGGTTCATTTAAACAAACCAAGTCCTGGGAACATTTGCTTTTTTCAGTACTTTACATCACTCTTGTACTTAAGTACCCAACAAATTATAGAGCTACTTGACTTGAATAGCCTGTTTTCTGTTCATACCACTTCCTACTTGTACTCCACTACTTCTCATGGGAAACAGCCCTTTTGTTATGTGAGAAAAGTTGGATAAATGGTGCTTTTGTTTTGTAAAACTCAGGTATTCGCTGTCCCAGCTTCTGAAGTCTTTAATTCACATTCAGACCTGTTACATGAATGCTCTTAACAGTTGTGGCATTAGCACACACCAGAATAGATCACGAATACCTGTTTATTGTTCTGCAGCTGTCCTGTTCAATGTTGAGTAGTTGACATTTTTTCGCCCTTTTAAAAATAAATGTTTAATGACAGTCGAAATGATAGTGTGGTTTTACACAATGGGTAAATAGATACTGTTGTGTTGGGGACAGGTGGGTGGAGTTTCCCAGCATACCTTGAGACAATGTGTTTGAGGCCATAAGCCCAAGTAACCTGTGTTTAAATGTGTTCTGAATAATTATCAGTTAAGCAGTAATTATTTCTTTAGAAATATTTCTATAGAAAATTACTGGTTATACAACACCATTGTACCATGAGTTAATAAGTTTCTCACACGGTTAGTGACGTCCTGCCTGGGTGATATAAGAGGGTGATGAAATAAAGTAGTGTGATGTGTTGCCATAACAAGAACTCCCGAGGAAAAAGCAAATCATTTTGTCACATTCATGCATTAAGACATTTCAGCATGTTACAATACATTTAAGGGTATTGGTAGTTTAAGTTATCACAATAACAGTAAGCAGGGTAATTAAAGTGTTACACACACAAAATAAAGAAGTTGGTCTAAGTATTGCACACTGAAAATCTCAAGTTTACTTTTCTTGATTAATCTAAGGCAATGAGTTTGCATAATATTTTTAAGGAACCCAACCTATTAGATTTTACAGTGTGAACTCAACGTGCTTTCCATTGAACGGCAGCATAAATATATATAAAACAGGAATAAAAATGAACAAAGCTTTAACAACGTAAATAAGAAATATCAACCAAGAATCAAACACAATGATGCAGTGATCAACCATAGGCCTGGGAGAATATAGGTACGTTTTGAGTACGTTTTTGAAGGTGGACGCAGATCAGCTGGCAGAAGAGGACCACAGTAACTAAAGGCACCCTCACCAGCTTTACATTTAAGTGTAGTTGCAACTAGAAGACCTCCACAGACCTGGGTTTAAGTCCACCTTCTGTCTGCATGGGTTCCCTCCGGGTTCTCCAGCTTCCTCCCACCACTAAAAAACATCTAATATAGGTGAATTGATGACTCTAAATTGATCGTAGATGTGAATGTGAGTGTGAATGGTTGTTTGTCTTTCTATGTGTGGTCTTGTCACTATACTTATACTTATAGGGTGTTCCCCGCCTATTGCCTTATGTCAGCTGTCAGTCAGTCATGTCAGTCCCCCCCCCGCGACCCTACACAGGATAAGAAGTTACAGAAAATGGATGGTATGAATGGAAGTCAGAGATGTACTGAGGAGCCACATCATTTAGTGCTTTATAGACCATTAACAGTGTTTTGATGATGATTCTGTCTTGTATCTAGAAAATTAAAAATATATAGAATATATTTTACAGTAATAATATCAGTATTCATACTGATTCCTTGCTTGGATAGAGGCTGACCTCTTCTAACACCGTTGTAGCTTCCACTGGAGTCGTGTATGGGACATTTTCATGCGTAGCCAGAATTTAAGCCAGATGTTTGTGTGCACTTGTCCATGTATTGCATGAGCAAATGGTTGCATGTGTATGACTGTGTTTTTGTGCTTGTGTGTGCACATACAGGAAGCTGTAATCAGTGAGAGGGCTGCTTAAAGTCCCCAGATGTACTTTCTGGGTGAGTTAGGTAACGCTGCTGCCGACCTACTTCTGATACAAGCACTATCCTGCACATGCAGTTCAGAAGAGGACCAGCCAAGACGTACAATGTGTGTGTCAATGTGCCAAGTATCCATAGCGATAACTGCTGGGCGTTGACCTTCTCATTTACAGGTTATATAACTAACCAAGTTGGCAAGAATCACTGGCACAGAGGTGAGGGTATTAAAGTAGTCTTAGTGCACTACACTCTGAAACTCTTGGCTCAATAGTAGGCTAATAATCCTGCTGTGACCAAAAATATTTTTAATGTTACAAGTATAGTTACAGTTCTCAGAAGCCTGTGTTGAAATCAGTGCAGTTTGTGATAATGTTTATTTTAAAACTGATATTACACTTGGGTGACACCTAGCCTATAAAACTTAACAGTAGCCACCCAATAGACTTAATTATCCAATAATAGTGGTTCCGTGTTTAGCTTTGTATCATCAGGAGACAGCTGTAGATCAATCAGTTTCACTAGGTAATACAGTCTGAATCAAACACAGTACTTAAAATATATGGCTAAATATTATGTTAACACACGTCAAGCTGTATTTCTGTCCACTTTGGAACAATGAAAACAATGAAAGACAAACCTGCCATATAATAACCAATAATAACCTCTAGTGTACATCTGAAATGAAGCACATTTATATTGTATACTTTTATGTCAATTGTCTGGGTTTTTTCTTTGTTTTGTATGTTGAGTCATGCCTTAGACGATTTTCTGTCATGACAGACAAATAAAGTTTTCTGATTCTGATTCTGGTTCTGAGTTTATGGCCTCCGCAAAACGCCTCACTTTGGGTCTCCAGCTATTCCTAAGAGAACATTCTATTTAGCCACTGTTCCAACTTGTCCACCAGCTAGTTGCTAACTTTGATTATTTGCTGTTTGATGCTTGGAAAGTGACTCACTGTGTGGTTTCAGACCTTCTTTTTTTTTTTACTGATGCGAACAGTGAGACTGAACCAAAGCAGTAGCCTATAGTTGTTGGCCTTCAAACCAAAATAAGGAGCTGAAAGATGATGAAATACTCTGAAGCTTTTTAGAAAGCTCCATAATGCTGAAGGGCAACGAAGCATCATGTGATAATTCTCTGTGGAAACACATTAAAGAACGAACAGCATGTTCAGCCATCTGTTGGCAGATTTAAGTTACAAGGCTGTCTCATTTGATGTCAGGTAGATTGTTAAAGTTTTATTATTCATTCATTCATTTGCTTGTTTGTGTGCTTGTTTGTTTGTTTGTTTGTTTGTTTGTTATTTGGACATGAGGTGGCACATGTCTCTAGCAGGAACACACTCTGCATGCTTGGAGGTTTGCTCAGTGTGGCCAGACCAAATTTAAATTGTTAAAATGTTAACAATTCATACGATGTTCTCATTGAATACAAATAAGATATAGAAATATTTTAAAAAGGTAGAATGAAATATAAAAAAAACGTATTTTTAGTTTCCAAAACAAAAACATTTAACTGCACTTGGTGAAAACTAATGGTAGCCATGTTGCTAGTGTGGCTAATAGCCTATGACTTCTACTGTTATTATGAGGTCACACACTCAGTATTAAAAGAACTCTTTAAGTTTTGATGGAATGAATTGTTACCATTCCTCACTGTGATGCTTAACACATAATGGACATGTTACAGAAAGTGTCAGTTTATATCAAGGCCGTGTGAATCTGTAAGTACACTTGAATGGCCCTCATCCAGGGTGAGTAGGATATATCCTAGAAACCAGGAAAAGGTTTTGTTGATAAGTGTTTACAGTACACAATATGCTGGTCTCTTTAAAGCTTCTATACCTCTATATTTAGAGGCACTAGGATTGGCATAAGTAGGCCTTCAAACCTCTCAGAGTCCTTCTGCAACTGCAGTGAGCTAGACTTGTTAATCTGCAGTATAATTATAGTGAGGAGCGACAAATAAAGAGTGAGCCAGGAAGGGAAGCAGGCACTTCTCTTTCCTACATATATCATTATGTCTCCCCTCCATTTCTCTTTCTCTGCAGTGTTTTTGTCTCCTCTCCTGTCTCTTTTAAAGTTTCTAACTCTGAATGAGTGACCTACATTTGCATTGCTTGCATAAACTGTATTCCTGTCCGTCCAGCTCCCCCTCTGTCACTGTAAGAAGTCCGTGCATTTTTGTCCCTGAGTGCACAGCTCAAGCTTATTGGAGACATATGCATGTGTGAAAACAAGCTGCCACTTTCCTCGGTTTTGGTGCCAAAATCCCAAATGTTAAACAACTCTCTCTCTCCCCCCCTTCCCCATCAGCACTGCCCTCCTCTCTGCTGGAAACTGTCCATCAGTGGTTTGCAGACCGTCCTCCAGAGATCGTCAGAGGAATGTTTTCTTGACCCAAATGTTGAACAGTACCTCCATTAACGCTTAATGTGAGTTGTTAGATAACTGGTGCGTAACAAGACCTCCTTATGAAAAGGAACAACTCTGGGCTCATTGCCAACATGTGAACACACAAATCAATGTCACATGTTTTAAACTTTGCCAAACATGAAATGTTACCTTACTTCTCCTCTACGCCACACTGCAGCTGCATTTTTTTTATCCTCTTCAAGTCCTGCTGTCCACTGTCAGAACAGTCAATGGAACAGGGATCAACTGGCAGCCCATGGGCCAAAACTGGCCCACAAGAGACTTTCATCCAGTTCATGAAGCCTTTTGACCTGATGGGAAAAGGCCTATTATTAGGGATGTTCCACTATTATAGAGATGTTCCACTATTATAGAGGTATTCTACTATTAAATAGATGTTCCACTATTATAGAGATGTTCCACTATTATAGAGGTATTCTACTATTACATAGATGTTCCACTATTATAGAGATGTTCCACTATTATAGAGGTATTCTACTATTACATAGATGTTCCACTACTATAGAGATGTTCCACTATTATAGAGGTATTCTACTATTACATAGATGTTCCACTATTATAGAGATGTTCCACTATTATAGAGATGTTCCACTATTTTAGAGTTTATCTATTATTTCATCTATTATTTTATTTGGAGTGAACAGTTCCTTTAATTAACAGCCAATAAACTAACATCTTTTTCAAACGGTGCAAATTCTTTTAAAATAAGAGCAGATCCATGTATAAAACAGATGTGTCTGTCTTAGCACAGCGATTTGTTGGAGAGGCTAAACAAAGAAAAGTGTTAATTAGTGAGGTTTAGGTGGAAATAGACTGATTTTGTTACCTATAAGATAAAGCCAGGCTAACTCCACCCGTTTCCAGTCTTAATGCTAATCTAAAATAAACTAAACATCTGCTGTCAGCAGCTTAATATTTACCATACAAACATGAGATTGATAGTGCTCTTTGTGTCTAGCATGTAGAAGTGATCCCTTGTTTTTGTCTCACTATATAAAGCCTTTGCAACGTTTTCTACGACAGAAAATAATAATTTTTACTTGCTTGAGTTAAAGGATTTTATTTAAAAAATGTTGCAAAATGGTGACTACCTCCCCCATCAGTCTGCTATACCACTCTTCAATGACTGTGCTTTGAAAGGCTTCAGGTTTCATTGGAGAGTTCCATTAAATGTATTAATTACTGAAGACAAACTCAGTGATGGAACCCGAAATCTAACCCCTTACTTCCTCGGTCTCAGTCAGCCCTGAAGATAACAAACAAAGTAGACGTCCAACTTCAGTCCATTCCGGTGCGTTCAGAGGCCCATGCAGGATCAGGAACACAAACCTTTTGGTTTGTTCACAAGCTGCAGCTTCAGACTGTACCTTTGCTAATTTAATGCATGGTTAAGTTTCACTATCAAAAAGAGACACATTGAGACATCCATCTTGTTCAAATTCACACGGGTAACCTTTGCAATAAGCAGGTAGTGTAGTCACTGAAGTCATTGCAATTATTTGAAAATATGAGGAACGCCTGGCAAAGTAAGGACATGAAGCTTGTATGGTTAGTAAAGCAATAATATGATCTATTTTCTGTTGAAGTCAGTCCTCCAGATCAGTGTTTAGATGTGTTTTAATCAACTCACTTCAACATAAGAAGACAAACAAGAGATCAGACACTCTGTTTCTAAGCTGTTCAATTTGTCAGACAAGAAAATCTCCTTCAAATATTTAGGATGAGTATCAAATACATCACACAGAAACCTTTTAATTAACGGTTTCAGTTGACGAGAGAAAAATGTCTTGTATGTGAAGATGGTGCATTTTAACATGAGCACAGTTTTTAAAAAAAAGGACATTTGGAATCACGGATGATAAACATTATTGTTTATACTCTCAAATGACACAGATTAAACATCACTGACAGGAAAATGACACAATTAGGAAGCACATTTTTCCCTTTCTCTGTGCAAGTGCTCCAGGAGGATGCAGAGCTACTTCAAAAGTCTCCAAATTCAGTGACTGAATTCTGAAAGGTCGAGATGTCGATGGGCAAAATGCCCCCATCCTTTTTTTGCATGGCATAAGAACAAAATATCAAAAACATCCAACTTTTCCATCGACATTATTATTTTGCTGTCATGAGCTATCATGAGTTTGGAGTGCTACAAAATGCCTAAATGATGCCATCAAGCTCCAACAGCAGCTTAAATCCATCCTGAACTTTCAGAATCCAACACTTCACAAATGTGTTCATGTCATGGCTAACAACCTGTGCTGTTTCCTAATCAATACTTGTTCTTCTTAAAACATCTCTGGGATAATCCAATCATTAGGAATCTCATCATTGACAAACATATTATTCCATATCCATATATTAAAACACAAAAATCGTTGCCATTGCAATTGCAGTAATTACTGTTATCATATAAGGCTGAATTTGCTACTGTGCAAAAAAGTCACATCAGTCCTGCAGAGACTTTAAGAAGAACCTGGACTATGGTGGAGGTGCTAGCGATGAAAAAAGTGATTAGCAAATTATTTTAACCATCCATTATGTCATTTGTTTCAAAGAAATCCTACAAACCTAGTCAGTCTAACTAAATATGTAATAAAATTGGCTTATAGACACGAGAGTGCAATTTATCTTCTCATCTAACTCTCAGAAAAAACAATAATCTAATTTCTGAGAATATCAGATTGTTCCTTTAAGGTATCAGTAGCCATTTTTTGATATTTTACAACTTCAGTTGCATTTTGACTGACAGAAGGATGAACATGCAGAATAACTTGATACCTAAGATTTTTATAATTGTAATAAAGGGGATAAGCAGAAGGGGTTTGGGGCAGAGTTTCCAATATTTAACTCCTCTGAACTCCTTTTATTCTAATTGTACTGCAGGGAGAAAATCAGATGCTGCCAGTGAGAATGGATGTCATCACTTCAAACTGATGAGTATCTGATGCAGAAAAAGTCTTTATAAGGTTGATAATATCATTTCTTGGGTCAGGGTGGAATTTGTTTTAAAAGAAATGTGATTTTCATTAGATGTTATTTGGGAACTCCATGTCGCGGCACTAAACATCACAGTCGCCAATGCGGTTTACACATCAAACAAGAAGTCGTCCAACGTAAGGCACTAGAACTGTCACAGCTGAACAAAAACTTGCAGATTATCAGTTTCAAGCCAAAATCCATTTTGTCGTGTCGACCGTTTGGACTGGAACCCTCACAAATTAGAAATGAAAAAAGACAAAAGGTTCAGACAAAAACATCATGTGGTTTTAAAGTCACTGTTGAACTACTTCATTAAAGGAGTTTTTACTGTCTTGTTTGGAATTTTTACTCAAGTTAAGAAATTGTTAAAAAAAAAAAAAATGTAAAAAGCATATCATTTTAGATGGATTTTCCCTTCAACTCTTTCATCTCTCTCTAAATCTGAGAGGTCAAATGCTTCTACACCGGACGATATTATAGTTTACTAATGTCCCTTCCCATTTCTTTCCCAGTTTGAGCTAATTCATCAAAGCATCTGCGTGGTTACGATATTAGCAAACATCACTGGTGCAAATATTTTACGCAGGGTGGACGGATTTATCCACTTTTGTTTTGCTATTAGTAAAAACGCCATTTCTTTCAAATATAATTTAACAACTATGTTATCGCGGGGAAAATACTGCATTGCATGGCTTTGGCTCTTTCAAACAAGATAGTATTTGACATGAAGGTCCTTTTACTATTACACATGAAACAAGGGGAAAAAAACACACCAGTAATGGAAAGAAATGATAAAATACAGAGAATCCAACTAACATAAACATGTCGAATCAAACACATGTATATAAAATAAGATTATGAAGGCAAAGCCCAACAATCTCCTGTATTTTACAGAGATTAGTCATAAACAGTCATGTCACAGACATGAGGAAGGCCTCTGTATTTTTCAGACAACATATTTTTCATCAGAAATATGCTTGTGGTTTTCCTCAGAATGTGTATGGAGGTTTTTTTTATTCCCATTTTAGCTCATTTCCTTTTAGTGAAAATCACGTTTGGTAAATATACAAATCTCCATGAAGGGGAAAAATGAACCGTAAAATGAAGATGGTATGCAACACTTTAGCCATATAATTATTCCACACCATGCTATTCTGTGGATAGAAGGCACTGACTTTAACTCACATGAATGGGGATCTTTTGCAGCAGTGTTGGCCTGTTAGAGGACAGTTTTCCAGTTTAACCACCAGATGATTTAATTTCATTCAGTGGTAATCCAATTAAGTATCCTGACTGAAGCCAAAGTGGACAAGCATATATTTCCCTTATTTAAAGCAGGAATGCAAAATAAGTCAGGATAAATGCTGAATAAACCTTTTGACGTTTTATTATCAGAAATCCAGCTGTTGCTTTCTGTATCTCTGACAGGCTCTTTATGCCAGCAGGCATAACAAGAATCTCAGTTATAGAGAGGCTGTTGACTTCGGGGGAATCCAAATAAATATAAGTCAACATTTGGGTCACCAGGGATATAAAAATAGGCAGTCTGGGAGAAGATCTGCTCTCAACTCCTATTTCCAGACCATGCCCTCTGCAGTTTTCAGTGGCAGCCATGTTTGAACAGGATACTATTGCTGATGTTTAGGTTTACATTTTAAGTTTAAGAAAGCCTTTGGACCATGAGCAGCGCAGCATCTCTCTCCGTGAAATGTAAACAGTCTCACTGCATACATAAATAATTAAAAAAATTAAATTAAAAAATCCAACAAAAAAAAGGATGAATAAAACACAAGAATGGAAGCCTTAAACACATCAATGTACAGGCTCAGTCCATAATTATTCATTTGCAGGATGTAGACAGGAACAGAAATGAAAGGAAGGAAAGAAATTCAGAATATCTGTCAAAAAAAAACAACATTGCTAAACTTATTCAGCAGGTAGCAAACTAGTAACACATGGGGTTAACGGTAAATAAGTAAAGTCATATCAGGGTACAGTCATACCATTTACAAATTTCCATCGGTGGATGAGAAAATTTCCCAAATGAAAGTATAAATCATTATAATTAATTATGTAGTCAGTATAATTAGAATTATTCACTCAGTCGTAGTGAGGGCGTTTACACAAAAAGGCCTATTCAATATTTGGTCTCTTGGTGAATTAACAAGTATATTTAAAGACATACAGTTTGAGCAAACTGATGGGTTGAACTGGGAATTCGTCTTTGCTTCCAAGGTACAGTACAGTATGTTCAGACAGGCAGCACGGTTCAGTCATGCATATCAGGCTCCAAAATGTGTTTTCAATCTGATATGGGTGTTGAGAATGTTTTTGTTTTTTTTTGTTTTTTTTTGGTGTGTCCAACATATATGCAAGAGGAAGAACGCAGAACTACAAAAATGGAGGACTAAAAAGGCATCAGTGCACATGTTGGACAAAAATGTCAAATTAGCATGCATGCACTAGCATTAATAGTGACTTCCAATGTTGAGCGGACATGTATATTGTAATTAATGTCAGTCATGTGAGGAGGAGTTCCCTCCTGTCTGAACATACAGTAGCATAAATCTGTATGGTGGATTTCTCTATGGTGGCAACAGAATATTGTGCATGAAAACTGTTCGTTCAGATCTTTATTCTCTTTGCTGTTTGCTGCTGATGTGTGGATGGAGTCCAATGCTGCTCACTGAATTGGAGGGTGCACCAACATCAGCATCAGTTCTTTGTGCATCAAAGGTTAAAGCAGCAGGTCAACTGCTGCAGTGGGGGATTGTGGGGCATGTAGTTAAACTGCAATTTCCAGGCAGCTGCACATTTGTCGAGAGAATTTCACCGGTGCCTGCTGTGGGCCATGAAGAGCAGAACCTTACGGATACCGCTGAGACGATCTTTCAGAGAGGTGAGGGCCAGGAACGGCAGCTGGGCCCGACCTTCTAAAGGAAGAACGGCCAGTAACCACCAACACCATGAAGGGCCGTTAGGACCGGTCTGACAGGAGGAAGAGAAATGATGATGATGAATAACAATGATGATGAACAACAATGATGCCTCCCATTGTAACTTTTATACAGAAGGGTGAGGCGTAATAAAGGTGCAACAATCCCACCTTGACCAGGCTTTGTAAGAAGAGCTAATGATTGTAAGATGTGTAACTTTAAGTTATGTGTGCGTGTACCTGAGGCTGTGAGTCTTTCCCAGGCATGGGTCCAAAGTGTCCTTCAATGCGTTCCTTCTGCTCCGTCTTCAGAGAGTTGACCCACACCAGAGCCTGGTCGTACACCGTGTCGTGCAGAGAATGCAGCTCCCGCTCTGCTGCGCCCTCCACCTACACACAAACAAACACACACATATGAGCTGTAGCGCCTTCAGGTAATTCTCAATCGAGCCATCTTCAACTGTTGCTCTCTGGCTAACTCTGTGTCTCCCAGCTACTCCTCAACTCCTCTTTTCCTGCCTTCTCCCTCCACCCACACCTTCCACTCCCTCGTACCATAACATCCTCCAGGTACTCTATGTCAGCTATGTTGTATCCGTCCCTCTCGCTGTGCTGAATGACTTTAAACCTCCGTCTGCCAATGGTGTCCACAACCGAGCGGCCGTCAGAGAAGAATTTCACGTCGCGGATCTCCAACAGGCACCCATATTCTGCAACTCTAGAGTAAGAGGGAGGAATTGAGTTAAATGTTGCACAAATGGATATATATTCAGACAGTTGAGCATTAAACGCATAACCAAACACACAGCAGTACTATCTTAGCACTGACCCTTTGAGGTTGTCTCCCAGACACATGCCAAAGCATTTGGTTCCCGTCTCCATGCATCTGCGAATCATCAGTCTGTAGCAAGGCTCGAAGATATGAAGAGGACACGGCACAGTGGGGAAGGCCATGGTGCACACAAAGATAGGCACATTCTTGTTTAGGCTGAAGAAAGTCAAGAATATAGGAGAGTGGGTGTAAAACGGTGAAGAGTCATGTTAAGAACTGGTTTCACCCCATAGGTCATCTACCTGATCATCATGTGCTTTATAATTTATAAATATTTGTCACACATGTCTGAGCAGGACACAATGTCAAGCTAAATACATGAAAATATAACACAACGTAACAGAAATTCTAAACACCACACGGCACCGCTTCATTGTTAGGTCATGAGATAATATTGAGTAGTTTATGATATTAAGGTCATAAAGAAAACCTGCTTCCGTTTCAGACCACATCACAATTGTTTTATAAAATTTTGTAAAACCGTTTTTTTTTTTTTATTCCCAAAATAAATCATAAAAGTTTGACTGATGACGACCCTCATCTGAGAACAAGTTCAAAAAGTTTTTACCCATTTTGGGAAAAAATTGTCAAGATATCAAAAGGTATCAAAATGCTGATCGCTATATCCCCTCGCATTACATACCACGCGCATAAAAAGTCCTTCAATTAATTTGAAAAAGAGATCAAAACTCATCTGCATCATTAATCACAGCTGAAAGAAAACAAACCGGCTGCTGTGTGCGTGAACGAGTTACGCTCCAGTTTATGGGAGGCTATTTATCGGAGACACGAGTTCACAGCCTTTAGGAAGTGAGACTCAATGTCTGACGAGACGTAAACTCGGAGGTCAGTGTGTCAGGCTTGTATAATCTGCAGTAGGTCAGTGGGTCAAACAGCTGAGGAGAATAGTGACGCAGAGAGCACTAACATGTTGTGTTAGTCAAGCATAACCTTACACAAAAGAGCAAAGGTACACAAAGAGCGAGTACAATCTGATCAGCAGACAAAGGAGCAGAGCAGAGGACACACACTTACTTGGAGAGCTCGGCTATCTCTTCCTGGTGGATTCTCTGTCTTTCTTTGAGCTCAGAGGGAAGGTACTTAGATATCAGGTTCTCCATTAATATCGTCTTATAATACTGCCTCTGGGCCAGGTACTGCAGAGAGACACACAAAGAGACTGTTATAGAATTATGTTTACAATGGCAGAGACAAAGAGGATTAAATCTGCCTTGAGAGGTTGCTCCATATTTGTCCCATAGCATCATTCGATCTTATTTACCATTATTCTATGGAGGCATCAATCTGATACACCTAATCCTGACCTATATGGCATCTGTGTCAGCTTCTGCGTCAACGCCGTTATAAAATTCAGCATTTCCATCATCAGTTACATCATTACAGACATGGCAGGTCACCAACTCTGTTTTTAGCTCCGACATAACCCCTGTCCTCATGTTACGTTATAAAAGATGACCCCGATCAGCTCCACAGTGAGGTTAACACAATTTTAAATTTGGGAAGAAGACATGCTGGGAGCGAAAAAGTTGGCTAACACTAAATGGTGCCTTATGGGGCCGATTTATGTTATCACACCGTGAGAGATTATTACACCACGCACCTCAGCCAGCTCCTCTTTGCAGAGTGGACACTTTGGGTTGTGGTCCAGACACCTCTCCAGACACTGAAGACAGAAAGTGTGACCGCATGGCGTCGTCACCGGCTCATAGAAGAGTCTGAGCAGGAAATAAGGTGACGCATTTTAGTGTCTTTTTTTTTTTTTGTCACATCAAATCCCAAAGATATGCAAGATATATAACAAAGAGCAGCAAAACCTCACATTTGAGAAGCTCAAACCAGAGAGTGTTTATCTCTTGGTTTATTGCTATATATAAATGTCAGCAGCAATTTAGTACATGTTACACAAATGCTACTTGATTTATTGCACTAGTCTATCACTAGTTTCATAACACTATAAAGCTAATCTCACCTCATGCAAAGAGAACACTCCAGATCTGAGGGGTCGATGATGTCACTGACCCCTGTAGGAGAGTCCGTCACCTCTGATGGCTCTGAAAGGACAGATTATCAAACACAAAGTAAGACATGAAAGCTTGTCAACAGACAGAGTGCATGTTAGCATCATGCATCTTTGTGCACAAACTCCAGAAACTCACCAGACTTCCATCTCTTGTGAACTTCGCTCCTCTCCTGTCCTCCCTTGTCCACCTCCTCCTCATTACTCCTCCGTTTCCGTTTGATGATTAAACAGTAGTCGAGCCTCCGGACCGCAGGTTCTCCTTGACCTTTGACCTCAGATTTCTCTGAGCTTTCAGGTGCAGGAGGAGTTAAGGCAAGGCTGAACTCTGGCGACAACAAGCTGGGAGTAAAGGCCTGAGAGAGGATGGAAGTAGAGGATGATGAAACCTCCTGTCTCCTCAGCATTGTGCTTTTTAATGAACTGCTGACTACCAGAGGTGGAGCACTTCTTACCTGGGAGGGAGTGTGAATGCTGTTTTTGATGTGTGCTCTGATAGGCAGTACACTGGAGTAGTCCGAGATGTGTTCAGGGACCTGATCTGTAACTGGAGCCAGCAGATCACTGAGGAGCTGAAAGGAGACAACAGACAATGATGTGATTAATCTGTTTAATTCTGCATATATTTATGATGATATAACAATTCCAAATGCTGATGCACTGCTCTTTAAAGCAGGACAAAACTAAGAAATGACAAGTTGCTGAATACTGTAGATTGTGAGACTGTGGCACTCATTGGGGCTGCATTTCCTCCCTCTTCTCCCTCATGTTCTCACCGTTTTTCCCTTACCCCTATGTTCCTGTCTGTCTCTCCCCCTGTCTGTGATTGGCTGTGTTTCCAGGGCGTGACTACCTTGACCTACTTCTCAGCTCGTTCCAGCCTCATCTTCTGATCTCATCAGATCCACCTGGTCTCCACAGTATATGGCTCTTAATTTTAGGCTCCTCGTGTCTCCTGCCTCACATCATCTAAGCTGCTACCTGCTGCAGTCATGCCCTGGAGTCTGTCTGTCAGTTGTGAGTTTCTGATTTGGAAGAAGATTATTACCTTCCTGTCCCGCTCTCTGCCCAACCTGCTTGTTTCATCATTTCATCATTTGGACTCAGGTTTGTGGACTTTTTGAAATAAAGACATATAAAGTCCGTCTCTGAGCTCTGCATTTGTGTCCAGTTTTATTTTTGTAAATATATAACACTGTGTTTATTATAAAAGCCACTTTGTTTAGGTTTTCCATTTGGACAGATGCAATAAATATATTTTAAAATGATATTAAGCTGTAAGTGCCCTCTACAGTATTAATGTTGAATTTACCTTGTGAGCCTCAGTCTTGGCCAGTCTACAGTCAGGCTCTATGGACAGACACACCAGGTACTCCCTGAGAGCTTCCTCTGTCCTGCCCAGACACACGAGAGCCTGGGCCTTACGGACATGACCCTGCAGTCAGGAGGAAGATCAATCACTTAGCTTATTTATTCATACTTAATTTGATCATTTGATAATGCTGAACAGTTTTCTTCCATACCTTGGACCACTGGGGCATGAGTCTACAGGCCATCTCGGCGTCCCTCAGAGCCTTGTCATAGTGCTTGAGACTGGAGTGGATCTGGGAGCGATTACTGAACAGTATGTGGTCCATGGGTGCTGAGGAGGAGAGGAGGAGAGGAGGAGAGGAGGGACAGACGTTATTTAGGTAGTTGTTAGACTGTCACAACAGAATGAGACTGGAACGACTTCTTTTCATTATTCATCAGCAGTGGAAAAAAGCAGAGGTCAACCGATAATTAGTTTTCAAAGGCTGATACAATAATGATAGTTTGGAGCAGGAAAAGCCGATCGTTTGATATCGTCACCCACCCTTGTGAAAAAAAAAAAGTAAAACTGCTAGAAATGATCCATGTCAGACTTTATCAGAAAGATGACTGTAGAACTGAAAATCTAATTTAAAAAATAAATACATAAATTAATAAATATATCAAACTAACTTTACAAAAATGTATGTGGGGGAGTTTTATTTTTTCAGTATTTATTTTTCCTCACAGTCAGTCTCAGTTTCAAAGTTGACTAGTTGAGGCTACGCAGCCATCAGCCACTGTCAGAGCCACATTCTGCCAATACCGGTGGTTTGTAAAACATCCTACTGGCACCGATTATCACCGATTTTCTACCTATAAAAAAAAATGCCCATTACATTGTCTTTAAATTGCTGGTATTTGTCTGTGGTTTCAGCTTGTCAAGTGTGACGACTTTGTGCTTTGCTCAGTTTTATATCTTTATGAACTGATTTTTGTATATTTGGGATTATTGGTGGGAAGAAAAGACACTATTACATCTCACCTTGGGCTGTGGGAAGTTGTACCAGTAATTTATTTGGTGCTTTTCTTACTTTTTATAGATTAAACAATCAATCGTTAAGGGCAATCACTTTTAGACTGGTTTTAATGCAGTTTAGTAATATGTACTCTGTCAATTAAGACGTGCAGACAGCTCCAAAGTTCAATTAATCAATTATTGACTACTTTCCTTCCTTCTATACTGAGGCAACTCTTTTGAAATGTGTCACAGAATAAAAAAAGATGCCTGACAATAACTTAATAACTTTCTATGTGTTAAAAGCTGAATTCATGGGTAATCAAAGTTATATGATCAAATGCATGTTTCAAATGGTTCAGTTTCCACATCACAAAACATGTTATGACAGAGGGCCACTTCGCAAAACTATGCAGCTATATCAAGGTCACCTACATTCCAGGTTTCATAACTATGAAACGTATGCAAACGTTGCAGTTATCCCTGTGGGAATCATTGGCAAACATTTCTCCGGCCTTTGAACAGGAATACAAAATTAATAAATAGGTCAGTTACAAAAAACTAAAATGCTGGTATAGGAGATGTCCCGAGGGAGAGATATTATTTTACAAAGGTTAGCACACGCGCACACACACACACACACACACACACACACACACACACACACACACACACACACACACACACACACACACACACACAGGCCTGAGCTAATTATAACTTTGATGACATTGTGCTGACTTGCATTGATCCTCTAGAGGCTTACCCTTACCTTCATCATCACTGTTGCTTACATAAACACAACACTAAGCCTGATGTGAAGATCAACAAAACTCTGATTTTAACTCCAAAACTACATCACAACCCTGTAATTAGATGTTCAACAGGTCTTTTTCACACATACATGCACCCAGTCCAGTGCAAACACTGTGAAAGTGGCTGGACCGTGTTTTTGAATGTATTTCCATAAAATACATCAATAAATAGAAGCCGATTCTGTGAGTCCAACAAGCACTATAACCCTTGTTTGGCTTTGCTGAGATTCAGCTCACAGACTAACTTCACGGCATGTTTAGTTAGGTTGTTCCATTAGCAATTGCGTGCCTTTATTTGAATAGCCAACAATGAGTCAGTGTGATGAGGCAGCCTTTCACTCCTCCACCTGGATCACAGACCACATCTGCTACAGGCTAGTTCTGAGAGTCACTGCAGATCAAAGCCGGCACATCCAATAAACGTTAATTATCACCTTTCAAAACATCTTCGCTAAGCATGTAGAATCCCATTGATTAATAACATTGTGGTGCAACAGGATAAGACCTGCAAACAGCTCTTTGTGGGTGCTGCTCAGCGCAACACATCACTTGTTGGTGTCTGAGCTGCTCCACATGAGAAACGCTCTGCTGGAGGGGACCCAGGGTAAAGAATTCAAACTTCTGTCAGCCGTCTACTGACGGGCCAGGGACACTGTGGTCTACTTCATGTGTCGGACGAAAGGAGCAACTTCGAACTTACACAATCGGCCTGTGAGTGGCTGAGCTGCTGCGACACAACACAGCTGACACAAATGAGGTCAAGACAAGTATGGCGTTCATACCATGAGCGTTCAGAGACAGCAAACCTCCGCCAAGGCCGAGCATTCCCTCCAAAGGGTCCCTGCTCTCCACAAGTTACTTTCCTGTTTATATGCAACACCTACATTTAGATTCTTTCATCATGAGAGCACCTGGAACTCTGGTCCAGAACTTTTGTTGTGGGGAAAACAGGTGTTCCATTTGTGTCAGCATTTCCTATTCTGCAGGGCGGATTCTTCCCAAAATGTTATCACCTGTTCCCATATCCGATGACTATCTCTGATTTCAATATCCTGTCCTCAGGGTTCTCACAGTGGGGTTTTTTTTCTTTGTAATTTAACTTTTTATTATTTTTGACTATGATATGGAACAGCATACGTGGCACATGATAAATACAGACATGTCAGACAGTGGCATGGCAGATTATTAAATATAAAAGAATTGAAGTCGCCCTGGTTTAAGGGAAAATATAGGGAAATATGACTGTACTGAACATACAGGAGTTTTGGTACTTAAAATAAATTACAAATAGTACATTCAAGGCTCTAATTAGAGGTCGGATGAACCGTGAAATAGTCCCAGGTCCCCAGTGCTACGGGTTCATTTTGGGTTCTTGCAATGTTAAATAGAAAAGATGTTCTCCCAAAATTCTTCTTTTTCTTTTTTAAACCTTCCCCAAAATTCAATGTTTCCTTATTTGGGACAATGCCCACTCTTCCACCCAGTTTCATGGTAATCCGTCAAGTAGCTGAAGTGTGTTTGACAACTTGCTGCGTGTCTTGCAGTGTTTGAAAAAGTGGAAAAAATTCCTGAATCTGCCTCTTTATCCAGATTCGCTCCAAAGTTTAATGGGTTCTCTCTTATTACAAGCCCGACCCTTCTACCAAGATGTAACAAAATCTAGTTAATGCTTAATAGATGTAAAAAAAATAAAAAAAATAAAAAAAACTTTATCCTTATCTACTCCAAAATTGAATAGGTTCTTCCCTGTCATATCCCAAACCCTTGCACTGAGTTTCATTAAAAATCCACCCTTAGTTTTTGTGTAAACCTGCAAATTCATTCCTTGCAGAATACATTCATTTATTTGAACAGACTGAAAAATACAGGAGCTCATTTCCCTTCTGACAGTCTGTGTCTGCTGGTTACAGCTCACCTGTTTCATCACAACACCACCAAAAACCTGAAGTAGCCTACCGCTCCTACTGAGACCGGCAACCTTGACCCACATTTGCTCGAATCGCTCACGTTACACAATGAGGCAGCTGAGAGAGGAGGTTACGCGCTTACGCAATGTTTAGTCCGGTAGCCCAACCTATATAACGCTGTTATCCAACATATGGCCCTAGACTGCCAGATATCAGCAGACGCTGCGGTGCCAAAGTCACACAGTACAGAACACTTCAGAAAATATGCCCACGTTTTAACTGTTTCATAATTTCATGGCTTCATGTCAAGTCACCTGGCGTGTTATAACGTGGTAATACTGAGGAGCCACGACAGAAAGCATTACGTCAAAGTAGCAAAGTGTGACACGCACTTGTCCTCCCAGTTTCACAGCAAGCGACAGGCAGCAGAAACATTTTCTCTCACATTCTAACAAATAAAGTTAACTTTCCAGCGCCCTACCTATCAATAAGGCTTGGTTGTATTTCTCCAGAGCTGCTTCCATCTTCTTCTCGGCGTACAGTCCGTTGCCCTCCCGCCTCAGCTGACAGGCCTGGTACGGGGTCGGGAACCACTTGGCCAGCAGGTTGCTGAGGACCACGTTGACCCTGTAAGTCTGGAGGTCGGCTTCCCCGGAGCTGTCCCTGCACTCCTTACACATGACCAGTCTCTCCTTCCTCTCCCTCTCCAGACATGCTTTACAGAAACAGTGTCCGCACGGCAGAGTCACGGGCTCGTATAGGAGGCTCATGCATATCCGGCAGGATAGGTCTTCGTACCCGCTACATGTAGCAGCCACTGCTGGGCGTCCAGCTCCTGCCCCCTCTCCTCTCCTCGGGCTTCTGTTGCGCCTGTACCCCCCGTCCTGCCTCCCGATGCTGACCGACAGGTACTCCACGAGGTTGGCGAGGTAATTAGGTCTCAGTCTCTCTGTCTCCGAGGCTTGTCGGTACACATCGAAGGCTTCCGTAAGTTTGCCCCCGAAAACTAGCGCGTCAGCCCGCTTTACCATCAGTTCCTGTCGGCTCTCTGAATCTCGGACACCCGCTAGCTGACACTCGTAGATATCCGCCGCCAGGTCAAAGTTTTTAGACTGGAAAGCCTCTGCTGCAAGCTGCAGCATACCCTCGCTCTCGGTCCCCATATCCCGCAGGTTGTTTGAAGTCTGTCCCTCACCTATGTGGTGCATACGCGGTTTATAACCCCGCTGCCATTCATAACCGCACTCGCTGCGGGGAGGCGCTGACTACACTGCGTGCTCATGCTGGGGGTAATGATATTACTGTTAATGGGGCACAGGAGTAAAAAAAAAAAAAAAATGTTATGTAAAAGTCGGGTCATGTGATACCGGCCAGCTGTTCTCATTGGTTTAGAAAACTGTTACAAAACATTTGCCATGTAACAGTTTCGGTGTCGGGACAGGGGCAGGAGGCTGTCTGAGCTGGAGGACTAGTTGCAACACAGGGTGGGGAACCTGGTGACGGGCCACCGACGGTAGAGCTGGAGGTATCCCCACAAAATAAAAATAAAAAAATATATATATACTGACGTGACATCTCTAGAAGTTATTTATTTTAAATCGTGATTTTATTGACCAGCCCATATTAATTGAAGAAAATGAATTAATTATCAGTCTTATTTGCAAGCACAAATGTTCAAGTGTATTTAGGGCCGGAGTCTGAAGAGTAGTTGGTGATAAAATATTGTTGCATGGATGACGTATAATTTCCATGCACATTTCTTAAAAGGCCACACTCAATGTAATAACACGCAAGTAGCAGTTTGATTACAATTTAAGCTTTGGAGGAAGGTTTAAAACCTCTGAGATGTGAAAGAAATGGGGGAAGGTGAATATTTTACTCATGGGGTGTTTGACAAGTGTTTGGGCTGAATACCACCCCCTCTTAAAATGACTACTGGTTGTTATGAAACGTACCTCACTGTTAATGGGTAGTGAAACATCTTACTCAGTGCATCTTGCAGGTGCAGCACAGTTCAGCTCTTACACAAACTGGAGAGAGATTCTGAAATCACATATATTCTGTGACCAGAGGGGGTCTTATCAAACTGTGACACTGACACAAAGTGCAGAGTGCTTGATAACTGTGTCAGAACCTGTAACTCACCAGAACTTTGGAGTTTATACAATCGTTGTGCCATAAAGTGTTCACATGATGCCAAATCATGCTGGGTGGCATAACCACATTAAGAATGTTCTTAAAATGAATCTGTCTAATAAGGTAATATTCACATAATTGTCACCTGCAACGATAGAACTACTTATTATTTAAAACTATTGATATGTGTTATATATTGATATTGATATATCTATTTATATAAAGTACATAAAGTATTTATATAAAGTTTATGAGGTGCTCTTGGTGACTGCTAATACATGTTCATGGTGCTTGTAGCATTATTTAAGTTCACTGTTGAAGTATGACTATGTATTATAATTATACTTATATTAATTATCTTGCAAATTCAAATAAATTATAATATGCAACTAGACAGCACCAAGAGAGCACTGAGAGCATGCAGAATTACATTGGTATCATTATTAGTTTGATGGTTATTCGTTTTATAAAAAACAATATTTCACCAATCGTGGTTTTCTTCAGCATCTTGCTCAGTTGCTTTTGTAGCTACATCAACCTAACCTAACACCTCACTGAGTCAGCACAGGTCTATAGCTACAATTAGATCACTTTTTGTATTTGTTATCTCACAGTAGTGAATTTCCCATGAGCCCTATAAATGTAAACATTCAGGATCATCAGATCTGGAATATTACTTGGACCCAGATCAGACTTTTGTGTCTGCTAGATTTTATGGGGATGTCGCTTAGTAATTTTTGTCCTTGCATTGTCAGCATTATCCATGAAGTTCGGTGCATAAATCTTGTAATATCCATCCCACAATGGTTAAGTGTGTTTTGAAAAATTCTAGATCCCAATGATGACCCGGATCACCATCCAAATCTAATGGATTGTTCCTGGGACCGCACCCTACCTCTCTATCAAAACCCTTATATAGCTTTATGAGTAATCCTGCTAACAGACAAACAAACAGACAAGCCAGCTCTTGTAAAAACTTTACCACCTTGGCGAAGGTAATAAAAACACACCTCCATTAAAACAGCCTTCATTCAGGTGTTTTGTTGTTTCGGTCTTACCTGGTCAGGCAGGACCACTAGCTTATGGTGGCCACTGTTAGCAGTCTTTAAACAGTAACGTGACTAGCTGAGTCAGCGTTTTGACATCATATTTATTCTTGTAGTATACTATTATACTACATATTAGCATGTGTGCATTTGTAATTTTCCTGTAATTTTGACTTTTGGGCACAGTGGCTGATAGTCAGCAGAAGTTACATTAAAGGGATCACAGTAAAGGGATTGGATCAAATAGTTGTGATACTAGACAACAGGTACTATTAGCATTACCTGACGTAGAATATCCACCGCCTCAAGATAAAAACCTGTTTTTTAAAGGGGTTTGCTGTGTGTGAGTGGGGATTACAGGCTAATGAGTCGATCAGTGTCCACGGCTGTAGTAGTGCTGCTAATATAGGTCGAGCGGTCTGGGCTGTGAACTCAATCCCACACACAGACACAAACCGTGACTGATATATACACTGCAGCAGACTGACACACATATTATAACAGATAGACTGACATATATGCAAACGAGGATACTCACGGACTATTATCTACAGACACGAATACTAGTCAGAGATCCTTGTGACCCCTCAAATCTGGATATTTTGTACAGTTCAGCCAAATCTTCCTGCACAGTATGCTTTGTTCCAACAGGAACAAGGAACCAGTAGTTATCCACAAGGTCATCTCACTATTAAGTAAGGTTTTATTTGGCTGGAAGTAAACATGGATATTCATGAAATGAGTAACTGCATTGTTTGTGCTGGTCTAAAATCCTAGAGGTTTCCCATCTGACAATGAAAACTCATATATGAGAGCATTCCTGTAAGAGAGAAAGTATAAATGAACAAGAAGGAAATGCATGAAAGAATCAACATGTAAGAAGGGTCTGAAAACTGATTTGATCCACTGGAAGTCTGAGTTTGAGCTGTTTGTGTGTAAGACCATGAAAACTACATTTTGACCATTTCATGGATCAAATGAGTTTTTTTATGGTTGTCAAATCAGATTTATGTTGGTTTCTGTTTGGCCTGTAAGACAGGATCAGGTCTGTTAGTTATTAAAGTAAAGAAAATATGTTTTTGAGTACACAAAATAATGCACTTTGTATTTATCTTACATCTAACAAATTTTATATTCTACTGCAAATAAAAAAAAGATTTTTGCATCCACAAGTTGTTGTGGTATGAGTCTGGATTAAGGTGGACCAACCCTTGGGGAATACTGCAGGCATGGCAATGGTGAAATGTTACTTCATAAAAACAGTGTGTCCAGCCCACACAAACATAAATTCACTCTCTCTCTCTCACACACACACACACACACATATATATATATATAATATAAATTCAGATTAAAATTAAAATTAAAATTTGGTGATTGCAGGCCAGTTCATGTTTTTTTTGTTTGTTTATTGGTTCAGTCATAAAACTGTACTGATATGGGGCAGCTTTTCAGCAAACATGTCAGGGTTAAATTAACCCTCACTGTATGATTGAAGGGTTTGTTGATCAACAGCACACTATGTCATAATGAATTAAATAAATCAGCTATTGGTCACCTCTGTTGAGGCTACTACTTTAAGGTTCATATATCATGTGTGGTGTATGGATGAAAAGTGTCACGCCTTTAAAAATGCCATATCAGTCGTTACCCTCTCTCCAGTGTTTAAATTACTTGCAAATACAGGAATGGTCAGACTTTATTAGAGAAATGAGGACAAGAGGTAAAACATTTTGATGGTATTAATAAAAACACATAACATTAAAAATCATTTTACTTTACATTTTACTTAACTTTACTTTACATAGAGAAACATGAGTAGATGGGTGTTTTACGCTCTTTGACTTGTTCATCCTCCTGTTTCAAAAGCATGTGAACAAAATGCTCCGTCTCAGACTCACCGGATCACATCCCACAAGATAAAGTAGTAAGAGCCTGTCTGTGTTCACTTGACTGCATTTGTGTTTTGTCACAGTGGAGGCTGTGCAGCCGTCTCAAGCCTACAAACAGCCGCTGAATTGGAAAAACGACAATATTTACAGTTTACACTAAGAAAAAGAGTGAAACTGTTTGAGTTCATAGATTTGTTTTTCAACATTTTTATCATTTTTATATGCTGTAAAAACCTTGTCTTTTTGTCTTCAGCATGATCCTGGGGTGCAGCCAGCTAGATCATTTTGTACTCTGCTAAGAGCCAAGTTGGATCCAGTACAGATCAATCATAATATCAACAAAGGCATACAATTATAAATTTTCATTTAATAATATTTGAAATTATGAGGTTCAGCTGCATTTTGGTCCAATTTACAAAATTCCACTAAATCTTGAAAAACTAGGAACAGAGTTCGGTTAAATTAGATAACAGCGCTGTGTGGTGTATCAATCTTGGATTTGGAGGATGCTCCTCTTCTCCAGATCGTTCATCTCTTTGAGGATCAGAGCCACGTTGTACCGGAGCTCCTGGAATTTAGACACAGGCACCTGAGCAAGAAAACAACAGTTCAGTGACAATATAACAGAGACAACGTGGTTCCCACACCCTCTTAAACATCGTGCTCAAGGAGTTTTTTCCCAGATTCCCAACTCCCTAAAATTTAAGGACCCAACATGGGACAGTATGAGAGAAGGATCAAAGTTAATTACTGCTGCAGCACTGGAAATTTTTATGATGAGAACTAGCAGGATTTACAGAAGTTCATAAACAATAATTAAAGAGAGAGAGAGGCTTGAATGTGTGGACACTTCTCAATTGTTCCGTCTTTAAAGACAAACCAGTCTTTGTAAATTTCTATTGAGCCATGAGTCATGGAATTTAAATTTTTCCTGACATAACTGAAGCCTTAATTTGAACTTTCTCACTTGCTTGCCATAACCTGTATCATCGGACTTAAATCACTCATGTGACGGTTTTACTCTCTCAGGCCAGGTGGCCTGGAACAATGAAGCAACTGAGGGAGACAACATGCAGACAGCAGAACGGAGCCTTATTTAATAACGTTACGCAAACCATATATCTAAAGTTCAATGTCAATTCTTGCACAAAGTCTATCAATATAAGCACTTTCAATGATCCATGTCTTGTTTTTCCTCAAATTCAACAACTTTCAAGGATTTGAGGAACCTGTAAGAAGCTTGGGTGTGCAGTGATAAGATGAATGCACAGGCAATGTGGAGCTAAAATGTTGATACAGCATATTACCATGAAGACATACAGTACGATAGCAACAGGATGACGGCCATTATTGAGAAGTTAGAATGTAATGGCTGAGAAATTAAAGTGTTGAAAGATGTTGTTCTTGCTCACTTGCCAAGGGACTGCAGATGGAAATTAGCTAGTAGCTAAATCCAGTGCAAACCATCTTTTCTCTTCTTTGAGACAGATGCATTTGTACATGGTCCCTAATATAAATAAACTCAATAAACTAAACTAAACTAAAAAAAAAAGGTGAATTTATGTTCTGGCAAAGCATCAGCACACATTTGGGACATTGTGATGCAGTTTCGTTAAACCTAATGCCAATACTGTTAAATTCATTAAATTCAAGGCTTGAATCTGACCTCTCACCTCCCTACAGGGTGAAGCTAGGGTACATTTGTTTTATTTATAGTCATTTATTATTATTTATAGCTATTACAACTTCTGTCATTCCTGTGCTCTGAGGACTGTGAGTCATTATGTGTTTGTTATTGTACTAGAAGGAGAGGTTACAAAAGGTGACGCCATCTCCTCTGTTTGTTAAGTTGTGAGTGCAGCAGCAGATACTCCTCAGTCGAATCCGGAAGAGATCCCGAGTAGAAAACAGGAGGTGAAGATAAGGGATGCCCATCAGTAGAATCTGCACATCCGATGTTGCTGCTTATAATCTTCTAACTCTGCTGTAATCTGGTTATGTAACCTGCATCCTAGGTACACCTAAGGCTGTAGTGGCAGAACTCCCTCCTGCTTCTGTCCACATTAGTAACTTAGTCTGGAAACAGCTGATTTCCATGGAATTTATATGGATTATGGCGTCCCCTGTTGAGTTAAGCATCTCACCAACTTGTTGAAGATATGATTCATTTTGCTGTTTATTACCTCAGCCAAGGAGGTTATGTTATTGTTTGTTTGTTTGTCTGTTTGTTAGCAGGTTTACGCAAAAACTAATGGACGGATTTGCATGAAACTTTCACCAAAGTTGGACCCGAGCATATCCTAGAGATGATTGAAATTTGGTGATGTTCCCGGGAATTTTTTCAATGATTCTTTTTAATATTGTGAGATAGGGCAGTTTTACCAGACACTGAGAGATGGGACTGGTACTGCTGGAGTAACAACTAAGTCTGCTTAGTATTATAAATTTTCAGAATAATTAATCTCTAATTGTAATTATTTGCTATCAGAACATTTGATTGCTCATAAAACATGTTATTATAATGCATAATGTAACAGAAATACTTGGTACAGTATAATGTAACAGAAATACTTGGTACAGTAACTATGTTATATGTTACTTCTATTCTTCCACTGTGATTCTATTATGTAACAATTTAAACAGACCTGCATCAATGCATCTGGGTGAGGAGATGGGAAGAAACCACTCTCCTCTCTTACAACAATGACTGGGGTCTATGTTCTTGTCGACAAGACCCTTTTTCTCCCCAGACTGCTTCAGTGTTAATGCTGCGAGGCTCGTGTGAGCTGTGATGCTCACCACTGTCCTTCCTTTGATTAGACTTCAGTGCAAATGCTGATAATGAAAACAGGATTTAAGGGGAATGTAGAACTGCCTGTACAGTACAATCACAAACATGACATCTGTTACCTCAAAGCGATGAAAGCTCCCATCTGACAGTTTCATCTGCATCAGAACAGAGGGCTGTAGGGCCCTGGCTAAAGAACTGTGGAGACAGGAGACTCAGGATAACATGGATCTTGTCGCATTAAGTTGAAAATTACATTTCTTTAAGTAATGCGTCCAAATCTTTTTGTATTTATTAAAATAGAAGAAACATAAACCCCTCTCATTCTGTAAGAGAGATCATTTCTAGGAAAGACCTACCAGACGTCAAACAAATAAGAGAAAAGCTTCAATGAACTGGCTGTGTGATGAAAAACATAAGCATGTATTCAGTACCTTGTAGAAATGGTGACATCCACTCTCCATTTCAAGTCTTCTACTGTGGGGAGGTGAGGATCCTTCAGGGAGGACGCTGCCTCCAGAGCTGCACGTCTGCAAATACAAAGAGGTGTGACACATGTTACAACTTTGTTCATTATATTGTCGTTTTTTTTATTTTATCATTGATCGTTATATCATGTATGACAGCTCTCTCTCTCTCTCTCTCTCTCTCTCTCTCTCTCTCGCTCCTCCCCTCCTCACAGCAGCAGATTAGATCTAGGAAATTAGCTGCAGGTGGTGTCTCCCTGAGTGGGCAGGTGACACCTATCCTAGCAGCTGACTGGAGGATTAAACATCTGAGAGGGCAGGTGACCAAGATCCGAGCAGCTGATTGGAGGATGGAAGGTTCAAACTCCAGCTGGTGCCGGCCGGTCTCTGCTCTCACCCACTCCTAATGACGGCTGTGTTGTTGAATCTGCCTGGAGGCTGCTTTCATTAACTTGTATTGTGAGAATTATCAATGCTAGAATGATGATTCTGCTGATTAGTGTGAGCTAAAAATTGTATTTTGTAACTTGTGCCTTTTGTATATATAGAAAATATATTAAATAGAAACGCTCTGTAGCAGATTTGTAGAGAAGCCCTTTTTGTTTTGATATTTTAGTTTAGGGATTAAAGGACTTTTGTTTGTTATTTTGGGCTCTGATCATTTTCTCAGCACAAAAATATAAATAAATACTGCTAAGTGAATTTAATTGGTTGTCAGTTGGCCCTTATTGGGAGTGGGAAGAGCAGAACTCAAAAAGCAAGTTACATTCAGCTTTCCCATAGACAGAGACGTAACTCACGTTAATAATAATGTCGTCCGTGAATACCACTGACAAAATATGTTTAGGTTACAATATGAATTAAGTATTTATTAAGTATTTATTCATGGTAAATGACCTCAACATACCGATTACCAAAAACCACACTGGAGAAATCTGAGATGAAATCTTCAGGCACCCTAATGGACAAAATAGAACAGAAACAACACACTTAGCACCTGCGGTAGACATTGTGGGTGTGTATAAGCAAAGTTGATGATGCATTAACATACTGTGGATGTGATAAGAGACCCTCTGACCCTTACCTCAATTCTCTAAGATCCTCTCTGAAGGCCTAAACAGGGACACAAATAAACAAAGCACTTTTTATTAGAGATATAAAAAAAGGTTTACATTTTAGAATACATACAGTATATATTTCCATGCTTGTGAGGAGGAGGCACTTAGAATTTGATGCACAGGATACACACACAGGTGTGAGTATATATCTCTATCTAGTATATCTCCATACACAAAAGATCTCAAAAACAATTCCCAATATTCAAACAAGAGTGTCAGCCAGTAGGTAGCAATATTCTATATCAACGATGCATCAAATACCACAGAAGGACAGTCAAAGCACTGCATAGTGAATACACTCTGTTTTCAGACACAATATCAGGACCATAAAACTGAAGTAACTGAATGGAATTCGACCATCATTAATTTCACTATTTACCCCCATGTTTTTCCTACATGTCTATGAAAAAGTCCATAAAAAACATGCCTAAAAAACAAGTGTTTTCCAGTGTGAATACACATTCTCAACAACTGCTTAGAATTAGTCTGCAGTATGGAATTAACACAAATCTAATGTGTTGTACAAACAAGAGAAGGAAATGTGAAACAAAAGTTAATGACTGCTCTGTTCTTTTTAGGAGTATTGGTAAGACATGACATGGGCAAACATGTCAGCCTCATCAGACTGACCTGTAAGACTTGACTTGAATATCCTTAAGATTTTACCAAAATCCGTAAGAAAAAAATTCCTCATGCAGAAAAGTGAATTAAACATTAAAAGTGGCAAAACTTCATTGAATTATTGAATAAAGACGTCACCTTCGGGGCACAAACTCAAACCATCTTACATGGGATGTATGCATTAAATCTTTTATTAACAAAAATAATAATAGGGTGAACAAAAAATATTTTTCATGTGAATCGACAGCCATCTTAATCAGGAGAGTAACCTCTAGGACACGGTCATGTGATCAAAATAAGGCTATTCATTGTTGTGACATCGTGGACAGCCACTGGATTTTGCCGTAAGAAATCTAATTAATTTCCATAGCAACTTTGAAATGAAGAAAATCCATAGGATTTACAGATGTTCCCTAAGAGTTGACATGTATGCATAGGGCGAGCAAGCGGAATACAAAGGTCCTGAAACTGAATCACAAAACATAATCATTGATCCTGCAAAAAACTGATTAAAACTGATTTCCATGAAACTTTGTAGAGAGGTGGGGCTTGGGTCAGGCAAGAACTCCCTTTGGCGCAGATCTGGACAGAAGGGCAGATCCAGGATATCTTTTTCCAACATTCTTTAACATTGTGACAAATGGCATTTGTCGAGGCATTTGTTTTCTCTGATTCATCAGGAAATAATCCACACATTGTGTGTTTATCTGAGTGTCATAGTGTGGTGCAGATCCAGACAATAATCCCAATTCCTTTTGTTCTTCTTTTAAAAAGCAAAACAGACATTTTGTGCTCTATAGAGTGCCATTCTAGCTATGGATGCTATTAGTTACACCAACACATTTCCTGCAAGCTGTAGCAGGGCTAGCTGCTAAGTCACTGACATGGACTGATACTGTGTTCTGTGCCGGTGTGTTCCAACATATATCTTCCAGTGTTATCATCTTACCTCCTGTTTAAGTGAGGATGTGGGGATGCGGATGGCCTCGGACAGAACTCTGTGCATCCCAGCTATGATGTGACTGAGCCTCTCCTGGGGAATGGGACTGCTGTCTGCTATCGACTTCAACACATCTCTGCAGTCCTTCCCCTCCAGAGCACTGACCACAGCTGGAGACAGAACAGACACATTTAACTCACTTCTTTAATGGCTTCAACTGCTAGTACTTGTCCAGACACCATGAAATAATAATAACAATAATAATAATAATAATAATAATAATAATCTCTATTTGTATAAAAATAAATAAATATTTATATAAAGTTACAACTTGCTTTACAAGACTAAATATAATAAATGGCAAACGGCAATATCATTTATCAAATATGAAAAATGTCAATTTACAGGTGACATGCTTTGACAAACTCCACCTACAGATTTGACCTGATCGACTCTAAGTTTTGTCAGTACAATCTAAATGTCTTAAGGATGAGACGTTTTCTCATAACCTTAAAGGTGTGGCCACGTCTGTGCAGCAAATGTCAATGTTTCGCCATGAAAGAGGAAGTTATTATAAATCCACTGTCCAGGGTCCACACTCTGGCCTTAATTTCATGTGTTGGATAAGAGTCCCAGCCTGAAGGCATCCACACACCAATCTGCAAGTATAGTGATGGTGCCACCTGCTGGAAACAGCAGGTAAGCCCTCTGTGACAAACATAAATTGATTTATGTGAATTCTTTATAGTGTGGTATTAAAATGGTTTACTGCAAAAGAACATAGCATCACTGGGTGTTTGGATGGAGGGTGTATATGTTTGTGGGTTAGTGTGAGCGTCACATTTCAAACTCAACAGGCTTTCTGATATAACGTTAAAGTTAAGAGAGTGAAACTTTGTGGACAGCTTAATTATGACCTGTACATTGAAAATGACTGCCAAGGAGCTATTTTTACTTTATTCGAATTTTGTTGATCATGTGAACATGTTTTCTCATGAAGACAGAAGAATCTAGTTCTCTGATCATCAACTGATAGTTGCACACATCCCTCTTCTACTGCTGTAGCAATACTACTAAGATTTATGTAAACATGAGCTGCTTCCAATGATGGACTAACAAATACTATGACACTTTGATTTTACAGTATGCACATTAGAAAAAAGCATCATGTGGCGAGGATATTGATATTTAACCTGTTCTTACACGACTCTTCTATCAGAATCTCACAGCCAAGGTTGTGTGTGTCGTAATATTATTCAGAGCAACTAATAGACGCACGTCCACGTTTCATGTCAGTTGCTTAAGACATGCATTTTGATAGATGGGCAATGTTATTCATGCAGCTGAACATGTCTACAATGAGTGATGTTACACATTTTGAATCTCGCTAGTTGTTTTTGATAATAGCGGACACGTAACAAGTTATTTACCTTTCAATAATTTCCTGAACATCTCTTGGTCCACATCCTTCAGGTTTTTCGACATTGACTCGATTTCTGGTGGTATCCTTCCTCCCAAAAAGCTGGAGTCATTTGCATGGCTTGAAGACATGACTCTCTGTGCATAAATGCACTGTAAACAAAGATTACAGATAACAAATGATAAGTTGATGTGTAAAAGCTTCTGTCGTCTTTTATGCCACTTTTCTGTTTATATGACAGCTTCCGCCTTTATGTCACATGACGCTCGCTTCCCCTCTCTAGTCTCGCGATGACAGATTATGTAGAGATCATCGCCAGAAGGAACGATTTGCAAATGGAGGTGGTAGAAATGCTGTTTGTTTGAACGACAAAAGGTTGGTATGTTACTATAGGTAGCGTTTTAATTACAACTTTATCAGTTTCATAAACATATAAGGGTTATTTTTGTGGGGAAAATATTAATTGAGTGTCTTTTTATGACTTTGTAAACGTAACGAGCACATTTCGAACTTTAGCAGCCAGCTAATGGTGTTAGCTCGTGTTGTTTGCCAGGCACAGGCTTAACCATAGTCAATAATGGCGTGATAAGTGAAGCCAAACTAATTTTAGCTACATGTTTTAGTGATAAATTCTCACTTGGCCTTGCTGTCTTGCATACTACATACTGTTAACAGTGAAGTATTTCTGTATGTTGTAAAGTAAACATACCCGGGCTTTGGATGCTTAATGTGGATGACCTCTAGTGTCATCAGTTCACATTAGGAGTTTTTGTAACATTGTTATGTAGAAACTAGAAAGAACCCGTACGTCGTTCAACGAGCTTTGCTTTATTAGCGAAATGTGAATCAGCTCGAGTAATGTTGCCGTTTGCTTGTAGTCAGAGAAGGGTTTGCTTTGTTGTGACTGTGTACGACATTTGTATAGTATCTTTTTTTTAATATATCGATATTTACAACAAAGAGGTACAATCATCGAAAATGTCGAACAAGCAAACTATGTCCATTGAAGAAAACTTGTTAGAATTCAAATTGAACTAAATAGCTTAAGTAACAAAAGTTATCTTAATGTTTTCACTGTATGAGTTCAGTAAAATATTAAACAAATTATTGAAGCATTGTGTTCAGATGTCTAAATGCAAAATTCACACCAAATGATCATGTTACGTTTATCCTAACATTACATCTGTTTCTCCATCAGGTACATTTGGCCATGTCTGAATCTCTGTATGAGAAGTTTTTGGCCCCAGAAGAGCCTTTCCCTCTCCTTTCCCAAAGAGCCAACCTCAGTGATGTGGGAACACTGGATGTCAGTGACTTTGGCTGTCAACTCTCATCTTGTCACAGAACAGATCCTCTACACCGCTTCCACAGTAACAGGCAAGTAGAGTGTGTATGTGTGTGTTTACACATGTATGTCACCTGTCTGTGAGGTATAATGACTTTCCAGTCCCTCCAGGATTCTGTGGGCCTTTTTTGTGATCGTTGCGGCTTAAAATGCCTGATTTCGCGTCAGCTTTTCTCAAAAGTTGTGATGTATGTTGCAATATTTTCAGGCATTTTATATAGCTATATAATATATAAAAAATTCCCCCAGTCGATAGATCCATTCCATTTTCTTCCGCTTATCCATGTCCGGGTCGCGGGGGCAGCAGTCTCAACAGAGAAGCCCAAACCTCCCTCTCCCCGGCCACCTCCTCCAGCTCTTTTGGGGGTACACCTCCCTAGCCAGCCGAGAGATATAATCCCTTCAGCGTGTCCTGGGTCTTCCACTGGGTCTCCTCCCAGTGGGACATGCCCAGAATACCTCCCGGGGGGGGGGGGATAGATAGATATTTTTTATACTAAACGATTTTTTTTTTTGGTCTTATTTGCAGCTAGTGTTTTCTCTGGCTCTCAATTGTGAAGTGAAGTCTCTCTCTCACTCTCACTCTCTCTCTCTCTCTCTCTCTCTCACTCTCTCTTTCACACACACACGCGCACCCCTGATCTTTGATATCATTACATATCCAGTTGCTATTTTGAATGAAGCTTTCACATTGTATTGTTTAAATTATTGTTTTTATCTGAGACTTTTTATCACTAAACTATTTTCTTTATGACGCACACACACGCACAGTTTGTCATGCAAACAGGCGTTCACGCTACAATCACTTTATATTACACTGACATTATCACTAACCATGCCCACTTAATCTAACTCATGTCGATCTTTCAGCACTTGTAACAGACCTGGATGCAACAGCCTCTGTCGCGTTGATTTGTTTTGTCTGTTGTCACATTTCAGCGATTCTCCAGGTGTGTTTTATGGTATAAATGTGTTTGTCAATTTATGATTTTTGTTTCTGTTCCACCACAATTTTGTATGCGGTGCAAAACAATTAACCCCCGCTTTCATGTAGAAAATAAGGGAATCACCTCGCATGGTCTTTAGCCGTAATTTTCACTGCTAAATGTGAGACATTCATGTCAACATCTTCCCGACCAGAAATAAGGAAGGGAGTTTGGTGACGTACAAGTATGACTCAATGTGTGAGACTGCTATGATTGGTTAAACTCACGGCAAACTACGATGATTGGACAAAAGTTGCAAATAAGAGGCGGTGATTGGACAAAAATGCAAGGCCGTGCAGAATTTACGAGGATTGGTTGAATTTGTGTTAATAGTTGCGATCGCGACATCCCGAAATCCTGGAGGGACTGACTTTCAGAATGTATTTTCAAAGGTTGTTACTAACACAAAGTGTTTTGGAAACTAAGACATCCACCTTAATGGGGGGAGTATCCTGGGCTGTAAAAGCTGGGCCCATCAGCAACTGTTTCAGGACGTGTCATTGCAGCTGTTGTTGGCATTAACCCCACTCGTACAGACAAATGTTAATGTGCTTACCAAGTTGCTCGTGTCCTGGTTGACAGTGCTAATAAAGACGAATTACGTGTGGTGTTTTGCTAGTATTCACCATATTTGCAAAATTTTGCATCCAAACCTACACAAGAGCAATCCCCATCCACCAAACCCTACCATACCTCCTGCAACTATAAAAAGGGTAAACAGTTTGTGGAAAGTTAATTGCAGCTGTGCGATGTGCATCATAATTATTTTGGCACTGGCACTGAGGATTGCCATTTTCAAAACTACCATTAAAAATGTCAAAGGGTAGTGGTTTAATCTCTGAATTTGAAGCATGTGAGAAACTCTGGTCTAAACGTTGGCCTCAGTGACTCCTGCATCTATATTTCTGTTTTGTCCCTTGTTAAGCTTAACTTTTATGATGTTTGTGTTTGATGTGTTTTACAGAGAAAGGTGTTTTCATGGTTAAAAAGTACATCCAGGAATTGCTCATAGGATATACTTTGACTCTCACACATTGTTCTCCCCAGGTGGAACCTTACTTCCTGTGGTACCAGCGTTGCCAGCTCCGAGTGCAGCGAGGAGCTTTTCTCCTCTGTGTCTGTGGGAGATCAGGACGACTGCTACTCCCTTCTAGATGACCAAGATCTAACGTCTCTCGACCTTTTTCCAGAGGGCAGTGTTTGCAGTGATGTCTCCTCTTCCATCAGCACCTACTGGGACTGGTCCGACAGCGAGTTTGAGTGGCAGGTTGGTTGTTTGGCTGGTTTAATGTAACTTAAAGTTATGTAACTTAAAGTGCTTCAGGGTGGAAAACATTAGAACATATTTGTATTATTGCCTCCATCAAACACATGTAGATGTTGCGGTCATTAGCAGGTTAGCAGCTCCTTCTTTCATTCAATATATTCTGTCCTCTTTCTCATTGTTTGTCTGTCTTACTGCTTTCCTCCAAGTTGCCAGGAAGTGACATTGCCAGCGGTAGTGATGTCCTTTCTGACATCATCCCAAGCGTGCCAAGTTCGCCATGTCTGTTTTCCAAGAGGAAGCCTAAGCCCCACCCTCACCGCAACCTGGATGAGTTACCATGGAGTGCCATGACCAACGATGAACAAGTAAACAAAGCCAACACGCCTTTCTGTATTACAATGTTTTAAATTAGTAACTGTTGGTTTATACCAGTGGCAGGTAATCATTAGATTGTTGTATGGCTCATATATGCAATGAGCTGAACTGTCAAGACCAAGACCTTGCGCTGCTATTATCATTATTCGTGTTTGACTGAATGACTTCTCATTATTTGGCATCGCCACAGTCCAAGTTGGTTTGCCAAGCAGTATTTAGCTGTATTGTCATCAGTCTGAAGCTGACCTACAGGGTTGGGACCAATCCAAGCATTGTTTTTGATGGATCTGTATCAGCAATATAAATTACCAGCAATTTCTACTCCATTGCTTCAATTACCCCAGCAGTCAAAACACGCTATTACGCTAAATTAAATAATCTCATCAACCTTTAGTCTTACTCGTAGGTAGAGATGCCTTGGCAGAAGGAACTACATGACTGGGTTTCCACTTTCAGGTGGAGTACATTGAGTACCTGAGTCGGAAGGTCAGTACAGAGATGGGCCTGAGGGAGCAGCTGGACATCATCAAGATCATTGACCCCTGTGCTCAAATCTCTCCCACTGACAGCGAGTTCATCATAGAGCTCAACTGTCTGACTGATGAGAAACTCAAACAGGTGGGTAGAAACTGAAACACACACACAGTTAGTACAGAGTAGCTCAAATAATTTATCCATGAAAAGAAAAGCATGATTATTCTTGTGCTTCATTTGTTCAGTTTTACACCTGAAATATAGATGAAGTATAAATTTAAATGCAGCATGGTTATGTAAAGCCCTTAAAATGTATATGATGTTATATCAGCTTTTCTCCTTCTTGATAAGACAATATGTCCAATATCATTGTTAGGTAAAGACTAGGTGGATAATTGAGTGTACATAGATCCTGTTTAGCTCAGTGTTTGAATCCTAATGGTAGTTATTTTCCTTTTGATTAGTCAATGTTATCAGCAAACCAGAGTAAGAAAGGTGCTAACACAGATTTGTAGAGAGTGTGAAAACATACATTGTTACAATCTGTATGATGTTATCAGGTGCGTAACTACATCAGAGAGCACAGCCCCAGGCAGCGGGCCAGCAGCACCAGAGAGGGCTGGAAGAGGAGCAGCCACAGCAGTGCCAGCACCGGCGGTGTCAGTGGAGTCAGCAGCAGTAATGCCAGCATGGTCAGCTCCACCAGCTCCTCCACTGGCTCCACAGCATCCAACTCTGTAGCAGGTAAGACGCTACCTGGTTGCCTAGCAGTTAGGAGCAGAAATAATGCCCCCACCTCCAGAAGAGCATGTAGCGATGGGGCAAAGTTGTCTTGACTGAACAGTGATAGAAAGAAATACTGTACTGTCTAAATACTGTCTGTTTCACTGTGGTCCAGGTGGTACAGCATCAGCTTGTAGTGGAAGCAGTGTTGCCAACATCAGCAGAGCTCACAGTGATGGTAACCTGTCCAGTGCTGCAGAACGTATACGAGACTCTAAAGTAAGAAGCAAGAACAATTTGTGTGTTGAAATGACGACAGTCTCTGTTTTCTGGCCATTTTGTTGTGCTTGACAAATACTACTCCATATTCATTTGTGGGAGCATATAGGGAATAATCCAAAGCAGTACAGGCATTTTGTGCAGCCTAATTGTTGAACCTTTGAACATTTGCCTCTGGACCATGCTAATTCTGTCTGGTTGCCACATACATGTTGTATTTACTGTATATAATATAGTTAATTTGGTGCCTTACATTATTGTACTACAAACTAGAGCATCCATTTCTTTTCCCTGGCCATTTCATAGAGCATGTGAGACTAGCTGATTACTTCAACACCTTGATCCTCATCTCTCTGTGTCTCTCTCTCTTGCCACGCTGTCTTTCAGAAACGTTCAAAGCAGCGCAAGCTTCAGCAGAAAGCCCTGCGGAAGCGACAGCTGAAAGAGCAGCGACAGGCCCGCAAAGAGCGTCTGAGTGGACTGTTTTTGAATGAGGAAGTGCTGTCGCTCCGAGTGACGGAAGAGGACGACCACAGTGACGACCTGGACATACTGATGTGACACCAGTGAATCAATCAGTGCTCCCTCTACGCCTGCTCTCTCACCAATCAGCTGCTACCATAGAGCTTATAGACCACCCTGATCCAGATCACTGCATGAATTAGCTTTGAGTGGGGTGAGATGCATTTTTTATGTCTGATAGATGGCATTACTGGCCTCTATCATAGCTTCTCATATTGTTTGCTAATACTAGTGTAGTAAAGCTAGTGCTAAAATTGATAGTCACTGCAATCACTACTAAGCTAGCTACAGCATTTCTACTTCTAATGCGTTGTTTGGATACAGCCTTCTGTCTGGCCTGCTTATAGTCACTGCTAATGACCCTAGAGGCTTGCAGATATGCATAAATGTGCATTTCAGCTTAATACACTTATGAAGAGGTTTGCTTATAGATGCAACAGCGTATATCCGCAACTACTAATACATCCACAACTGGCAGACAGACAGATCATGCAAGAGAAGCCGAGTTTGGCCACATTATGCAGATACTACTCTGTGAAAAAACAGGCGATGGTAACAAGTGTATTTATTCATAAAGTACAGGAGGGTATATTCAAGTTGGCAATATTTCCTCTAATTTGGTTATAAATTATATCCATCTGCTTGTACATACATCCATACTCTACACTGGCCTCACTATTTATCTACAACGTGGTTTAAACAGCTGCAAGTCATGTTACATGAAAATATATACCTAACTGTAAAGTTAAAGTGGCTCCAGTACAAAGTATCAGTATCAGTTTTAATGGGAGCTGTCACCTTTACTGTAAATGTGAGTGACCTCTTAGAAACACATCTGAGGAAAGCTCGAGATCTTAAGAATGAATGAAACCATGCAATAAACAATTTAAATGTTAAATTCTTTAAGCCTAATTCAGAGTTGATGATTAATTTCAAAGAAAAATCATTGATACTGATGAAAAATGGTCCTCCAACTCTCATCAATACATCAGAGATTCAAAGGTTTTCCTGATCATGTGGGAACTAAGGTGAGAAGAAGTGGGTTGGTCTGTCTTTCTATCTGCTGAGTGCTGTGGCCCCATTTCACTCTTAAGGCTTAGAGGGAGCACTGACAGTGCATGTTTAAATCGTCACCCACACCGAGTACCTGTGTAATCTAATGAATAACTTGCATCATTATTTGCATACATCTGTTTACAGCGTATGTGTTGTAAATAAATAACGGCACATTTACTGCTTGCTGTCAGGTTTTCCTTGGTAAAGGTTTGATTTTATTTTTTCCCTCTATACAGTATGTTCTTACTAGGTAGTGAACTGATATCATAGTTTAAAATGCTGTCAGTCACCTCTGGTTCTTTGCTATGAGTCTTATTTTGAAGCATTTAGCTGTCGTGTCAAAACAAATTAAGTTTGCTCATTGTTTCAGGTATCTTTTGAGCGCTGACCTTATTAAGACCTCTTTGTTTCTCTACCAGTACTCTTACTGAGACAGACTTAAAGAATCACAGATTCGCCATCATGTAATTCACCTACATTTTGGATGATTTGACCACCATGATAACTTTAAAGTATTTGAGTGTTTGTAAAGTCTTAAGGTTTTGCAGATCATATTGCGTTTATGTAATGTAATGTTTATGTAATGGCTGGTTTAGCTGTGGCGCTTAACGTGAGCTAGTTTCCTAAGAATGTGCATCTAACATCGAGCCATTACTTTGGCTTTTAGAAGTGTGTTCATTTAGCTCTGTTAAAATATGTATGATCTACAACAAGGGGTTGGCGAAGCACTAGCACCTAAAACAGCTTTTCGTGAAGTTGTAACAGCCATGCAGTATTCCTATTTGCTAGACATAGCAACCTTTTTTTGTGTATGTGTTTTGTTTTGGCTACCTTGTATAAAAGACACTTTTCCACAACTTCTCTGCTGTAACTTGATGAACCACTACAGTATTGGCTCAAAATCCTGCTGTCATTTCTAATGATTTGTGTACTGAGCGTTGACTTTTGACTCTGTCTCATGTATAAAGTTATTAATTACCGCTTTTACGTTAACTGCAGCTTCTTGTATTCTGTAGTCATGAATTAGTCAAACTCTATTTTGAAAAATAAGTTAATTTTGAAGGTGTGATGCAACAAAGGTACTTGTGTATATGCCATGTAATTAAAAAAAGTAGATATTGAAAAATTAAATGATGTAAAAGTTCAAGTGATTCCCTCAGTGTCATTGCTGAGAATTGTTTTTACTCTAGACACCTAAAAAAGCTGCAATAGAAGTGTTTTCAAATTTATTATTTCCTTGAAACCACTAGGGAGCAGTGTTGCTTGCTGTTGTCCCTGTAAATGACGTTCAGGCTGGACTGTGTAAACTACTCAGTACTGATCCAATATAAACTTGACAAATCAACTTACATTGTTGCATCATAATGCACTTGTCTGTGACGTCTTTTTGTAGAGTGCAGATGTGTTAATTTGGGACTGCCACTACACCACATGGTGAACCCAGGGCTTTGGGGGTATCAAACCCTGGGGTAGCAGCCCAATATCAGGCCAAAATAAAGATCTTTTATGATTTATATTGTATAATTACTTTACTTATTTGTTGCAGATATTTTTTACTTGTTTAAGCCCAATACTCAAACAAATTTAACTAAATTTGCAGTCATGCAGACAGTAGATTAGATTGATTTTTTTAACATGGACATCAATTACATTGGACTAACCAGATGCATTGTTTCAGTGTTTTAGCACACATGCTAATTCTCAACGCTTGTCCACGGGAGGCTTTTGAGAGGAATATAATAAAAGGAGAGGGAAATAATGAGAGAAAGGGGGAAATAAAGTACAATAACATTACAAGGACAAAAAAAGAAGCATTTTATTCTGAATGAAATTCATAGGCCTCCATGAGCTATAGAGTAAAGGCGACATGATTAACTTACAGCAGATGGCAGTAATGCAACTTCATGGATGCCAGCTGCCGTGAAACAAAAAAGAAGAAGAAAAGCACGCAGGCCTGTGAGCTGTCCGGAAGAAGAAGGCGGATGTGGCGTCATTGTGTTTACATCCATATATGTTAGCTGTACGCCAAGTCGCTACCTAGCTGGAACTCAGAAATCGGATTTAACGCAATTTCTCTTTGAGTTAAAACATTTAACCGTATATTTTGGGCGTAGCTGTCGTATAGTAATGGGTGCTCATGGGCTTTTGGGTAACGAGCCCGAGTCTATTGACTACTCGGTGCACGAAGCCTGGAATGAGGCCACTAATGTCTACCTGCTGGTTATCCTGGTCAGCTTCGGGTTGCTGATGTACGCTCGAAAGTAAGGACACTTGCACACAGCCTTTCACTCTATCACTTGACTTATGATACGTATACGTATTCTCTCTCTCACTCCCTTAATTATCCCCCTGTTTACTTATAATTTAGGAACAAGAGAAAGATCATGCGTATCTTCACTCTGCCCCCCAATGTTGGCAGCAGCCCAGAGCCCAACTTCTATGACAGCCTGCAGAAGGTCCGCCTGCGACAGCAGCTGGAGATGTACTCTCTGTGTAAGCATTAGTGGAGCTCTGCACACAAACAGACCAGTCTGGATCTGGGATGGGCGCGATCGTGATATTGTTTCCCTAATGTAAAGACATTTTACCACATCATACAGTCTATCTTCACACAATATTAAGATAAGATAAGATAAGATAAGATATCCCTTTATTAGTCCCACAGTGGGGAAATTTACAATATTGCAGCAGCACAGTGTACAAAAAAGGGTAAGGGTAAGGTTAACAAACTCAAATGTATCGTTCCTCATGTAAACACATAATAACCTGAAAGATGCTCATATTTTAGCTTGATGACCTAGATCATGCCTAGGTCTAGATATGAACCTGCGTTTCACATGTGTAATCATGATGTTAATAGTTTTTATCATCTGTCTCATCTTTTAGCTAGGAAATTTGAGCTGCAGCAGAACCAGACAGAAAGTGTGCAGCTCTCCATGGAATGAGAACAGGAAGGAACTCATCCCTTTCTGTCAGACACTCCACTTCTGCACATGGATAGGACAGGACTCGGGTTGGCTGTCATGATCAGAGATCGTTCAAGAGCCACTACTCCTATCCTGGTTGTTTCTGTTTGGCGCCTCAAATGAGAATTGTCTTCATTCTGTTGTCTCCTCTTCCTCAATTACACTTGGATTAAGTTTGGCTGATGGATGGAGAAGCAGGAAGCAAAGGGGAGTGAGAATCTTGCAGGACTGCTGTATGGCATCCAGCAGTGTCTCTTAAGTTAGGAATGATTAAAGTGTAACTACAGCCAATGTCACTGAGATACTTTCAATACGGTGCAAGATTTTAAAACAAGTCCTTGACGAATTTCTTGCACATAGAACAGGATCTCTTAAATTTAACATAGGTTCTAGTTGGACTTCATTTTTTTAAACTGGTTTTTAATTAGTCTTTTGTCAGCTGGGTAGTAAAATTATTGAAAATAAAAGCATATAAACCTAAAGTAACTTGAGTTAGCAGGTCTTGATGATCAGAACTGAGTTAAATTGAGTTAATATAATAAAATAAAAAGTGTTTGGCAAAAACGTTTCTCTGTGCTACTTTAAAGGTCCAGTGTCTAAGATTTAGGGGCAGAAATGGAATATATTTTCAGTAGTGTATAATCAACTAAGAAGCCTGCTTGTTACCTTAGAAATACCCTTTTATATCTACAGAGGGAGTAGGTAATGTTCAAAAGTCTGCCATGTTGCACCACCATGTTCCTACAGTAACCCAGAACAGACAAAGCAAACACTGGCTCTAGAAAGGGATGGGTTTTTTTGTTCTTAGTGGCCAGTGTGTGTGGGTTGCAATCTACAACCATATTGCTTGTTTGTTAAGTAGGAGACATCTTATGTCCGACAGTTAAAGTAATTTTCTTTGAATTTTTTTTCAATTAGACCGGAATGGATGTAAATTTAAGACTATAATTATTATTGACTTTCTTTGTGAAGAAAAACAAAACATTTCAGACAAATTATTCCAGGCAGAGCATTTTTATTTGATTCAAAAAGGTATGTTGGTCTCTTTAAATGTGTCCAATTCTTTGTTCTATTAGATACTTTCAAAATGACTGACATTACCATCAGCCTCGGTACTTTTAAGTGACTAAACCTTTAAGTGACTAACATGTTGAACTAGGATGGTGACCATGTTTAACATACCTGATGAACATTTGCATTTCATAAAATCCCTTTCACCATTGTACTTCTCAAAACTTATCAGGAGAGTAAGTAAGAAAAAGTTAAGTAATGACTTCATCATGTCTGGCTCCTTGTCATAGTACTCCATAGATAATCCTGGTCATAAAATAATGGTGAAAGTGAAATCATATTCAGTAATTATCACTATATTAACAGGTGTCAGACAAAGATCTATATTCACGTTTGATTACAGTGAATCATTTTCAGTTAGAAACATGCACGTTTTGTTTTTGCTTTTTTGTTTTTTTTACTGTGGAGTATAGAGGAATGTAGAGAGCTTTGTCACCTGATGCAACAGCTATCACCTGAAGCTCAATTCTGTGAAAAACCAATAATCTTATCATGAACTACTGCTTTCTATTAGTGTTATTGAGAAAAACAGTCAAATCCTTTGTATATGTTCACTTGTATGGCCAATAAGCTGATAGAACACATTCAGTATCTGATGAAATGGGAATTATGGCCTCAATATTCACTTCAGTTCCTGAATCATGGTGTTGAATACTGACAATAAAAGTGTTTTCACAGAACATGTTACACTAAATCTGATCTTTGACTTTTTGAATATGAAATGTCAGCACTTCACTTTATTACATTTGTATGAAATTTTGTCATAATTAGTGGATGAATTCTTGGGTTATGGCTCAAACATGTTTTTCCACAATCCTTAAGTTCAAGGCGATGTTTGCATCAAATTTGATGAAATTCCCTCAAGGCACTCCTGAGCAATCCTATTCACAAGAATGTTTTGGACAACCTGAAAACATAACACCTGCACCTACAGCTGTGGCTGGCATGGAGGCATAAAAACAAGGCACACGCTCTCTGATTTAAGAGTTATTGTCCGAGTTTTTCAAACTGGATCTCTTTATGAGCCAGCCATCAGGTATGAATTGAAAATTGATAGGATTTAAAAGAATCTTGTACTTCTGGACTGATATGTCATCAAATAGTTTCACTACACACAACATTCAGCAGCGCAAACATGGCTAATGTTTTATTTCCTGTGTGAGTTTGTTAAAGCTTGGTACCAGGATAATAAACAAAATGCTCCAGGCATAGAATTAATTGTACAAACCAAGTTCCCTTATGCCATCATGCAAGACAATTTTCAGAATACAAAGCATAAAAAACACTTGAAAGGAAATATAAAAACTCAATTATATACAACTGGCAGCAAGTCAGGAAACAGCAATACAACAAATAGTCTTCATTCAAAAAGTACAGCAAACTGATTCTACATACAGTAAGTAAAACAAAGTTCAAGTAGCAGGAGCAAGCATGACACTCATCTACAAAGCAATGTGCTGTATTGAGCAACAAACCCTCAGGTTTGGCCACCAGGACAGACGTACACATCGTCAGTAGAGAGGGTGCTGGCATACGGAGACGTCCAGTCTCTGAGGAAGAGCTCCTCTGCCTGAGTCTGCAGGGTCTCTTGGCCTTTTTTAACCTCAGAGCCGGTCTGGTTCACCACCAAGCCCACACCAGCTGTCTGTATGAAGTAGTTCTCTGACCAGTTAGACGTCCCTTTGAACACAAACAATCGTTTCAGATCAATTAATTTCATATTCAGATCTCTGTGAGATTTCTACTCAGCACCACATGGTTTCAATTGAGGAGCATATCTGTTACATGCTAAATAGCTCAAAGGCTACCATGTTAGCTTTGTGTAACAATGGATATGATTCAACTTGACATTGTGTGCTTAGTGGCCATTCACTTTCTCAGTGTTTGAAATTATTTCAAATGTCTACAAAATGACAGAATTACAAAGGCGAAAAAATATTAGTAATAAATTATTTTAGACTGTAGAAGTCCTATGAAAGTGTAATATAATAATACAATAACGTCATATTACATGGCTGTGCAACATTCATGGATATTGCATTAATTTGAATTGCCAGGATCACTTATATATATTAGTTATTAACAATAATTGCCACCAATTTAACAGTGTTGTACACTACCATAGACGACAAACTGTAAACACCTAAATACAAGCGTTGAAGCAGCCACAGTAACGGAAGGAAGAACATTACAGCATGAGAAGTGTCTGGAGAAGAGGAGGGGTGAGGCAGTACAAAACAGTCTGACTTAAAAAAACAACTTGTTAAAGTAAAAATGTAAGGACTCATTTCCACATTATATGACTAAAACTAAAAGTATATTGTTTTGGAAGCTTATTATATGTTTTGTATGAAATAATCCAATAATTCTAGTTAAAGTCAAACTAAAACAGGTAAAATCACAACATCTCATAGTTTCTTAAACTCATAGGCTACAGTACCTCAGTAAGTGTATTTAGCTGTATTCCACCACTGAGTCTTGTTTGAGGGGTCAGAGCAGTTCTAAAAATGTGGAAAGTGATTAGAACATACCTATATAAACCACTCTGTCTGTAACCATGTACTTGGCATGATTGACTCGTGCAAAGGGAATCTTCATCTGTTCTGCTGTTGAAGGCACTGTAAAGACTTTCTGCACAGAAACAAAAAAAAAAAACAGGTGTTGAGAATGTATCACGATTCTACTAAAACCACGAAGTTGCAACCATTGTGCAGGAAGTGAAATTTGCCAGCGTACCACGTCAATGTCACATTTCAGTGAAGGCCTGCTGAGCACCTGCAGGGACTGCAGGAAGGTGAACATGGCGGCAGGTGAGTGCTTCCAGCAGCTCACCAGGAGTCTAACCTGGACCCCTCTGGTGCAGGCTGCGGCACGCAAGGCAGAGTCTATCGTGGGCCAGAACCTGACAGAGACCAACATACAGTTTCAAGACATCAGTAGGGGAAGCTTTCCAGAAGACAGATCAATACCGTCAGTATGAGAGTGTCAGTGGTGCTGGTGCTCAAGCAAGGGTTAGATATCAACAAGTCACAAAGAAAGTCAGTCCTGAGGTGTGTTTGGACACCAAAGCATCACAGGACTGGACACCTTTCCTCCAGTTAGGTTCCAGCATTTTAACTACCAAGCCTTGAGGAAGCAGGTGAACATCATTAGCATTTAGAGAAGCTGCTTTGTCAGTCAGGGTTCAGTGTGGTGACTGTTGATTTAACAAACTACCTTATGCCCTCTATATGTAAGACATCATGCACGGCATTATTTGTTAGTGTAATACCAATGAGCAACACATCTTCAGAGGGAGTCACTTTGTGTCCTATGATTGGATTGTAACGGTAAACACTGGTGGGTCTCTGAGTTGAGTGGTTTGTCACCTGAGTGGCTTTATGAACTCAGACAGAGGAAGATAATCCATGACAGAGATGTAAATGAATTTCTGGGCGTCGTCGATGACTGACAGGATGGTGGAGAGGTCGTCTGAGCGGCCGCGGGCTGATACCTGTGGAGGGGCACTCTGTAGGAAACAGAGAAGGGTAGAATCATGGGAGAAAACAGAGAAGAAAAGGACTCTGAAACAGCCGAGTACAAAGGTTGATGCACACACCTCATGTTGACCAGGATATCAGATAGATAGACTGATCAATAAGACCATTTTACAAACTCTGTGTCGGTCCAACTCAGCTCTGATAGTGTTCGATGGCTGCACAGCCTCTACCAGTCAACAGTTTGACTTTCACATAAAACAATAGCTTAAAATATAAAGATCCATCCCATGTAGATTTTTTTTACGATTAGTTTCATATTTATTTATTAACTACTTTGCATTGGATGTTCATGGATTCAGATTTATTCATCCATTTGTTACTTTGACCTAAATGTTCAGTTCAACAATCATCCAGTTTCTAATAAAGCCAGAGACTGCATATTTATTTATAAGTGTTGAATTTTTTTGCAGGAGTGTTTTTTAATTGGGTTTAATCTATAGTCTGTCAGGTTTTCCCTGCTACAAACTATCATTACTATATCTGCTGTTGAAAATCCACTATCAGTCAACCTCTGATGTCAGAAATACTCTTATATCAAAAAGCTCTCTAAAGACACTTAAAGACAACTTCATCTTTTTTTCTCCTATAGCTTACTCTCACCTGCTTAATGAGTTTCTTAGATTAGACCAGGCTCACACTCAGCTTTTGCCATTTTTTTGGGGGTCAAACTAAATGCTGTTTCATATCCAGACAAGACTGAAATTAAACTTTAATCTGCAGAATGTCAGGTATTCATAACTGTTCTACAAGGATAAGGACTTTACTACGGCCACAAAGACCGGTCTGAAGCACAAAAACAGACAATATGTAGGAAAAATACAATGGAAACAGTTAATAAATAAACAACACATAAACAACTTCATATGAAACAGACAGCGAACTGGACCCACATACAAAAGGGAGCACCAGAGTCTCCCCAGTCTGGATGAAAACCCAGTATACTACCACTTTCTGAAAAAGACAGCCTACACATACATCAGTACAGCAGGTTCTGTATATTGGTGGAGCAGGCAGGCACGTAGACACCTGTCAATCAATCAAATACCATTCTTTTGTCTGGCACTACACCATAGTGGAAGCTTATTAGAATCCATGTCATGTTGTAATTACCAGCCACATTAAGTATTTGCATATTGCTTTTTCTATACGAACGCAACAAGTGGGCAGTACAGCAGAAAACAAATTGCTCTAAATACAGCTGTCTTCACAGTAAACAAGCACAAACTATAAAAAAAAAAAGAAGAAGATCTGTATCAGCCTTTAAAAACACATCATAACCAATGTTCAAATGTTCATCCTCTTTTTATTAAAAGATTTTTACTGCACTCCTCCTGAAGGGGACTTAAAGCGTAGTTCTGTACTTACTGACAAGTACACTTGAGCAGGCACTCCATTGAAGTTCAGGCGCAGGGGATTCTGGGAGCTGGACAGGGCAGAGAAACGAGCAGGCCAGTACGGAGGCAGGGAGCCATTTTTAGCACCACCGAGGCTCCAGTAAACCCCAAAGATCCTGAAGGCGTCCTGAGCCAGGCAGCTGCAGTCCTCCACCGACAAGCCAACCTCCTTCACCTTGGATCAACAAAGTACACAGAACACGTTTATCGTGTCACAGCCACAACTACAGCTGGGTTTCAATGGAAACAGCGGTGGAATCATCTGGGGCCTGATCCAGAGAGAAGATTTAGTTGGTCACCTGAATGAATGAGTAGAACCTGGAACACCATGTAAACTGGAAGCACAATTATGTTACACCTCAATGTTTTACGTGGATCAGGAAAATGTGTCATGCCTATTGATCCATGTTGGAAGCAAACCTTCCAACAGCCCAGCACTTTAAAGTCTAGGCATCCATATTACAGTGAACCCGTCACAGTTTCAAAGTCTGTAACAGTGAGTAGAGCAACATCAGTCTAAAAATCATCTAATGACTCAAATCTAGAGTGGACATTAAAAGCTAATGTGTACATAGAGTCAAGCTCATGCTATAAACTGTCTGGGACATCAGTTCTACATATCTACTGGACAGTAATGGCATCTTTGAGTGGACAGTAATTAAATGGTCATACAGGGACAAAGATAGGCAGGCTATGTCTTATAACGAGCCCCGGCTGATGCAGATACATTTGAAAAGTAACATTTTCCTTTCTGACCTGAGTCAGAGATCGCCAGTCCATGTTAGCGCTACCCACGTACAAGTGCTTTTGATCTACCACCCACAGCTTGGTGTGGACGATGCCTCCAGTTACAGCCATGAGTTCTACCTCTCTGACCTCTGCACCTGAGAAAGGGAAAGAAAAAACACAGTGAAAGATCACAGAGACAAAGACAATCTGATCACCCACATTTTCTGACTGCTATGGTCTGTGATCTGTTTTCTGTCTGCATTTGAAACAAGCACTACAGATGATGTCGCCTCGTGCAGCTTTACGATACATACAACACAATATGCTCTATACTGTCAGGTCATTATGTACCTGTTGCAGCTAATTCTGCCGTATCGTGAGTTGAGGTCTGGGGGGCGTTGACTGCAATCTGGAGTTTCACACCTTTGGTTTCAAGTTGTTTAAGTTGTTCAAAGACCATTCTTCCCTGCAAAATATGTGGAAATAATGTCATGCACACTAGAGGTTCAACTGAATCTGGTCTAATTGCCTAATATGCTGCATTATGAGACCAGAGTATGCAACTGAACTAACCTGAGAGTCCAAATCACTGCCTCGGAGAGTGAAGTAGAAAGCAGCGATGTGGACTGAGCTGTTAGCCCTGTCCAGCAGATGCAGCCAGCTGTCTGCGATGCTCCCCCTGGACGAGGGAGAAGACTGGAAGAGGCCAATAGGTATGCTCTCCACCAGATGCACTCTGAACAAAGGAGAGAATACAGTCATCCACTTAAATTAAAGGAGCAATCAAACTTCAGAGCAAACTGCTCAAAAAACAAACCCTGAAGAGGTCAATACATTGTTGATCATTTTCTTACCGACAATCAGTGCTACAAGGTTCTGGTAAAAAGCCAAAGCCCTCCAGCATGTGCAGTTGCAGCTGAGCTGTGAGCTGAGCCACAGACATGGGAAGCCCATAGTGCCAAACATGATGGCCAAACCCCCCTAGAAGCAGCAAGGTGGTGGGCACGAAGCAGAAGAGGGTGAAACTGAAGCATTGACGGCACTACAAAACAAGAGAAATAAAATTTCAATTTATGAATAAACGGGTGAAGGTAGGTTCATACCTTTGGCAAGAGTTTTGTTATGCTGCATGCCTACAGGCTACAGGGTGTGGTGAAATTCCTTTTTAAACGACTGACTGCTGAAAACACCATACTAAGACTGGTATAAGTGGAACTAGAAGAACACTTCTCACCTTAGCTGACTTGGTTGAGCTAGCTTTAGCAGGCTTCTCTGGTGCTACAGGAGAGGTCAATTCGTCAATATCGGCTCTTTCCTCCGCAACACTTGAAGATTCTGACTGGCTTTCAAGTGGTTGATGAGGCTCCTTCACCTCCCCTGAATCCTGACCATCAGACTCTTCAGCCGTGGAGTCATCCTCATATTCAACGTCTGACGAAGATCGGCTGTCCTTTGATTCAATTACGTTCTCTGTCTGCTCTGTCTCCCACGGTGGCTCTTCGTCCATAATAGCCTCCTCTTGGCTAACCTCAGCTGTGTGAAGGATCTCTGCAGACTCTGCCTTTTCAGTATCTCCGTAGGGAGAGACGTTCTCAGAAACATTGCACATCTCTTCTAGTGGCTTTTGGCTGATAGAGCTCTCACAATGAAGGTGAGATATGGGGGAATCTGGTATGGTTTCAGCTTCTACTCCAAATGTTTTGCTCTCGTCCTGTTCTGGTAAATCCGACCCTTGCCCTGCTCTGAGGGAAGGTCTGGGGCTTACAGTGATAAAAGGGCACTGCACAGATTCAGACAAACCCCAGCTCCTGGGTGTTGTAATAAGGGAAGTATGAGCAGCTTCAGCAGCATGCTCTGTGCTGACGAGTGCAGAGGGGGCTTCAAAGCCAATTTTGGGGGCACGGACCGATGGCTGGGGAAGTGCTCTGACATCAGGCAGCTTGGTCTTTGTAGCCTCTAAGCTTCCACCTCCAGCTTTCTCGTATGGCTGAGCCACGTGGGCAGGGGCATCTTTTTTGGGAACATTCGGCTCCGTGTTCTGACTCACATTGGCAGGTCGTTTAAGGAAAGTAGGAATTCGGGAGGCAGGTTTACCACCTTTGCGGTTCATGTCTTCTTTCTCCTCTGGCTCTCTTTTTGCAGACTTGTCATCAGCCCAGACACGGTCCAGCACAACACTACAATGCTTCAGTTCCTGAGCAAGACAGAACTTTGTTAGAAAAACCAAACAGCTTTTGTGCGTATATAAAAATAATTAATCGATAGTAACTCTGTTACCACATATACGTTAGTTTTAGCTCTGAATCACCTTATGACAATACCCTTAGTTGCACATAACCTCCACTCAATACCCCTGAGTCTTTTGTTCTTTGTCTTCATACCGTTTAACGACAACAATAATATAAGACAGTACATTACCTTCAGAGGCTTCTGCAGCACCACAATAGCTAACTAACCACACCTATTCAAATGAACACTCCTGTCTGATCCACCACACACTGCTTAACATATTGTCATAGATGCAAATATTTGTTTGTACTCAGGTTACCAATCAATGGAGCTACTTTTCAGTCAATCATCTTTCTGTGTTTCAAAAAGATATCGGTTGGTTCATCAGGGCATCACCAGTCAACATGACCTATTTCTGTGGATGCTGCTTTAATTTTACAACACAAGATGTATTCCCATAAAAAATGAAATACTGACTGAACTCTACCTCAATGTGTCTCAATTTAGCAAGTCTTTAATTTATATTGTATGTGATGCAAATGAATATCTGACACCTAATTTAATGGTGATACTTTCCTCTTTTTATTTCATTGTTAATATTTACCTCTGCAAGGAGGTTACGTTTTCACTGCTGTCCATTTGTTGGTTGGTTGGTTTGTCAGAAGAATTTTGCAAAAACTACTGAATGTATTTCTATCTTAGATGGTGGGAGGATGGGTCTTGGCCTAGAATAGACCACATTAAATTTAGGTGCAGATCCAGGATTTTATTTCACAGTTTTCTTATTCATGTGAGATTGGGCATTATTCAACATTTACTACTCCAACTTTTAGATCGTGGAATGATGCATGCTGGCTCACTCTCATGACTTACAAGGACATTTGAATGGAGAGGAAACATCATTTTGTGTCTTTATTAACACCTTTGCTTTTTGTATTATGACAAATCAACATGTCTGCTGTATTTAAAAAAAAGGTCTATTTCTATCTGACCGATAAAGGATTTGTTTTATAATATATTAACATTTGATAAAAATCCAGTCATTGTATATCTGTCATACTTTTGATAATAATCCATCAAATTTCTAAGATATATACTGAGGAGGACATTTTGTAGTTGACAAATAAACTATATAATATAACAAAGTGTATCTAAAATGTTGCTTTTAGGTTACTTAAAACATATGTTGATGATCGGCCAACCTGGAACTGATACAGATATATTTGCAGTAAGTGAATATCGGCTGATATGCCACTCTTGTTCTAAAAAACAGCTAATGAAATCAAACTTTTAAAATAATGAAGCTAGCTATGACTTGAGGGTGGCTGTATATACTTAAAGCATGGCTTATTAATTGGCTGGCTGATAAAAATATTTTGACAGCTATGCAGAAAGTAAAATCACATTTAATATCTTTCAATTTTAGATTTTTTTTAAATCTTTGAGGCACATGCTTCATGCTTACTCTTTAAAACTATTATATTTCTACTCACTTTCAGTGTTCAAAAGTTGCTCCTATATTCATCTTTGACAATAAAAGTTTACTGCTGAACTGCAAGATTCTTGACATTCACATTATGTGATTATGATTCTTTTGTCATCCACATCATCTGCACCTTCATGCTCTTCACCTGTGAAATGTTAAAATGTGTATATAGTATATGTGTGTATATATATATTGTATTTATAGTTTCTATATATTCTCTTTTCTAGTCAAATTTTTGTTTTGGTTGTTTTTTTTAATTTTCATTATATTTCATCATCCATCTTTCATCTATATCTGTTCAATCATACACTTGGTGGTTAAATAAATCTAAAACACAAACACAAAAAGCAGTTTTTCTCAGTTTGGTATTTTTACAATTACTGCACATTGGCTTTATAAAGACAACTTTATAGACAGCTATGCTTTTCAGGACCATACAAAACATCCAGGAACATGAGGTGTGTTTGTTTGGGTTTTGTGTGAGGTGAATTAATGACTACCGGAACATCAGCCTCCTCAGCAGTGGCCTCCTCAGCAGTGGCCTCCTCCATCGCAGCCTGGGCACTCTGATGTGTCTCCATCATTTGGCTCTGGACAGACTCAGAGTCTGACTCATCTGAATCCTGGCAGGATATAATTGGTTAACGAGGAGGAAACAGTAATGTAATAAATTATAAATCCCAAAATGTAAGGACATGTGTATGGATCGAATCTCTATCTACACAGTGCATATAGCAATACTAAATAAAAAGGACAAATGTATCATTATCTTACATAGGTTTACAGTCAGTAGGACAATGAAAACTTACCGTGGTGCAGCGGGTTGCTAGCGTTAGGTATCAGTTTTGTCTGGGCGCAGGGGTTGACATTCACTGTTAGCTGTAACAGTTATGCTAACCAGCTAAGAAAGTATTACAAAAGTGCTAATAGCATTAAACATACAACCGTTTTAGGGATGGCTGGTTTCTAGTTCACCATTCCTTGAGTGTTTTTCTCAGGTTAGCCAGCTAACGTTGCTGCTGTTGACGGTGGTGAGCAAGCTACGTGGCTGAAGTTTTCAGCAGTGAAGGAAGAGGAGGCGGAAAAACTGAGTAATAAAAATACCCACCTCGTACGCCGTCCTCTCGGGCAGGCGGGTCGACCTTCTCCGTTTTGTGTCCCGTAACTCTACCTGACTTCCCTGTCTGGGACGAATGTCTTTTCTGGGCCGCAGAACCACTGGCATCTTATAGCACTTTAATAATGCAGCAAACTTCGTCACATGAGATTTACGGACAGGTCGGAAAGTAAAACGTCGTCACGTTTGTTCACAATTCTGATGACAGCTCACTGTAGCAAACGGCTAATGGCGAGCTATGTTAACATAAAAAATATGTTAGAGTATATAGTAGAGTATACTAGCTGTTAGAGTTACAAACACAACTTGTAAAAAGACCTTAAAGATTAATCTAATTTCAATTCTTATTTCAAACCCGCCCTTGACTAAATAAGTAAACAACAAATTGAAGAAACCGCGATTTCCTGTAATCGCTGATTGGTGGTTGGAATCAAATCAGTGGCTCCACCCATTCAGACGTTACGTCGAGTCGACCACAGAGAAGGAAACAAGGGATTATCGTCAGTGATATTACCGATGCCTGCTGTACATCCTGGAGCTTGACGTTCACTTAAATCAAGGTTTGCAATTATTTCATTATTACTAGCCGCTTAAAAAGTTAATTATGTTGCGAGAAAGCTCAGCTAGCACGTCGTCAATAGGTGACATTCATTAAACCCTAGTTTACAAAGTTCGTTTAACTTAGCTTAGCCGTAGTTCACCAGCCCGAACGGAACACGATCGATTGTTTATGTTCCACAGAGGGTAAAGACACAGTTTGCTAGCTTCGAAAAGTCAATTGAAAATACCCAGAAGTCGTGATAACCTGTATAATTCACGCAAATAGTCATACAAGTATTGCATTTACTGAGAATGTTTGTGTTGTTGTTTTTAATCGTTAAATTAAAGTTATTTTATCCACTTCAGTGGGCGGTGGAACAGCCAGCCACCATTGTGTTTTTGTAGTGTTATTGCTATATAAGATCATTGTCTATAGGTTAAGTCAATGTAAAGTTTGACACTGAGTATATAATATATCACTATAATTATGCCGGTGGATTGTTGTTATTAATGAGAAACCATTTTCAGTCAGATTTCTGCCTGAATTTATTGCCAAATACCAGTGTGAAGAACAGAAGCCAAACTATAAACTCACGCTATAGTGTAGATAGTAGCACACACGCCTCAGTAGTAGTGGGAATTTCAGGATAAGACAAAAAAACAAAAAAAAGTTAGTATGGGTGGGGCAATGTGGATAAATTATTGTCTGACATTTATATTTTATATCACATATATCATGACATATAGAGCCTTCTATAGAAAATCAATTGACTAACTTAACACCTCAATAACCAAACAGGAATCTCTTGATTTGGATTATCCCGCTGAAAATTTAAGATATTTTATCGTGTTAATGCAAAAGTTATAGAAACACAAAAACATTGCCCACTAATAATTTATATGTGTTCTGTTCATAACCTGCTGACCTCTTGTGATTTGATTCTGCCTTCAGGCCTCCCTATGTAAATCTTCTTGGCTCAGGGGAAAAGTTTTGGCAGTTTCTCTGTGATGATGAACACTTAGTCCAGTCAGTACTCCAATGGAAGCTCCGGTCACGCCTGCCCCTCCTCCCAACTCCTCCACCCTGCCTCCACCAATCCCCCTACGCCCGGCGGTTGCCCCCTCAGTCCAGCTTGGCTTCACAATCCTTTATACAGCTCTCTACGCCGTACTGTTCCTGGTGGTATACATCCAGCTGTGGCTTCTCTACCTCTACAAACACAAAAGATGGAGCTACCAGAGTGTCTTTCTGTTCCTCTGCCTGCTCTGGGCTGCTCTCCGCACCACCCTGTTTTCCTTTTACTTCTGCAATGCTCTGGAGGCCAACCACCTACCCGTGGCAGTATCCTGGCTGCTCTACTGCTTCCCTGTCTGTCTCCAGTTCTTCACTCTCAGCCTTATTAATCTGTATTTTACTCAGGTAAGACTGGGGAGAATGGGACACGGGGTTATTCTCTTGAAGCCAGGATACACAAGCAGTGGAGGGATATATTGACAGAAACTACCAAAAATACTTTAAAAAAAGTCTGATGTAAACATAGTGATTTAATGCCATAAAGAATTTAAAAATCAAGTTTTTTAGAGTATCAATGTTTTACGTGGACTTTGTGTTAGGGGAATTCCTTTCAATAGCTGTCTGACAAACAAGATGCTCGTTAAAACACATCTTTTTCTTTCAATTTAATTCTTAATGTCTGATTGTTTTGTTTACTCTGTTGTGCCACAGGTTCTACTCAAAGTGAGAGAGGCGTATAGCTCAGAAGTGGACAGAGGGCTGTAAGTTTCACTCTACAGTACAGACTGTGAAAATTAAGAATGCTGAATGCTTAACCTTGATAACAATGATTAAATCACTGAAACACCATGTGACTACAGTACTTACCAGTTCATTGCTCTGGCTTCCATGTCTTCCTCAGGTGGCTGGCTCGATGCATGTATGGGGCATTGAACGTCACGTTTCTCTGCATCAACGTGGTGTGTGCAGCTCTCGGTGACAGAGGTGCTGGTGGAAGGTCGGGGGACCGGACCTGGAATCTAGTACTGATTCGAGTTCTAGTCAACGACTCACTCTTCATATTGGATGCGGTGTTACTGGCCGCCTTGCTGCTGCTCCTGACCAGACACTCGCACTCCACCAGTCCCTACCTGATCAGCAAGGTGCGCCAAGCTCTCGGGCAAATGGCCTGATGCTGCAATGATTTCATTTAGAGAAACGTGTGAAGATAAACTAAAGGGGCACTTCACAGATTTTACACATCAAGATAAGTCTACTCCTCATGATTAGTCCTAGTCTGAGAAAATGACACCAATCACATCACTATGGCATCAAAGCCTAGGCTTGGAGACGACACATTTATAACTGCTTCACACACTGAAAGTGTGGAGTTTCATTGGCCTACGGGAGGGCCTATTGAAAGATAATGTTCAGTTGCATTATGGGAATTGTAGCACCCAGCATTTTTCAACCCATACCAGGGATTAAGAATCAGGTTATCTCTGTGCCGCATCTATTTTCACCATTTTTTAATGAATGCAATTTTATTTTGGAAGTGCAGTAGATTTTAGTGGAGTACCTCTTCAACATAAGCCACATTTTTTTTACCTTCCTCTGTAAATCTGAGGCTAACAGTCCCTTATTAACCTGTCCAGGGAACCACAGTGTGCCGTACAGCCGTGCTGGGAGCAGCAGTGATCTTTTTGTTTGCCAGTCGAGCCTGCTACAACCTGATGGTCCTCATTCTGTCTCAGAACCATCAGGTGGAGTCATTCAACTTTGACTGGTACAACGTGTCTGACCAGGTAATGATCTAATGTTGGAGTTGAAGTACTCTTAGCCAGTGCAACATACCGTTCAGCCTGGATTAACTGGCAGCAAGGGTTGTCTGTCTTTTCACGACATAATCATAAGGTTGAAAACAATGGCTCGTAAGAATGCAAGTACACTGCCAGATAACCGTTTGTGTGTCTGTAGGCTGACCTGCGTAGTGAACTTGGCGACAGGGGCTACCTGGCCTTTGGCGCCATCCTCTTCATATGGGAGCTGCTCCCAACCAGTTTACTGATCCTCATCTTTAGAGTTCGCCGGCCTACTCAAGAGGTATTTATTACATCTGTCACAAACCAAAAGTCACCTAAATAAAGAACTAACACAGGATGTGTATTGGGAAAAGTCATGTCCACCTGTGTTCTGATTCTCACAGACCAGCAGCATTGCCATCAACAACAGAGTCCTACCTCGTCCATATTTCTTTGATGACCCTCAACGTAACGATGAGGACGGACCTGTTCCATGGGCACGCAGTTCACATACCCAAGCAAGGTACGATCATTAAAACTATGTCAGTCAATGTGTTGAGTCACCACAGGTCGGGTTTTGAGAGGGAGAGTAAACATTTCCTAGGTCCTGGTGTGATAATTCACTGGTTTATTTTATATAGCATAGGTATTATGGGTTCAATAAAATGGCCATCACAGTTTTTTTTTAGAGTGAAACTACTTTTAAATGACTTGTTTTGTGACACTAATAGTTAAACATCAGATGAGTTCACGTACCTGTGAGAGAAAACTAAGAAAAGCAGCAAATATTCACATGTGAAGAGCAGGTAGCAGAGTATTTTTGTCCTTTGTGCTTCTTAAAAATCGGACAGATTAAGAGATTATCAAAATAGTTACTGTTTTTCTATTGGCTGACTAATTAGTAGTAACTAATTAGTTTCACCTCTATTTTTATCATTGTAAACTGAATATCTTTGGACTTTGGACTGTTGATTGGATAAAACAAGATGTTTAAAGACATCACTCTTGACTCAGGCGTTTTTCATCATTCTCAGTCATTATAAAGGCTAAACAAGTAATAGATTAATCAAGAAAATCATGGGCAGATTCATCAGGGCGTCAGTTTTAGAACAGATGTCATTGTCTTAGGGCCTTCACAAGTCTAGCACAGATGGAGAAAGTTTCATCTGAATTCCAGTTTTAGATTTGATATTATATGTCCATGGTCTGATTAGATTGCATTATGTTCTTTTGTTGAAACGATATAAAAATTTCCTCATACGCTGCTCTGTAGGTACCACTGTCATCTGTTGCTCTTCTTGCTTTGTTCCAGCTGGTACGGGTCGGAGACAGCTCCTCTCCTTTTTGCCAGCAATCCTCCAGGCCAGAGCCACCAGCACCACTCGTTCTACTCCACCCCCCAGAACTGACCCAGAATACTCACCACTATCAGGGTCGCCCTGTCCTCCACGACAGACCACACATAGCTACCCCCTTTCAGCGTTTTTTTGCACCGAAAACCTCAGGAACATTATTACCAAACAGTGAATGTGCACCTTAAACCTTTTGAAAAGAGATTATTTTGAACTCTTTCAAATCTTCCAAGCTCAAAGGGAACACACTTAGTGGGAAAAGCCCTGACAGATGTGGCCAAATTAGATGTGGGCAATCTGGCCCAAAAGTAGTATTACTACATATTTAATTGGGGCACAAGCTCTTTAACATTGATCACCATCTAAAATCTTCACATTGCCATCTCCCAGACCAAACATTGTGCTGAACTGGCTGCTGTGATTCCTTAAAATGGCACATTTAGCTTCGTTAACATTCCTCATTAAATTAACACATGTAATACAGTATTGCTCATTTAGCTCTGAGCATGTTGTAACCAACGATAACAATTCATGATACTATTTTTCAGGAAATTCAGAAAGATGAATTGTCATCTGTCTCCTCTGACATGTTGTGTTCTGTTTCTTTAAGGTCAGTCTTTTGTTTTGGCACCTTAAATAAATTCTTCCACATCAGCAGGTTCTCTTGTATTATCAGATAGAAACAATACCACAAGTATTCACATCACAGAATTGGTCTTTTTAGTTTTGGTTTTAAAGTTATTTTGTTTTATACATATTCACATTTTCAGTTATTAATTCTTATTTTCTTCCTGTGTAATTGTATAGTGATTTAACTTATTTTTGTAACTATATTTCTACCTTTAATTGTAGTTAAGAAAATTCAGATGTTATTCTCCTTTATGTCTTCACTGGAATGAGGCTTCCTCTTTCACCTGTGGCTTTAGATTTACCAAATGACAGATATTTACTCTATGAACGTCAAGACAATAAAAACATAAAAACTCACTTGTCTGGCCTGTTGGTGTTTTACAACCCTTGCACTACTACACAAAGCAAGTAGAATATAACTAGTGCTGACCATTATTCAAGGAATGCATGAATATTTTAAAGTTGTAAAAGTTTTATCCAGTGGTGAACATCATGTCTACTTACTCTTTTTTCATTTGAAAAGCAGGTCACGGTTTAATTTAGAAATCTGTGATTTCTGTGTAGTTTTCTGATAATTTCCAAGAAACAAAGAAACAGATGACATAATTCAACATAACATTGAGGAAACATCCTGGGAAATTACAGCCTCCTATGATAAATCATTCCTCACTGTTGTGAAATCAGTGGAAACCAGAACCTAAAAACAAAACTAAAAACTAAAATGAAAGCTCTAAAAAAAAGGTAGAGGTAAAATATACATAATGTCACTGAAATAAAGGGAGCATAAGCTTAATTTTGTAAGACAAATGTAACGTTTCCTCTAACACTACAACCATTGAGGTGACTCACTCCCTTGGCATTTTTAAATGATTGTGGCTCTCTGTTCATGACTTATACAAAAATAGGTTTTTAATCATTTTAATGAAATGTGGGGTGGTTTGAGATGAAATGAAAAACAAATCAACCTAGAATCACTGAGGGGTCATTGAGGAACTTAACCTAGCAAACTCAGTACCCCTCCTTTAAATCGCTCCTCAAAACCTACTCTTACAGGAAGGCTTTTTTATCCTTTCAAGAGTTTGTTTTGCTGTGTAAAGCACTTTAAAACTATGTTTTGGAAAGTGCCATACAAATAAAGTGTATTATTATTATCCCTCATACTGCTGTAAAATGCTGTGCTCAACATATGCGTTGCTTAGCAATGCCATATGTTTCCACCTACTAATTAGCAGGCTAGAGCTAGGCCTCCGACATTTAGATAACATGAGCTGAATGCCAAAGAAGCACTGCAGAGCTCCAGGACATGGGAGAAAATCTGATGGGGGAGAAAAACCGGCTGAAATAAATGAACCCTGATTTTCACTTGAACCATCTTCATCTGAGGATGAAGAACAGACAGCCCCCCCAAAAAAGGCCCACACTTCTGATCACAGGTAGACAAAAATCTCAAGTTCAACTAGACAGCACTCAGAATGCAAACCTCATCCAAAGCATCTCAGTGTCCTCATGACCTTTCCCCTATGAAAAGCTTCTTAATGTAATTTGTGGCCGCACTTCTGTCTCCTTTTGATACACCTTTTCTTATTAACTTGGTTCCCTCTCCACCAAAATCTAATGGATTGTTGCTTGGCTCCTACCTCTCCAAAAAACATTTATCAAAATCTAACAGACAAACCAATGCTGGCAAAAACATAACCTCCTTGGCAGAGGTAATATCTAAGTTTCAGCATCAGATTGTCTATGTGCAGTATAAGGTGAGTATTGTCCAAGTATTTGTGTGAGAGACACACACACACAGTTGAGTAAATAACTTCACACATTATCCAAAATTAGTTTTTCTTCATTTTCATTTTGGTTACAGGTTACTGACTCCCATTCTCACCTCTGTGGCATCAGCTTGTGACAAACAGACAAACCAATAGACTTGTTTTGCCGCTGCAGTTTCAGTTGAACAATTTATTCTGCTTTCTGTACAGATCATCCTATTAAAACTCTTTATACAGTATGTACACATTCAAATAAATCAGTATATTACAGCATCTGCAGTGGCAAAAGAAGAGTGATGAATGTTAAAAAAACAACAACAAAGAATCAGCCTGAGTAGCTGATTAACTTCTCTTGATTCAAATTCACTGGATCCGACACTGATGCATGTGCTGTGTAACATGTTTATGTGGTGAATGGGACCACCTTTGTACTGAAGAGAGCTGAATTGAACAAAAATCAAAGTGCAGGCAAAGTTGTTGCCGACAGTAAAACTACTAAACACAAATCCAAACACCGTCTCTCACATTCACCAAATCACAGGGTCTGAATTCCTCTTCCACCGTATTAAACGTACAAATACCTGCAGTGCTCTTATTGCAGTAGTCATTCTGGGCTGGGGGTGGGCTGGGTTGAAAACAAACAAACAAACAAAAACTCGCGCTATTGCTTTCTGACACAGAAACAGTCCAGATAAGCGGTAAAGATCATGGTGTCTCCTGTTAGCCTGAGTCCAACACAACACAGTTAGAAACCTGAGCCTGTGGAAGGAGAGAGCCACAAGGAAGAGAGGCCAAAGCGTCCGTCTATCAGCTCAGAGTTCCTGTTGGTCCAGATTAATATGTCTGAGTCAGAAGGCATGGATCAGTTGTCTGGAGGGGGTGACGATGTCGCCGTCTCTAACTTGCGAAGGCGGCGGCGCCTCAGCTCAGCAGCATTGGGTTCTCCATCCTCCCCCACCACTTCTTCATCCACCGTTTCTTGTCTTTCTGTGTCCGAGGCAGCAGAAGTAGAGTCAGCAGGCTGAGAGGAGACCGTCGCTCCGTCCACCTGCTCAGCTGGAATTAGAAAAAGATAATCAGAGTCCAAGGCTTTTAGACGTAATCATCTTGGTTGTCTTCATAGTTGACCGGCCTCTCGGTTTACTTACAGCTGGCAGAGTTCTTCTCCTGGCTGCGACTGTCTGTGCTGCTGCCAGCTGCAGGAGATGAAGCAGTGTGGTTCGTCCCACTTGCTCCTCCAGTGCTGCCCTCGGTCCGAGGAGGACTGTGAAGAACACAGAGGCAGAATGACAATGAAGCATTCACTGAAAATTACAGTTTGGAAACAAATTTAATCAACTAAAAAAAAAAAAATAGGCCTCTTGATTATATTACACACAGTTTTCACATTTACACATAGTGATTAAAAGAAAAACCTTGAATACATAACCAAATAATCCAAGCTTAATGTGACAAAAGAAATATACAACTTCAAATAAAGACGGGTCAGTTACCTGAGTGTGGCGACGGTGCTGAGGTAGTGGTGGATGTTGAGCATGGCGGCGTCCAGCAGGGTGTGGATGTTCTGGAGACACTGAAGTCTGGCCTCAAGGCCCCGTCTGCCTTCTGCCTCCAGCTCCCTCAGCTCCTCCTCTGACAGTCTGGACAGTGAAGGAGGAGGAGGAGGCATTGATGATACTGGAGGAGAGGAGAGGAGAAGAGAGGAAGTCATACAAACTGGTCCAGAGAAAACATTTCAACTTAGCTACAACATTAATTACATGGCCTCAAGGAACTGCTTACCATATCATCAGAAAATTGTTTATCTTAATTAATATCAATCTGATTTAGAGTTTCTGCAGCTGACCATGTTTGCTGTAGTTAATTGTATTTATTTAACCTTAAACTAAAGTCCCAATAGCCTGGATAACTTTCAGATTTCAGTCTTAAAACACTTCACGCTATCCGAATGTGGTCAGAATTGACTAACCAAACAGGACCAGTCATTGAGAGGCCGCCACAGGAGTCAGTGTCATGTGCTCACATCCACATGATATCTTTTTAAATGACACTTTTTGATAGAAATGAAAGTGTTGCACATGTTGTGGGAAAAGTCAGGGACTGTAACACAGTGTGATTTGTTAGTTTGTTGCTATGGTAATGCTCTCACCACTTCCTGAAAAAGGATGACTCATCCACAGTTAAAATGACGCAGTTCCTGTTATCTTCTATTCTTAGAGGAATAACACAACAGCCATCAGAACCAGCGGTGTGAAGGAGGTCAACCTTGCTCTCTCTTCACTTCTATTTTTGACCGTCTACTTATTTTCTGCAACAATGTCATGACTTGAATTCCTGACCACCGTCAACATTATACCACTTCAGTGACATCTCTTTGTCACCCCTGTAACGCCCTTATGCACTTTCAAAGTTACCCATCTGACACCGCTGTTTGAGATTCTCTGACAAGGCCGTAATGGTTCCCAATTCTCGACTTATCACCAAAGGTGACCGGGCCTTTGCTGTCCGAGCCCCTCTGCTGTGGAACTCCTTGCCTGAAGATCTCAGGCAGGCAAACCCAGTTTCCTCCTTTAAATCTCTTCTTAAAACTTTTATCGTATGGCTTTTTGTAACTGGTGGTATTTATTTTCATATTGTTTAGAGTTTTACGTTAAATTATTTTATTATGTTTTATGGAGTGAAGTCCTTTGTAACTTTGTTTTTGAAAAAAGTGGTATATGAATTAAGGTTATTATTAATAATATTATCATTTTTGACAAAAGAGTTGAAAGAGTTCTTTAAGAACCCTTTATGCTTACTGAAAGGAGGAGGTGGTGGCATGGGCAGCCATGGTGCAGTAGGGAAGGGAGGAGGGGGGAAGGAGAGGGGGAAGCCTGGAATGGCTGATCCTGGAGGTGCAGCAGCAGCAGCAGCAGCAGCTCCAGCTGCAGCGGTGTCTGCAGTCGATGAGGTTGGCTGGCTGGCTGTTGAAACAAACACAACATTTTGGGTAGATGTCAAGCTATCTCAGAGTAGAAAATGAAATAAAACAAGAATCCAGGTGCACCGATACTATCTGTAAAGTTAGCGCTGGTGAAGATGTAGCTCCAATATTGAATTGGCAAACTTTTTTTGCACAGTAGAAGAGTGGATTGGTTGATTTGCAATATCCTTACCAGTTGCCTGTGTAGCCTCCGTGCTGCTTTGAGGAGCATCAGGAGCACCAGGAGCTGCTGCAGCAGCTGCAGGAGGAGGCGGCATTGCAGGAAAGGGACCCCAGAAGGGGAAGATGCCAGGAGGAAAGCCAGGTAACATGCCTGGAGCTACTGGAGAGGAAACAACAAAAGAGATCTTTACAACTCTAGAAAAGGGTCCAAATACGTATTTAGTAGAGGAACCATGATTTTAATGGTCTGCAAAGTGGTCAACATGACCAGCAAGACTACTACTAAAAGTTGGACTGAGTCAATTTCATTAAGTGCCATAAAACTGAAGCAAAATTTCTGGACTAGGTTCTCTGAAGTTAAAGCCGCTATGGGTAAAAGACTGCACTGTTTTTCACCAGGATTGTCTCATATTTCTACAAACCAAAACTAAATTAAAGAGTCATCTAAGGGTGTGTCAGTGACCAAAGTTTAACATGTAAAGGCTTTAAGCTCATTAACAGAAACTCTCCTGAGCAGTATGTATACAGGTACATTTAGACTGTGGAACAGCTAAATGTAACCAGGTGAGGTAATACCACAGTCCTTCTACATACAGCCTGTTCGCCCCTATTAATTTCATTGTACCAAAATCAGCTGCAATTCACCTCGAGGGCCTTCGCTAAGGAGTCCTAAATGAATGGGACTGAATGGAGCTAAACGGCTAAAATGATACTTTTCACCTACTTCTAAACAAAAAAAGCCCAAATTTTATTTTAGTTTGTGCAAATATAGTATCGATTATATGTCAGAGGTGACATGAAAACACACCAGTGTTCTTCTATTTTTCTTAAAAGGAAGGTGATTTTGCCTACAAACTGCTAGCGTTCTGCTAATGAATGCTGATTGGCCAGTTAAGGGTTTACGACTGATGGCGATCCGACATCCTTCCTCGAAGTCGTCTGGAGTCTACAGATGTTTTTGAAATGAAATCAAATGAATATCTAAAGGCGGACCAGGAGGACCTTTGTTTTTCACAGCCAAATGTAGATCTTGTTAATGTAATAGCAGAAATATTACAGCGACTAATAATGCCATAAAGTATAGTGCTGTAAAGTGGCTTGTGGTGCTAATATTGCTAATATTGTATACCAGAAGTTCTCAGAGTGGACTCTGTACTATTGGAATACCTCTGGTATTACTTTCAGGTACTAGAATGTGTGTACTGGTTCTGACTCTCACCATTGGCAGGTGGGGCTGCAGGGGCGTTGTTGGCTGGGGCTGCGGGGGCAGGGGGCGGGGCCTGGGGTTGAGCTGGAGTCTGATTGTTGTTAGATGCCCGGAGAACGTCCATGCGACAGGTAGGACAGGTCTGCTGCCTTTGGAACCAGGAACGCAGGCAGCTATGGGGAAAAGAAGGCAACCCGGCATTATTTGAAGCACGACAGGAACAAACAAATTGTAACCTTTAAACACAATGTATGTAGTACTGAAGGTTCTTGTTTTGAGTATATTTAATTTGCTATTTACCTGGAGTGGAAAATGTGATTACATGGTAGTTTCTTGGCTCCAGTGACCATTTCTTCACGACAGATGATACAGACATTATCAGAGGCCTGCAGGTCTTCAGGAGTAGCATCAGGGTATCTGAACACAGGGAAAGATAAGAAAAGAAATGAGCAGCAATTCTAGCCAGACAACGTATTAGCTTGTACTGTGTGTCTACATAGAACGTCGGAGGAGGAGCTTCCAGACAAGAAAACTAAATGTGCATACGGCTCAAGGTCTAAAATACACTGATATACTGTACATCAGACAAATTAAATGAGTTTAGTAGAGCCTAAGTAAAACCAGTGCTGTGTCTTGAGAATGACTTCCATACTACCATACTTAACCTGGCCAGTTTGAGTGTGTTAAGTGTGTTCAAACTATTTAGTATGTCAAAATGCAGTATACTATGAGTACCCAGATGTCATACTCAAGACGGCCCAAAAGTTCAATGGTTGCCATCTTGGCTACGTAGCGGAAAGGGGAGGCTTACAAGACTTTTCAAACTTGTGAAAATGATGAGTGGTTATGGCTGAGAACAGCAGCAACACATAAACATAAATACCAATGAAGTAACATTTTGCATGAAACAGGGAGGGTATAAAACCATTTATTTTTAGTCAAATGAAAAAGCCAGAAGACATTGTTGAAAGTGACGTGATATCCGTGCTCAAATGTTGCGTACGTTACGTAATTTCCGGTAAGTGCGTTGTAGCAGTGTCCAATTGGAGGCAACACTACACTGTCAAAATTTAGACACGACACAAGTAAGTATTTGAGACGCAGCACCTGTCAAAGTTAGCGTGTAATAGACTCACTGGGAAATAAGATTTTTCTTCTTTTTTTTTTCTTTCAAATGTTACAAATATTGCAAATATTGCAAAGAAGCATCACTCACAGTGTGTTCATGTTGCGGATGGCTCTCCGAGACATTATAGCATCTGTGACAGCTTTCTTGAACTGCCTAAGAGAAGAAGGAAAAAATATTAGGAAATATTTAGAGTGGTATGTTAACTTTACAACAACAGAGAGAGCAGCTGAACTAACAAAAAACATTACAGCTATGTTCACACTGTGGTTGAAAGCAACCAAATACTGATTTTTTTTTTCTCTAATCTGATCTCTTTGCCTTATCTATGTATGTAGCCGAAAATGTCATCTGTATGCCAGGTCATTATCAAAATTAATAAAATTGTGATGCAGACATTAATTTTTTTTATTTGCTATGGTACAGTAGTGTGTTGATGGACCATCAATTTTGAGGATAAGATCACAAAGGCAAAAACAGAATTTGAAGGAAGAATTTTCCCAATTATCTATTACATTTAAAACCTCATGTCCTCTAGGTGTCATTGTTGCGATACTTAATATTTGACTTTGTCCACTATTGCTGGCAAAACATTTATGTGAGCGTGCTCAGTGGGAGAAAAGTCATGAATTCTGTTCTGACTGTTCACACTGCTGTACATATGGGCAACAGAAAAAAATCAGATTTGGATAACTTTTGCATGCAGTGTGAATGTAGCCTATAAAACTTCAGCAGACACACACTTACCTCATAGCCAGATACATTGGCCTAATGGCAAACAGGGGGAAGGTGTGGACCTTTATCATGATGGTCATGAAAGCAATGTACAGGAGCACTTTGATAAAACCTGGAATAAAAACTAATGTTTGAGTATGACTGCCATTTGAACTACACACAAGTGAAGTGAAGTAAAGGGAGAAAAAATATTCCAGCATTGCATTTTGAACTTCAGCTGAATAGACTACCTGTGAAGAGCTCAGTGTTGAGCATATAGACGGCCTTATTGTCCCAGGGATTCTCACTCTGCAGGTCAATAGTGTGCAGAAGATATTTAATGAAGGTCGTCAGCACCATGGTCAGCAGGATGGCATACTAAGGGGCACATAGAAAGGAGGAACAGACATTTATCTTCTTTTCTACGATCTCAATAAACCTGCATCGTGACACAAATGATTTTCATCAGTTTGAGGGAGGGATGAAGTAGTACATAAAAATGACACCAGTCCAAAGAGTCTCAAGCTCATTTATAAACCTTAATCATCACAAGAGAGCAAAAATGACTCTCATTAAATACAGAAATCAGTCAATCAATGTAGAATGATGGTTTAAAGCTTCGGGAAATGACCAACATGGGGTTAAAGCAGTATTTCACCACTGAAAATATGGTCTATTAAACCACTGCTACATGACCAGAGAAAACAAAGTAAACAGGCTGTGGTATTCCCTTTTGTTGGATAGGTATAAAACAAACAACAACCACAACGCACTGTGTCGCATCGGACCACTGAGCGGTCCAGTTGGTGGGTGTCATATTATGAGTCAGACACAGAGCTGACTGTGATAACAGGGATTCAAAAAATGTCGAAGTATCGTTTGTAATTCAAGCAACAGGCCTAAAGCAGGGAGCTCTGGGTGCAGGAAAAAGGAAAGAAGTTCACCATTGATAATTTGCATATATTTATCCATATCGTAATGCTTCAAAGCTAGTTCAAAAGTTTCCCTTTAAAAGCCTTTTAATCCTCTTTTACTGTTAAAACACAAAGCTCAAATTCAGTTTATGACAAACCTCAAATCCAAAAACAAGCTGCACTGAGGCTCCTCGGGCAATGATGCTGTGACAGGCATGGTTGACAAACAGGAAGTCAAGGACACTCAGCAGTCCCATGAGAGCTACAGGAAATAAAGAACAACACTGAATAACTTTTGTGAGGCCATTAAAACCTAAATGTAGAAGCGTCATAGAAATATTGAAGACAATAACTTTGTTTATGCCCAAAATAAAAAAGTAAATTAATCTGTAAAGATGACCTTGGATTATCTAAGTATCTGATGTAGAGTTATTAAAAATTATTATCAGCAATCCTGAATTCAAATCCATTAGGCTGGATGCAATCTAACTAAATACATCTGACAAGACTGACAGAAGGAATGGGTTTAGTAGTAGTGTTTAGGAAATTGTGTTCTAGTCTGTTAATCATAGAGGGGTTCTGTTGTGGGACTCCATTAAAATATGGTGCACCTGTCCTCGTGCTACCAGTAATGATTTGCATATAGTTTCATTGGGACTTGTTTCATATGTAGAAACAATAGACCAGAAAGAGACCAGAAAGCTGACACAGGAGGACAGAAAGAATGACTTCTGACGTGGCTGGTATATATACTTACATAATACTCTGAAGTGAAAAAGCCACGATATGTTTGGGCTCCGTTCCATCTGACAGAATTAATGATTAAAAACACAAAAATAAACATTATTTACATGTTACTTAAAACATGTCTCTTAAATATTCAATCATTGTGATTTTTTTTATCAGGAGCAAATAAACCTATAAAGTGTTCCAGGCTGCTTGATATTGAGATACCACCTGCTGTAAGTAACAGCAGTTTAGTAAAACTTTTGGCAGTGAAAACATCCCCTTCAGACTGTTTCAGTTGAAACTCACATTATGGCACAATATGAGCACTTCATGCTAAATTTGTAACTGAATTACCAGTTGCAAAATGTCAGATAACAATGTTCAGCTCTGATATGCATCCTTAGACTCACATCATCTGCCCCATGTTTGATCTCTAACTTTAAACAATCGACAATAAGGAACTTGTTTGTCTGTCATCACTCACAAAATCCACTCTGTCTTCAGCCAGCCAATGGAAGCACTTAAGGAAGAGCAGGAGGGTGAAGAGGGCAACAAAGCGGGGGGAGAAGTCATCCCTAAAGACAGTGAATGCCAGGCACGTCTCGGTCACCGCGTACCAGGAGCGCTCAATGAGATGCTGATGGTAGAGAGCAGACGTGATTGCTGGTTAGACACTGTTGTCATTTATAATTGAAACAATAAACTAAATATTTAACTGAACATATGTTATGATGAGTCAAGAGTCAAACACAAACAGAACTCTACCTCCATTTCTGCAGCCCTTAGCTGTCCAAAAAAGACCTTCCTCATGAACTTTCCCAGCAGGAACACCAACACAAAGGCCTGAATGTACAACACCTGATACCAGAAACAAGACACAATGTCACACATTTGTCACAGTGTCAATGTTATGGCTTTTGAATTAGTATAGTCAAATTTGAGATTTTAACATGAGTAAAAAATTCCTAGTTAATTCAAATACATTCAAAATTTGACTTCACTTTAATAATTTTCTTACTGCCATGCTGGGGCTGCTCTTGGTAAGGTAGACCACAGTCGGGTAGAACTGGTGTTTGAGGAGGTAAGCATGTGCCACCACAGCACCAGTCAAGGCCAGACTGGTGGCAGTCACCAAGGTTGCTCGTACCATTTTGGACACAACTACAGACAGCATGGAGTGAAAACATAAGAAAGAAGAAAAGAAGGAGAAGAAGGCCGTTATATGTGAACACTGGCTGACATGTAGCAGAGCAGCATGCAAATGAAGTCAGTCATCTCTCTGCTCTTTTAAATTTACTCTGAGAAATATGTACAATGGCTTCATAAACAATTCTTTATTGAAAAATACATTTGCAAAGCAATGAAAGCCTTGTCAGTCATCCATAATGAGATATCTGCTTTGAATACTAAATACTCCCACCCCATCATGTGCACCCACTCTCTCAATTTATAAATGGTGATTCTCACTCAAGTAAGACGAACCTTCAGGAGATAAAAACACAATCATTATGATATAATTTGTGTGTGTGGGGGGGGGGGACTTTATGTACGTATGTATGTTTGTTTCCAGGGAAGTGTCTGTTTGCTAAAGCCACTTGTGTTAACTGGATATGGATCACTGACAGATACCCTCCCTGCTGAAGGTGAGCTAATAGTGAGAAAACATATGTATTGAGATTTGTCATTCTCGATCCTTTTACATTTGAATTCTGATTAGCACATTTGATGTGCGTTCAGAAAAATATAATCAAGGGAAATGAGGACAATATTCTGTTGGTACACTTAAAACAACAGGAATTTGATGAATGAATTTTTTATGCGGACAGTGTATCACATATCAGTGTGGAGGGAATTTGCCAAATTAAGTTATTGCCTGGTTTTATTTTGATCTGCAGAGACGCTATACAGTAAAGTGCTCGTGTTTAGCATTATGTACTCTCTCATTGTTTCCCATAAGTTAAGGCATCACTCTCCCCTGGTTTACGTTCCTCAAACTGGAAGCGAAACAATAACCGGTTAATCTCCTCTCTTACTAAATCAAAGTAACCACCAACATCTACATTCCTGGAGAGTATGCAGCTCTTTAAGCTAACTTAGCTAGCTACCATTTAAGCTAATATGGGAAAATTAAGACTCATAAATCTGGCTAACGTTGTCAGAGCTTTCCATGAAAAAGATACGCTAAGGTTGATACACTAGATAAATACTTCTGAAGCTGAATAAATATTATTTTGCATAATCGCGTTACTTTACTCCTGAGACTACCCAGCTCTCAAAGAATGGTTTGTTAATTAAATTAGTTATGTTATCCAGTGTTAGCTAATGTTAGCTTGTTAGCTCCCTGGTAACGTTACAGCTGTCAGTACTCACCGAAAAGATGTCTGCGGAAGACTAAGTCCTTGGTTAATCTGACGAATGTCTCCTTGCCTGCTAAACTATCTATAATCTAAATAGCTACTCCATTTCAATAGTCTCACAATAGCCACTCTATAGTATTTCTTATCCTCGCCCCTGTTCGTCTGGCTACGTGTTTATCTTTGGCTTGCTCTTTGGGAGCCACCTCACATCCGGCAGCTATGGTAATTTAACGCAAGAGCATTTTAATGATACGTCTTATCTGTCAGATGCTTGGTGTGAAAAGTAGCAACAAAAGAGACTTTGTTTTTAAATATTTAAGAAAGAAAGAAAGAAAGAAAGAAACGTAATATTTGCGAAAAATAGCGAATTAATGGATTGCATTTATTATATATTTGTTGTATTGCATGTATTAGATTGCACATGTTTTAGGAGATTTACGGTAAACACAACGTGGACCAATAGAAAGTTGTCATGATGGTACTTTTTTATATTTTATTTTATTCGTCAAATGACTATGTTGAATTTATTCTTAAAATAGATTTTTAGCTGGATAGATTTTATGAATACGTTTAAATGAATACGGCAAATTTTACTTATGGGAGTACATATTGGGGATGCCAAAGGTAATTATACAATTACTCTTGGTTGAAGTTTAAAGAGCATGCAGACACCAGAGAGTACTGCACTGTAAACTTTTGCATACTCCCCAGGTGTTACAGGATTTTTTATACTCTAATAGAAATTCTTCATAAATAAAGAGAAGACTATTCCTATTAAATAACTGATCTAATAATAAAATATCATTGTGAATGCCGTGTTCCATGAAAGAGATTCATGACTATATGTCCTTGTTATTCCATATAATACAGTATTGAGGTGAAAATATTGTTTGCAGATGAGAGACCATGACAAGAAAACCTGGCAATGAAAAGCAGAAAATTTTACTGGAATTTAATCAATATCAAAACTGCAAATAACAAAGTCACCTGGCTTTGATAAAATATGGTTAGGTAAAGGACTCACAGTGGAGGTAGGGTTTCTGAATTTTCTTTCAGCCAATTAATCTTAAATGTTTTATTTAAAGTCCAATAATCCGAAAAGTTAAGTCCACTGTTAACTGCTCATAAGTATTCATGAGCAACTATTTCTTCAAATGATGCGTTCTATTTTATCTTATGAAACTGAGGGTCATTCTGTCAATGTCTTTTAGTAGTTTGTTGTCAAGATGTAGAGACAAAGCTGTATATATATAATGAGATAATACTCTACCTGTCAACAAGAGATGTATTAAGAGTAATTGGTTTCATTTACTTTAAGTTTTTTTGTATAATAAGATTAAATTTACTGAGATTCTCCTCTGTTGAGCCTTAGTAATTAATATTCCAAAATATAAAAGTAAATGTTTTATTTGAATGCTAAGATTTAGAGGACTCCTTAATAGCCATAAGTTCACACTTTTGAAAACTTGTTGATTACTTCAATGGCGATAAAAATTTGGTTTTCATTTTGTCATGCTGGTAATGCAAAATGTGTTTATGTCCTTGATGCTGCTATATTGTTAGAATGAATTTATAATTTAATATCTAATGGGTTACAATCTGAAGCCTGGTCTTGGGCTAGTTTATCAAATAAGAGACGGGTTAGTCAGGCTCATTTTCAGTTGCTTCAGTTCCATAAAGTATGTTCAACATAGAAAACAGTCACACTCATTTACTATGGCAACTTATGCTGGCAAACTAACCTGATCCGGAGCAGCCTAAACTGTCAGGCTTACCTTCACTAGCTGCTTAACCAGAGTTCCTGTAACAGTGACCAAACAGTGCGACCATATTGACTTCATTAACCCCTATCTGTCAAAAAGGAAATCTAGTTTACAGAAAGTAAACTTAAATAATAATCATTCCTTGCAGAACAATAGGGTCCTTGCACACTTAGTGCTTGGGACCTAACATATAATGAACTAAATAAATTACACAGTTATGAATGAAATGATGGGTTTAATTATGTGGTCCAATAGATTATATTATCATTATAATTATAATTATAATTATTATTATTATTATTATTATTATTATTATTATTGTAGTAGCAGTAGTGAATTAGACCATAATAATACCTGAAGTATCTACTCATTTACTGCCACCTAGCTTCATGTAAAAACCTTCTATCAGCTCCAATATGAAATACTTTAGTATGCGATATTTATAGTCTAATGTTATTTAATCAGGGGTGCAATATTGACATCTGTGCAAAAACAATAGTGAAAAATGAAAATAGTGTTATTTTTGTCTGCTCTGGTCACATGAGAAGAGGACAAACTAACATATGTGAATCCAACTTCGACGTCAAGATATCTCCTACAACTGACTGGGGCTCACTTTGCCAAGGGAACCCGGAGCAGTCACACCTTTGGAGCCGTGAAGAGATTCCCCGCCATTTTAAACAGATTAGGTGAGGTTATATTAGCGAAATATACTTGAGAGTTAGCTGGCTAACGTTAATAAAATACACAAAGGTATTTTCTTCCTTCTAGGTAGAACATACAGAACAGAAAAGAGTGTACCTATGTGGAAAAAAGACTAACTGTAAGTTCACTTATTTTCAACACAATTACCCTGAGCTAACACCTTTAGCGTATTGTTAGTTAGCTTACTTAAACCAAGTGGTGGCTCGCCTAACTGTTAAGTTGACATGTCTTTTCCCTTGCTTCTTTCTGTCCTCTAGAGCAATGAATGATTCGGTAGAAGTTCATCAAGTCGATGGAAGCTCGAGACAAACAGGGAGCTTCACCGGTTCACAAACAGGAGAAAATTGTGGCGGTTTGGAGGGGAGCGCCAATCAAGCTCCCAGAAGAGCTTCGCTGGTACTAATCTACATAGGCTAAATGCAGTGTTGGAATAAGTATTCAAAACTAACAAGTCTACATTACAGAAATACTCTTTTACAAGTATGAGTCCTCCAATGAAAATTTGACTTGAATTAAAGTTCATTAGTGTTAGCATTTAAAAATCCTGAAAGTACCAAAAGTATAAGTTATCATGCAAAAGTGACCCATTTCAGAATAAAATAGTATTTACATTATTATTATTGATCCACTCATGTGAGCATCACCCTAATGTTCCACCTAGTAAACGGGGGTCCAATTTTACTTTATATGCTGCTACGTAGCTTAACTTATGATGATATATTAGGATTTCTTTTCTGATTATAACCTAAATGCAATGGGATACAGTACAAAGACAAGATATTTCAAACTGATAAACTTTATTGCTTTTTAATAAATAAACACTCATTCTGAATTTGATGCCTGCAACACGTTTCAGTAGGCTTGTTGTTTACTTGTTGTATGTTTACCATCCTGTTACATCACCCTTTCCTTCAACAACACCGAGTAAATGTTTGGGTAGAGAGGATTTTAATTGTTGTAGTTTTAAAGTTTAATTCTGTCCCTTTCTTTCTTGACATATGGCCTCAGTTGCTTAACAGTCCCAGGTCTCCAATGTCATATTTGGGCCTTCATAATGCACCACACATTTTCAATGGGGGACAGGTTTGGACTGCAGACAGGCCGCTCTAATACCCTGACTCTTCTACTCTGACGCCACACTGTTGTAAGGCGGCATAATGTGGTTTCTCATGGTCTTGCTGGTCTAATCGGTGACATACTTGAAACAGACGTCGTCTGGATGGCAGCATATGTTGTTCTAAAGCCTGTATGTACCTGTCAGCATTAATGTTGCCATCACAGTTACTCATGCCACACCCCTGTACCATCACAGATGCTGGCTTTTGAACTGTGTGATGGTAACAGCCTGGATGTTCCCTTTCTTCTTTAACCTAGAGGACATGACATCCATTACTTCCAAAGACTATTTAAAATTTAGACTCGTCAGACCAAAGGACTCTATTCCACTTTGTGAAGTTGGCAGCGTTTCTGCATGTTGTTGATATATGGCTTGTGCTGAAATTCTCAGATTCCTTTCTATTACATGTTGAGAAACATTGCTGCCTTTCGAGGATGCCCCTGTCATATTAAATCATGATACTATCACCTGTTACCAATGAACGTCTTTACCTGTGGAATGGTCCAATCAGGTGTTTTTAAGCATTTCACATCTTTCCCAGTCTGTTGTTGCCCCTGTCCCAACTCTTTTGAGACATGTTGCTTGCTAAATTTTGGAATAAGTATATAATTACAAAAATCAATGAAGCTGATGAGGTACAACTTTAGGCTACTTAGTTTCTTAACGTCACACCCTAAATGTATTCTTAAACTTTTTTAAACTCATTTCCTGTCACAGAAGTGTTATTGCAGTTGGTGGTCGTCTTTTTTCTAGTTTGTTTCATGATGTTATCAACCATAGAAGCATTCTCTGATAGCAATAACAAAGTAAAGATTATTATCTTGTTAAACAGAAATGAAATAACGTAAATGTTACAATAAGGCAGGGGGCTTAGCACATATGTTAGAATACAGTGATATACACATGCATTTGTTGTATGGAAAGATGGTGTATTTGTTCACTGTGTTTGTGAAATCGACCCATTAAGAGTTTGAGAAAAAAAACACAGATTTACTTGCAATCTCTTTCTCTACGGTTGTAACAGAATTTCCAGTTTCATTGAAAATAAAATTCTGTATAGTTGTCCAAAACACACTTGATGAGTAGCAATTATTAAGTAAATGCTTAACTGATTCTGCCTTTGGTTTTCATCTTTGCAGCTGTTGGACAGTAATGGGGAAGACGTCACTCCTGTGGACCTGTATCATGTAGAACCAGGAGTTTTGCAGTCCAAACCAAGCAGCTTCTCTCTGGATGAAATCAGGTAAGATTCATACACACCAGGCATATTCAACTAGAATTGCCAGTTGCCATAGGTCTCCATAAAATTTCTTTTCATTGGATGAACTTGGTTCTCAAATTAAACTAAAACCCAATCCAGTGAAACTTCTCACCATAGCCAATATTTACAATACTAGATGGTAGTCTTATTCAAATCAAACTGAAAAGGGACAAAGAAAACAACTCAATCAGCAATAATTTCACCATAAACTTATGATTGACTTTATTTAGTTAGATCAATAAAAAGAACATGCATTCTGACCACAAAAATGTACTCTGACACAGTAATGACATTGTTTTGCAGCACAACTTCGTGCAGCCTATCTACCAAACTGTGGCTGACTGATGAGACTGAGGATAGCGCTCCTAAGCTGGATGTACCAATAAATTCCCTTGCTCCATGTGGTAACAATTTATATATATATATATATATATATATATATATATATATATATATATATAATATTATATATTTTATTAATGTATGCATATATAATATATATTGTCATCATGCTCTTGATTATAATCATGTTCTCCAATATTTAAAAGTCTTTACTATGTGTAGTATGATCATTTATTGAGCATACAGTGTTACATTGTTGTATGTAATAACATATTGCCATATGCTGCAGTACACAATTGAATCTATAGCATCTTGTTGTGATGAAATGACATTTTCTGCAGTACATTGTTTTTTTCTTGCATGTTACACATGTATAACTATTATTTATATTTTATTTTATGTCTTTTTCACTGCCAGAGGTACGGACAAAAAGAGACAAAGTGAGACATGTTTCAGAAGAGATGTTGGATGAGGTAGTAGACATCTACTTCTGTGAGACAGATACCATTTCACTGCTGGACATACCAAACATCTTTATGTCAGTGGATGCTACTGATGCAGAAACTATAGAGTGAGTCAAATCCTCTGGTTGTTGGTTTTCTTTAAGATAAGCAAGGTCTGAAATGCTCCAATGGTGGCAACATGTATGTAGTTTCTTCAGCTGCAACAAGATGTTGACATTTTCACCTTGTTCTTACAGAGAGGGAAACATTCGCTATGCTGAGATTTGCAAGAACAGAGACAGCAACAAGTATGTGGGACGTTCGATGCAGACATTCGGTGGAGCCCCCAAAAACAAAGAGATCCAAAGTGACAAGATTGTCGTTGTGGATGAAGGTTAGGCTTAAGTATCCATTTTGCATACTGTATTTGGTAATGTCTATTTCCTAAGTAGTAGAGGGCGACTGTGGCTCAGGACGTAGAGCGTCCATTTGTCAGAAGGCCAGGGGTTTGATCCCTGGGCCTGCAGTCTACATGCCAAAGTAATACATACTGAACCCCTATTTGTGTGAACAGTTATCACTCCTGATGAAGGAGGCGCCTTGCATGGTAGCCTCTGCCACCTCTGTATGAATGTGTGTGGGAGAATGCTGGCTTGTGTCGTAAAGGGTTTGGTGTGGTCGGTCAGACTATTGATTCATTCATTTTCTGTGACCGCTTATCCTGTGTAGGGTCTCAGGGGACTGGAGCCTATCCCAGCTGACTTTGGGCAGGTAGCAGGGTTCACCCTGGACAAGTCACCAGTTCATCACAGGGCCACATAGAAAGACAAACAACCATTCACACTCACATTCACGCCTACGGTCAATTAAGAGTCACCAATCCACCTCTAAAGTCCCAGGTCCTCAGGTGGATTTGAACCCAGGACCTTCTTGCTGTGAGCCAAAACCACTGCGCCACCATGTTGCCCTCGGTCAGACTAGAAAGGTGTTATATAAGAACAATCCATTTACTATTTAGTAGACTTACTCAAAAACATCAATAGGAACAGTGGTCAGTTTGTTGTTTTACTTTATTCAAACTTTAAGCTTTCACATCTTTTGTCTGACAGTGAAATTGCATCAATAATTAAACATGTAAATTAGGCACTACTACACTAATGAATGTAAGTAAGGCACTAGTTCAAAACGAACCAGCGACAGTAGTTTCAAAGTCCAAACTTAAAGGAGAGGTTCACCCACAAATGAAAATTCACTCATGATCTCACCCCCACGCCAATTTAAGGTTTGCTGCAGCCTCACAGTAAAGCAGTGTTTCATTCTCCTAGACTACTAAAGAAGATGGGGACTTGTTTTAAAATATAAAAAAACTGAACTGAACTTTTTAAACTGAAATGTTCACTGTAGACTCTAAGCGTTCGTGCTAACTCTGTCTGAAGTTTAAGCACAAGCCTGAACATGTGTACATGCTCCGGAGAGAACGTTCCTCGCACACAGTCACCTCTTCTTTTTTTCTTTTGCTTTTTACATTTCAAAACAACAAGTCCACATTGTGTTCAGTTGTTTAGGAGACAGCGGCTTGCTGGAAGTGTCATCTAGCTGATGTCACATGGTTATGTTTTAGAGAAAAGAAACTCCTCAGAATTGATGTAATAATCGTGATCAATCTAGAATTGCTTGAGTTGACTTTCCAACCACACAAAGTTGCATCACACTCCATTAGTGTTAGCAATGTAATTACTTGTGTTCAGTTTTTCAAAGTTGTTTAGTTTAAATTGAAATTCTCTCATGTGACACAGGCACAGCTGCTGACTCTTTTTGTGACGAAAATGAAACCCTTGAAAGTCAAAAAGCTGACCATCCCAAGAGTAATGTGAACAGCAGCAAAGGTCAGACAAAGAGAGAAGAGAAGAGCAGCAGCAGCACAGCTGACACAGGTAGCAGCACCTGGGAGAACATTTACTCTGTTAATGATCGGTTCTTTGACCCCACAGGTGTTTGTTACTGGTCTGGGACACGTGTAAGAGTTAACAATCATGTCTGCTCTCACGCCATTCATAGAATTCTACAAATAGCCAAATATATTCTGACACATTTGACAATTTGTGCTGTTTATTCAGGCTAGTTTTTATTTTTAAATATCAGGCATGTCACATTTTCTCATATTTGATTTCTTCAGGCTGTACCATAAGCTCATTGTTAGAAATGGAAATGTGCAGGAACCCTTTGCACACTGAGCCCGAGCCACAGCTGAGCATGTTGCCAGAGTCATTCCAAAAAAGCTTAATAGTAATGGAGAGGTGCATCGTGCAGAATAGACAGCTACCCATACTACAAGGTAAACTCAGGCTATCACTGCCTTCTCACATTGTTAGAGCAGGTGCAGCAGCCCATGAACTTTAACTCAGGATCTTTGGCCTACTGCTTTGGCTACAAATGAAAATTTGGTCAGTTATTAAATGTAAGCGTATTTGAATGAATACTGACAGTGTATAATGTTGACTTTGTAAGAGCCTGACAGCATGATGAAGCCCTGGACAGAGGAGGTGAACAAGGAGAGTGAGGAGAGCTCTTCATCTGCAACTCTGGAACGTCTCTGGGCTTTCAGTTGCGAGTTTACCAGCAAATCCATCATAACCAGCATGGCCTTGAACAAGGAGAACCCGGTAACACAGGCCAAAAAAACAAGGATCAGAACACCTGAACCAAATTCTGTTGTACAAGAGCAGAACAAAGTCTGCATACCATGGTTACTTTGTTTGTTTGTTTTGTTCAGTGTAGAAACTGGTTCCCATTTAATTGCCCGCATAAAAGATATTTAATACAATTTTGAAAATTGGAACCTTTCCTCAGATGTGCAACTAATAAGAATTGTAATTAACAGGACATCCTTAATAACTTCTTTCTAACATCTTCAATGAAATGCACCTGTGGCGGGGAATCCTTAATATTTCATGCTTTGCTTATCTGTAATTTGCACTTAACCATAATTTAACAACCGTACCAAGACTATGTGAAGTACTTTATCGTAGAATTATTGGCAATTTAATGATAATCAAAATAGCAGGAGTTGCCCTTGATGCCACTGAAACACATCATGGATAAACATTTATTTTTTATGGTTCCACTGTTACCTGTGATTAAAGAGTTGAATGAATGCTTCTTTTGCTGGACAGGTCAAATGTCACACATAACATTATCCTCTGTGTGCTCTGTACTCTCTTGGAGGATATAGTGGCAGTCGGATATGGTGACCTCAGCAGAAACCAGAAACCAGGTCTGATCTGCTGCTGGTCCCTCAAAAACCCAATGGTATATTTATGCCAGTGTTTTTTCATGGTAGCTCACTGACATCTTTGTGCATGTGTGTGCGTGTGTGTGGGTGAATGTGAGGGAAATTTGCCATACAAATGTAGCCAATTTATCAATTTAGTTCTCCTGGGAGTGACAATGGTTCTAAATGTGTCTCCTCTGCAGTGGCCAAGGCATGTCTTCCACTGTCATAGTTGTGTGACATCTCTTGATTTCTCAGTCGACAACCTGCTGGCTGTGGGGATGTACGATGGCACAGTGGCCATCTACAATGTGGAGAGTCAGAACAACGAGGCGTGTATCACCAACAGCAGGTGAGGATTGTCTTTATGTGTGGATGGTGGAGCTTGGAAATAAACTGTCAGATCACAAAAGAGTTTTTACGAAATAAAAACTCTTTTTCTTCTTTTTTTTTTTTTTGTAGTGAATGTCTGGATAAGCATCGACATCCAGTGTGGCACGTCAACTGGACCGCACAAGAGATTTCATTACCAGGGGATGAAAGGGAATGTGTTGAAGTTTTAATTTCTGTGTGTGCGGATAGCAGGATGTACAAGTGGCTCCCCAGCATCGACGGTCTTCAGTGCATAGGTGCTGTAATCTGGCTGTGGTGTCAACAGATTACGTGTGATCATAAAACCTCTTTAAGAATAAATGTCGTAGATTCAGAAGTACATTATTACCTGTTTACATTGCCGTTGCAAAAAAAGTTTAGTCACAAAACCATTTCAAATTTTCTATGAAATAATTTAGCAGCAAAACACTCTCAGCTGAGCTTTGAGTTTAAAAGACAGGAAAACAGCAAAGCTCAGAATGAATTCTGTCACCAAACTATATCACAGCCTGTCCAATTAATTTCAAATAAATAATGTCGGCTAATTATTTTTTACCACTTTGTATCTTTAAAGGCGCTTAGAAAGACTAAATCTAGCTTTAACACTTAATACATGTACATTATTTACAGATTAACACTGTGCAGCAGAGCTCTAATGTTCAAACCCTAATATCTGTATCTTTCCTGAAATCGTATTATTAGACCTGATTGATCTAAAGGGGGGTCAGCATAAGAGGGAGACAGCTACAGGAAACAATGAGGAGACAACAGGTGCTCTGTCTGCAGTGACTCCGGGTCTTTGTGTTGACTTCCATCCAACAGTAAGTTGGAAAAGCTTATTTATGTGGAACAATTGTATCAACTGGCCCTAAAACTGTTCTTTCATCCACGCAGTTTGTCAACATGACCAGGATTTAGGATTTTAAGATGATCTTCTCAGGTTGTGTGTTCCCCTGACTTTAAAATGCGTCACATATTCCTTGTGGATTGCTCTTATCCTGCAGAATTCAGGTATCTATCTGGCCGGCACACGGGAGGGCCTCATCCACAAGTGCTCCCTCTCCTTCAGTCAGCATTTTCTCCACACTTACCAGAAACACACTGTAAGTTTTTCTGGATAATGTGGATGGACTTTTGATGATTGGAAATGTGTAAAATGCACACATGATAGATGACAGTGTATTCCAATAGCGCTCTATATTAAGAGTGGTTTGCAGCATACTGTGAATAACAATACAATAGAGGCCTCTTTTTTTCAAAGCAGGAGTAGAAGAATAGTGGTATTTGGGCTTAACCTGGGCTTTTGAGTGTCGTGATGATGCTCTGATGTCAAACTGACCTGCAGACTGAACCACACCAGTATTTTAACAGATTCACCTCCACACCAAACTCTGTGTGGAAATGTTCCTATAGGCAGAAATACTGCATTCACATAAAAGTGACCAGTAGAGCGATGAACAAAACATGCAATAACAACAAACTACAGAATTCCTTCAGTAATGCTTCTACCCATTTACTACAAATGGATGTATTAAAAATGTTAAACACAAAAGTTTGTTTTTTGTATTCTCTCTAAAACACATCTTGCTCTTTCTCAGTGCTCTGTGAACCACATTGAATGGTCTCCGTTCAGCTCTGATGTGTTCCTGAGCTGCTCCTCTGACTGGACAATCCAGCTGTGGAAGCAGGACTGCTTTACCCCTGTGTTGAGCTTCACATCGACCCAGATGGCTGTGCATGCCGTCAGGTGGTCCCCAAACTGGTCCACGATATTTGGAGCCATTAATGAACAACAGATGGAGATCTGGGACCTGAATTCAAGCATGTGAGTCAGATTAACGCCTGTATGTCCCGAGCGCCATCTCTGATTTGAAATGTGAGCCATGCAGAGAGAATCCTTTGTCTTCTAAATACACATGCTTCCTTACAGCGCGGCCCCAATTATTGTGCACCCTGCTGCACCTGGTGTGAAGATGACCTCCTTGCTGTTTGCAAGAGGGACAGACTGTGTCTTGGTAGGAGACAGTGATGGGCAAGTGATTGTCTACCAGCTCAAGAATCTCAGTGTGGGAGAAGACAAACAGGTACACCGAGGTGGCTTATGATATTATACATGTAGCGTATTACTTTAAATACTGTACATAAGCCTTGCCTATACTAATGAATGTATTAGTACATTTTTTTATTCTTTTTTATTCTATTCTGAATTTCTGCCAACTTTCAGAATTTTTATGAGTGAGGACTACAAGAAAACAAATAACTATAGTCAGTATGGGGTAAACATTTAGTACACTGAACACAGATTAAACTGTCGCTCTTTATTTTTCTTTCAGATGGACAGTTTGGAAGACATCATTCACTCTGAAGTTTCCAAGCTTTAGACTTGAAAGGCTGCATTGTGAAAGTTTAAAAGCAGTTTCCATTTTTTATAGATATCAAACAATATGCTTGTAATACTGTGTTTTTGTTTGACAACCATTTCAGATTTGGGTTATTGTGGCAGATTCTCTTTAATTTTTATTATTGCCAGTTACTGAAGAAATCGAAGAAAAGTCTAGACAAGTATTTAGAAAGGTATCAAATAAATACTTTATTTGTTGTTTAATGTCATGTACTTTATATCTTCACTGGCAAAACAACACAACAGATAAAACTGGTAAAGAAATGCAAGGCCTTAGCTTTATGGAGATACTCCTCAAATTCCAATTCAAAACAAATGATTTAGGAATTGAATGAATGAGTAGAGTTTAGTCATTGAGTCTAAATCAAGTCTGAACTTAAATGAAGTGAGTTTGTAAAATTCGATAAATCAGTCTAGGATGTTCTTATATGTGGACAGTCTTTGCATTGGTCCAGCAATAAAGTTGTTCCTAATACTGCAAGTGTTGCTGGAGTTTTTGCCTTTTTGCCCTTTTCCCTTCTCCATGCACCTTGTGAGTAGGTGAAGTGGTGCCAGAAACCCCTCTCTGTTTCTACAATAACTGGGGATAGCACAGGTAGAAAATCTGATTGGATGAAAACTTTAGTTTATATGAGCAGTACAGGAAATGGACCAACTGAGGAGAGAGTAGCAATGTAATGATGTTAATAGGCTGATAAACTTTGTAAAATGCATATTGCAATAATGAAAACATATACTAAATTATAAAATTACAATTTTCTGATTCTGATTCTCTCTAGGCCAGCAGACACAGCCTTGCTGGCCCTGATAGCCCAACCAAGCACCCTACCAACCCATCCACCAACCAACCAACCAGGGCTATGGTTATGGTTAGGTTACGTTGGTTCTGGATGCTATGTTTGGGAGTTTAGAGTTCAAGCCAAAATTAGCAGCTAGTCATGTTTAAAGAACTATAGCAAAAATCATTAGTGGCTCCACATGCAAAAACCTGTTTCTTTGTAACTTCAAAGTTAACAAATCCCGCTTTAAAACATGATTGTAAACTGCATAGCCATAAAAGAACGGAAAGCTTGATATTGGTAATTTCATCAATTAAATATATCGGCAGACGGTTAAAAGTTTCGTTCTTCTATCAAACATCTTGTTTAAGCTTACAGGCTTTTACAGGCTATACTGGAGTATTTTCACTTCGTGGTATAATTCAGTTGGAAATACTGTTTCGCTTTACTAGATTTTTGCCGCCACCAAGGAGGTTATTTTCCATGCTGGTTACGAGGTTCATGAAACAAAACACTGTAATCTCATTTAGCGTCAGATGATTTCAGCTACTGTCACAAAGCCTAGTGGAACAATAAAATAAGTCTGTCATACAATGCTGAAAGCTTTGGGTATATTCCAGCACCATGATGCAAACATGTATTGCCCCTCACCCTCACAGATAACTTCAAGTGGGCCCTTTTCCCTGTTGAACAGTGCAGGCTACATGGAACATCTGTCATAAGGATACTTATTTTAAACACATAGTGACATTTAACAGGGCACTTTAGAATACATGGAGCTTCTTTGCAGTTGATTGTATTGAATAAATCTTGGAACATTTTAACATTACAAACTATAAAGAGAACTGAAGTATACATCACAGGGTATTTACACATTCATCTCTGCAACAGCACTAAGGAGTATGTATTCTTACAGGAGCATACATGTGCACATCTTTTGGTCCATCGATGGGCAAAATCCCTGACCATCTCCTCAAAGTCGTGACTAAAATTTTGAGTGCTCAGGATGCCCCGACAGTCTCTCCTGCACCATAGGAAAGCACCAGACATTAGTAAGTTTTAGTTTTGAGAAGGATCTTTTGGTGCTTGTGACAGTCCCAGGATGATTTAGACCTAGTTCAACAGCCATGGCTACATCAGGGACACTTGGTAATCTAGTGTGTTCTATGAATAGTGTGTGCATCAATTCTTAAACTCTGCCGTGCACAACGTCCTTTATGGCAGACTACTGAGCCTCTAAAGAGAGAATTGTTCTGGAAGATCTGCAGACAAGTCATCCAAGTATTGATCAGCTAGGGCTCTTGCTGATTTTTACATTTCATCTTCTTTTAAAAAGTTATTGAGGGCACTAAGATAAAAAAACCTCTGGACCTGCCATCACCTGCAGTGTCTACAGCTGTGGTAAAACATTTTTTTGGGGATCTTGCCATGTAGAGCATCACTCAACACCTAAAGAACAATGAAGCAGACAGAATAAACAATCAATGTTACCAAATAACCTGTTTATTTGATTGAGCTAATGAAGTCTATCATCATAATGCCTCGCTACCCACGCCAAAATTTACAAAATCAATGAGTGCACAATATTGTTAATACAGTGAGTATGGAAAATGCAGTCACTCTTAATTGAACTGGAGAGTACAAATAAGAATCAACAATGATAATGTTCATGTTCCGATTATATCATAAATGACTACTTCTATTGCAATAGACGTAACATTCACAATGGTGTTAGCTTATGGCATGTTAAACTTATTCAGTGATTGATCTCCCACATCAGGTTGGCATACTTAACCTTTACGTAAAGGCAGTAGCTCAATTCATTTCTAGCAGAGGAGACTGTAAAGAGAAAGCATTCGTTATATCCGAGCCTAATGGTAAACAATCGTGTCTGTCTTTTTGTAAATATCTGACATTGAGAAACAATGTAAAAAAGTGTTCAGTAAAATTCCAATTTGTTGGACATAAGGCAGAGTAATGAAACAGCTCTGCTTCATTAAAAACTACACATACAGAGGAATAAAAACATTTGAGAAAAAGATTAAATTTAATGCAAAAATTAACATTTGACAGGTTCAAGCTTGACAGTAGAGCCCTCAGTTCTTGCAGGTGTTGTAGCATTGTCGAGCAGTAGTGTGTCCATGTTGTTACTACCACATGCATGGGCATACCTGATTCTTCTCCTTTTCCAGGTATTTGGTTGTAGCGTTACCGTTTCAACAACTAATTCCAGCTACTGCTGCTGTTGGATTTCCAGATAGATTTCATCTTTCTCCCCAAACATATGTGTAAACAGTCCAGCCATTAAGACCACCTTAAATTATAAACCGCTGAGGGGGGTGAAAGAAAAGCAACACACAAAACTAAAAAATAAAAAAATAAAAATAAAAATAAAAAGTTGAAAGGATCTCCCCAAAGCTCCCACAAGTCCATCATTAGGACACAGAGGAGATTGGGTTGAGAGGCGAACCCATTTGTGTTAACACCTTGTCCAGCCACTGGAGGGGTCCATGCAGATGCACCTCAATCCAGCAGGGGGTACTGGTGACGTCCTGTCGATGATACTCAGCTCCCCAGCCCTGTGAGGAGGCAGAACAAATGAAACAACAATGACCACGGTGTTGGGAAAAGAATAAGAGATATAACTGGCGTCTTTATGCCCTTCCCTGTCCTCCATTTAATTCACGCAGGCCTTACCTTGACGAAGCTCATTCTAATGGTACACATCTTGGTAAGCTCATAGACGGCCTCAAAGCCGTGGTTGACTGACTGGGCCAGAAGCTGTGCAAACTCCTGGTTGTTGAAAATCTTGAGGCTACATCCACTGGGAATCTTGCAGACAGTGGTGGGGTGGAAGCCGTGGTGGTAATTACAGTTTCGACTCTGGACAAAAATGCTGGTATCACTGAGGCACTCTGCATAAACTTCCCCTCCCACATAGTACAGGTGGACTCCTGTTTGACAGAGACAGATAGCTGATGGTCATCCAAATAAAATGTGCAGCTGATCACCCTGCCTCTCTTGCCATGTGTTAACTGTACCTTTGCCGATGTGTCTGCGGGTGTTCTCGATCGTCGAGTTGCGGTTGACATTGGACAGCAGTCCGAGGCAAAAGCGATTCTTGTTGTTTGAAGGGTCAGTAAATCCATCTACCAGCACACTGGTTGACGAGGCATGGTAAGCCTCACCTACACGGTTGTTGAGTTCATAGTAGACGATAGAGCACCAGTGACTCGGCTCCTCATACTCCACTGGTTGCACATCTGGGACATTGCACAACAGGTTGGATAAAGAGTCATTAACTTAACTGAGGACCTAAACCCGCCACACAAAAAAGGTTCAGGAGATTAAGATTACAAAGCAATATGTTTTACGGACTGCATTTAGGCAGTGTGAGATTGTGAGCTACTGTACTGAGCTACTGTAACTTATACAACACCGAAACATTTGTGTCACCCTGTTAAAGTGTCTGAGTGAAACAAGCACACAATTCAGTCTGCATTGTAAAAAGTCACAAATAGCTGATTTGTTTTTCTTCAAATTTACCTGCCACTGCTTCTGGGAGGTTGAGCAAATACATCTGCCATTGCATAGAATGACCTGCATTTAGCGGTGGCAGGTGCTAATTACCAACCTTGGGTATAATGTTGAATAATGACGACATATTTTAGGAACAAAATGATGTTACACTGAAATTGACCTGTGACCTTTTGGATGTAAAATCATTACTTAATTGATTTATCGTACTATACATTTGTGTGAAATGCTGTCATAACTAGCATATGAATTATTGGGCTATGGCTAAAAGCGTGTTTTTGACGTCACCATGAATCTAATCTAATCTTGGATTGTGCATGACAAGCATTCAATATTTAAAAACTTGGAACGGGGCAAAATGTGATGAGGACATTACTGTCCTAACAAAAATTTAGACAGGGAAATTACCATGTTTATATCTTCCAAACATTTGCCATTAAAACATTGCTTCTTCATTCATTTCAATTAAAACTCTGCGACAAACAGTTCAGCTCAAGAAATTTCACACAGGGCAGTGGGAAAAAAAGCTTGTCCTTAATTTAGTTTTTCAGCTATGCATCACCAGTGCTGGTGCACAGCATTCAGTTGAACAAACCTAAAGTGCTGAGATGGAAGAGAACACTTTTAAAGTAGTTCTCTAGAGCAGAATGTCCACTAATGGAGAACACTTTCAACTGCAGTGCACTATTCTGGCTTTCATGAGGCTTCAAACTGGACTTCCTGATTAGCATTTTGTCCTGTGACCATCTAGTATTTTTTAAACACAGTTCTATTGTCAGAGTAATTGTGTGCACTCTGACCTCCTCTGGCCATGTTCGGCGGCACCAGGGTGCTGCTCGTTTCCATGGACTGGCTCTCCTGGCCCAGCTGCTCATCAGGAGGCATGTAGGCTGGGGGTGGGGTGTCAGCTGAAACATTAAGAGCAGTTAGTGGGGTTAAGACCAGTTGTCAATGCTGGTAAATAGTCTCTAACAAACACCTCTCAAGACTTCAACAGGAGTCATCACAGGATGTGTATCCCAGAAATGGTGTCAGATTCCACATATACCACACTTGCAAAACCACATGCTAAACCATTCCCTTCAGAGATGCAATATGACCTTTCTGAGCCCATATTGAGGCACACAGGAATAAACAATGCAGAGAAGCTCTGCTTGAATTGCAGTGACAACATTTAGACAATAATGATGTTTACTTTAGACAATGATGATCAGAGCATTTAAGCGCAAATCAACTCAAATCCTAAAATCCTAAGTTGCCATCTAAAACCTTTTTGCCTGCAGCCATCGGACGCATCAGAAGATCCGGACTGTAGCAGGATGGAGCACTAAAGTCACTACAAACACAGTAATGTGCAAACACACTAGAACACAAGTATTACCCAAATAGTCACAGTAATTTCTTTGATATACCAAGATTATCTAGACAAGGCAGAAAGCTATGTCTCAGTGAAGTGATATTTTAACCGTGCTGGATGTGTCTGTTCTATGTCAAGTCAATAACAGTGAGACATAAAGTCTGTCTGGTCCACTGAGTTAGTGCCTTGACAGCCTCCAGCAGCCCCGGCTCTGGTGGACACTATTTAGCTGGCATTTCCTTTGTTCTCAATTAGTGCAGCTTGATTTAGATGAATACAATAACCTGGTTAGAGTTCTGTCAAGAAGGACATTTTCATTCAGACCAATTCACTGAGTCAATGCAATGTTATGTAGGCAAAATGTCCCTAGACTGAGGTTTCATAAATTATTTGAATATTAAAAGGGATGTATATTCATTTTTCTTAAACATCTGTTGTTGCTTGATTGTAAATAACACTATGGCCACATTTTTCTCTTTCTATTACACATTAAAAAAACAAAACAAAAACGGCAAGTTTTCTGGTTTTGCCTGTTCAGTCTAGTGTACAAGCTTAAACTAGTTTAATCTTATGTGAACTAACTGAACTGTCGTTTGTCAGGTGGAGATGGAGAGAACTAGCAGCATGTGGCTTGTTAGCAGGTGCCCCCAGATAGCCAATTAGCTCATCCCCACAGGGCACCACCTGGGGGAGGGGAGGTGCAGAGATGAGGGGTGGGGTTCTTGTAAATCTTGTAAATGAAAAAATGAAATATAAAATCCATATATCATCATTATTATATCAATAATATATTAACATAATTATTATTATATCACCATACACTATGTTTGTATGTAATATTTGTTGTTTAATTTGTATCCGGCACAGTAAGCTATAGAAAAGAGACGACGGAACAAAAATAAGCACTAAGGGAAAAATGTTATTTGAATAATATAGAAGTATTTCCCTCCAAAGCAGCTACCATCATCAAAAATACTTATACTTGATAAATAATGATTATTTTTCTGAGACATTTTCCGAAGTCTTTGCCAACTTGATGCTAAGTGTACAGGAACCCTTAATTTCTTAAAAGGGCCTTCACTGTGGAACATTTTTAGAAAAGTATGAGTGAAATCTCACTGACTTGTAAGGTTCCAATACATGCTTGAAAATGTAGTTGACATGTGAAATAGCTCTAGGTTGAAGTCTTTAATTTATTCATTTTATTTTAAAAACATAAGAAAAGTTGAATGGTTTCTGGGAGAAATAAAAACAATGTGTCACAGCTGCCCTCATGACTTGTGGTGTAGTTACAATTACTACCATTTATGGGCTCAATGGAAATGGCTGTGGAGTCAACTGCGACATCTAGTGGTAAAATTTCTGTGCACTGCTCCAATGTTTGCTGAATATCATCAAGCTGGTTTGAAATGTTTTACACCAGCTCAACTTTTCAGGAGGGCAGTGTTTATTAATAGTTGCCTGTTGTTGGCTACATGACAGAGACAATTCACAAAAACAATAGTTTGGCTTCTTGCCCATGGTCAGGTACACAAGTATATCTGGCATACCTGGAAGCTGGAATGGACTGGAGGGCCCCGAGCTGGCGGGAGAGTTTGGATAAGTACCACTGCTGCCTGGAGAAGGAGGATACGGAGAGTTGGGAGAGATGGGAAAAGAACTGCCTCCACCTCCTCCACCGCTGCTGCTGCCGCCGCCCGCACTATGTGGCTGCTGGAAGGACTCTGGAAAGGTGGCGTTCAGGGGCATGTGTGGTTCGTTGTGGGTGAGATTGCGGAACTGTACCAGTAAGCTATGTTGTGGGTTGAACTCGCTGTGCCGTGGTACCAGGACAGGAGGAAGCACTGGATAGTAGAACAAAGGCAGGGGAATAAATTGGCATTAATAAAGGACATGGTCAGGGCAAGAAGGGTATTCCTTCTCACTGACAAAACTAACTGAACATTATATTTGTATATGTACCACACACACCTCTTTCACCAGAAAACATAATTTTAAGTATGGCCTTTTTTGTGCTTAAAAGCTTTTCCTTGTTAATAATGTATCCTTCCTATTATTGCCAAGGGAATGCAGCCAATGCTGGAAAGAGAAGCCCTTGTAGTGTTTCCCCTTAGAATGAAATTGTAGACGCAGAGAAGCACACACACAGAGCATGTATACATTTGTTTTGCACACCTGCAAATCAGGAAATACTTCTCTTCAGCCAGGCTTTTAAACTCATTTGAAACTTCAAAAAGCCATTACTTTATGTTTGACCCATATCACCCTTGAGGAACAATTTGAATTCTGGGTGCTAGCTAGCAGCTGGATTGGTACGCTTGGAAAAGTAGTCATGGTGCACATACAAGATGTATAACACTAGGGTTGCAACTAACAATTCTTTTCTTTAATCATCATTTGACCTATAAAATGTCAGGAAATAGTGGAAGACAGCCATTTACAATTTACTAAATCCTGAGATTATGTGAAACGTTCAAATATCTTATTTCATTCAACAAACTGTACAAAAATCCCACAACAAATGCATTAAATTTAAAATGAAAAAGAACAAATCCCCACATTTGAGTAGCTGAAATGACTGTTTCTAGTTGATAAAATGTCTTAAACGCTTCAACAGTTAAACTAAACAAGTTGCCAATTCATTTTCTGTTGAAATACACAACACTGCTCAACACCCAACAATTCTGCAGACCTTGGTAAATGTACGACCACAGAGGTCATCCATATTTATCTACATTTTTAACTTTGTCAAAAGGATAGAGTGCGTTTCCCCAGCCTTGATTTTCATCTTCCGACTATAGGCGTCATGCTCCAAGGCTGTTCCTCCAAATTATCCCATGTGCAATACTTCAAATGATAAGACATGCAGTATCTCTTAACCTACATGTGATCCATATCTTTAAATAAGATGGTCAATACAAAGCTAGCAATCCCAGACCAGCCTAGTGTCAGAAGGCTGTCCCAACAAGATAATCCGTGAGTGTATATGTATATGATGTGGTATGTGATGAGTGTGTGCTGGGGGTTTAGACTGAGTGGTTTATGCATTTAGTAAGCCACTCTCTGATGCCACACCCCATCTGGAGTGCCCAAGGCATATAATCCAATAAGACTCCAAAAGAGCTACTGATATTGATTTTCTGTTAATGGAGGGGGCGGGTGAAACATGCCTATGTGATGACAGCCTCCTGACCTTTGTGGATTTCTTTACCAGCTCCACAGTTAACTCAAGGGCTCCACCTAAGGGATGTGCACAGTTCCACACTGGTCCAATTGGTCTAATATTTGCTGCTATCCAGGAATTTTTCAAAAATCTAAGCTGGTTTTCCATTGCGTATTTCAAACACTACAAATCAACAGATTTAGGAATGACTGTCTTTTTGAACCTTTTTTTAAAAACATTTTAGTGTTAAGAGGCTAATTTAGAGAGACTACATCTGAAGATATCAATTAGAATATAATTTGATTATAAAGTCATTCAAGTCTTTGAGTCGACCTTTAACCTTCCAGTACAAAATTTACCTGAAGGCAAGAATCTCTTTGACTATCCAACTCATGAGTACCTACCAGGACTCTCCACTCGCTTATAGTGATATGGGTTGATGCAGACCTCCTTCTGTTTGGAACCAAATGGGTACTCGCACACCTCCAGGGGCTTAAGCTCATGGTGGGACTGGAGATCTGGCCAACGCCACACTCTGCAGTAGATTACGTGAGGCAGACCTTTTCTGTGGGAAACCTGTAGCCGGCCGTCAAGTGATCTTGGAATGGTGACACACTTGCTGGGCTGCCCAGGGCAGCTCAGAGCTTTTTCTAGGTCCTCCATGGCACCCTTTTTCTTCTTCAGCTTTTTCACCAACGCATCCACTGCCTTTTCTGCCCATTTCTCCTCCTCGTCTCCCTGCTTCCAACCAAGCAGGCGCTTGACTGCTGGGCTAGTAAAGGAAAAGAGACTGGACATGGAGGTCATGCTGAAGAGTGTAGAGTAGTTAAAAAGGAGGACTTCTGTGGTGGTTGATGGTCACTCCAGGGGAACTGCGAGGATCCAAAAGCCCCTTGCTGATGATCTCCAACCAGCGTTAGTAGCCTAAAACAGTCTATGAATGTGTGGTCAAAAAGAGAAACCACTTGAGTGTGAGATGAGGGGTGGGGTAGGGGAGAGGAGGCTTTAGCCTTGTCTGACCAAGGACAGGAAGCAGGGGAGGGAGGGGAGTCAGCAAGCAGGACGCAGCTGCTGCTGCTCAGGAAAGGCCCTGCAGCAAGCTGTCCGGACTTGGGTCACCAGCACCGATGGAAGGAGAGGGGTACTGGCTGCAGGAGCAGGGATCAGGACTTCTATGGATGCAAGTGGTGCAAGTTGACAGGCTCTGAAATAAGGATGTGACTACTTCTCAAAAACAGCTCTCAGCTCTTCTCTAGGTTGACTTGTCAAAGCAATGCACAATCAGTATTCAGCTCCACCAGCTTTCTGCAAAATAGAAGAGAGCAGATACAAGTAAAGATCAGCAGCACACTCATTTCTTTTGCATTATATACAGATGAACAAGAAAGTGTTCCTAAAATTTGTGCATACTAACAAAATCAAAATAAATTCTAAAAATCTAATTAGAAATACGTGTCAGCAGAGCATGTGACAAACACTATTCTCAATTAACAGGACGATAAAAAAGCCCTGTCCCCTTTTGATCTGAAGTATCAATTTGATTAAGAAATGCAAGTCTTAGTGAAATTTAGATTGAAATAATTAGCTGATAGGTGTTTTGTGTTGAATTTGCAGACAGTCAAGCATATGAAAAGACAACAATGAGGTGGACAAAAAAGCTAAAGCTGGCAAGTTAGTTTACAAACTGGACACAAAAACCTTGAACATAGGCAAACTATCATGAAAATCACTTAAGTTCAAAAATGCCTAAAAATGTAAAAATATGCAAACTGAAAAAAACCATTGATGAGATGCACACCTTTAGGGCTCAAACAAAGCATGTGTCAAATATCATTGAATTCTGGCCAGTATTTTTGAGGATATGTGGATAGACTATTCCCTGTTACATATGTGGGGACAAGGGTAATCCTATATGCCGCCCTTGGCATATATGATTAGCCTACATGTCAAGGTAGGCATACATCTAAAATGGGGAAGGGCTGCTGTGCGACTGACTGGATAAATCGATTCAACAAGAAACTGGAGCCGTCTTCAAAAGCTAAAGAAAAAAGAAGTCTATGGAATGCTGCGAGTTACAGAAAGATCTGTGATCATTAAATGTGAATTAAAATGAAGTAGTAAAAATTATTTTTTCCTGTGTCACGTGTATAATGCTATACCTGCCAGAATCCATACTTAGGTGTGAATATTTAGGGCATATGCCAGCTATTTTTGACTAGTGGATGTATAAGGTGTGGGCTAAAGCAACATATTCTCTTCCTTTGTTTCTTCGTGTACACATTGGTGGAAAAAGAAAAATGAGGCCCAGCAAATTTGAGCAGCATCTGTTACATTTAAACTCATGGTCTAGTTTTCTGGCACAAGCCAAACATTTAATCAAATTAGGGGGAAAAAATGAGTAAATACATGTTTCAAGAAACTCTGCTCCATTTTACTGCTTTGTTATTAGGCTTGTGCAATATTTTCTGTTTTTTTGTTGATAATGACTAGATATTTCGCATCCTTCAAAATTTGTTGATAAAATTACGCTGTACTAGCTAGCTCTTGTTAATAGGATATTAACTGTTGCCTACTAATGATAATGGAAGAAACAAGTTTAAGGAAAACAAGTAATATTTATTTACTTTAAACTGAAGCAATTAATTTATTTGTTGCTGTCGTTTGAGCTGTTTATATTAGTCTTTTAATATCTGATATTGATTCCTTTTTTAATATGTTGTTCTCGTTTTATTTCTGCTCGTGTTAAGCGTCTTTGAGCATTTTGAAAAGCGATCTACAAATAAAATGCATTATTATTATTATCTGTTGCCTTTCTTGTCATAAGGCACTTTCCCCCCCAAATCTTTCCACGTGTTTGCATAGTGTTTTTACAACGATATCTTGGCCTGCTTAGGCCTGTCGTGGACAGCTGACTACTGACTTTTTCCACACACTTCATATTCTGAGCAGCGGTTTGTTCGGAGATGGTGAAACAAGTTGGTCGTGGAGCTTGTCTGTAACGGCAACCCATCTTCTGAGCAATATCAGCCTTTTCAAACCCAAACTGCTGCCATGCAAGAAAGAATGATCCATATTTTATAACCAAATCTAACGACATGGATGGCGAGGCCGGTGCTCTGCTTTATTTCCTGATGCTGTTTATTCACTTGTTTTTCCAGTCACACTAACTTAACTTTGTGGTGCAGATGTATACCTACCTATGCTGCTTTCAGACAAATCAGAAATTGGGAAAATATAAGCTCCAAATTGATTTGAACAGTCCGGTTGGATTTTTTGATCGAAACCTCAGAGGTCACTTGTTATACAAGTGAAGAGGACAATGTTATAGTTTTATTTACAGAACTCTGTAATTATTGATATTAGCCTACTTAAGCTTTATTAATATGAATATGATTGGTAATTGATATGGCCAATCATCCAATATTGTTTTCAAGGCTGATCAAATGAACACGTTTTCAGAGGTTGGAATACTGATTCATAAACTCAAAAAATGTATGTAGGATCAGCATTTCCTCAATGATTGTACCCATTACCGATTGTTATCATGTAGAGGATAGTGTTTTTCAAACCATCTTATTAATGAAACCATACTGTGATATGGACAGTTCTGCCCAGACCATACAGTCCAAGCAAACAGACAGTCAAAGCAGCAGCAGCAGATGTTCAGGGGCTTGTGAAATCAGCCCTAGTCAAAAAGGATGTGACCACAAAGAGCAGCTTCCTCCCTCATCCCATCTCTGCCACAATCCCTCCCTTCCAGCACACAGCTGTCCAACAGCACAGTACCCTCTTCCACTGTTAATTGTTCTACAGGAACATGAAAGTGGAGGGGAACCTCCTGAAGTTGGACATATCGACTGACAAAAAAAAAGAAAAAATTAGAACTATAGAATTATAGTTTTAAGGACATTCACTATATTCCGGCAGCTGTTTCCACATTCAGAGATATAATGCAGCTAGGCATCTTTTAGACTGCATCACCAGTGATTCATGAGTTCATTGGGGGAAATGGGAGACAATTTCAATGTTAGGTCATGTCCAATCTCCCTGAAACAAGCAGAATGCATTGTTTGATGAACGAACACGTAGTAGATTTTCTTTGTCTCAATGAACAACCGCAATAGCTGATTTGCATTTGAATGACAAACACCTGAGATAAAGGTGATCATCACTACAAATTGATAACAGATCACACTAAAAGCTCATTGTGTTTAAACATCAAGAGGCTGAGAGTAAAATGGGTCATGAAACATTTTTCAAAGTCACATTTTGAGAGCGGTTTGGAGGAGAACTGAAGCCCTTGCTTTACTGATAACTGCCTAAATGAACTGCAACTGTGTAAAATATGATGTGCGCTCCATCTTACAGAAAAATCTGCAGTGGTTCCTCCTCTAACTTATGAGCATATGGGTGATGTGAATTTACAACATTAAGTATGACCTACATATTTTGTGTCGTCAAATTTTCAGCCTAAAACAGTCTCCAGATTGAAACATTGCAAGATCACCGCCTTGCTATTCGTGTATGACTATAGTCAAAACAAAAGACGCAATTAAAAAAAAAACTACGTGCACAATTTTCAGATTTGCCAATAGCTCACACAACACTTCTAAATAAAGACTTATTAGGAGACGGTTTTTGGAATGGGACATATAAATGAGAGTCAATACTCATCTGAAGCACTTTCTCATAGCCTTAGTCACTCCAAATATCGGGGAAAAAAAAACAGGAAAGGTAGCAGACTGAGGGTGATAAACAACAAAAATACTCCAAATGCGCTGTTAAATTGCCAAACAGGCGCAGTCGTTGAGAACTGTTGATGACATTAGGGTAAAAATAGTGGATAATTTCATTATTGCCTCTTTGACAATGTCTAAAAACCGCAAAGCATCGAAAAACCTCACGAATGACATTTAACAGTGTGAAATATGTCTAAAATCTTTGACAAGTATGAGTACATGGAGCAGACGATATGGGAGGATTCAGTGAGTTGTAACATTACGCACCCCCCCCCCCCCCCCCCACCCAGAGAGAAACGGGATTCATAGAGACGCAACCTACTAAACAAAACACCAAACAGTAGTAAAATGACTATTAATGCTGTTCGAATTTCATTGTACCACGAAAACATACAGTCATAAATTGTATTATTTCAGTGGCATTAGCTAACACTGGTATGTAGCAAGCTAGTATATGAAACCTCGATAGCTCGCTAACTAGCTTAGCAAATGTTGAGAACGCACCTTATTTTGCTCAAAACTTATGGTCTAACGCCGCATAACAACCATCACTTGAATAAATTTGTAGTATATAATCTCTTTGGTAATTATTCCCTCTTTAAGATAGAACTATGTGCCGTCGTTTTCAGCCTCTAAACATTTAGCCGTAACTTACTTCACCCTTCTCCTCTTCCTCCATTCCTGAAACTTTCTGAACTTCTCGCAGCTGAGGCTAGCTATGCTAGTTGTTAGCCCAGCCCTCTGAGAGAAAGTGCACTGGCGAGCCCACTGCCCAGCGCTCCCCGATGATGTAGCTCACTTCTACAATTTTATTCAAACAAATATATGATTATTTAGTCACATACCTTCTAATAATGCATCACAGACCACAACCACGAGTCTCCTTGAAACGTTCACGCGATCATTTAACCGTTCTCAAAGACTTTCTCTCTTTTTCATACAGGTCCTCCCTCCGTCAGCCCGTGCCATGTCCTCCCGATCCTGGACACAAGTAGAGTGGATAGGCGGAGTGCATATCATTCCGCTCTCCTGACAAAGTAGTGCTCGCTTTGATGTTACAGCCAAGGAGCATTTACATACTTTTTGCATAAACCGTACTACAATAACAAAAGCTACTACAGCTGTTTTATAATCTGTTTCAAACGCAGTACATTCAATGGCTGACATTTCAAATCCTCCATTCACTTTCTTTGCGCAGACACGAAAATCCTCCCAGTGATTTTTTTTCTACCCCTGACAGTTTAAACTATTTTATCACAGCCTTGACGTCAGATAATAAATCTACAGCTGAATGTGTAACAAAATTAACACGATTAAACTCGTCTTTAATCACGTTTTGATGCTTCAGTGGATGGAATTCTTACCGTGGTCGTGCTGCGGCTTAGAAACGTCTCACAAGTTGGTGGCTCCACTCAGTCTGGACTGGAGCTCTGTGGTCTGTTGTGTATTGTTGTCCTTTGTAGTCACTTGTTCGAATCGTCAACAGCGTTCTTAATTCGGTAAAACTTAATTAAACATACTAATTGCTATTCTGCACCCATTTCAGTGGCTGAACCGCCACTCTCTGGCAGGAATCTGGTGGGAAATTCTTCTTTCAGCCTTCAGATTTCACTGAAATGCTGAGCACATGTTAAACCACTAGTGGGCCAACTGCACCCAGTTTTGTACTGAGCTTATATACGTCCCAATTTTCTGGCACAGTCAATTAAATTTAATTACGTCCCGGAAGTGTTTGCCTCTCTCATCCTATGCAAGCAGAGATGTAACGTCAGTGGTAAAGTGGCTAAACCAGACCAGAACATTAGGCTGCCTGAAATTTCAGCAATGTCTATCTGCCATAAAGGCACTCTTTAATAGATGAAATTTAGATATCCCCCCCCCCAACAACAAGCTATTGCTCTATAAATTAAATGTATTCTTCACAAGAAATATATTTTTGCTCAAGCAATAGGAAACATTGCATCCTGTTGAAAATAATAAATTATTATACCATTAAATATCATTCTTTTATTTACTTTATATATTAGCCAAGTGAACTAGATATCTATTAACTCTCACGCTCATACCAGGTCCCCATACCCATATGTTCTCTAAGGGGTTGAGATTTGGTGAATGCCACTCGAACAATGACTTTGCCATTTTTGCTGTGTGTCTTTTATTTCAACTACACAACTTGTTCAGGCTTGGAAGCAACCCTCTTTATAATATCTTTTGGTACTCCTTTGTATTAATAGGCTTTAAGGAGAAAAGGCCCTTTTCAAATACAGTTTATTCAGTCAATGTGTATGATAATTGATATGTTTATCTTTCCACCATTTTGTCCTTCTCTTTTTTTAAATTACCTTGAAAGAAACAAAAAACACACCTTTTCCCTAAGACATTCAACATAAATTAAGGAGGTTTATTGGTTGTGTACTGGAAATCATATGACTGAGCAAACATTATGAATGAGATACTAGTACCAACCTTTATTTTTTTTAACTATTTGTACCAGTGCCAAGTTTAAATATAGATCCTTAAAAGTAGATACAAAACACTGAACCACAGTGACACCATATTAAACATATTCATCACATTCATCATTTTCAGGAAACACTCATTGCAGTGTAAAAATCAGTCTTGATTTTTAATAACCCATCCACACCTAGTACCTCTAGTTAAAGTGATATTTCATCTTTGTAGAACATCAAATGATCCAACAGATCTACTTTTAAAATTTGCTTTGTGATGCAAGAAGAACTTTGACATAGCTTTGCTGCTGCCTGTGGTTCTCTAAAGTGATCAATTAGAGTGTGTGATCGAAGCATGAATGGAAGGAAAAGTTTACATTCCTGATTGTCTTTTAAATCTCCAGAATATCTTTCCATTACTATCCTATTAAAAATTTCAATAGCCTCTGACAGTCGACAGAAATGTTGAGCTCAAATAAATCCAGTGGAATTGATTAGATGCTATGTTCATAACAGAGCAGAAGAGGTTGTGGCAACACCAATGCCAGTGTTGCTGCAATGCAGCTCACAGTTTACATCAGTCTAATTAAATATTCACATTGAACAGTGACGTGGTGATGGCGAGCAGACAATGGAAACTCCACCCATATATACTGAGTTTGTCAAACAAAAACCCAAATGCCAGTATCAAGTAATAAAATATTTTACTTGTTTGCAATACTGTATCTCTTTAATGGAAAAATATACCACGGTGAAGCAAATATGAAAAGACAACTTTTATTTACGCCAAAGTTCAAGCTGTAAATGAAACATTTCATCTTGTAAAGGTGTCCAGTCTCTATAGGAGCAAACTGCCTTCAAAAGAGTCAGCACATACAGAATTCATGTTTGTTACACACGTGCATTTAGTCTAGTGGTGGGACAAAATTGTCCACCATCAAGGGACGATGAGTGATGACAGAGTATACATTATTTTGTTCTTACATAACAACATGTTACCATGCTATAATAAACAACTTAGACCCTACAGTGTTACATTAACTAGTCATGGTTACATCTTAAAGGGTATAACTTACAGTAACTTTAGCCGGTGAATAAAACACATAGAGAAATCTAACAATTTTTTTCAGAGGTTACTTTTGTACATTTAGTGCTAATATATATTTTTCCCTTATGAAATGAACACTTTGCTAATAAATAATAGGACATAATTGCATTATCCAAAAGATTTGGTAGTTATATGTTCAAGTTTGTCAGGAGTATGGCCTTTACTCACTGCACACCCCACAGATCACCTGCTATGAGTAACTAGTGATCAAACAGGTAAATTATCAGGGATCAACTAGGCCTGATTTACACATTGTCATGAATAAAAAGTAGTAAGTGTAATGTAGATTTATGTGCAATACTGTGTTTATCTTTCAAAAAATAAGACATCTGAAATGTATCACTTTGATGATTTTTCACAGCAGAGCTTTACGAGGCAGAGTTGTTTAGAACAGCTACTGAGTAACACTTTCATCAACTGGCAGGAAGCTGAACCACTCTTGTATTTTAAACAGAGAGCAGCAAGGGGGACTTTTAGTTTTGTGAAATTATATTACACATTATCCACAGCTCATTCCTCCATCTCGATGCAAGCAGACAAAGCAATGCTTCCAAACGGAGACAAAAGGAGGATTGTGGATAATCTGCAGAGTGCTCCAGTGGGACTGTAAAAGCTTTAAGGAGAAAAGGTGCTTTTTGTGCCGCCTGCTGCTAGTTGTACTCTATGTTGCTGTTTTAGAACTGTAACCTGTGAAAAACATGTTACCTATTTTATGTCAATTTCTTTAAACAATTCATTCACTGGGCGGCACGGTGCATGGCGCAGCCTCACAGCAAGAAGGTCCTGGGTTCAAATCCACCTGAGGACCTGGGACTTTTCTGTGTGGACTTTGCATGTTCTCCCCGTGTCTTCTCTGGCTTACTCCCATCACCAAATTAATCCTCCCATCACATGCAATATAGGTGAATTGGTGACTCTAAATTGATCATAGGCATGAATGTTAGTGTGAATGGTTCTTTATCTTTCTATGTGGCCCTGTGATGAACTGGCGACTTGTCCAGGGTGAACCCCGCTTCACGCCCAAAGTCAGCTGGGATAGGCTCCAGCCCCCCCCCCGCGACCCTTCACAGGATAAGCAGTTACAGAAAATGAATGAACTTATTCACTCAATGTGCATAATATTTGACAAACATTTATCTTTGCATCATTTTGCATCATTTTTTAAAAATAACCTTGAAAGATAAAAACAAAACACATTTTCAAAACACAGCTTTTAAGTGAAAAAACACATTCAACATAAATTAAGGAGGTTTATTGGTTGTGTGTTGGATATTGTTACAACAATAATTTCATTTGAACATCCTCTGTGTCGTCCCTGTGTGTGAGTGTGTGATGGGATGCAGGTGAGCTTGGCTGAGTATGAGTGAGTGTGGGTGTGTAGGTTGTTCCAGGAGCTGATTGGTCAAACCCTCCCCAAGCTTGCAGTTCAAAAGCCTGGATTCTCCCAAGTCCTGTGGGCGTTCCTTTCTCCATTTGCAGCCAGACTGCCAGCAAAAGTCTTTTATTTGAATTGTATTTTAAAATAAATATTTGAATTGCTGCAAGTTGTCAGTTGCTGATGGTTAGTGGTAGCTGGAAAGAGTGAAGTCTCACTTATTTCAAGTTGTGTCAGGGTTTCTCCTTGGCTGGGTTGTAACTGATATCAGACTATGTGACTGAGCAAACATCATTAATATACCTGGTCCATAGTTCTCAGTCGCTCCCTGGACTTGTTCTAGATGTAAGTTAGTCTCGAAAAGCCTACACACAAATAGGCAATTGTGAACGGTAGCAGAATTGCACTGGCGCTCCTTAAAACTACTGGATGCTCCTCCTCCAATGAAATCCAAAACCTGTCCAAAGCCTTGACTTTAAATTTTATTGTTAATATGCGACCTTCCCTGATCCGTCAGTAGCTCCTGTGATAGGAGTGAAAGTCTTTTGTACTTTTCAATGCATATGAACTCAAAGGGTCATGGGCATTGGAAAGGCCAGAAAGTGTGCCACTGTTTGAATGTTCATGGCACAAAGGGAACATGTCGAGCCTGTCCTGTTCCACAAAGGAGTGCCAGAGTATCAGCTTAGCTCTGAAGCCACGCAATTTGTCAGATGAGGTGAGGTTTTTTTTCTTTGAGTAGCACTTTAGCATTCATTCATTGAGCATCTGCAATCAACTCTGTAACTCCCAAAACCTTCCCTGATGAAAGTCAGCAGACCACTGTGTGTAGCAAGACTCTATTATTCATTTCCTCACATAGAATCAAAATTAGAATAGTCTTTACTGTCCACACTCTGTCCAGTAAATCTAAAAATTATTTCGGGAGCGTTTGTACGAGTGACTCTCATAATGCAGGCGCCCTTAAATGAAAGTTGTAGCAGGAAGGATTAAATAGTCATACATTGACCATGTGCCAGCAGACCAGTCATACGTTGATATGAGTCGGGCAATGAAGCCAGATGGCACCGCAGGGTGCTGCGGCAGCTAGTTAAGAAAGGCAAGTCTAAGGTCTTTAGTTACTGTGGTTTGCTCCTTGGGAGTTTTCCAACTCTGTTAATGTGAAATATCACCCTGAAAATGACAAAACGTATTAATTCCAGCAACAGCTCAAAACACTGATTAAGATGATGGCGACGGTTCTATTCAATCAGGATACGCAATATATCCCAATATATTTTTCTACATTTTATTTTTTTCCTCTTAGGCTCAGTGTGACAAGGAATGTAAAGTTACAGTTCTTATACAGAAAGTTACAGTGATTATTCAGAGATCATGTAATCACAGCAGAACATAATATTCAAATGTGCTCAAAACAAAACAAGTTTTAAATGACACAATCTGCAAATGAACCTGTGTCTCATCCTCACACTTTGACAGTAGTGCACAGCTGTCAGGTGAGTTTCCTGACAACGAGTGAATCACTTCAGTGAATGTCTTCTACTATACAGGCTGTTAACCCCGGATTAAAAACCAACACATTTAGAGTGCAATCAGTGAACTACTGTTGATTCAATAATCAGTAAATGCTAAACAAATCTCAAATCATGCTTGACTGTGTGTGATGGGCATAAAAATGTAACACATAAGAGCTAGAATAATGTGTACAGCAGCATCGGTAGGAACATTAAGTTTACACCACAGACTCATGTTTGGAGACTTTTCTGTTTTTCAACCAGACTCCACAAAATATTGCTTTCAATAACAGCAGCGAACAACAGTCAAATTATGAAGGTTTTTAATTCAGAGGAAATTTCACATTAAATTAAATAAAAAGACAAAGTCAAGTCAAATGGATTGAATTTTGTTTTTAGTGAACATCGTCACCTGTTAGGTTCCAAATATGTTCTACATCCAACAATGACTGGCCTGTATGTCAAAGCAAGTATTCATACCAGCTTAATCATTTTCCTTTACACCAGCTGTTGGAATTCGTGATCTGTAACATGTACTTCAGCTTCTTAAATTTGACAAGGTTTCACTTCTACATGGTTCAACACTTTCTATGCAGTGGTTGGAGTAAATGACTGATATTCAAGGAGATGCAGTGATCTCTGAATAAGGCCAATCTAGATAATGCCGTAGGAGCAGGGAAAGTGACTGTTGTCCTCCCTGCTTAAAACTGTATTTACCTTATTACCTATTATGTTTTATAAAGATGGTCTTATTCACAAATGGGAATGTGCATAATTAGAAAGATGAGACTAGGAGCGTAGGACTGCAAAAGGTCAGTAAATGTGTTTTCCTGCATGGGCATCCTTCTTTTTCTTGTTCTAACCATAATGGCATTAACCCCGAGAGGTGCACACATTGAATCAGACATGAACGAAATGAATGTCCCATGTCTCAGGTACAGTTTTTGTTGATCTATTACAATACGATAAAAAGCACCAAGTGCAATAGGTCCAAGATTTGTAGAACATTTGATGATAAAACCGTATCACCGCCCCAGATCCTGCTTCCAGACTCAAACATGGAATCAATGGATGTATTATTATGCAGTGTCATCAAATGATTTTCAGTTTAATGTTTTACCTCGTTCAACACAACCTATATTTGAACTCAATTCCTTTTGGCCATCATACAATGGCGTTAAAAAGAATTGAAGGACGGGGCTGAAACAAAGGAGAGAGACTGAGGGCTAGTTAGGACTTTCTCTGTAGTCTTTTTGATATTTCTCTGTGTTTGTGTGGGGACACACAGTGAAAGACATGCGGGAATATTCTTGGTCTTGCCACTGATGAAGGCACTGGCCACAGAGCTGCAGCTGGTCACCAGGCACTGCACTGTGGCTTTTAACTGCTGTTAATGAAAGAGGATGGGTCAAACGCAGAGGACTAATGTCCGTGGTGTGATTTAACAGGTACTGCATAACTTCATAAGTTACAGTCTACGACCCACTCCCCCCTACAGCCAGTGAAATCCAACCATTTCCATCAGTCATAATAATTACACAGCTCCTAAAGCATCCGTCTGCTTTAGGAGCTGTGTAACAGGAGCTACACAAGTTATCAGAGTAGTTTGACAGCTTCTGACTGATCGCCTGGGCACTGTGCTTTGAAAATAAGCATTCACTAATCAACCGGTCAAATACGGAGGTTATGAATGGAAACTGATCAGTCTCCGTTACAATGCATACAATGGCTGGCTACTTTGGCAAATGAAGGCACTGAAAAGATGAGTATTGGATAAAAATCTCTAAGGATCTCTAAGCATCTCGCACAACATATTCTTGCAGCATCAGAGTCTCATTTTACAGAATATGAAGAGCAAGTCAGTACATTTCCATTTCACGAGGCAAAAAGCTGGTGAGCTTTGACATGAAGAGAACACAACAATCGTCTCCTTTGGTGCTAGACACTATCTGTCCTGGTTGTCCAACCTGAGGCTGGGGTCTGAGGCGTCCTCAGAGGGGGTGTCTATGACAGGATTGACAAACCCTTCGAATTCTGCATCTGCATTGTCCTCTGGATGGGTACTCACAAAATCATTCTCCCACTCCAGGGCATTGGAGTCCTCGGAGGCCGAGGTCAGGCCACTGTTCATCTGCTTGCTGCTGGGCCTCAGGGCTGCGCGCAGGATGTCCTCTTCCGTCCGAGACCTCTCCCAGGCTGGAAGTGCACGATTGATTCCTGCGACACGAGGACATGAGCTTTCATTCTGACAGCAGAAGGCTCTGAAGTGGAAGACTGCTGCAGGCAGTTATCCAAGGAACGTTTTCCTACACAAGACTTTCTAAACTTTATCAAGAAGTTAAAACTTAAAATACATTTTGATTGTATTTTTATGTCTTTGATAACTTATGAACTTACTTACGATGCATAATACGACAATTACTCTTGTACTATTTATATCTAAATCAAACAGGGGCACACATTATTATGATCAATGGATTTTAATAGACCAAATTGATGAGAAAGCATCTATAACAGCTTATCCTTTGCAGGGTTTCAGGGGGGGTCTATCCCAGCTGACATTGGGTGAGAGGTGGTGTACAGCCAGAACATGTCACTAGTTCATCAGAGGGCCGACACCCTGAACCCAGAGCACCCTGAGGGAACCCATGCATATAGGAGAGAAAATGCAAACCCTAGACAAACAGGCCCCAGGTCAGGAGAGAATGATTACCACTGTAGCACCAAGCCTCCCAAGAAAAGACACATCATTTAAAATATTTGGTGATTTTCCTGGACGTCAGTAAAACTCAAACAATAAACTGTAATCAAAACTAAGAAAACCAAAATCTAATATCAGACCTGTAAAATAACACTGACTTTCTGGATCAGATAATCCTCTTGGCCATAGAGGGTACTTTCCACCAGAGGCATATATGACCATCAGTACCTACATATGAGGGATGTTAAAATTCACGTCTAAACTATGTCAGTAACTACATTTCTGCATGCATTCACTGGAATAACAAGTAAAAAAAAAATCCCCATAAAGAAACTATGTATGGACTTATACGAAAGTATCTCAATCACCACTTATAGCCCAGTAGAAGTATGGCGGTGTCTGTATCTGCAGAGACCCTGTCCTATGCCTGTGTATTTTATTAGGATTTTGTTGTGTTCGAGACGTTTCTGGGTGTCAAACTTTGGGCAGTGGTGTGCAGCCCCCAGCAAATAGTGTGAGGTCAGAATTATATAAAAACATAGCTCTCACAATCTCTCTCCTATGCTCTGTCTGTATGAGCTGCAGGTTAGGGTTGGATTCCACACATACACACACAAAGAAGAAGAGAGGTAAACAGCAGAGTGGCTGAAGCCTGCAATTGTGCTTCATTCCCACAACATCTAACAATGTGCAACCTTATGACAGAGTTGTGGGAGTGGAGGAGAGATTGTACAGAGGTGTGGGAGGGCGTATCGGTGCTTTGGAAGTCACCACTGTGAAGCAATCAGAAGATAACATTTTCCTCTCTTCATTCAACTGAGCTGCAGAAGAGAATCGACTTTGAATGGTTTGATTTTTAAGCAGCGATTACCGCTTATTATACTTGTAGGTCATAGTCTAGCTTGCTCCACTTGAGTGTTGGCTAAAAGAAGGTCAGCTGAGTGTTGCAGTTCTGAATGTGCATAAAAATAGGAATGTCATTCTATTGAATGGCAACCAAGAATCGTTACATAGTGACTTTCATCACAGTTGTTATTTCTATTTGGAAGGAACTGCACATCTGCATCTTGGCAGAGAAATAACAGAGGCCCTGGTTTGGAGGCAGAGGAAGCTCTGAGTTGTTGCGCAGATGTGATCAAACTTCAATTGAAGTTCGATCAGGATGTTACGAGAGTGTCTGGCAGACGGTTGGAGCAAGACAAAGCCTTCAAGTTTGAGAAAAAAATGTAACTCTCACCTTCCTCGTCCTCCCACTCTAGATCCAGGGATGTCCCGTCGTCGTTGGTGGAGCGGGTCTTGGTTGTGAAGTCCCAGCTACACTCTGTATTGGGAGTCACCACGTTTGTATCAGGGGGTAAACCTGGAAGAAAAGAGGCAGCTATTACAACAGATACCAGTATAGTCTGACCTGATCAACACCTGTATTTATACCTGTATATTATTAGAGCTAAGATACGACCACATGTTTCACTTACTGCTGCTCCTGAAAGCCTCCGACTGGGCTTTTACGTTCTGGAGGTAAACATCATAATCCTCCCCAGAGGTTTGTCTGGAACAGACCATGATAGCAATCAACAAAACATTAATAGAAGTGTAAGAGTAGTCATTCATAGCTTTGACACAAAACTCAAAAGGGCCTGAATCATACCTCTAACTAAGCTTATTAGTGATAGCTCTGTATATTTGGCTGATAATGCGCTTTGTGTGCTTGTGGCACAGTGAGAATTAGTTAAGCAGTGAATTGTGAGAGCAGATACCTATTTATAGTGCTATAAAATCTGTTCTGCAGCCTGTGTACTGACTGACTGCTGCAGCATAATGTGTGCTCACACCATTAAATCAATGTTTCTGTTGAGAGCTTAAGAAATATGTAAGATCTCTTTAAATGGGTCTAGCATTACTGTATGTCTGCTTTAGTTCGCCTCAAACCTGTGTAGAACCTCAATGCTGAAGCTTGTACTTGCTAAACAGGAATATTGTTGTCTAATGAACTTCGCTCACTCACTTTTTTTGCCGAGTTTCACCGCCGGAGCCATCTGCTCTGCTCCACTTCCTCTGGGCAGACAGCTGCTAACAAATAAAACCATATTAAAAAGATATTTTCGAACACATAAAATACAGGCAAATGAAAAAAATATTCAAAAAATTATGAGTGAAAGCATTATCAAGGAAACGTGAGCAAATAAACAAACAAAGCAACACCAGAGGAGAAAGCAGTGGGATGTCGAATGGAAAGCAAAGGAAACTCAATGTTGTTGTTTTTTAAACAGTCACATTTTCATTATCAAAATTAAATGAGAAGTAATTTTTCTCCAGCAGGCCTTTCCCTGAAATGGTAGAAGGAATATAAGGCCATATTAGAAAAAGTCTCACTGCAATACCATTATATTTCAATAGGCAAAATTTCTCTGTTCATAGAGTACAGTGAGTGTAAAAGTAATGGGATTATTTGCAGCATGGGCCTCGTCTTTTCCTCATTTCACTGCTTGTTCTTATGAATAAGGTTCATTGCCAGTTTCATGTGTATTGGCACTTTAGTTCTCGCTGTATATTATGCATCACTTACTGTACATTACTACATGCACTCATCTAAAACAAATGCAAGGTCTTTTGCCTTTCTTCTATAAAGTAACTAAAATACTTAGAGACAGCACTGTCCCATTGTGGCTATGACTTGTGTAAAGGCTGATTAAGATTTGTCAGGCAAATAAAGCACTGAGGTAGACAACAACAATATCCCTCACTGAAAAACAAGGGCAGGTTATAAGAAGTAAAAATGTCACCAAGTCCAAGCTGAGGACATAAAATACTAGGAAGCCTGTGTGCATAGCCAGTCGGCTAGAGAAGTGGTTTTAGCCAAGCAGATAGCCAAACTGGCAGAAGGCAGCGCTCAGTGCCGCCTCACCTCCTTCAATTTGCGTTCACGTGCCAACCTGGCGGCCTCACGCTGGGCTGCATTTCTAGCCTCCTCTTCTAGCTTTAACTTCTCCTCTTGTGCCTCTAACTGAAGCAGATGTAACAAAATGAAACAAACACAAAACAGAAAATTACAAAAACAGAAAACAAATGCAGCAAAATAAAAATAAGAAAAAAATAGGTTTCAAAACATAAAATGAAACCACAGGGACTGTTAACATACTAAAGGAAGAGCACTGTTAAAAACTGTGCCTTACCTCCACTCGCAGCTGCTGGTCGATCAGCCTCTGCCTGTCTGAGATGGCAGTGTAGCAGCGCCCTTTGAGGTGCTGGATCTCCTCTTCACTGATGGGCCTAATAACAGAAAAATACATGCGTCACAAACTCTTCTTTCAATTCTGATTATTATTATTCTTTTTCCGATTTAAACCAAGTGTCTTACTTCGAGCAGGGCTGCGGACTCTCAGCCTGAAATGCAACACAGAACATTTTAACACAGTGCAATGTGAAAATGCATCATCTCTGCTGCACTGTGCTACCAGTCTGGGGCCCTGCAGACAGTAAGTGAGTCACTCCCTGACTGCTGTACCACAGTGATTGTAGCTATCAGAGAAAAGTGTGATGAGAGTCTGACAATAAAAAGTATCCTGAGAATAACGGCATGATGCATCTTTTAATTAGATATACGAAAAAACGTACTGAGTCTATGCAAATGTAACTGGTACAACAATAATGAAGAGTAGAGAAAACTCACCTACAGTGATTTCCTTTAAGTTATTAAGTGAAACCTCATATACAAACACAGGATAAGAAGTATACTCACCTCATCACTCTCTACCAGATTCTCAAACTGCAAAATTGATAGTCACAATTAGACATACAACACTGTGCTGAATAGTCAATAAATACTAGTAAATGTACGACTCCTACCTCTATTGTATAGTGTTCTCCTGTGGTACTGCTTCGGAAGTATTTTGACCTGGATGAATAAAGAGAACATGAACACGCGAACAATAATCTAAAACCTGTTTAAGGCCCGTCATGTTAGACAGACAGTTATCTGCAAATACAGATGATCGTTAAGCTATTTAATCTCAATTATGTGATTTGGATAATCTAGGGATAGGTTGATAATGTCATAGCAACCCAAAATTAACATTTCTGCCAATCTGGCAGGTTGAAAAAAAATTATGCTTAAATTATGCACATACAATGCCAAACGTTGACTAAGTAATTTTTTTATGTTATCCAGTGAGTGTGCATTTGGAAAAGCATCGTTTGTCTGCATCTGCCAGTGGGCCATCATGATAATAGTTGGTATAATAATATGTAAAATAGGAGACACTATCGGAGAGACGACCATCGTCTAACCCTAGTATAATAATAATTACAGTGTGCACCACTGACATCATAGTAAACCTGTGATGAGAACAAGAAAATCAAGCAGCTGCTGTTGAAGGAATACACTCCAGTATTAAATCTATAGGCAGGTGGCTGTGGTAAAAGCATAGATAACATCAAAATACCAGACTATACAGATTTTAAAAAGTGCAGTGACCAAATATACACTGATCATCTGTAACAGTCCTGTTACAATAGGTACAGGCCAACATAATATACGGTATGCTGACACTTCAGCAGCGACTCCAAATGCCAGTGACCAGGGAGGTAAATGAACTTATTAAGGTAAGGTAATTAACTAATTAACCTTTCTACCATAACCTTTGTTTTGTTAGTTTATCACTTAAATGCATTAAAGAACCATACAAAAGGGTCGTTCTTTGATATTGTACAGCTCTGATCATTGTTACTCTAAAATGAAAAGCATCTGGTGAAAAAGAATACTATTATACACTCAAATTGCAAATCCCATAATTCAAGAGCTGAAGCACTACCAGGTTGCAGCGATCACAAAAGCGTGACTTCTGATTATTGTGTTGACTGATTTAATCTGGCATGTTAATTGCCAGTAAAAGAGCAGTTACAGTAACAAAGTACAATAGAATATCAACATTACATAAAATCTGTTTGGGGGATTTATTATTGCCAAAAATAAGTTTGCATGCAAAGGTGTTTTAATTTATAGCCTATCTTTGGTAAATAAGTAATGGATCCCTCGAACCTCACTATGTAGGAATATGTTTTGTTGTGTGTTCTCCACTGACAGTCAGGGCTTTTAAAGGCCAGGTGCTGATGGCTAAAAGGCTTCACCTGCAGGTACTCTCCACAGCAGGTGGAGAGGAGAGGAGACATAACCTGCAGGGGGAAAGGAGAACATACAACAAAATACACATGCAGCACTAGGGGCGTGAAGTGTGCAGAGTTAATGGGTTTTATTCTCATAGGGCAGAAAACTGCTGCTGAAAGAGCTTTTTCATGTCACGTGTCTGTGAAAAGGTAAGAAGTTATTATAGAAAATATTTAATAACATTTGTTTCCACATGCTACGAGTACCTTTCTTTTTAATCATTGGTGATTCACCTCTGAAAGAATTATTGCAGGGTTTTGTTTTGATATAGCCTGTTATTCAGGTTTTAGTGACATGGTGTGAATGGAGGTATGTGCTATCTGAGTGCTATCTTGTAACAGCAAGAGAAGCATCAGTGAACATGATAATAAGAATAGTTCAGTTGTCCCAGTGGGTGATGCCAGCAGGTGTAATGTCAGGACCCTGGAGCAGACTGTGCTAAATTGGATGCAGCCATAATGAACACTATTGACTACACTTGTGTTTTTTTTTAGTGTGTGCAGTGAAATATTGCTCTTTTTAGGCTGAATCCTGGAGGCACTCAGTGACCTCACAACTGACCCGTGGTAAGACATCTTCTGAGAGATGATTATCTCCATTGCTCATTAATGTCCTATAAAATGTATTTAAGATGAGTATTGTCCAAAGTCTAAATTGCATTACTCCAAGTTGGATGACTGACATCTTACAACTGTTAAAAAGTGACGTTTAAAAACTTTAAAATGTTTCCAAATTGCCAATCCTATGTTAGTACATTATATATACTATCATATCAGTCATCTCAAATATGACATGGTGACCTCCAAATGGTACAAGAAACTGACAACTGACCTACTAGGTCCAGATACTAATCTACAGTCATCAGTAATCCTAAATCAGTCTTTCGTTTAATGACGAGCTAAAACACACATCAGACTGTTGACATTAAGGGTGGGGTCTTGATTCCGTAAGGCATATACAATAGCTGTCAGCAGGTTAGATACCACACAGACCGTAGGCTACAATGGCGAAGACTGTAGCTTAATGGCTGGCCTTGATCTCTCGGCTACAACGTTTCCACCAGCAAACACAAAGAGCTGTCAAAACATGATCGGCTAACCAACTTTTAGCTAATGTTAGCCGACAGCAACCGGATGCTGCTTCTTAGATGATGCTTTTATGCTAACTAGCTCACCTAGCAAGTGTTTGACTTACCCGCCTCCTCTCTGGATCCTGTTGGCTTCTCTCCTGAAGAGACCAACACAGTAGGCCCAACAGTTACCCATCGCATTGTCAAATATTCCTATTATTTAGCTGCCTGACAGCTGCTGGTGCTTCAGTGTAGGTAGTCACATCTCCTGTCAGTCCTGCTCCAACTTCCTCATCCTACTTCCTCCGGCTGATGACAGCCCCAGAGATATCCAATAGTAGGACGGGTTGGCTGCGTACAGTAATCTTCACTTAGTTTGATTGGCAGTTGGCAAACCAGCCTGAAAGCGCATTACCGCCACCTACCCGACTAGAGTATATTACAGTAAATTAGCAGAAAAAAAGAGAATATTCTCTTTATTAACCATGTTTCCCTCAAGTGCTCAATTAAATGCTAACATACTCCCCATACCCCATCGCCAAGGAGGTTCCCAATTGCAAGAATTATCTTAACTTTCTTTACTGCTGATGTCCGTTGTTTCCTTTCCTCCTCATATCTCTTACACTCCAGTAGAACACGCTGAACAGATTCAGGATGGCCAGTGTTCACACAGAAATGTTTGACACAACCACCTACTGCTCTTCTCCGTCTTTGTTGGTGTTTAAAGGCGGTTTGCATCCAAAATGGTGCATTACCACCTAGCCTACTGTACCTCTAGATTGAAAATATCCTCCATTCTCAAATTTAATCTCTTTTTAAAAAAACAAACAAAAAACTCCGATATAGCCTACATATCCTAATCCTTCTAGGCTCTGACATGGCCTGAAAGCCTCTCTCAAAAGTGCCTGCACTTCCCTCTCCAGTAATTCCCACAATATCCAAAAACCTTCTTACAGCAAACACAGCTATTTCCATTCTCTCAGATTTCCTTTTTTGCCTCAGCAGCACCATTAATCACCATGGTAAGAAATGCAAATAACTAAATCTTGCTCTTGTAAAAGCAATAGTCATCATGCCTCCTAAAGTGTCTTGGACCTGATCCTCCTGACTTCCATCTTTCTTTTTATTGTCGGAAAGTTAGCTCACCATTCTTTATGTTCTCCTCCACACTAATTACACTTGGGATATCATGAACAGTTTCTGCTACAAGACGTATCATCTCAATTATGTCTACATACAGGTGAACTGTGTCCAGATTTCCAATAATGTCTGCATTGAATGTGTTTGGGAACAAAATGCCTTACAGGATAACTGATATGATGCAGGAACACCTTGTCCTGCAGGATTTCTGAGTCAAAATGCAACACAACAGATCTAGTTTGACTGTGACTGTCAATAACTCTATTACACCTTTCTTCAAATCTACCTGCAACTCACTGTTGTTTTCTTGACATTTTTTGATAAATACTACTAGGGTGTTGTCAGAACCTAATGTAGAAACTATTTAAAGACGGGTTTTTTTTTTAGAAATGGGTCATATTAACTGGAATAAAGCAGACTGGTAGAGTCAACAATAGACCTGTACAGTTAAATTATATACTATAAAGATACTATGCAGATAAATGAATGTACATGTGCTAATATTCAACAAACAACCATGCACATAGATATTTGTGGCAATATTTTATTGTACTACACATGCACATTTTGGACCACCTAATGTTGATTTACTAATTGTACTTAATTTTATGTGAAACAAACAAATATCCATTAAATAATAATCTTTTGTTTACTCCAGGTCCTCAGAGGTGAAGAGGTAGGCATGGATGTCATCTTCAGGAGCAGGGCTGTTGTCCACATTGCTGACTATGACTTTCTGGGCGACAGGTTTGGATCTGGGCATTAGCTTTCTCCCAGTCTGAAAGAAAATGGGCTGGAGTTTAAGCATTGCTCTGGGGTTTTGATTGTCTTTCTTTGACTTACAACTAATTATGAGTCTGCAAGACAGATATTCATTTTAAAGTGTGCAACTGAATCAGGATATACTGCAAGCATCTGTTGTTGCAATTCATTAAAACAGTGTATAAGAATGTATTTCAACAGATTTCACTGCTAAACAATACAAATGTAAGCCTGTGGGGATTCCATCCAAATAAATGCAGCAATAATTTATTGGTACTACATTTTGATGTTTACTAGTGGTAATACACAATGTGGAGAACATAAAAAAGGCTGTTAAGGAGCAATTCCTTATGACTTACAATTTTCTTTGAGTCAGTCTGGGATCTCTCCAAGTATCTCCTCATCCTTTCCTTCTGTTTCTCTCTCTGCTCTCTCAGCTTTTCTTCACGCTGTCTGCAATATAAGGTAGGATGAGAAGGGATTTGTAAACATTATGAAAGAGTATGTTAAGATGGGAAAGGAATGGAAAGGTTGAATTTGTTGCTCTATTGATTTTGTCTTGCAGTCAAGAGAGAGTTAGCAAAGTCCAGTAACTGAGACATACCTGCTCCTCCTCTCCTTGTCCTTGATCTTCTTCATCATCTCTAAACTCTCTTCAGGGATGCTTTCAAGACTCTGCAGCACCAATGACATGCGGTTCTCAATGGCAGCCAGCATCTCCAAGGTGCTGAAGTTGGTCATTGCGTCGTTCACGCAGCAGTGATAAACCTCTGCCACCTTCTTGCCCAGAGCGTCCAGCATGACATCCTGCATGCAAGAGGGGGAAAAAAGAGAAGAAAAACAGAAGAGCTTCTGAGTCTGTATATTTACTTCTAAGAACTATCAATGCCACGTTAGATGACCTCTGGGTGTTGTTACCACACAAACCTGGGATTAAAATGTAGTCAGAAGAATTGTGACTCCTCACCTGGTCTTCTGTGTTCAATGAGACGTGGAGCTGAACCTTCTGTTTGAGCTTTGTGACTCTCGTCTTTTCTTTGTTGATTCTCTCGTTCATGTCACTTATCTGTAGTTTTATTGGCTCTTCATCTTTTTCACTTTAGGAATTCAGCATCCAGTGGATGTAGGGAAGAGGAGGGTACACATAGTAAATAATCCATAGGAAAAAACAAACAAATAATAGGTCTAAAAACCCAAGTAAAAACATTTCATCAAACATTTCCCCTAATGGACCTGCCTGTTGAGCACAGGAATGAGGGTGGCTTTTACATTGAATTTCTTATTCTATGCCTTGATTATTCAGCACAAGAACTCAATCTGGAGTAACTGAGAATGAAGGCAAACAGTTTAAATAACCAGTGGTGAGGTCTTTCTTCCTGTGACCAGAGCAGTGATGTCAGATGGAAGAACTAACAAAAGAAAGAAATTCAAGCTATGGAAGAAGAGCAAAGGGAAGGAATTTGTTTTAAGCGAGGCACCTGTAGACATCTAGTGAATCTACTCATTCAAAAGCAAGACAAGAGGCAAAATACCAAAATCACTCACTCACAGAACCTTTACCCTTACATTATGATGCTTACATGTTAATCCTGGTTGTCTCCATGGACAGTTGGAGCTCTTTCAGTCTCTCTTCCTCTCTTGTGGAGTTGTGAATCAGGGACAAGATCTGCTCTGTCAGCTCCGACACCAGATCCAGTAGCTGCTGGGGATCAGTGAAGTACAACCCTGGCTCATCCTGCAGTGACAATCAAGGCAGACGAGATAGGAGCACCGTGAGTACTGTAAAACGAACGACTAACCATCTCATCTCAGGATGAGAAGAGTTGCTAAGTCAGTGAACTAGATATTCGGTTTGGGTAAACCAACCTCATAATCTGAGCTGTCACCATCCAGTTTACAGCTTGTGATTCTGAAAGGCCAAGGAAAGAGTTTGGAGTCAAAGTTTTTGCATCAGCATTTTAACGGGATTAAATATTACAAATGATACTATGCTACAAATGCTACAACAGAGATAGAATTAATTGTGGAAGTATGTTTAAATGAGAGAAACAAACTGTTCATCAGTAAGAAAGTATACATCTATATCTATGAATAGGTGAAAATGATTTTTAAAACTGTATTTCTGTGTTTCATAATGGAAGTCATGGATTACACACCTTGTTCACCATCAGTGTGTATGAATGTAACATAGGATTAAAGGGAGTGTGTTGGTGTTTCCTCACAATGTGTCGCTGTGGGCTGAAGACAGACTGGTCTCTCTGATGGAGGGCAACTCTCTACCTGGACTGACAACCTCGCTCTCTAAACCTGTGGACATGTAAGCATTCCAGTCAAACCAAACTTTAAAGATTTCATCCTAAAATGAAAATTCAGTCTGTATCGACTCACTCCCATGCCAATGAAAAACCAGGTGAAGCTTCTAAGTTCACAAATATTTCCTTGAGGTTCACAGCAAAACATCATTCTCTTAAACAACTGTAGAAGACGGGGGACTTGCTTTAAAACATAAACAACCACAAACAAACATAAAATGACTCCATACATTTCATACAGTGTAACCCAAGCCTCCAGAAGGTCAGAGACCTTGACTGATTTGAAAAGACATACTAACATCTTTTTAACTACGCCAAGGAAGTATTATTTTTGGTTTGTTTTTTATTTGTCTGTCTGAAGCAGGGTTATTCAAAAAGTTATAAATGGATTTTGGTGATTGATTGATTGATGATGATATTTTGGAGAGGTAGGGTTTGGCCCAAGGAACAATCCATTAGATTTTGTTGGTGATCCGCATCATCATCTGGAAAATTCACTTCTGTGAGATAACAAATAATAATGCTGCAGACTTGATGAAGGTTTGTGCTCTCTAAGTGTTGTCTAGTGTCAAGATAAAGATAAAGGATACGGTGAAGACTGGAGCCTCTGAACTAAAAGTGTCAACATGCACCCTGTCCATTGCATGTCCATTCAGACAAGTGTGAATGTGCCACTTGAATAGATCAACAAAAATTCATAATCTCTGCATACCTGAGTACTCGCATAAAAAAATTAAAATGTAATGTTAGAACCAACAGAGGTACGTATTAGTGCAACTTCACTCTCTGTGGTGAATGTGATGCAACTTCCGAGTAGCAGGTAAACACTGAGGTATACGCAGAGATCAGGAGTTATCATTGATCTCGTCCAGTGGCTCATGTACACACATTTAAGATTGGAGTTTCCTGAGACTTGGATTATGCAGTAAAAGCTGTGTGATGTAATTTTTTTTAATGTTTGTTTTCAGTTGGGTTTTCTTCCATCTTCTTCAGGTGTTTAAGAGAATGCTGCAACACTGTTTTCCGTGAAGCTCCAGAAATGTTCTGTGGACTAAGAAACTTCATGCGATTCTCCATCATCAGGTGATAGAGATTCACTTTTCATTTTTGGGTGAACTGTTCCATTAAGTTTAAATTAAATTTGCATGATTGCAGCATTAACAAATGTTACTCTGGTCCTCATAATCTATTTGATGTTGAGTCACTTGGTTTTAAAAAGAGGCATGCACTTGCCTTTCCTTATGTCTGACTCTGCATGCTGCCTGTTCTGCTTGTCCTGAGCCTCTCTGTCAGACGGGACTTGAGCTTTCAAAGCCTTGGTCTTCTGGGCCTCCTGCCACTCTGGAGGGGACAGCTTGAACAGAAGCTCCTTGTATCTCATGTAGTCTATCAGGGTCTCTTCAAACTTGACCAGTTCACTATGATAAAGAAAGACACGTGACATAACACATTTAGTCACCATCATTTATAGTTAGAAAAAACCCCTCTTATGGACTAAAACATGGGTAGTGTGCAAAGTCATAAATTATCACCTTTTTATTGCCCCTATTTCAGCAGTCAGTTTTTTTATCTCAGCATTTTTTTCCTGTTTGGACTTGGCTTCCCGTTCAAAACTGACAACAGAGACAAGGCAACCATTTGCAGTGTGAATTAAAAAACAATCATGTGCATGTTAGGGGAAAAAACGAGTTTGTAATCAGTAATAATTTTCAAGTAAAACACCTTTTCAGGGACCACTATTTATTTTTTTCACAACAGCGAGGCAGCCAATATGCCATATTCTTACAATGTTCTGGCCTCCACAGACTTCTTCTCGTTCTCCCTGAGGAACTCCTCAAACATGAGGTTCTCTCTCTCAATGGTCTCTTCGAGCTGTTTCAGCCGTCTCTCCTCCTTTGCAATTGCCTTGTCCATCTTCAGAATCTCAGACCTCTTCGTCATCAGAGATAACTGAGGAAGGGATGAGGAGAAATACAGCAAGATGGTAAAGCAAGACATATATCAGCAGTGAAAAAAGATAAAGATACAGGGACTCTAATTATCCTTGTTTAATTTCTTAAGTTGTTTTCTTTTCAATAAGCGTATCAGGTGAATTTAAGCAGTTTAGGTTTAATGACAGAACAGCTGGATTGCCAATATTCATCTTCTCATTCTGAGTCCTGGACAGTATTTAGTAGAACTGGGGCAAATCATAAATGCAAATTTAAAGTCAGCTGGAGCTTTACTCTGTAAAACCTAAAACAGACTTTTTAAAAAAAATAGATGTTTAATTAAATATGAAAGAATATTGAGTACCATGATTTTATAGAAGTGAAAACCTAAATCAGTGTAGCACTCTGGTCCAATCAGTCCTGCTTGTCTACAGGAACATTTAAAGTACTAGTGGAGAAATTATTCAATGTCACCAATATCCAAATGACATCAGTGTTTCATGACATGCGCTCTCTCAGAAAGAGCTTTCATGTACTACTTCAAAAGAGATCATGTTTTCGGATAAACAAACATAGCTGAGTTGGGGTTTTTTTCAACAGATGATGGCTGTCCTTCACAACAACTAAGAGCATCAGCTGACGTTCACAAAGTATCACAGTAAACTGAGAACCATCCAGGCTGCTGGCACGACTCCACCTTTACTAAGATCTAAGAACCTCCTGAAATAATTTACCTCCAACACTGCCTTCTGTCGCTCCATAAAGATGAAATCATGTTTGCTGTCCTTCGTAAAGTTTTCTGGGGAAGGAGGACAGACAATAATTAACAGTTAGGTTAACAAGCTATATGGCATGTAAACGCACATGTGGGTTTTTAAGAAGCTACAAGAAGCAGCTTTACAAAATTGGATACACTTTAACTCACCTCTTTTCATCAGGGCCATCTTCAGCTCATGTCTGCTGGGGGTTTGTTTAGGGAGAGCTGTCCCACTCTTCATTTGTTTTCCATTCTTCGTTTTCTTTTCCTTTTTCTCCTCCTCCTTTACTTGTTCTACCAGCTCTTTCTTCACCCTGGCCATCATCTCTTCAGCAAAGGATGTCTTCTCGTCAGTCGGCAAAGCCAAGAATGTACGCATATCCTGCGCAGTGAAAAACAGCAGCGGGACGTTAACAAGGTGGTCCTTTTTGTTTCTCTTTTCACAGACAACGTGTCTCAGAAGTATGATGCAGAGCATGTAAAAGAACTTAATTATACATGTATGCATGTACTCAAACACACACACCAACCTCCTTTTGGTCCTCCTGTTGGGTCTCTCTCCTCTTCCTCCTTGTGTCTACAAAAAATGTAATAAAGTTATAGTTTTTCTACGGTTTCATTTTTTCCGTTTCTATTCATGGTCTTTCTCTTTGTTCACTGTACCTGGTGATTTGGCAGCACTACCAGTCTCGGAAACAACAATGCTGCCAGAAGAAATCTCTGCTACTTCTGTTAAAACATGTTGTTAATGGGACAAATTCCTGATCAATTACTGACTGTATATACATTTTGTCTTATGTGTAAAACATGGCATTATAACAAATATTTACTGGGCTGTGGCGATGACATCTCTGAAGTTTCTTCTGGCATCTGACGCTGCATGAGCTTAGTGTTTAATTTAGCTGCAGGTTACAGAAAGAGTCCAAATAAAAGCCTTTTTGGAGATGGAAAACAGCATTAACCCAAATAATCATTTTTTTAAATTACTTAACTGACTTGGCTGCAGATTTAAGTCAACCTCTCGACATATTTCTACAGAGAGTGTTTAAAATGTCACAGCACGTCCAGCCTACTTACAAAATTAGAATTGTAAAATGACCTCACCATATCAAATTTTACTTCAAACTCAATTAAAACTTTGGCAGCCCTGATAAGATACAAAATCTGTTTTATTTATAGGCCAATTATTGTATTTCTGTCCTTCAAATGAACTTATGTGTATTTTAGCTACATAATTAGCCGACCATAACAAACTAAACTATATAGCTAATCCTTTAGCAGATAAATTTGGAATCCTACTACGGTGAAGGCATGACCCACCCTACTCTGTTGTGGTTGGTTTGGTTGGCTAGGTTTAACAATTAGGGGTGATGATTGGTTAGGTTTGGCGTAAGAGTATCACTATAAGCCAATCAGAGGCAGGGTAGGGGCGGGTTATGGCATCGCCATACTAGGGTTCATAAATTAGCATCCATGCAATAAAGTAATCTGTTAGCTTGCCAAACTAGCTAATATTACAAGTAGCTCCAGTTGTGTCTCTAATGATGGACCAAACAAACTGGGTCTAGCTGCTGTACAGGTTAGCACTAAGCAAAGCTACATCTATCTTAAATTTGATGTGAATGAACGTACCGTGTAATAATGCCGTTCACACACCAATATGTGTTTTCTCGGTCTTTCAGTGCGGCTGTTTCCGTCTGTGTACGGTTACCATGGTAACTGCTGCCTTCATGGTCTCCCTGTAATGTTTTTGCTTTATTTAGGACGTCATAGCTGGATGCATTGTACACTTTTGAAAAGCCTGGAGCTGTTTATTCAAGCAATCTATTTATTTTATATCTAAAATCTGATTTTCCATAGTTTTGCATTTCGTTACATTTCGTTGACAACTTTGTGATTAGAAACATTTAATCATCTAAAAATATCTTAAATATATAACATAAGGCTTGTAAAATAACATTTTTTTCTGCTTTGGTTTGATGGCTGCTCAGCTAACATTTGGCAGAGTTAGAGGAAGGGATCTTTTTGTGGTCCAGTCATTGATTCTCTGTTGATTCTCCACTAGATGGCATAGACAGATCACACAATCTATTTAAGGTAAAAATCAATATTTCCTGGTGGTGTTCATTGCCTTAAATATAAATTTCAGGACTAAAATGAACTTGTTTGAACACTTTAAGACATATAAATTTGTGTCATTGGTAGAAAATTGATTCAACCCCATTGTTTATAGGTTTATTGGCAAAGTATGCTATTTAACAACTGTTTGCAATAAGCGAATCACACAAAAACAGTTTAAATAGCTAAATATAACATATTTCATGTTTTTTTCCCACATTAAACACAAACTGTTACTTTTAGTCACTACTGCAGTCTCAAAATGATTAAATCCCTCTGAATATAATACCTCATAAGGGCACACACAAATTAGATGTTGTTAAAACACTGCGTCAACCTTCATAGACATATTTTAGAAGTAGAGTCTCAAAGATTTTTCTGTTAATGCCTGATTTACAAAAGGGCTCCATGATTGAACTCCTAAATGTTTACCACTACTTACTCAAAAGCACAAGAAAAGACGGCTCCAGTAGTTAAAAACCATCTAGATAAGACACCAAAGTTTTAGGATGCTGCTCTGAGGAGCAATGAAACAACACTGTAACTCTGTGGGCCTATAGATCAGTGGTATATCTTGAGGAGGAACAATGAATCATGTACTGAGAAGAGTACCCAACTGACAATGAAGCATGGCGGTGGCTCAGTGATGCTTTGGGGCTGCTTTGCTTCCTTGGGCACTGGAAACCTGCAGCAGGGCAAGATGGATTCCATCAAGTATCAGAAAATCCTAGAAAAAAATGTCCAGCCATCTGTGAGAAAGCTAAAGCTTGGGCGTCATTGGACGTCTCAAAAGGACAATGACCCAAACATACCTCAAAGACCTCCAAGGCTTGGCTTCAGAAGAAGTCCTGGATCATTCTAGAGAGGCCGTCACAGTCGCCTGACTTGAATCCCATAGAAAATCTCTGGTGGAATTTGAAGAAGGTGGCTGCAGCACATAAAGCCAGGAATATTACAGAACTGGAGACTTTTGCTTAAGAGGAATGGCCTAAGATTCTGGTGTCTGGCTATGCATCACATTTGCTGCAGTCCATAGCATCAAAATGTTGGTTTACAAAGTATTAGAGATACTTGTCATTAAGGAGCAGTAGTCAGAAAAATTAGCATTTTGTGTCATATTTGGAAAAAAACACTTGCAATATCTAATGTATTGAGCTACTTAAACTGTTTTTGAGTGATTTGATGATTGCAAACACCTGATAAACAACATATTTTGCCAATAAACCTAATGTACAATGGGGTTTGAATCATTTTGAATTCAAATGTATGTCTTCATATGTCTTAAAGTGTTTGAACAAGCTAATTTTAATTCTGCAATTTCTACTTAAGGCACTGAACATACCAGGAAATATTGATTTTTACCTTAAATAGATTGTGTGATCTGTCTATGCCATCTAGTGGAGAATCAACAGAGAATCAATGACTGGACCAAAAAGAGTACTCTTCCTCTAACCTGGCAAACTGTTAGCTGAGCAGCCATCAAACCAAAGCAGAAAAAAAGAATTGTTATTTTACAAGTCTTCTGTTATGATATTGTTTCATGTAATTTTAGATGATTTAGATGATTAAATAGTACACAAAGTCACAAAGTAGTCGGTGAAATGAACATTTTGAAACTGCAGTAGTCAGTAAACGTATCAATTTGTGTTGAATGTGGAAAATAAAATCTTAAAAGCTGTTGTATTGACATATTTAAACTGTACTTGTTTGATTTGGCTATTGTGTTGTAATGAATAGTGCATCATCAGTAAAATTTCCTTCCCAAGTTAGGTTGAAAACACTTCTTTTACTGTGTGTGCAAGTGAATATACTCAGAACCCGATACTGTACATTCCCTCCTACGCATCCACACATGACCCTGCACATCTCAGCTCAACAAAGCAGCCCACACACTACACTTGCTTGTAGGAAATCCCAGTGTCAGTTTTTCAGGTTAAAGCAAGGCAAACACATGGAGGACTGTTGGGTCTCAAAGCAAAAAAAGGGCCCATTGTGTAAGGAAAGAGGAATGTTTTTTTAAATTCTGATTTGTAGGAAGAGTTTAATGCTTTTTGCAGATTTGCTTTACTTTAGAAAGTATCACTGTCTCACAAAGCAGATAACTTTAGTTGCTGGATGCTTTAAAGGAAACTGGTTTCTTGCTATGGTGCTTGGTTATTTAAGCATTACAGACTGCCTCCTCCTCCTCCGCTTTGGAGCCCAAAGACAGTGAATATTTGATGTTATATAAGAGGTGAATTTTCAGCCCTTGATGTATAATGAGATCGACAGCTTTTCTTTGCACATAATTAACCCCAGCACCTTCAATGAATACAAACCTCTTATCTAAAAATAAAAATCCATATATTGCCAGACGCAGAAAACAAATGATTAAAAGAACATTTCTTTAACAACAAATTAATTTCAAGTCTGCTAATAATACATGTGAGATGGACAGGTTCTTTAAAGCAAATTCTTTCTCTCACATCTTGCACTGAGTTTAGGTGGCTGAGTCAAACAAGCAGCATTGACCTCCTGTCATGCAACAAACATTAGAGAAAAGTTGGAGCTCTCACACTGTTAGGCAGCTGTGACATGCAGACTGAGCTCTGGCCCGCATGGCTGTGTTGTAGGGCTCCAGACTGAGACAGCATTTTATTAAGTGAGGCTGTTTCACATGTCAAATGTATACAATTACACTACCTCCCCCACAAACAAGGCATTACTTGCAAATAATGAACTGAAGTTTAAAATCTCTTTGGTGCACATTTTGCAGCATCTAAGGAATTTTCTGACTGAGTTGGTGGGGAGTAAAAGACAAGGTTGGAGTTTGATTAGGGTCAGCTGTTTTATTATATAGCTCAGAATCAAATGGTACCATCATGTCACCAATCTGATTCATAAAATATTATGTAAATCAAACAATCATTTGTTTCTAAAGCTGTATGATGACCTCCCAGCACAACCAGCAGAGGCACATTCAATTGTACTAGCACTACAACATCCACTTACATTACAACATCTCACCAGCACTGGGAAATGTGTCACCAATCGTCCCCTGGTACCAAAGAACTGCAGCTCAGAGACAAGTCGAAGGCCTCTGCATTTATGTTAGCATTTTTCCACTTTTGGAAAAAGGATTTCATCAATGAAAATAGGATTTCTGGAGTCCAGGGAAAAGTTCTGGTCTTCACTTTGGGATTTGCACATGCATTTTTGTTAAGTATTTCATATAATACTTATGTCAGTGATAAATATTTTAAAAATGTTGGACGGCAAAGCCTCAAAATATAATGAAAAGGCTAAATTGATTACATTTGGTATTATGATGATCCTTTTTCTGTTCTAAAAGGCAATCTGTTTAATTGAATGATTTATTGCGCTGTGAATGGGGAATTTGGAAATACATGTTCTAAATATAGGACACTCAGAGGCATGTCTAATTCCAGTTTACAGGGAATAATTATTTACTGGGAAATGAGTGAATCTTCCGCTTGATATAAAGCACCCACATTGAGTCATTATTCAAATCCTGCAAATGTCTCTATCAGCCAGACCAGTTTATACTAGTTTTTCATGCAGAGGGTCCTATGAAAGGTCTCAGAGTATTAACATTTGAATTTTCATGACCTCATCAAAATGGCCTTTCAAGATGCTCACATAAATGCAGAGGCCTTCGACTTGTCTCTGAGCTGCAGCTACCTTTGGTGGTCAGCAGGCTGCTGTTCAACCACAACGTCTCTTTAAACACAAACTATGTGACGTGTGGAGTCTTCGGAGTTGTTGAAAGCTTTTTCTTGATAGAGAAGGACTGAGTATTAAAGTAACATAACTAATTGCTTTTATTAATACTTAGGAATGAAATATACATTTTCAATACAGAGTAATATTCCCTCAAAAACACTGGCCATAACAACTATTATGATAGGGCTTGTCCCCTTTTGGGTAAATAAATGAAAATAGGCAACTTCATGATAAAAAAAAGACACTTTGTTTTCTGTGTGCATCTTTACAGATGTGTGTAGGAACAATCACATGACGTAGAGAAAAGTCATAGATTATCTTTTTAATATGCTGCTGAAGAGGTCTGACATACAAATATTACTCCCATACATTAATAAATACACCTTGCATTTCATGTTAGTCTTAAAGACTTAATGATGTTATACTTGTTTACGTTCTCATTTTGCAAATTTAAGTACTTGTGAATGATGTGTCTGTTGAAATGTGCAAGTGTATATTTGGGGGATACATCTGTGCCCGCAAGCTTCCATCCCAGAATTAATCCTCATATTATTATAAACTTGTTAGCAGACAGACGTCTGGTGTTGTCTGAAGAAAATGCTGTCTGTCCTTGATATTCTGGTGACAATTAAGCAGAAGAAGGACATATTAAAGGGAAAAGATTCAAATGGTGAAGGTAGTAGACGTGAACTACTGTATTTCATTCTGTGACCAACAGTATAGGCTACAGTATGTAAATACTTGTTGGTTGCTGTCACTGCCTGATGACAGTAGAAAGTATTTTAACTACTGACATTTTGGACAATAACATGGATTCTACCACAGGAAAGTTAATTGCCATTGAGACCGCTGAGAATTATGGGATCCACCTCTTGGACTAAACCACCAATGACAAAGGATAATGAGATCTTTCACCTTGGCCTACAAATTTACTTCATTTAAAGTACTTGTCCCAATCTAGAATCATTAGAGGATAATAATAGACTTTAATGCTGTCATTAACACTTTGATATTTGTTTAATTTGAAAGAATTGCTTACCTTTAGTTTAACGGCTGAAATGTTTGTGATCATCTTGAGTAACATTAGGTGGAGTGCCATCCCTCGAATGTATGGACTGGTGGTGAAAGACTTCACTGTAACGGAGGACTTATAACAAAGGCTATCTCATAAGTGAGGAGTAAAAATAGATGAACAGTTAATCAGAGGACTATTGCATGCAAATCAGTTTCACTTGAAGTGCTGTAGGACTCAGGGGACAGAAAATGAAGGAAATTTGGGTTAGATTCCTTTCGGCAGCCATTTTACTCCTCTGTGACTTCCTTGTATTCTCTCTCTTTCATTTTACTCTTCCCGCCAGCATGACTCCACAACTACTCAGTTCACCCATCCAATCCAATCCAATCCACTTTATTTATAGAGCACATTTAAAAACAACTAAGGCTGACCAAAGTGCTGTACAATCAAATAAGCAATTTATAAAAAACGCAATTTATAAAACATCCAACACAATTGATAAAACAAGTAAAAACACATAAGGGCACATCTTAAAAACAGGAACACAACTAAAAAACTACAGCTAAGAAAATAAATAAAAGATAAACAGACAGCAACCACGTAACTCTCAAACTGAGTTAAAAGCCAATGAAGTTAAAAGCCAGTAAAAACTTGTCAATTAAGTTTTTTAAAAGCAGCATTGAGAAAAGTCAGAGGCAAAGGGCCTCAACCAATATCAGTATCAGAATCAGCATTTTGAAAGGTGCACCTTTGTACGTGTGTGTGTGTGTTTCTGTGTGTGTGCAGTGTGACTGGACCGCTGTAGATGTATCTGTCACAATGATCAGTCCTCATGCCATGGTCAATAGTCAATAACATAACTCATAGCAAATGTGGTCACACCCAAGGGACCTTCATTCTAAAATACTGGAAACAGGAGCATGTGGAGCTAATTCCAAAACCATCTGCCAATTCATGTCTGCTTCAAAACATCCTCTGATACAATCTGAGTGGAACCTGCTAAATTGAAAATGATAGCCCACCTGGCAATAAATGAAACATCATATTTTGATAATCTCTGACCATTAGAGAAGTAATTTGGAAGATATTTTCTCTCCCAGATCAATTAAAAGTCTAATACAGGAGAGGTGCTTCACTTTATTAGATATCTTTACATGTTGACTGACGTTAAGCATCTTAGTGCCAGGTGTGTCTGTTTGTCTGTCTGTCTGTCTGTAATTCGCTTAATTGTGAGAAGCGTTCATCACTGCAAACTAAGCATGTGAGTAGCTGGGGGCCGAGGGATGTGCAATGATGTGGAATGGTGGTGTAATTTGGATAAGTGACACGCTCAGAAAGACAGAAAGACCACAGAGCACCATAAGTCCTGTTTACTGAATCAACACATACAACATGTTGATAGATAGATAGATAGATAGATATATAGATAGATAGATAGATGATAGATAGATAGATAGATAGATTACTGGTGAGTTTCATTATTTCACACATTATTCCCAGGACTCATCACATATCCAGATATTGCTGTATGATCAACACCTTGTGAGGAACATGGCAGTCTTTAGGGAGAACATGTCCTTTCATGTACTGTTTAATTGTGACAACATTATTCAGAACAAGGATGGAGAAGAACTAGCAATCAGAATATGACATACAGTACAACTGATATGGACGTTATGGCACACATTCTATGAGCCATTAGCGAATAAATGGAAAGTATGAATAAATTCTTTGGCTTCAAGAGAAAACACTTTTTTTTTGAAACACTTTCTAAAACCTTCCTGTGTGATGCTGTTATAGCTGGCAAGGGTACAAATTCAGAAATATTAAAACTACTGTTACACCTACTTCTCAATGTGAAGGGATTCCACAAACTGTTCAGATGTCTATAATGTTGTGGCCTATATTTCAACGTTAGAAATCTGGCTATTGGTCCAAGCCCTCTCCTGAGAGGCTCCTCTGAGAGTGAAGGTCTATTTCCAGTGTGCCTATTTATACAGATCCTGCCTCGGTAGAGAAGCAAGATCTTCCCAGCAATCAGGCCAGGAAACAGAGGGCTTCAATGGATCACAATCCCATTTTCACTGTGAAACCTGAACCAACTCACGGCTGCAACTACTCCCAAAATCAATATAATCAATACAACATTATATGTTTTTATGTATGTGAGGTGGTCGATGATAATTCTCTCTGGGTGTGTCGCCACGAATGACTCCTTTAATGCTACACAAAGCCATTTGGTCCATTGTTAAAGATTCCTAAAAAAACCAGATCATTAAATAAACAATAAGTGGAGAATTTGGACAGAGGTGAGGGGGACGGCAGACATACAGGATCAACAGTATGAGCGTTTATTTAAGAAGAGCTGAACAACAGAAACTAGCAAATACAGCAAATGAATGATCAAAACTGGACTAAAATACAAACCACAGTGATTAGGGGATGAGGTGCAGGTGGACAGGTGGGTGGAGATAGTCTGGTGATGGGAATGAGGAGATCAAATAAGAAAGCAAAAAGGCATGTTGGGCCGGATAAGAAGTGGGAATAGGGCAGGGTTAATGAAGCTGATGAAGGGCAGGTGTGCAGCAAAAGCAATGCTGTCAGAGTGAAGGGGGGGTCCCCTCTGTTTTCTTGAGTGATATGAAAACAAGAAAACAGAGAGAGAGAGATGGGAGAATTAGGAAACACAAAAAACACAGGACAGAGGCATTCTGTAAAAAAGTTCCCCTGTCCATGAAAATACACATTACATGCATATTTTCACACCGGCCTCAATCAGAGTGAAGAACACAAACACATTTAAATGCCTCACTAGTAAGAAGAAATCAGTTACCTTTAGAATCTCACATTCAGATCAGTTTTTATATTATGAAGATGTTGAATCACATTGACTTCTGTCCAATTTCTGTCCAATTCTGCCCATATTAAGGAACACACTGTAAAAACAGGTGTAAAGATGAAACTCACCCCCCCCCCCCCCCCACACACACACACACACACACACACACACACACACACACACACACACACACACACACACACACACAACCACACAGGCTACAGCTGCTAAAATGCCTGGAGGACACTGGAACATTCTGCTTTCTAATCACAAAATATGTGAAGATATAAAAGCGCTTTTGAAGGGATTTTCTGTGAGCACATGACAAATTACATCATTATATAGTAAATTAATGTTTGATAAGGTTATTGATAGCATTTTTATAGAACTGCACTTCCTTCACATGTTTGTATTTTCCTCTTGTATTAACTTTTGGACGGACCCATATTGTAACCATCAAACTGATGAAACAAGATTGGCATCTAAACTCCCAGACCTTCGTGTTGCCCGCAGAGATTGAAATGACATCACAGTTGTGACATGCCATGTTTGTCCTTCCGCGTGTGTGTGCAAGTTGCGTGTCATTGATCCCAAGGTTATCTGGTGTCACCCTCTTTCTGTCGCGTTTGCGATAGCTCAGCAAAACAGCTCAGCAAAGTGTTGTGGCTACATCTGCTGCTGCTGGTGGGGGGGGGCCCGGGCTGCTGTGCAGGAGACAGGAAGCGGAGCAGAAGCAAACTACCATGTTTCCAAAATGTCTTCCCAGCACTGTGAGCATTGCATTAAATGTTATTCACCGGATTCAAAACAACAATTAGGTGTTTGGTTTTCAGCAGAAATAAAACAGAATAGAATATTTACAGATGAACTCATTTTTATTTCATTATCGTCAAACAAAATATAATCAGCGGGGTATGGAGTATAATTAGTCAGACTTATTTCACTCCAAACAGGTGATTATTATCACTTTTGTGTTTTTCATGTCTTCTCCTCTTTAAATCTGACTGCCATATTTGCTTTTATTATAGACCTTTGCTTTTCTTCCCAGTGCACCAATTTACCCATGAGAACCATACTTGCACATATGCTCAGAAACACACATACAGTCATGTATGTGTATGTGCACTGACAGACCATTTGCTGCAGGGCAATCATTCTCCCACCAACATCTACGCCTCTCCACTTATTTCCCACCGGCCACGTCCCCTACAGATTCACAATCATCACCAGAAATGATCTATAAATGTGTGAACGCCTCATTTCTGCCTGTGTTGTGTTCCGCCTACAGCAGCTTCGCTCCTCTGCATGCTGGATACTGTACATTCACCTGTCTGAAGTTATTTTCAGAAATGTTTGATTGACCATATTACACATTAACCCATCTGAACCCCATGGGAGCATATACTCTGCAAAATGTCATGTTGTGTTTCGAGCGTCATAACTCCACAATGGTTTGAGGTAGAGACAAGCAGATTTTTTCCTGTAAACTAGAGAATTGGTGCTCTCCAAAGAGCCCCTGATTGTGTCTGTGGTTTATTTACTTCAGTCAATAAACTAAGGCGTAAAGCTTTAAAAGATTTGGACAGTCTCCCCTTTTGCATTGCACAGTGCTCATCCCAGCTGCATGCGTATCGATCATTTCTCAATCGCCATCTTTGCTGGTGATGTCGAGAGTCACGTTTCTGAATTTGGCACTCCTATTGGCTTCAGTGGGTACCCATCACAGCCAATTGGAGTGTCTGATTCCGAACTCTGGCTGTGGCTATATTTGGATGAAGCTGAATTGGAGAAATATAGAGGTCAAAGCAGAGAAGTTGGTTTAGTAGTTTATTTCGGTGATAGAAAGAGATTGAGAGACATGGAAAGCAAGACACTTACTGCAGATGAGACATTGGAGTTTGATTTCCAGGACAAAGATTGTCATTAATTTTGTTGATGTCATAGATCCTTATGAGGACAGGAGAGAAATGCTATTATGAAATTATCCAAAACTGACATGGATTATAGGTGTTTTACCTGTGAGCAATACTGATCAATAAAGTAAATGTATAGTAAGTAAACAGATTATTATTGGCAAATAGTGTATGGTGGAATAAATAGTAATATAGTAATGTGAAATGAAACAAAAGCTACTATAAACTATATATTTGAACCCTAAGTCTGCCTTTATGATGGTGAATGAAGGGAGATAGTTGTTTGTAACAATATACATTGTGGTAAAGGAAGTGGGCTGGAAAGTAGAACAGACAGTGGGAGAGGTGTGTAAGGCCATTGGGGAAGTAAGAATGCATGTGTGTGCGTTTGAGTTATTATTGCCACCCAGTGAGGAAGAAGTTTTATGTCTTTATTTTTTTCAGATGTTATCGTGTGGATGCTGATGAAGTGAGATGCCAACAGAGTGCAAGGAGGAGGAGAAGGAGAAGATGAAGGACGTCTCCTTCTGTCCAGGAACAAATATCTCCTCCTGCACAGATGTTTCCTCCATCAATCCCACCACTTCCAGACACAGTCCCAAGAGAGGGGGTAGAAGACAACCTTCTCTTCCCAGTGTTCCTGGACAGGAACAACCCACAACATCCCAGCAGGGACCACTAGTTATGAGGGTCAAACTATCATGGGACTGTTGCTTTTAAGTGCAATGACATAATGGGAAAACTGAGCTGCCTTGACCGAGGTTTGTGCTCTCTGAGTGCTGTCTTGTTATTTATCCATTATTTTACCATTATTACTGTTAATATTATTACTGTAATTGAACCCTCTTTGACCAGCTCTCTTTCATCTTAACTGTTCTGTGTTATGCAGCCACCCCCACACATTGACCTTTGTGTAGCTGATGTGCTAAAAATGTATGTGTTTCTCAACAACAACAGCACCATCACAGAGAAACCTCTCTAATCTCAGTCTGAGGAAGAATCACCACGGCCACGTTTTAGCAAATACATGACAATGACAATGACAACTGACACACTTTCATACTAAACCAACTATTCTTACACTTTCCCATGAAAAGTGGGTATTTTATTTTTTTGGAACTTTTTTGTAATAAACTCAGTTGAGAGGCATTTTTTACTTTCACATGACTTTTTTGGGTATTTTTTATAATTTAAAATCACATGTACATTGTCAATTTGTCAAATTTAAAATTTGAGCATTTTGAGCTACTTTTTCTACGTAGCTTTAGTTAACCAAGCTAAATTCCTCCTCCGGGTAGCTCTGCTGTAGTTCAACTTCTTCCAATGAAGTCATTGTTAGCTTGGAGAGCTATACTTTCAAAGTAGCATCGCCATCACTGAAAGACGCATTAGTTTCACTTCAGATGCAAAAAAGCACAATTTCGACAAAACCAAATCCCTTTATACTAGGGCAAGTGCCTATACTAAGAACCCTGGACACCAGACAAAACAGGACTGTGAGACATGAAATGATATACTTCATTGTCCCCGTAGGGAAATTCTTTCTCTGCATTTGACCTATCCCTGAGGAACAATGGGCAGCCCTTACAGCACCCGGGGTTCAGTATCTTGCTCAAGGATGCATGTAAACTGCAGGAGATGGGGATCCAACCACCAACCTTCTGATAAGTGGACAACCGCACTACATCCTGAGCCACAGTTGCCACATCAAGGTCATATAGTGGACACCTTGTTGTTACAGACACTTTATTGATTAATTGAAGACACAAGGGAAATAGATAAGTTAAAATGTTACTTTTTTATGAAGCACTTTTGAGGTGATTGGTTCATTGCACTTCAAAATGAGGATGAGCACCGTGCCCACCTCTTTGGTTGGTTTCCAGCTGCTCAATAGCCCAGACTTAACTTCACGTAGAGTGTCAGAATTGTCTAGAAAGATGAAATTTCACCATCTGTACATTACAGGGCACTCAAGTGTTGTCAAGTACTTGCATGTAATGGGTATGCAGGCTTACTGAAGCAGATGAGAGGCCACTAGGGCACTGCAGAGCATAAATGAGTCCAAATCAGATTCACAAGTGGATAATGGTCCAGGATGATGCCTGCTTTGGCTTCGGATGGAATGACTTCATTTTTCACTGTTGTGAGCTGCAATAGCACAGAGGAAAAAGTGTTGTATAAGACTGAACATACAAGCACTGCTTTCTGAATAAATGTTATGTTCTTGGAGCAGATTTCCTTAAGATCATATTTTTAATTATTTTGGCAATCTAAGTGCTCCAGAGGACAAGTTTAAATTTGTCAATCATACTCTGGTTATAGCTCCTACATCAAGACATTTCCTGCTGTCACATCTTTTGTTCCCACACCATCCCATCCCATCTTTTGTTCGCACTGGTCCCACAAAGTGTTGATAAAGGCAGGAACTGGAAACAACAATGTGGGCTGTGAGGTGTAACTGGAACCCTGAAGGAAAGGATATGTCAATATTTTTTCCTCTGAATGTGGATGAGTGGAATTTGATGTTATTTTTACACATTTGTATCTCAATGAAAGTGTTTTTTTCCAGCTTGAACCCTGTGGGGAGATTCTCTTTTGGCTCCACGTCCGCCTCTACAAGGGGTCAGAGGTCATGGTCAGCCACAACTCAAATCTCTGTCTTCCAGCTGAGGGACAGCTTCATGTTTGCCTGAGCATTTGTCAAATCAAGCTGGTTTTTCAAGCTGTTGTGAGGCTTGAGAGTGTAGTCTTGATGGAAAAACTCACCCGTAATGAATTTGAGTTTAACATAGGACGAATGGATTAACTAGAAAATTGGTTTGAGAAATAATTCCCAGAAACGGAGCTGCTCCAAAAGCATGAATTATTTCTTCAGATGAGTAAGGCTGCAGAAGGGTAAAAGAATCCGTTTTGTTCATTTCCAAAAATGGCATTTCATTCCCCATGACAGTGTTAGTACTTTTCAAACTCAGTCTGAATGTTTGACTAATTGAAGAAAAATAGAGAGCATGCCCCTGAAGCATGCAGACCCTCCTTCATTTGCATAAAAGCATGCTGCTACAAGATGCTGCTACTGTAACTTTAAAAAATATGGTCACTGATTACAGCAGTGTAGATTTGGTTGGCAATCAAAGGTGGAAATCTAAGTCTTGATTATAATATCAAAGTACTGGACATGTTATAACTATGGTCTGATGATGATATTGCCGGATGAAAAGTTTTGGGTTCATTAAAATGTTAGAATCTAGAGAAGGTGACTTTAACAACAGGGGCCACAATTTTCTAAGGAGTTAGTTTGGGGTCCAGACATCTAGATAAAAAAGACCTTTAGGCCCTTTTTACATGACAATGGTTTTGCTGAAAATGGAAAAGCTTTTCCTTTGTGTTTTAAAAAAACTTCTGCGTTAACATGGCAGCGTTTTAGAAAGGATCCCTGTCCACACGTCCACAAAAACGATTGAAAACGCTCTAGTATGCATGCAGTAGTTAGCGTTGTACCCTTTCAAAATCAACACCACAGAATAAGATCACAGTAGTGATACAGCAATTCTACATTGGAGGAGTGTAAATAAACTCAGCAGAGTGCAGCACAAATAAAAACCACAGTCCTACATTTTTTCCTGTTGTCCACTCGCATGAATTGGGTTGGAACCGTAACAGGTATGCACAAAGCAGGGCTGTGTCGTCATTGTTTTCAGAGGAGTTGCGTTTTGCCCAATAACATGCCGACGGTACGGTGGCATTTTCAAAATGCTACACTCAGGAGCCCGTTTTCAAAAGTTTTTTGAGTTCAGGCTCTCAAAACACCATTGTCCTGTAAACGAACAGCAAAACCACAACAAAGGTTTACCATTTTAGGGTAAAACTATTGTTGTTTAAGCGGCCTTTTGATTTAATTTTAATAGCCTATATCAGTATGAACGGACTGGCAAATGCTCTCAGACCTCCACTAAGGAGGCAGTCAGTGCTGCCCACAGTCACCAGAGGTAATGACTGAGTCCTTGCATTAACAAAAACCACTTCAGGATCTCAGAAAGGACTTGTTAGAGTCTCAATATGACAGCTGGACAACAGAAACAAATCCAAGTGACACCTCTTGTGTCTGATGGAGAAGCTTAGTGATTCCCTATCAACTCTGGATTTACCTCCTGTATGGCCGGTGCACTGCTGTCAGCTCCAGAGAATGGCCAGTCTGGGAGTCTGGGCTGTCTAATGGTGGGTCCACCGAGCAGAGAGGATGGAGTTAGAGAAAAATCTGATACTGTGGAATGGATGAACTATGACTTCTGGACTGTTTGGCTCATTGCAAGGGGTTGGCAAGATAATTTATGAACAAACTGGGCTCCTTTGGTGAGTAACATTGGGCATGCATTTTCTGATCTCACTTATATTCCAGCCAGATGTGAGTTGCAGGTTGATACTTGAAGATTCCTGCTCTAGGGAGCTTGAATATCAGTGGAATACTCTGGATAGATGCCAAAGCAGATCAGGTTCATCCATTCATGATGATCATGAATTCTTGAAGATGATAATCATAATTGAATCATTCAAGGAACATTTAGACAACATTACACAGCTACCTCACATTTTATATAAAATGATCGTATGACATGTAATATTAAAAGGTGACGTTCATCACTGTGAACATGATGTGTTTCAGCGTCTTTCAGCTCGTTGTTTTTGGTTTTACAACCCACAACTTTACAGTTTTGTTATTCTCCCACTGCTCTCATCAGCCTCGTTTCTAACCCCCCTAAACTCACTGTAGGCTACAGACAATGTTAGCAACTTGAATAGAGTGGAGCATTAGCTAATAGTGTCACAACATTGCGCAAACAACAGAGGCAGAATAGGTGCAGTCCAGGGATTTAATAGAGTAACTGAAGAAGATAAGGGTAAAAAAAACAAACAGAAGACATAGGATAGAGGAAATATCCAGCAAACAGGCAAAGCAAAGATAGAAAGTAACAAACAAAGGGAACGGCTGAAGGAATGACAGAGACAAAGACAGAGGGGAAGACAAACTTAATAAGACTCAGGTGAAAACAGTCAACTCTCAAAAGTAAGAAAACAAAACAAAAGCAGGAAGTGTCAGGTGAAAACCACGGAATGGGAAAGTTAACTTTCTAATAAAACAGGAACTAACAAACTAAACCAAAAACCAAGACCAATTGGTATAGAGCAAAAACAGATGTGTTAATAGACACCTGTTCTGAACATGTTCAACATAAATAACTCGATCTGTCAATAGTTTTTTTTTACAGCCTGTTCTATTGCCATATGGACTATGAGACATCGCAGATCTACACTATACCCAGAGCCATGTTTTACAGTAGCAGGAACATAGATGGTCTTGTGATACTGAATTTCACATGACATTCAGTAGTCCATTAGACTGGTCTCTGAGTTCACCATTTAAGGAGGAGGACTGAAGGGGGATGTGATTTGTTTCTTAACTGTTAACATAAATTAAGAAATAAAGCCACTTTTTCTGCTTTTGTCTACATTGTTTGCCATCATGTGTTCTTTGGTGTTAAAAGCTTTATTTTCCTGACGTCTATGTGTGTATGTGATGACATTCACCTTCACTTTGCAATTTGTGCATAGCTAAGCTGAAATGCATGAATTACAGTTGATGTAAAGTAGTGGCATGAGCTCTGCACAGTCTCATTTTCAGTCTGTGTCTCTCCCTCTGCATTTGTTAGGAGTTGAAGATGTCACGTTGAGCCTTTTTTTTGGGGGGGGGGGCGCCGATGTGATTTTCAAACAGCTTGACTCGTGGTTCTGTCTCATTAGCTTCCTGTGCTGCTACAATGAGCATCATCAATCGTAACCCCCAGCACAAAAGAGCTGTTTTCTCCCTACCTTGCGATTATGGCTCTCTTACTCAATAACACAGCTAAGACACAGGATGGCTGTGCTTGTTTGCAGGGAAATTTAGAAATAGTTAAGCTGAAACAAAACTTAAAACCCAAGTTCATTTAGTTATACTGAACTTGCCTTAACATTCTTAATGCTGCACTGATCAATACATTTTAAATTAAAGATTTATGTGTAAACTTACAGAGAATTATCACCTGCTCTGAAGTTCTCCTAAGATCATGTTTTTCTTCTGTGGCTTGCAACACTTTCTCATCCTTTCTTCTCCAGCAGCAGCAGGCACTTGGTTTTGACAAACCAAGTGTGCATGACTTGTCCAACACCAGACAAGAGACAGACTGTGTGAGCCACTAGCTGGTGAATATAGAGATATTTCCCTCAGGAGTTGTGTCCAAAACAGCGTTAAAGGTGGGATATTGGACTGTGGGTGTGTCTACACAGGAGGCTTTCAGCTGCGTTTGTCAGACATCCATTTCATGCACATCTGATGGAACAGATATTCTTCCACAGATTGTGTGTTTGGCTGTGAGCACAGCCAAAACTGGGGCGACTTACATAAAACGCTGTGCCTGATCCTGCATCCAGCAGATGGAAGACTGAAGTTGCTCTGCAAACATGCTGCTCAAGCTATACAGGCAGTGTATACCAGGGATGTATAAGGAAAACTAGATACTGCAGTCAGAGATGGTGCCCTGTTCAGTTCTGTGAAAGTTGCTCACTGGGTGCATACTCCGAAAAAGACCACTGGCTTCCATGTTTTTTGGCCTGTAGCACATGAACACTAGAGTCCTTCTGCTGCTGGTTGACAGCACACACGCTTCAGCCTTCCAACTTCTTTACAGAGAGGGGTTCAAGACGAACCATGTTGGAAAGCAAATGGTTTTAATGTTGTTCTATGGCAATATTGAACCCAAAATTTGGGTAGTCGGATGAGGAGACCTAATATCATTACCTGTGCCAAAGAGGTTATGTTTTCACCTGTCTGTTTGTTTGCTGGTTGGTTTGTTTGTTTGTTTGTCAGCAGAATTACACAAAAACTACAGAATGGATTTCTCTGAAACTTGTTGGGAGGATGGCTCTTGGGCCCGAATAGACCCATTAAATTTTGGCACTGATCCAGGATTATTTTCACTTTACCCTTGCAATACAGGGCTTTTTTCTTTATTTCTCAGGGAACTGGAATAGCATTCAGTAAAATGCATGCCTCTGCTAAGGCCCAACAGTCCCCTTTAACTCAATGACCCTTATCCAAAATCAAACCCTGTAATCATCCTATCAAAGCATATTTAAATTTAGTGGATCGGAATTTTCTTTTTATTTAGATCTGCACCAAATTGCATGCACTCATACTCATTTTTTCATCAAGACCCCAGCATTATTCCCTGAGAATTTAAAGAAAATTTCAAAAAAACGCCCTTGCAATGTAAAAGAAAGTGAAAAAAACCTCCTGGATCCTATAATTTATGGTTACATGTCTATGAGTTTGATTTTGGATGAGGCTTGATTGAATTAATCTCAGATTGTTAAAGTAAAAAAAACAACAACTCCTGGATCAGCCCCTGTATGTGGATCAATACCAAATTTTGTAGGGGTCTATTCTGGCCCAAGACCTATCTTTGCACCAAGTTTCATAGAAATTGGTTCAATACTTTTTGTGTAATCATGCAGACAAACCAAACAACAAACAAATGAACCTGGATGAAAACAGCCTCTTTTGCTGAGGTAATAATGCATGGATTATATTCTATTCTATCTTGATGAAAAAACCTGGCATTTAGTGTGTGCAATTTGGTGTGGCTTCAAATAAATATCCAGATCCAAATGATTGACTGCTATAAATCTAGTAACCTTAAGTCATGGTTACAGAGCTATGAGTTTGATTTTGGATAAGGCTTTGTTTGAATTAAAGGGGTGGTGCAGTGGGTAGTGCTGTTGCTTCACAACAAGAAGGTTCTGGGTTCAAATCCAACTGAGGACCTGGGACTTTTCTGTGCGAAGTTTGCGTGTTCTCCCTGTGTCTGTGTGGGTTCCTTCGGATTGCAGTACATGCAGTAGAGGTGAATTGGTGACTCTAATTTGCCCATAGGTGTGATTGTGAGTGCAAATGGTTGCTTGTCTTGCTATGTAGCCCTGTGATGAACTGGAGACTTGTGTACCCCGCCCAATGTCAGCTGGGATAGGCTCCAGCCCCCGCCAGAGTTCAAATTAAATGGATCATATTTTATATAATTACATTGCTTTGATGCAAAATCCTCATGTGTAATTAGTGATACAGTCATGAGATACGTATAGGCCTAGTGTTGTGAGGTAAACAGATGCTTAGATGTCTTAAGGAAATTGAACACTCAAAGTATCAGTGCTAATAAGCTGTTTTTGATTAAACTTTACTTTTCACTTGTGTTTAGCTGGGAATAAAAGAATGACAATGACTCTTATTTGCCTGCCTCGTCTAAAAATCAGTTTCTGCAAAGTTAATGAGATCTCGCTGTAACTGCCACACAGTAACGACAGCCGTCTTTCATGTGTGCTGAGCTCCAGATAATAAGCTCTGCTGCAGCAGCTGAAGGCGTGTGTGTCGTCAGGTTGGTCCTCTCTCTCATTAGGCTCTGCGTAGATCCTGCAGGAGGTAATGTAATGACCCTCGACTGCCATGGCCCTCAACCCTTTATAACACGAAACAATGGTCACAGAGCTGTGCCTCCACACACACACACACACACACACACACACACACACACACACACACACACACACACACACACACATGCTCACAGTGATAAAAAAAACTAGGTTATCATAGCAGTTATTTCTGCTGCAGGGCATAAAGCTTACAAAGCAGAAGAACCTGTTTCAAGGCATCTCAGGACAAAGTGTATAGCAGACAAACATTCACTAAAGCAGGAAAGAGTAGAATTTAATTAGAAACCTCAAACAAATCTCATGCTCAGTGTGTGTCTTTAGGCCACAAATGTTAACACAATATTACATCATGTACTATAATTTACACACAGGACAGACTTACAGGGAAAGGTCAACATGGCATAATAAGGCCGGTGTGACTTTCCCCCCAAACTGTACTTGTGACATTTTGAGGCATTTGACTGCTGTTGAATGAATATCATTACAACCTTTGTTGTACAGTATGTTAAAAGGTACTTCTATTAAAACAGAAAATTATAGTCGGTCATCTAAAAAAAGAAGAGAAACAAGAGGAAAAATCACATGGAAGAAAGCCTGCCCCCACAAACAACATGCATGTTCCTCATCCCCATCTGAGCCGCCTTCGTCTGGTGTATTGTGGGAGGACTGAGGTGGGCGGCTGTGCAGGGGATTGGGAGCTGCATGCGCTTTAAGACTACACTGCATGACTTCAGCTCACATGTAACATATCAACATAATGTTTTCTCACCTTCCCCTCACACTAAATGTTTTCTGTTTCAGCCTGGTCGCTCTCTCTCTCTCTGTGTGTGTGTGTGTGTGTGTGTGTGTGTGTGTGTGTGTGTGTGCGCACTGTGTGCACTTCAAAACTAATCAGGAAAGCTAGTGTGGTGGAACCCAGACATCTTGTTTGTCCTGTGAGATTTACCCGCACTTCACCTTCAGAGCCACACACAAACACACACACACACACACACACACACACACACACACACACACACACACACACACACACACACACACACACACACACACACACACACACACACACACACACACACACACACACACACAGTGAAGGTCTTATACTTGTCCCAGGTGCAGAGAAATCTGTGAAGCAGCATGCAGCTTGTCCCAGTTCTTCTACAGTACCTGTGCGCCTTTGTGAGTGAGCTTGTGTGTGTGTGATTGCATATTGCGACAAGACTGACCCATTTGAATCTTAATACAGGCGCTCACCAATGCATTCCTGAAAGTAGTTCAGCATGTAGGCTATAGGCTGTGTATAGCCTTGTCACATAGCAGCAGGAGTGATGGATACTGATGGATGCTGGGGTCAAAGGGCAGAAACACACCTAGAAAAATAAGTCTTCAAATGAGTCTGTAGAGAAAAAAAATGAATACAAAAGTTTTTATTTTACATATGATTTTGGAAGGATGATGTCATACTGCCAGGAAACTCTAGATGCTTAGATGGGTGCTGAGGAGACAAACAGGCCTACACACTCTTACTTTGACAGAGATGTGACTCTGTTGAAGTCATTTCAAAGCAGTGCACGTCTAATCTGTGTCCTGACCAAAACAGGTGTGCAGGAGAGGGGAGATGGAGAGAGCAGAGACAGGGAAGAGAGAGGGAAAGAGCAGGAGAGGGAGGGAGCGAATGAGGGTGAGGCAGAGAAGCAAGAAGAGAGTAGGAGGATTGTGTCTTTCTCTGGATGCCAGCACCACCAGCACCACCAAGCACCACCAGCACCATCAGCACCACCAGGAGCAGCAGCTCGGATCTGGACGGGAGGTGACCGGGGCTGAGGGTGAAGGTGTGCGTGCGCGTGTGTGTTGTGCGTCTGGCGGAGAGACTGCAGGAGCGGGAGAGAGGCTCAACTTGCTCCCTCTCTGCGCCGCTCTGCCCTCTGTGTCGCCGCGTCTCTCTTTTACCTCTTCCCCCCGGGACACAGACATCTGGCGTGGTGACATGTGAAGAGGCTTGAAGTATGGCATGCAAAGATGGTTTCTGCCAAGAAGAAGGAGACGGTGACAGCGATGCGCCCCGCTTTTATTCGGACTCTCTTCTACTTTTTCTGTTTGGCGACTTGGTGAGTCCCACAGTGTGTCTGTCCATGGTGCCGCAACCCCCTGCTCCCCCTCATTTTAAACACTTAAGTTATGGTATCCTCCTTCTTTTTTTTATTATTATTTATTTTTAGCGTGAAGAAAATCTCTGGACAGACAAAGAGGGATGAAAGGATCTATCCGGAGAATTTTACTCGCATTTTAGACCGACTTCTGGACGGCTATGACAACAGGCTGCGACCTGGATTCGGGGGTATGTAGCAAATAAATGCAATTTCAGCGAAATATCCCTCATTTTCTTTATGAAAACTACCAATAGTAATCACACGGAACATTTTACAACTTAAAATAAAAAAAGACGAATCACCTTTAGTTTTATGATACTTTTTTTGTGGAATAGAAGATTGAAACATAAACCGCAGAGATGTAAACTCTCTTTTACGCAAAAAATACACTTTGTAAGTCAATTAAATTTTGTCCACAGTAAGTTTATCACCTCCTAAAGAATCTAAAACCTCCTAATGGAGAAGGAAAAATTGAAATTTTTTTGATTTGATGCCCCAAGTGGTTAAAACATACCATAAAGAGCGATAACATGACTAACTCGCTATTACGCACCAGTCAATTCAATTTTATACGCTGCAATTATATAACCTCTTAAACAATGTAAATCCTCCCAATAAAGAAGGGAAGGTGGAACTATTTTGTTCTGTATAAGTGGTTAATTAAACTCCTCTTTAAGAGCAATAACACGACTCCAAACTCATTATAGACCGATGAATATAAAACAAAATACCTTTATTTGAATAGGCTAAAATAAAAAAAATTTGCCTTTATGAGCTATAGGACCTCAAAACTCCTCAAAAACTCTTTAACAGAGGATAAAAAACAAAATGTGCACAAGACCCGCCACAATGGGAACACCATGATAGGTAGCAGCGTCATGTTTTTCTCCAGGTCCAGGCCTGTGTCTCTCTTGCGTTGTTTGAAACATGTTGCTTCATGGTCAAGTGTTTCCAACACACGCGATGCGACATCACGTTTCAGACTTTATCCTGTAAGCCTACCGCAGCCTAAAGAGCGGCCTCTAAAGCTCGCACGTTTAAGCGGGTGCAGTTATGTAAGTGTGTGCTGTATGTTGCGGGTCAGACGCTTAATGCACATTTCAAGTGCTAAAAGTAGGGATTTGAGTTTTCTGAACATCATGCCTGAAAACAACGAAATAACCAGACTTATTCTAAGAGACATCTTTAGTTTACCATGGACAGAAATGTTCATAGAAGCAGGCTGGAGCTTTATCCCTGCACTTAAAACAATCTGCCAGTCTAAACTGTCTGCCCCCACATTTATTCACTGAGAGAAAACCCAAACTGGATTATGTTTTTACATCTTTTAAGCAATTTTTTCCACTTGCATTATGCAAAGGCTAAGCTACTGTGTGTATTTTGGGTTTGATGGGCTGTAGGCCCATAAAGACACTCAAGTGTGAATGAGACTGGTGTCCCTGTGAGGCTGGACTGGGCATTGGAAGGATTTAAACAAGAAAAATAGCTATTAAATCTGTTTTCTATCGATGCAATAGGTCCTGTGACTGAGGTCAAGACTGATATTTATGTGACCAGTTTTGGGCCTGTCTCAGATGTTGAAATGGTATGTATACCCACAGCTTATGCATTTGTTGTATTAATACTGTTCATATTTACATACACATAGGCCTACGTCACATTACTTTGTTCCATAAGATTTCATGCTCTAGTTAGAGGAGAATCAATTTGAAGAAACCCTATTTACTTTCTATTTGGGTGACAAACATCCAACCGTATATGTTTGTCTTGCATTTGTTCATTTCCCTGTTTTAGGAGTACACAATGGACGTGTTCTTTCGACAGACATGGGTGGACCGGAGGTTAATGTACGAGGGCCCGATAGAGATTTTGAGGCTGAACAACCTGATGGTGACTAAAGTGTGGACACCAGACACCTTCTTTAGAAACGGCAAGAAGTCAGTCGCTCACAACATGACGGCCCCCAACAAGCTCTTCCGCATTATGAAGAATGGCACCATTCTGTACACTATGAGGTAGTGTAATATACTCCATCACCACATACAGTCTATCGACATTACACATCTGGTGAATGAAATTCAAAGCCACAGCGTGTGTTCAGTGTGTCTATTTCCTATTATTTTAACATATACTAATTTAAGATGGAGGAGTGGTCTCTATTGGTGTTTGTACTACATTAATAAAAAAAAAAAACTTGGAGAAGAGAGAAGACAGACTTTGTTTTAATTGAAGCACTCAAGTAGATTTGGTAGGAAATCAACCTCAGTGCCTCACATGTGTAAATAGTGCAACGCTATGTGGAGGCAGTGCACATGATGCCAAACTTAAATTTTGCAAATATAGCAGTCCAATAAATGCACAGTTGCCTTTTTACGAATTTCTATCACATCATTGTCATGTACTCATAGCAGGACAGTCTGATGTAGGCTCTAGAACCAATATCCATGACTTCTCTACTGCTAGTTTACAACAGTGCATGCAAACTTTTTGCACAGCATTAAATGTTAACTATAAGTTAACTTTTCTTCACTAGAAATGGTACAAAGGTACAGTATTTACCAAAACGTTGGTGTTGCTGTCCCTAATTCTTGCACATTATCTTGATGCATGAATTTGCATGTGTTTGTTTGTGTGTCTATTATATCTATTGGGTCTCCAACCTTTCCTACTCTGTACTACAACAGGTTGACCATTAGTGCCGGGTGTCCGATGAAGCTTGTGGACTTCCCCATGGATGGACACGCGTGTCCCCTCAAGTTTGGAAGCTGTAAGTAATTAATAAGAGTAACATAAGAGACTAAATCTAGTCTCCTTCAACTGTGCAATAACTCTCCACACAGCAGGTGAAGAAGATAACCACGACCAGATGCTTACCGATTGGGTGGTGTAGGTAACATCACAATACGGTGTTGTTTACTCACAGTCGTCATTATTAAATCAAACACACGTTACGCTATTGTATTTGCTCAAGTTATGGCTTGTAAGCACATGGTAGAAAGTACGTTATGTGTATGAATAAGATCCAATCATAGAGGCTAGCTATGTAAAAATTTACTAAGTCAGAAATATTGATCCTTATCAGCAGATATCAGCACTTTGGCCGAAATCACTTATCACAATATAGTGAATTACTTGGTGATTAAGCAAAGCCCTTACACACAGGATGAGTCCAATTCTATTTAAAGTCTGTCAGCCTACATATAATCTGTCAAATCAATTTTCAGTGTTATTAAAAACTGATATGTCTTCCAGGTAAAATTGTCTATTAGACGTTCAAGACTTCCACATAAATTTTAATGTGCATATGCCAAACAGTATAAAAATATTTGTTAAACAAATACCTTTGATAAAATGTTCTGAACAGATGCATTTATTTTGTTTTTTGTTGCTTTCTTGACTTATATGAGAAGATTGATACAACTATTGTGTCTGTGCAGCAGCAGCTGGTTAGTTTAAGTTAGCATAGCATAGCAGAGACTGGAGATGAAGTGGGGAAACTGTTATCTTGGCTCTGTGCAATGGTAAAATCTGCCCTCCCAGCACCTCTGAAACTCACCCTGTTAAATCTGGTTTCATTTCTTCAAAAACTGAATTGTAAAACCAGCCAATAGCCTTCTGTCTCCACCTGTCTGCAGTGTTTTTACTGAGCTAAGCCAACCGGCTGCAAGCTGTAGCTTTATATTTAACAGACATGAGAGCCATATGGATTTTTTATTTCTGTAAAGCTGTTACTGTTAATCTCAGTCATGGTCTCATTTGTTTTCAGTGGTCAGGTTTTCATGATTCATTTGAATTATATTAAAGTTTATATCATTCAGCATTTTTACATCATTCAGTCTTCTGTTTTGAATAGTTGTTTTGAAAAGTTTCGAATAGTTTAGAAAGGTAAGGAATCTTAAACGTTTCATCTAGTTTATTGTATAAAGAAAAAACCAAGAAAAAAACCCTCCATCACATGACTTTTCTCTGCTCAGCGCTGAAAGTGAATCTGCTCTGAATGAGTGCTGAGGAGACTTTGTGAGACACAAAGCGGCAGAATGCTTATACTAAATAATGAAGTATTTCACTCTTCATTATGAACAATGAAACCCTATCTGAGCATCAGTGTTTATACTGGGCCTACTGGTCAGCAGAAATGACTTATCTCAAATGAAGGAGTTTCTCAAATAGAGCAGCTCCATCTTATCGCAGGAGAGCAGCAATATGACGATTATATCTGCAAGAGAAAGGAAAACACAAGAGGAGAAGACGGCGACTTTGCTTTTACACTCACCCAATCTGCCACCAATTATCCAGTGTGGTGACTTTGCAGAGGACAAATTCACATTTCTCGGTTACTGTCATCCTCCTCTTCCTCCTTCTTTCACCATCCTGCTCTGCTGCTGCTCCTCCAGTCAGGAGGAAGCGACCATGGATCTGATGTGGCCTGAAGCGAAGGAAAGGTCAGAATCCCTTCCTCTGCCTCAGGATAGCACAGACCTATGCAGCTATTTTTCATAGCTGGTGTCTCTGTGTGTGTCTCTGTGTGTGTCTGTGTGTGTGTGTGTGTGTGTGTATATATATATATAAACATATAAATATATATGTGTGTGTGTGTGTGTGTGTGTATATATATATATATATATATAAACATATACATATATATGTGTGTGTGTGTGTGTGTGTGTGTGTGTGTATATATATATATATATATATATATAAACATAAATATATATATATATATATATATATATATATAAACATATACATATATATGTGTGTGTGTGTGTGTGTGTGTGTATATAAAAACATATACATATATATGTGTGTGTGTGTGTGTGTATATATAAACATATACATATATATGTGTGTGTGTGTGTGTGTATATATAAACATATACATATATATGTGTGTGTGTGTGTGTATATATAAACATATACATATATGTGTGTGTGTGTGTGTGTGTATATATAAACATATACATATATATGTGTGTGTGTGTGTGTGTATATATAAACATATACATATATGTGTGTGTGTGTGTGTGTGTATATATAAACATATACATATATATGTGTGTGTGTGTGTGTGTATATATAAACATATACATATATATGTGTGTGTGTGCTAATTTTGTCTTTGTCTGTCCAGCCTTCATTTTTTCATCATCTCTCTTTCTCCCTCTCTCTGTCTCTTATTCTATGTCTCCATCTGGACTTGTGTGTGCAGGCGTTGAGTTCCACTCCATGACACACCAGAGTCGTTTCATTTTGGCAGCACAGTTGGTATCCCGCTGATGTGGAGTCCCATAGGGAGTGGCAGGCAAAGACAGCAGGAGTTTTGTTGTGTGTCCACATGCTGGCCGACTTCACCAGGATATGAAGTTATGATGTCAGGAAATAAAAGGATTTCTTTTGAATTTAAAGTATCCCTAAGTGAGACAGGTCAACCTTTGTAGGGGACTACATGTCAGGATGATGCAGAAGTGAGAGAAATATGACAGATGGGACCACTCTAAACTTTGAATTCAACCACATTGCTTTGATTTCAGTGGGTCTAAAACAACAGTGGATTGGATGTTGTCATTTTTATGACCAAATATCAGATACAAGCCACTGCCACTTCATCCAGTATCACTTCAACAATATGTGAGGAGAGATACTCCTTATTTTTCTTGCACAAGAGATGATCTGGAGTTTTCTGAATTTGAATTAGAGTGATGGGTCAAGCTGATTCACATGGCTGGTGGCCCTAAAAATTAGTCAATGGGAGTTTTAATATCCAATGATGCTGATTAAAAATTTTCTACCTTGTCATTTCCCCTTTGCCCAATAAACAGTCATTTTATAATAATCAATAATTTTGGTTTTAAAACTTTAAATTTTCAGGATTTCATGGTGTCTAGCAGTGTGTTTGCAGACTACAACCATCCAAATGCCTTGTCTACCCCCCCCCACATCTTGGCTGCTAAAAACATGAAAGGCCCTGCTAAAAATCACTGTTTGGTTTGTCCATTCTGGGCTACTGTAGAGACAATGTGTGACTCGTAGTGACGAACCAACAGAGAATTGTCACCTGGATCTCCCCTCAGCTTGACAGTGTTTACGAGTATTTGGTTTTACAGTCTGCAACTTTCATGTTTGATTCTTATCCCTCAACACTCTCAGAAACAGGCAGCAGACATGAAGCTCAGACAAACGTCCTGCACACTACCTGCCCAGCATCAAACAACACTCAGCAGACAAAGCTGCGTTTAGCAGCTGAAGAGGCAGATATTCCCCTTCAGCTGTTTGTGGCAACCACACCAGAGCTAGGGGAGAGTGAATATTGGACTCCAAATGAATGTTGCTCCGCATTTCCTTGTTGTGTAAATAGGCAATTGTTTACAAATGCATTAGCTAGAACAACCATTTATAAAATGTAAAGGTTACAACTTGTTGCTGTGTGTCCAAAGAAGTGACCACAGAATCAACCTGAAGCAGATCTAAGTAAAAAAAATAAATACCTTATACTAAAACGAACGACACGTCTGTTTTCACTCCTCCTGGTTTGTTGCAGAAAACTGCAAACTTCCACAAGTTTACATTCCTATTTATATACAAAACCTTCATTTAGATTCCCCTACCATGAGAACATACACCTAGAAACTTGGATCAGTCCATAACTTTAGTTGTAGCTGTTCCAGAAGTGTCAGCATTTACTGTTCCTCTGGGTGATTCTTCACCATCACCTGTTCCCATCCCTGATGCATATTTCTGATAGAAGTTCAATGCAAATCTGTCAATACCTGTTTGAGTTAAATGGCTGCATTCAGTGTTCTTACAGCATTAAAGAAAGTAATAAAAAAAAAAAATCAGAGAGCCACCGTTTTATCCAGATCTATTCCAAAATTCAATGGTTCCTTCTTTGGGACAATGGCCACTCTTCCACCCACTTCCAAGGTAATCCGTCTAGTTGTTTAAGTGTCAGTAACAAAAAACAGGCTAAAAAGCCTCATCTTACAGTGTTTCAAAAAAGTGAAATTTTTTTTTGCCAGAACCAGCTCCTATATCCAGATCTACTCCAAAATGTATTGGGTTCTACCTTCCTACATGCCCAACCCCTCCAAGTTCATCAAAATCTGTATGGGGAAAAACAATTCTGCACCTCTCTATCCAGAGCCACTCCCAAATTTAATGTGTTCTTCCCTATAATATACTGAACAAGTTTAATGCAAATCTGTCCAGCAGTTTTTGTGTAATAAGGTTAATAATAAATTATAATAAAATAGATAATAAATGTGGAAAAAGTTGACCTTGCATTTGAGTCCAAGCTTACAGAGAATGGCTGTCAGGAATGTATTGCCAGCGTGAACATCATATAAGACAAAAATAAACAGACTCTTCAGGAGCAAATGTTCTTCATTTAGAAGAAAGAGGCAAAAAGGGTTAAAAAGAAGGCTACAATTGGATCCATATTTACAGCACATACACAGTATATGCACACACACACTTGATGCAACTACCAGCTATGTAAATCATACATGTTTGTATAAGAAGGACAGATTGCACAGAGACATTGAGTTTTTCCTATACAGCACGTCTTATTTTTTCATACTGCCCTGTTCACAATTTACAGTAAGTGACTCACATCGGCTTTGCTGTCTGCCCACAGACGCCTATCCTAAAACAGAGATGATCTATACTTGGACCAAAGGGCCTCAGCATTCAGTGGAAGTCCCTCCTGAGTCCTCCAGCCTCGTTCAGTATGATCTCATTGGCCAGACGGTCTCCACTGAAACCATTAAATCCATCACAGGTGAGACTCGTTCGTCCTTTCACCATTTTAGGCTGTCTACCCGATTTTAGAGAATGCTTTGAAAAAAAGTTTTTGCAGGGTTTGATGTGATGAACCTGGTTGTTTATTTATTTTACAATAGTGCAACATGTGCTCCCTTATACTGAAGGTTAAGATGTTCAGTTGCTAGATTGACCATCTCCACACTGTATCTTCCACATGAATGACAGGAACATGCTGTATAACTGCAGCAGGGTGGCTGATCCTGGACAGATTTGGAGCTTTGACTCCAGCCTCTTGAAATCAAACTCTGTAAACATCATGACTTGAGGCATTTCAGTGGGCCTTTTGATTTACATAAGTGATGAAGGATCCCAAGGGCATCCATCCATTTGGGTGAGAATGGATGGATGTCCATATCAGCTTTAACTGTTTGTTTTTTTTCAACTTTAAATCATCAATCAAACTAATTCATTTCTGTTGGTCCTCCAGGTGAATATGTGGTCATGACAGTCTACTTCCACTTGAAACGTAAAATGGGCTACTTCATGATTCAGACGTACATCCCCTGCATAATGACAGTAATCCTCTCCCAAGTGTCCTTCTGGATAAATAAAGAATCAGTCCCGGCTCGTACAGTCTTCGGTATGTAGACCTCACGCATCCCTCATGCTGCACTGACTTTATGCTCTCTGTTTATTTACCGGATGTCTTCATGCCAACAGAGCAATCAGAGCCGGAGTGTCTCTCCTCTCTGCATAACAGGGTGATGAAAAAATGTCTGGTTATTATGGAGAATACGGAGAGCTGCTGTTTTTTGTCTTAAGATTGCAAAATAAAATGCACATTCACTGTCATTAGTTTTACAACAGCTTTGAAATGCAAGAATGAACAGCTAAGAGCATTAGGAAAAATTGTTTTGATGCATCTGCTGAGCAAAGATGCCCAAAGTAAAAAAAAGTAGACATTTGGGTCCACAAAAAATGTTTCGGCTAATCAAATAGTGGATGATACAAAATATTCTCTAGCTGTATTATAAATAGCACTCCAAATAGACATTTTAATAAAACCTTGAAGGGGAAAGATGCCCTGGGAGAGTACTAAAAGCAGTTGTTACTGTTCCCACATGGAGTAATGTTGTGGTGTGTTATCCTAGTTCATGGTTGGAGGTGTGAGGAGGTGGTCATCCTCTGCCAAACCAGGAGAAATGTGACTCCTGCTAATTTTAAAGTTGTGATGAGCTGGCCTGCTAATGTCAGCAGTCACCTCGCTAGTTGTGTTTAGAGTTGGAGGATGTATGAACTGTGCACCTGACTAAAAGAGACAAATGTTGATCAATAGGGGGTTACTTAAGGGCACCTTTGAATTTAACTGTGCAAAGTACTCAAAGGAAAGTAACTAACATAACATATTATATTTGCTGATTAGTAGATACAGTAAATAGTAAAGTAATCTAATTACTATGTCAATGAGTAGTGTATAATAAGTGATAATTGATTAGAGTTTTCTTAAGCAAACAAGTCAGGAGCATTGTCAGAGTATGAGCTGATTATCATCCTTTCACAAACATTATTATTATTATGTCATATTATTATCATAGTCAGAAAAATACATTGCATTTGTTGCTACAAAGTAATAAATAATTCTGCACACACACCTCCTCACTGGATCATCAAATGGACTTTTTTATACCAATGTCAAGGTAGGTTTCCTTAGCTTGATGCTCCAACAACTTATCTTAATCCACATCAAAAAGTCCACAGGACTGCTCGTTAAAGTCCAACAGTTGACTTCAACACAAATAGAGAAAGAAAAAATAGTTACAGAGCTTCCATTTCCAAAAAGACACACCAACCCAAATTTTGCTCTTATTAATGGCTGAAATCTTATTTTTAAAGAATTAGAAAAATATTTACAATTTATGAACCCATAACAGATGGTTAATTTTTTGTAATTCTCAGGACCTTTATTCAGGATGAAAAACATGTATATTTATTCCCATTGTGGTGCTTGGGATTGCTCTCCTATTTACTCACAATGGGCACAAAAAGAATCAAAACCTGACATTTAGGTATGTTATACTAGCACTGACTAATGAAGCCTCAAGCAGAGATGAGGAGCACCTACAGAGGTCTGGTGAAAGGAAACTCACTCCTCCACACCCTCATATTTTTTTCAAACTTAAAGCACCACCAAAAAAAGAAAAAAAAGAAACAGAATTTGTGCAGCTCAGTCTGGAGCTACTAAAGGCTTTATACTGCTTTATTCACACACATACAGTAGAACTCTCCAAGACCTGTAAACAGACTAGATACGCTGATAATGAAAACCATCGCACTTCCGCTTTAATTATAATAACAAGCCTGTCGTTGACTGGCAGCGGCATTCAATCAAACTGTGACAGCATCCTTTCTCACTAATGATGACCTAGCAACCAACACACACATGTGCACACACACACACACACACACACACACACACACACACACACACACACACACACACACACACGCACATGCACATGCACACACACACACACACACACACACACACACACACACACACACACACACACACACACACACGTGCACACACACACACACACGTGCACACACACTTCAGTGTCACATATCTATCCAGTGTGCATTTGAAGCAGTGTGCTCTTGCTGCTAACTGTGTTTTTGCTGTGCAGAAAAACTGTGTCACCCTCGTTAGAAATGCCTCTCAGTGTCATGTATTGTATTAAAGCACTGATGGACCAATGCTGCTCTCCTGCAGTGACCAGTATATCTGACAGTCCAGCTGTACGGCCCCCTTTCCCTGTCTCAAACTGTCCGTCATGACAGAGGCATCACAGCAGCACAGCTATTGTCGTATCCGTGGAGCCTCTGAGGCAGTGGGTTTCTATCCGCTGTGTTTAAATGTGTGTGGTGACGGTGGTGGATGAGGCTGGTGTGAGAAGGGAGGCGGGTGGTCTGTGTTTGGATTTTTCTTCTTCCTCCCTGCAGCCATTCTCTGTTTTGACTTCCTGCCTCAGTGACTCATCCACACTGCCCCACCATGATGAATGTGGAAGAGGCAGTTTGTCAGGAAGACAAACAGGAGCCTTGGGACGGTTAGAGCTTCTTGTGTTTAGATGGAGGGTTCAGCGTAAAAAGCACAGTTTTAACAAGCTTAAAGTAGTAAATGATTGGTTTCTTTGCTAATGTACATTTATCTGGAATTAGAGTTTGCAGGTGTGGCAATTAATGGTGGAGGAGGACACAAAGTGCTGAGCTTATGGTACTTTATAGTTTTACATTTTAAAAAATTTAATATGGACTTCTTTGAAATATCTATTTCTGAGACGAGGGAGAAGTGTGAATTTTGTGTATCCTTTAAGCTGTAGCTGGCATCAATCTATTTTCACTGGGAGCTGAAAGCCTATCATTGAACAGAGGTGAAAATGACACAGTTGGTGTAAAGACCTAACTGAGTGAAGGGTAGCTCTGCTTTAGTACTACAGTCAATTAGGGGCCAGAATGAAAATGAAATTGACTGAAAGAAATGCACAAAAATACAAAAAGTCAAATATGAATATAGTGTGTACTGTACAGTGTGTAGTAAAGAACAGTTTACACATATACACCATTTGTTCCACAGTAAGTGGGATTTTATTTCAGACACATGCAGTTGCAGTATTTCTGCCAACCACGTCAGCTTTTGCTTGTGTTGAGAACAGTTTTGTATTAAAGGTTAATATCCTCCGCCTGTAGCCTCAAGCTGCAGTTCACCTATCAATGTCACCCAGCTGCTTTTGATTGACAGGTAATTATATGGCGGTCACGTCCTGGTACAGAGGATGGTTTTATATCGGGCAAGGACTCTGCAGCACAGATTGTTTCAGGTCTGCAACATAAAGGGGATTTTCTCCAAATCACATTATTGCCATTGGTTAAAGGACGAGTGATGAGCTACAGGCTTATACTGTGACCTTCTGTTACTGTAGGAGGCACATGTAACCTCTGCGTGCTGACCAGATCAGTGGCTAGTTTCAATGTTATGGTATCTCTCTTTGTACAGTGAGATCTTCAATGCGTCCAAAGGCTCTGTGTTGTATAAATTACCTTTACATACATTGTTTCTACATTTGTTGTTGAATTATACAACCCTGATTCCAAAAATGTTCCTAATCCTTTTTGACATTCAATTCAGTTGAAAACAGTACAAATGCAATACAATATATCTAAAATTGTACCTCATCAACTTTATTGATTTTTGTAAATATATATATATGCTTATTCTGCATTTTATGCCAGCAACACGTCTCTAAAAAGTTGGGACAGGAACAACAAAAGGCTGTGAAAGTTGCGAAATGCTCAAGAACACCTGATTGGACCATTCCACAGGTAAAGAGGTTCATTGGTAACAGATGATAGTATTATGACTGAGTATAAAAGAGGCATCCTCAAAAGGCTCAGTCACTAACAAGTAGATATGGAGAGATGTTCAACACTCTGAAAATCTGTGTGATAAAATAATCCAACAGTGTGAGAACAACCGTTCTCAACATGCAGAAAGGACTTTGAGGATTTCATATCAACAGTCCATAATATCATTAAAAGATTCAGAGAATATGGAGAAATTACTGCACTGAAGGACAAGGAAGAAAACCAACATTGAATGCCTGTGACCTTCAGACAGCACTGCATTAAAAACCAACCATGTTACTACATGGGCTCAGGAAGACTTTGGAAAACCGTTGTCAGTGAACACAATTCATTACTGCATCTACAAACGCGAGTTAAGGCTATCATGTGAAGCACAAACCAAAATGCAGAAACGCCACCAACTTCTCTGGGCCTGAGCTCATCTGAGATGGACTGACGTGGAGTAGAAAAGTGTTGTACCAGCACAGCATCTGTGTTGATATCAGGATGTGTTAGTGCCCATGGTATGAGTAACTTGCACATCTGTGAAGGCACCATTAATGCTGATTTTCAGGTTTTAGGAAGAACATATGCTGCTATCCAGATGTCCCTGATTACTCTAACAAAACAATGAAGTCACATTCTTCTGCCTTACAACAGCGTGGCCTCAGAGTAAAAGAGTCCAGGTACTAAACTGACCTGTCTGCAGCACAGACCTTTCCCCCATTGAAAGAGTGTGGTGCATTATGAAGCACCAAATATGACAACGGAGACCTCGGACCATTGGGCAACTGAAGTCGTATATCAAGCAAAAATGGGACAGAATTCCTCTTTAAAACTTGAACAATTTTTCAACAACAATCTTCACCCAAACCTTTACTGAGTGTTGTTTAAAGAAAAGGTGATGTAACACAACGGTTAACATGACCCTGTCACAACTTTATTGAAACGTGTTGCAGCCAATTCAGAATGAGTGTATATTTATTTATAAAAAAAACAAAGTTTGAACTTTAAATGTCTTGTCTTTGTATTGTATCCAGTTGCATTTAGGTTAAAAAAGCTTTGTCACCCAAGATTGCAGTTCATTGACTTTAGAGTGATTGTGGTTGTTTTGGTTTAATGGCCCACAGCTATTTGGTTCACACTCACCGTGTTCTTCAACTCATCAACATTCAGTCCGTCTGTAGCTCTCTCATGGTCTTCACTCAGTCTCCAGAGAGGAATTTAACTGCTAATTATCTACTTTCTTCACTTAAGTCACTAGCTTTTCCTGCCATCGTTTGGTGCTGATCTGATAGACCATGCTACCTGCACAGCACCACACGACACACAGAGTACGTTCACCAGCAGCTGGTGAACGTACCATCGTGGAACATGGTTGATCACAGCAGCTGCTCCCTGGTGCTGAGGGATGTGACAAATGATGTTATATGATGGTTGGAGATGAGACTGGATATGTTCCTTAGGAGAACTCTGTGGACGACTTTATAAGGTGATAATATCTCCCTATATGTTTGCTCCTCTCAAGTAGCCTTAAAATCGATGACTACAGGTGAAAATCCTGTTCTCTTTGTGCATGTCTTCCCTTTCACATTGTCAAACATACTTGGTTCATTATCCCCCTGCATTTAGTTGATGAAATATGCTGATAGGGAGCAGCATAATGTACATGGGTTATTGAACACTGCAAATGATCTTTATCTCCATTTATTTGCCAGTGACATGAAGAAAATGTCTTGCAGGGTGTTTCATTCAGATACTGTATTGAAAACTACACTGTAACACTTTTCAATGTAAATCTACAGTGACTTAACTTAACTGGGAGCAGATTCACATGCAAAGCGCTGTATTCTTTTTTAGAATTGCAGTACATTTGTTTGAAATGAATATACAGTTCATTACTCTATCCTTGTAAATGTACAAGTCAATACTCAGTCACAGTTTTGTCAGTACATTATTGTGTATTTACATTTAAATTTATTTGAATCTATGGTATGTATCCTGTATTTAATGATAATTAAAGAATGTAGCTGGAATACTGCTACAATGGTAAATGGACTGTCCTCATATAGCTCCTCTCTAGTCTGACTGCTTCTTGTAATAGATGATTTATTTTTATGAAGATTTATTTTGTAGATTGCCTCATTTGTTCTCAGGTTCATGTGGAAATTTGACATAATTCAATTGAGGATAATTACATTACTTATCGAGCATACATAATATACATGTATTATATACTTAACCTTGTTGTCACACAGGGTTAGAGATATAGAGAGATTGAGATATATGGTCGTGTTGTCTTGAGTTGGTTGTTGGTGAGAAATAAGTTCATGGTTCATGTTGCACAGAAGAAGCCGTCCCTGAGCTCTGTCTTCACCCACGACTCAAAGAACAATTAAGGCTACAGTCAATAGTCTTACACTTGGATAACTTTACGCTATCATGCAAGACAAAGCGACACCTGCTCATCAGGAGTGAAAATAATTTACACACCAATGTCAAATCAAATCAAACCACCAACCTTTTAATAAGTGGATGACTGCTCCATTTCCTGAGCCACAGCCACTTGTACTAAATGACAAAACTACTACTAAAATGCCAATAAACAGAAATAATAATAAAGATAAACAGTCCCACACGTATCTGAAGGCCGCCATGTGGGCTGTTTCCAGTCTCCAAGCCCTGGTCCTCTTGTCATCAAACCGTAAGGAGCTGCTGATATCCTCATACCTCCTGAGCCCCATGGCAGCCTTCTACACTGGATTTTGCAACGAATCTAGAAACAGCTCCCGCAAGGACACATCCCAGCTCTTGTCTCCCCCTGCAAGGAGGGTCACACCAATGAAGGCAATGAATTCCTCTTTTTCAATGCTTTTCCACTCTTTCCCTTTTAGCTGCTGATGCTCGTCGTCCCTCTTAGTTGGTGCATTGAAGAACCTCCTCAATGATGTCACTGAATGAACATATCCCAGGCATCTTTTGGTGCATGAGCTGTTGAACCAGGTGCAGGTCCTGGGCAGCTCCTCAGGATGTTGTGGCTCCTTGTTCGTCCCTGAGTCTGGGGGATGCTCATCCCAGTAAGACCCCTTTTTACTCAGTCTATTTGACTGGGTCTGAGTTTCCTCTTCAGAGGACTCATCAAATGAGTCTTATGTCATCAAAAGAGTCTCCTTCATCTAGGAGAGCTGGACTCCGAGACACACCAACAACTCTAGCCTGACCTTGTGGCACATAGACTTGATCATCAGCATCAGAGAGAATCAGGACCAAGAACTGCCTCCTCATCTTTTCATCCTGTTCTGCAAACAGCATCTCGAGGACCATTTCAGTTGTATATCTGGCATGACTAGGACCAGTCATACAAACACTCTGGATAAAGAAAATCAAAAGCAAAAGAATATTTTCACACATCTATTAGTTTAGTATATACTGTTCAAGATAATCTCAACCCATTATGTGAGGTAAAACAATTATAAAATGAGACTTAGATGCATCAGATGTGCAAAAGCAGCCTTGTTGAGTTGTGAAATGGTTGGCAGGTAAGAAATCAGCTGAATCAATTCCACCTGCTTTGGTGAAAACAAGTGAAATGGAGAGGCAAAAGCAAGACCACGCCCAAAAAGGGGGGAGTTTTGCAAAGGTATAGCAAAGAAACACTCAGTCATGTATGAAATAACATAGGGAATGAATGTGGGTCATTTTTTGACCCACATTGTGCGTTAGAAGGGTAGTGGTACAAAAATGATTTTTATTCAAAAAGTAAGTAAAGGAAAAGTCAAAAACAAGATAATTGAGGAATACCTGGAAAATTGAATGATGAAATAAATTAATTGAAAAGATATAGCAAATAAAAACTTAGTGGGGTCACTTTTGACCCAATTTGTGCATCAAAGGGTTAATTGATTTATTACAAATGAGATATAATAGATTTTATTTTTACTTAAGTGGAACTGCTGTGACCTCCAACATTGATATGAAAAAGCTTGACGCAACTCTCCTGTGCAGGCTCATATGTTTGATTTTGTTCTGTTTTTGATACCATTAAAGGCATCACGACTGTCCTGACAATGACGACACTCAGCATCAGCGCTCGCCACTCCCTTCCCAAGGTCTCATACGCCACTGCAATGGACTGGTTCATCGCCGTCTGCTTCGCCTTCGTCTTCTCTGCCCTTATTGAGTTTGCGGCCGTGAACTACTTCACCAACGCACAGATTGAGCACGCCAAAAAGAAGCCGGCCAAATGCCCCCCAGTACCCCAAACCACGCCTGTCAAGGTCAAGGACACAAAGGAGGTACTGCAGGTGATTTTTGTTACCCTGTGGTCACTGTGAATAGTCTGATATTTCAAGGAGCATTTATACAACATGTCCTTTATCATTTGGTTACTGTATCTGGCCTTTAACCTAAACTGGGTCTGCCTGAGGATCATAAGAAATGTATAGAAATAACAGAAATCTGAACTCAGAATATGAGTTTAAGCTTCCATTCACCTATGTTGCTGTTGAATTGAAATAAAAAAAATGATAGTTTTTAGCACTAGAAATGTGATCATACTATACTTAAGCCGTAGACTTATGTTCTATAATTGAAACTGTAGCTCAGATGGTTCCACATCAAACAACAAACATGGCTCCAGACCTTAATAAATTGGCAGTGACATGCACAAATGCTATTTTTTGGTAATTCACAATGTTTTCACTTTCCTGTATCACTCACAAATTATGTTTGATTATGTGGGAAGTTTTAACAATTTCTCTAGGATAGTCACTGTTCCTGAAAAAGGTCAAAACATGAGTTCTATGCATTTCTCCCACTGGATTATGCAGCTCATTGCATAGTTGGACATGTTGGAACAACTGCTTATCATAAATATATAAATTTAGCTGCTAATTTGCCTATAGATAGAATATATAGAAAAATCAGAGAACAGCTTCACAGCACACACACACACACACACACACACACACACACACACACACACACACACACACACACACACACACACACACACACACATATTTTTTTTTGCTGTGAATCCTTTAGATTCTGCATGAATAAACTGACATAATCTCCCTTTTTCTGTCAAAAGTTGAAACTAATTACATTGACACCACAGCTGACATATGGACTGGATCAGAATTTATAAATATACCATGAAGCTATTTTAAAGCTCTTTGGCAGATATGATAATTGTGTTACAAATCAGGTCTCATCCAACTGTAGGAATGTATTTATGGTGCTCTACATGCACTGTTGGAGATGGCATGGCTTTGAAAAGAAGACTGAGGTGCATATCTTCAAGCTGATGTCCCTCATAAGAGATAACATTAAATATAGAGGTCTACTGTTAACTTATCATTGAAGCTGACGTAACCCAGCAATGCATATGTCAGTTTTACACTAACCACTTTAAGTTGACTCCTCCAGTCCAAATCCCAGTGGTGTAATCAAGCCTGAATGCAGTACAGTGACAACGTCACTTCAGTGGATTAGCAGGTTGCCATGGCAACACAGCCTGGGTACATCTGTATAGGTTTCAGAAAGGCTTTGGCACTGGGGGGAAAAATTAATTCTCTTTTCCTCGAGAGCAAGCCCTGTTGGTGCTACCAAAGGGCTTTGGCTAGCGGGTCAGGGTGTGTTGATGGTTCCAGCATCGTACACTTTAACTTCCTCCAGGATGGATAGTAAAGCCCGCTATCCACACACACACACACTTCCTGTGATGCACATCGGACACAATAACACTGCGGCCTTCCATTTCTATTGGATTGGGGGGGGATTATTATTCCTACCAATGCTTGAGCATAAGCATCACACTCTCCCTGCCTGAAAACATCAACTCTCAAAGGATAAGCTCCTTTGACGCTACATTGCATTACGGCCCTGATGAAATGCTACCTACTTTCTGTCTTAAGCTTGCGTGAAATGAGTGAAATCCTTGGTAAGTGACATCTGTATTGCACACACTTCCAGATGAAGACCATCTGTGTCAGGGGGCTGTAATCAGATCACTATGATGAGGTTTATGTAGCACGGCCTGCTCCTCAAAGAGGAAATGCAGATGAGTTTTATCTTCAAATGATGCAGACAGGAGGAATTTGAACATAATTTAAATCTTCATGTTGTTTTTTCTCAAATTTGGCTCCACATAAAAAAAACAAAAAAACTTTTATGACTCACTCAGACCAGAACTCAAGCTTTGAATGCAAAATATTATCACTTTGCAACCAAGTGTATTTATCAGGGTTGAATCAGTTTCATATTTTAAGCAGATATTTTAATATCTCGATTTTTACTTAAACAGGGTATAAAAGCTGCTGGAACCCTAATCAGGCCGAGAACTCCTTTTGACAGGATGACAACTTGTGAAACTGAATTATCGAGACCAAATTTTATTGGACTCAGTAATTTGCCAGTTATAATTTGGCATGTTAAAATCTGAAAACTATATATTTACAGATAAACACATAAGCAACAATTTATAATAACGGTTTTTCCCACATTGGTTAATGAAATGTGAACAAGATACAGTATGTACTGATCAGGATATTTTAAAGCTGAAAAATAAACTATGTACCTGTAGCAGCATCCAGCACCAGTTTCTGCTCACATGAACACCAAGTCCCAGTCCATGTTACATGGAATGGTCTCTTTTCATCCTGAATCTATTCACTTCTGTTTTATGTCATGTAAACAGGACCTCAGCTGTGTGCTCAGGTTCAATACTAGCTTATAATACTGGCTTAATACTATAACCCACCTTCTTATGTTTAAACTTTGTAAACACTTTATAGATGTTTCTGAAATGACGTATGATACAGTCAACAGGTTGTTATTAGCAGTGCTGTTTTCTTACCAGACTCTTCCAGCTCCCTGTGGCTCCCTCAGCCAGCTGCCACCTTATTTCCAAAAGTTGGAGGAGGTTATGGGATTGCCCACATCTGTTTGTTTGTTTGTCCACAAGATGTCTTCAATAGTTGTTAATGGATTTTGATGAAATTTTGTGTAGAGGTGGATCTTAGGGCCAAGGAAGAGGTGATAACATTTTTTAGGCTGGGGCGGATCTAGGAGTTCTCTAACTCAGGGGCCACAGAGGGGCCACATTCTACACAGAGGGGCCAAGTATATGTCCACCATCATGCACATTTCCTTTTTCAGTAAGGAACATACATTTCATTCCTTGTTTGCCATTGGCTCTATAGCTTTGAGAAAAGACACACATGATGAGATATATTTTGCAAATTGTGCCTTGTTGAAGCACATTGTGTGCGTCAAAAAAGCTCACTGTTCATATTTATTGAATTTTAAACTGGGATGGAGAAAACATCAGATATAAGATACTTCCCCCCCCAAAATACAGTATGTAACACATGAACTTAAAACAGGTCATGTATATAATTACAGCATGTAGAACAGTTTAGAACAGAAACACTGGAGGTGCATCTTTGAATGTTGTTTACAAACAAGGACAAATCCTATTTATGACTTTAAGCAAAATCCAGACTCAATGTACATTGTGTTCCTCTCAAACTAGAACAATTGTAAATTTTTTATGACTGGAACTGAAACACCTCACAAATTCATTCATATCCAATGTCTTTGTCCCCCTAGACTCAAATCAGAAGTGTAAAAAAAGGTGTTTTTGTTTTTAAAGTCAGGAAAGAAAGTCAGAATTCTGACTTTAATCTCTGAATTCTGACTTTACTCTCAGAATGTATGCATGTATCATTCATGTTATGCTGAATTCAAGCCAGGACTCACTTCCATCATAGTTTTCCAAGCATTAACCTAATTTACTAAGCGATGCTTGTGGCATGACTGAAACATTATTTCACAAATAAGAGGAGTCTTTCAGATGGTGAGCTGGAGTACGAAGGCTCGGGACTAGATGTGAGAACCATTGGCCGTAATGAACTGAAGTGTTAGACATTAGCTAGAGCAGTTAACTACCTGCTGATAAATAAGTTCAGTGACAAGTAAACACAAGTAAACACTCTTTCACATGTTAACACAAACTAATGTGGGGAATCATAACTCACCATGAAGCTGACTTCAACACAAGGAACTTCCATCATATAAGTGTATTTAAGAAAATACCAAACTTCTATATCAGTACAACTTTAATACATTGATATATCATCATTGACTTTTTTCTCTTTCTCCACAGAATCCTGATACCAACGGTAACCTGAGAAAGCGGTTGAATTATATTTCTCACCAAGAGTCCAGAAGTCACCAGAGAGCCCAGTCCACCACCAACATTTCAGGACTGGGAAGAGCGAGACCGCTGCGGCCTTTTGCCATCGGCGCCAACGGTAGCTCCTCCACCCTCTCCCGCGCTAGTCCCAAATCTGAGAGCCTGCTCAGCGTGGCCTCCTCCTCAGCGCAGCTGGTGAAGAGCGCGCCCCAGGCTGCAGCTTCCACGCCAGATGTGATGGCAGGGACACCGTGCAAGCAGAACACCAGCTCCTCATCTCTGCAGCATCTGCTGGGGCCCAAACTGGAGTGCATTCAGATGATGGGGAACAAACTGGAGCTGAGGCAGACACCATGCTCACAGCCCACCACTGCTGGTATGGGTGGAACCAGTAAAATTGACAAGTATGCACGGATCCTGTTCCCTGTGTCCTTCGGTGCTTTTAATATGGTCTACTGGGTTGTTTACTTGTCAAAGGACACAATGGTGGCAAAAGGTGGCTAGACTTTACTCTGGCATAAAGAATGAAGTCTTTTTTTTTCTTTTAAATGATGGGAAGCGAATAAGGATTATGGGAGTTTTCAAACAATCAGAGGAAACTATTGGTCTTGCCAGACAAATAAACTCAAAGTCTTAGCCAAGCAATTTCATATCCTGGAGAACAAACTAAGAATACATTTGTTTTTTTCTTCCTAAGATCCTTGAACAGCATGGGAACAAATCAGCCAAATTAGAAATGCCTGACTCAACAGAAGAAAGAACACCTGCACACTGAAACACGCTCCTGTCCTCTTTATATCCTGCTACATCTGACTACAAAGGTCTACATTGGCTTCAATTGCCTCATGGTCTTCTTTGGCCTGCAGTCAAGATAATGCATGGGAGTTTCTTTCCTATTTTTGTACCCTGCACCTGGGAACATGTTCGGATGTCTTGTTCCACCATCCTCAAATGAACTGGACCAATTCTATGTAAATATATACATTTATTAAGATAAAAGGATTTATATTTAATGATTGCAGTGTACTTTAATTTGTTTTGAAGACTTCTTGCTTTGGTGCCAGCAGACCATGCAAATTTAACTTATTAGAGAGAACAAAAGGACTCTTATAAAAGGTTTCCAGGGCCAGAAAAACTACAGTTCCTTGAATGCTGGCCAAATGATGGTCAAATTAATGTGAAATAGGTTTTGGTCAGATTTGAAGGTTCTCAAACCAGGTTGAGTGGAGCCTTGACTGGGAACTGATCAGCCCTGAAATCCTCTCTTGTACAGAATCAACTTGCAAAGCATCATGGATCGACTAATTTGGAAATACTGAAGGTGAAATTTATGGATTAGTCGGACAGAAAGTAGTAAAGGCAAGTTATTCATTCATGCAACAGTAAGACATAAGCTTCTTCCCTGCCATAAATTGTTGAAAAATAGCAGACAGAGATCGCGCAGTTAGTTAAAATAGAAGAAACAGACAGCAAATTTATTGGTCAGTAGATTACTGCAATAAAAAGTGAGTTGATTGTCTGTTAAGGGACATTTTGGTGTGTTCATCTGTTCAACAACTGCTCCAGGGGAGAGACGCAGTAGCTGACTGCTGTCAGTCACCTCCTTAAATTGTGTCTGAATGATGAGAAATATACATACAAATGTTGCATCTGATCCTTTTTAAATCTGTTTCCTTCTTAAATCTGTTTCAATACCGTTTCAGTATTAACACATATTGAATCATCTCACAGCAATTCTCATTATTAAGCCTGGGAAATGTCTCATGTTCCTGGATGATGTCTATTATGGAGCGGTGTTGTGTCACACTGTGTGAACAGAGTAAAGACTACCTGTTTGCTTTAAGTAGAGCAACTCACTGAATTCTGTTCTTCAGGTGGCCCAGACTTAGCTGATGTGTTAATTGTGCCAGCTAGAGTTAGGATAATGGTAGCTGCACTATATTACCAGCAAGAAAACATAATAAAATATGATAAAATATAATAAAATAGTATAATATGTGATACAAATATTATTAAATATAATAAAAGTCTGGCTCAGACACAGTGATGCACTGCTTTTCTCTTTATAGGTAATTAAACAGTCTGGGGAAATACATGTCTTTTGCATTCTTGTTGAGTGTCCTCATATCGTTATGCTATAACAGGTCAGCTTAACTCACCATAAGGACTAGAAACAGCCCAGCTGTGTGTACAACATAGTACGCAGACATGAGTACTATCTATGGAGCTATTTTGATTTTAAAAAATCCTCTCGATCTCTGTGGACACAGAAGACTTTACAGTCAAGACACATTTTGTGCTGTGAATCAAACTTTGTTCTGCCAAACCATCCACTGCTATCCTCTAACTAGTGAACTGAAACTTGCCTCCTGTATGAGTCGGACCTTGTGTAGGTTTGCACTTTGTGGTAATGAAAGATGCTGCTGATAAGCGAATCTTCGAGTGAAGGACATACCTAAATATCACACAACATGACGTCAGAAGACTGTCCTCCCAGTCTCCTCTTACAGCTCTGTTGTGTCCATGATGGGTAGAGGAGTCATTATCGTTGTGTCCTTTCTCTGGTCAAAGTGACATTTTCAGTTTCATTTGCCTGATAAGTACATAGAGGACTAGACACCATCACAAAACTACAGTTATTAAGTGAACTGGCCTCTGCGGCAGATGTATTTTATTTTTTAAAATCTGCTGTATTGTGTTTACAAGATCGTTTACAAGATATTATCCTTAGTAAATTTTCATAAATAATTACAGAAATCATGTTTTGAAGAACCTTCCTTCTGATCATTCAGTGAAGCTGAAGGTTAAACAGTCAGTGCTCAGCTCAGCTCCACTGTGCACCTCTGCAGACAGAGATGTCACACAGATACAGTCCTTGTGGGGATTCATGATGCAGTGGCTTCCTGGTTTCTTGCTCTAATAGCCATATTACCCATGTAGCCACTGATGTTGGCCCTTGTCGATCGGTTAGTCTAACAAGAGTTATGATGCTGCCACATTGTGAGAAACAGGCCGGCTGATGGACAGATCAAGATGCCCGTCGCCACTCACCTCTCCTAAACACAGTCATGTGTGAAATTGATTTTGCGTTATTGCCTCCCTGATGGCCTCACTCCCCCTTGCTCTCCCCCGTCTCTCTCAACAGTGTACAAAAAATATCTCGTCATAAAAACACAGCATTTGTGTCCTAATGAGGACCCTGTCTGCAACAGATTGATGTTCAGTAGTTATGTGGGGCGACTCTGCTGCTTTAAATGTGTGCATGATTGATGGAGCTGCCATCGGCAGGTTGTGGGCATTCTGCTTAAAAAACAAATATGTTGTTCTCCATGACAGACAGGTAGTTAAAGCTGCTGCACATGCTCACTCTGACATTTTAAAAGCTGACACAGGTTTGAGGAAAGTTCAGCCACACCTTCAGATTAGGTTTGCAGGTAATCATTGTCACCCCATCTATTTAAATAGTTCAACAGGATCAAAATAGCTGCTCTCAAAAGCTGAAAACTGCAGGTGGCTGTGGAAATGGGGCCTTCATTGTAGATATGGAGCTCCATCTAGTGGTTTCACTGACCCCCTTTTTATTATTTTGAATTGACAATGTGTTCATTGTGAGCAGTTGGACGCCCCAGTAGAGACAGTTATCATTCTTACTGCCATTAAAGTATTTTAAATAACCCGACGATGAGAATGTAATTCAGCATCTGCTTCTCTTAAATGCCTGCCAGCATTTCAGATGTGTTGATGTACAATAGGTTCTGAGATACTGACAAAAAAAAGACAACACAAGCTCAGGACACTTTTTACATTTTGCACAGCATGCAAATAAAATAAAATGAAATGTCACCTAATGATGAAACAAAAAATGAAGCAGAGAATCAGAAACTTCCAACTAAACTAAATAATCACTCTGGTAAAAGTGTGATGGACATTTCTGACGACCGAGATGACATTTTTAGTTTTTTCTTCTTCTTTTAAAATGTAACTGTAGAGTTGTTTAAATGCAGCTGACAAAGCAAAGCCTCCTTTATATTATGACCACATGGTGGTTGGCTTACTGGATGTAAGGCTGATCGGATTCATCTTGTTTGTAGGAGACAGTAACTCCTCATCCTCGGAAAGAATTTTAAACCTCTTTATTTTTATATGAAATGACAAGAGGGCATTTAAACATTCTTAAATCTTAACACAGTGATATAACACCTGTCTAAAAAGCCATGCGTGTTCCTCTCTAGTCAAAAGACCAATGATTCAATAATGCCAGAAAAATTTGACTTAATTAACTGCGAAGGCATCATATGTAATATAATACAGCACTTACAGTAGTTTTCAATTGAAGTTTCTCTTTTTAAATCTAGTCAAGCGTGACCACAGAGGAATGTGACAGCCTGGAATAGCATGTAGAGGTTTGGCTTGTGAAGTCTTAAAGGTTTTAAGTTATTCAAACATTTAGGTCTGTGTGGTGATTTTAAGTGTCAGGCTGAGAACTGTCGTCTGTTCACACACATTATGGCAGAAACAAAAAACAAAAAAACAAAAAAATGAGTAGATGGTGTCAGGTTTTATTAAACATGCCAGTAATAATAATTCAGTTTAGTTGCACTAAGTAAGAAGTGGCTGAGGACATTGTATGGTTATTATTATACACCTGGGATTTGCTTGTTATATCCTGTCTTTGGCAAAATCCTGTACAGAAGATACTTTGAGAGAGAGGGACCACTAGAGGGAGCAACATGATGATGGGTCTGAATACAACATGACAAATAGGCTGATTTGTATTTATTTTATTGTCTGCGTTCTTTGATTTTAATGTCCAAGTTCAGTGATAACATTGTATTGTGTGAAAGAGGTCTTGTGCTCTGAGAATGAGGGGATTCAGCGTCTCCAGCAAAATGAGGAATAGTTTCATTTCAAGAAAATAGCACATGAACAATATAGATCTACCCTTCATATTAAAATTCTTATCAATCATCAGTTTCAATAGATGACAGTAGCCTTCCTTACCCTTCCTGTTACGGGCCATGAGTGGCTGGATTTTCTTATTTTAAACACAGAACCTTCATTAACAAAACCTGTCAGAACTGCTCCTCAACTTTATTCCCAATGTGGTCATGATTTGTTATGAACTATATTATTGTTCCCTGGAACAGCTACTGTGGAACTCTTAAGCCTGAACTCTTAGCAGCAGTGTCATATAAACCCTATAACCCATCTTCAGGAGACATGTAGGGTATATTTGGATTTTACACCTTGCATTGTGCACTGAAGGATTCATCAAATTGTTTAGTGATATTTACACTAATGTTACATTTTTATCTGTGTGAAAATATCTGGAGGCATTTTTTTTTCAACTCACCATCATCTTTTTGTCACATTTTTCCTGCAGCCTGTGTGTCTTAATAGTTTCATGCATAATAAAACCTCACTAAACGGAGTTTTGAATGGCCACAGGCCAAGATAATTAATGTGTAAGCCCTTGATAGTTAATGGAATACCAATCATTCTAATTTGTATTATACGTTCTAGCAGAGTGCAAGTAATTTTGGTTATGACTGATCTTCCCAGTAAAGAAGGATGACACAGTTCCCATAATTTGTTCTGTCACAACCCTTAACAGGAGGATGGAAACATTCTCCTCTTTTCAGCTGGTCCATGCTTGCACCAGTGATGTGGAATAATGATCTCCAGGGTCACGATCTTGATGAAACCCTTAAATAATAATACTCAATAGCAGGAGCACCAATTAAAGCAGTATTTAGAATACTAGATTAGCCACTCAAAGACAGCAATAATGTAAAAAAAACAGCATACATGACATACAGTATGTACAGAACCTTAAAATGTTTCCTTATGTAAACTAAAGCTGCACCAAAGGACTCATCATAATGATTTCCCATCATGTAAGAATTTAAGAAAAACACGTTAATCAATTCACTGATAATCAAACACTAACAGACCCTAGAGTTGTACTACTTGCAGGTGATTTTCTGCTACATCTCTGAATGGACTTGTGAAAATACCAGCTGTGTATTGTGTACTTAATATTGATGCCATGTTAATTTGTATAAAATGAGTCAACAACATATGATACTAACTGTACGTTATTTCAACTTGACCTGTTTGTCATCCTCTCAAGTTGTTACAGTCGATATTCTAATAAAAATATTTTTTGAACTAATGTTTCATTTATTAGTCCTTATCCAATGCACTGTTTTGGAGAAACACCAGTAAACGTGTTCAATAAATTTGTGCTTCTTCATGTAACTTTATTCAATAAACTGGCAACAAAGTTCTAAATACAGTACGACACAAGAATAGAAAGAGGTCCTCCTCTTGTGTCAGTCTATGTTGGTTAAATATTATACTGGTGGACATTTACCAGGTGTTAGTAAATGTCATGTGTTGGTTTAACTGGCACATGTAAGTCCAACATTCACTTTTCTCTTTTCTGTTCTAGTCTTTAGCTAGATTGTGTCTGCTGTCATAACAGCTATCATTGCAGTTTTATAGTTTGTTTCTGTTCAGGGATTTAAATTGTGAATAATATTTGAGTTAAAACAAAAGGAGAATTCAGATTAGAATTTACACTGAAGCAGCATTCTGTTGGTTTAGGGGAAAAAAACAGCTGCCTGCTTCATCTGGAAATGAGACAAAGACACTAAAATAAATGTAGAGTGGCAAAGTCCAGAAACCCTCATAGAACCTTTCAGAAAAAAATATGTACAGTAGTTAATGACAAGAGGTAAATACTGTTTTGGTGTGTGCCATGGATGACTCATACTCTGCAAAAAAGAGTAGCTAAAATACAAGGAATAAACACTGAATTTTAGGAGAAAATGTCCTAATATTAGTGAAATTATCTGTCCATGCAGCAAAATCATTTTACTTGTCAAGAAATCTTAAAATAAGTTGGTTGTTTAGAAATAAGAAGGCTATTAAAAAACTAGTAAATAACTTTAAAAACAAGATAATGATCTCATGTTTCCAGATGTAAGGTTTTAAATCTTGGCAAGTACAGAACAATTAGCAGAGTACAGTATGAGGGTTTTTTTTCAATTTGAAGGATAAGTTTAAAGCCCAAAGAAGACTCAAACCAATGTGGCTGTCAAATTGTCAAAGAAAATTTACTGAAAGTGGTAAAAAATCACCACAATCACCACAACACCACAAGCTGCAGCCATGTGAATAGAGAGTCTGTCTGTTCCATAAGATAACTAGCATTTGGGATTGGCTCTTTAAGGTTTCAGTCATGGGTTTCAGTGAGTTTTAAATGAGAGGATGTCACGTAGCTAACTGTCTTTCTAATTAGCTATTCACACTTCAACAGTTTTATTACAAAGTGTGACTTTATTGATTTTTAAAATTAATGCACAACTGGTGCAATGCAAATGGGATAAAATACTGTGGGGGGGGGATTGTGTCTCTCAATGAGCCCTATAGTAGAAACATACTGCACGTTTCTATGAGGTCACATCATTGCAAACAACAACTTTCACTTTGCACATAGACATTCGACACATTTGTTATATTAAGTCAGATTTAAAGGTGACACCTGAGATAATGTATTGTAGCATTATAAGTGAAAACTTGAATACAGCAATTAGGCATCCATATAAATCTCCAGCCTGCTGCATTTAAAAGTGTCTCAGCAGATATCGAGCCATCCTGTCTGTAAATGTGCCAGTGGTGTTACCGAGACTGCTGGAAGCGTGTCATGATATAGTGATTACATTAAACTGTTTGGTGGCCAAGAACAACTGTCAGATAAGCTAAAAGCTAAAATTTCACATCACATTGACATCACATCACAAAAATCATCACATTTAGCTAAAAGCATACAGGCTACATAGAGGGCTAATCTGATAAGCTTCCATACAAGAACAAGTGCAGATGTTGAATGAATTAGGAGGAACTATAATTTTACAAAATGATTGCCTGACTCAGGAGGTGTTAAATACATAAATATGTGATACATATTTATTTTTTAATTTAAAGTATTTATAAGCAGCAAACAAAAAACACAAAATACAAAAGTGGATAACAAGACCAGTGGATTAGACAAAGACGAAGGCCGGATGTGAGTCACAGCTCTCATAAGGCTGGTGACTTGCCAATGGCATCATGGAATACATAATGAAATGTCTCTCACTTTAATATTTTCCCCCTGACAAATGGTAATACTATTTATAGATTCACTTAAAGGAGCGGTAAATATTGGACCTGACAAGAAGATGCAGTTTCATCACTTCTCCCACTGTTAAATGGGGACAAACAAAGCTGCATTTATCACACAGTTTAATTAACAATGGATCAAGTGACAGCATGAGATGTGAAGGAGATGGTCTCACTAAAGACAAAGTGTTATCAGCTGACTCCGGACCTCTGGCGCCTAAAGAGAGAGATATTTCCCTCCGGAGTGGGAGACACAGACAGAGCTAAAGGAAGAGTGAATGTTGGACTTACATTCATCATGTGGATATACGGCTCCAGATAAATGCTGTTTTTTCTCTGTGTTTGTTGAATATGTAAGTAAGCAGCTAAGATATTAGCTACATCACAAAGTCAGAATATGTTCATTTAGTGTTTACAGCTTGTTCTGCTGCCCCCAGTAGACCAAAAAAAATTTGTTCTGGCTACATTATGTGACCTTTTCACAACATGGATAAGACACAGGAAATAATATGTAAGAATATTACTTAATGCACTTTTAAAGTCTGAATTTGTCCCGACTCTAAAATCTTCTAGAATTATCACAGTTTAGATGTCCTTTTAATTAATAAAACATTTTAACATTTATTTTTAGCTTTTGGTTTGTAGTCACTATTGAGCATGAATTAAACTGTGTAGCCTGTATTTGTACCTTAAAGTAAACAAGGGATTGTTTGTGTATATATATATATATATATTTATATGTATGTATATAGATTGTACTGCTCATACACATTATAAGATGCACGTGTCAGCTGTTTTCTCCATTGCACACATTGTCTGGCTGATTCTCAGACTGTTAGTGTTAACTAAACATTTATGCAGAAAAGATGTGGTTTGTTTAGAGAAATTGAGAAATTGCTATTTGTTGGGCTCAGTGTCTAATCACTTTTTCCGTTCCCTTATCTACAGTGATTCTGCATTTTACATTAAAAGCTATGAAATTTGAACTAATTTGACAAATTCCATCAATTCAAACCAATTTACTTGATGACAAGGGAGCAACAATCACAAATTTCTATTTATAACACAATAAACATCCTTTAATTGTGTTATAGGGAGAAACAAACAATCAACAATCAGAGAGCAATTTGAAATAATGCAGAGAGAAAAAACAATTAGAATATTTCACAGGTCCAACCGGATGAGTCACGTTTACTCACTGCCTTATGACTGTAAAACTATTTGACTTTTAAATTTAAGATGATCTTGTTCAAATTCTATTCAATCAGGGAATTTACGGACTCAGCAGTGACCAAAACAGAATGCATGTGTTAAACTTACTGTGCCATCTAGTGGCTGTTGGGCTGCACAGCAGCCACTGGTTATACAGAACACCTCAGTGGTGATGGATGGAAAGGAGAAATGCAAATATGAGATGTTGTCATATTGTGTACTATAACCACTACTGCTTCCACTTATCACCATCCTTCATCATCACCTTATGGAAGAGTTCATAAACAGTAAATGTTGAAGAATCCACTCTGTTTCAGAAACACTGAGCTCCAGGTCGTCCTTTAACCCCCAAATTATTATTCAGATATTCTTTGATCAGATATTTCATGATTTGAATTTTTGTATTTTAAATACTTTGACATATTTTGTCAAATTAACATCAACAAACATATTTTCATGCTTAAATTCAAAGACCTGTGCATGATCAGTAAGTTCAGTATTTCTGTCAGTGCTGTGATACTGGGATATTGATCTGAGATGATACACCATGTTGTAGTCCAGGTGTGAGAGCCCACTGTTTAGCTCTCTGCTGTATGCATGCTGAGCTCAGTGGTTCAATTTAGATGCGGATAAAAAGGAAATAGTTTGTAGAAACTATGGAGCTGAGGTTGGTAGAGGCAACATGAGCAGTAAAACACAGACTGACAAATTGAGCACGAGTGTAGAAAACTTGTATGACATAAATAACATTGGCAAGGTCGTGAATGTTAGTTAGTTAGTCAGTTTATTAGGATCCCCATTAGCTGCAGCAAATGCTGCCGCTATTCTTACTGGGGTCCGACACATATGCATAACATTATACAATGCATACCATATAAGAATACCTACATACAACAAAACATGATAAAAATAAAAAGCACACTGTACGAACAATATAGCTATTGTAACAATGTAAATTATATACCTGTACTTTCAGTAAACATTTCCATAATTTATCAAAACACATTTATAAAACGTGTTTTACAATCTTTCATCTGTATAAAGTATTTAGGAATTACAATGTATGTTGTGTTATGAACCATATTATCACTAGTTTCTTATTGTAAAATATTCATACTCTATACAATATGAACAACACCCATTTTATTAATAGTAACAATAATAATAATAATAATAGAGCAGCACACATATCATACTTCTCTATATCTAGAGATTGTTATAACAGTAATAAACAATATAGTATAGCAGCACTCCTATCATACTTATCTATTAAGAGAGAAATTAATTAGAATAATAGTATAGTAATAATAAATGCCACCATCATCTCTGAATGTGACATTTTCATTTTTAAAAGCTACATGAGCCTGACTCAAATATTACATAAGATACAAGAAAGGATGCAGAGATGCAGCTTTAGTATTTTGTGATGGTGAGATCACCTGTTTAATCTTAACATGAACCCAACATAAACTTTCATTAATGTCCATCTGTGGTGCTCACAGCTAAGGTTCCTCTGCACCTGTCCAACTCTCAGCTGTGTTCAGGCCTATAAATCCCTGCTGATGGATTTATAAATTCTATATGTTGTAAAGTGTGTTGATGCACAGTAGTTGTGACTTTGCGCGTTTAAAATGGATTATTTCTTGACAGCTTACACCACATCTGATGTTGTCATTCGGTATACAAGATGCTTATTAACATCATTTTTAGTAATGTTTCCATTCATTTGTCATTTCTGCAAAACCAATGAAGCAGAATACCAGTTTTTGGGGGTGGATTTTAAAAGAAAAGTGTCCCAAAATGTAATTTTGAATTTCTTTTTTCCTGATTTGATCAGCTCTCTTCTGTTTGAAGGTGCTGTCTTGTTTTGCACCCTCCCACTTCCACTGACCTTCTCTGAGTGGTTCCCTAATCTGACAGGGTGTGTGAACACCAACCGCCCTCCTAACTCACTGAGATCCATGGTTCTTAGTAGACTATGACATCACCTTGAGTGGATGCTGGATGGTGCCGTAACTGTCACTAATCTTTCCTACCAGTGTTTCATAGATCAAAAGTGTCTGCTAGCCATGGGGTCAGATGATCTACGTCCTCGGTGGGAAATACATCCACTCCTGCTTAGCTTCCCTCAGTGACTGGGGGTGACCAGGTATGAAGGGAATCAGTGTCTGTAAGCGTGCCATGTAGCTAAAGGGTGGAGCCTGCAGTGTCTAGACCCTACAGACAAGGGTGTGGGTTCCAGCCAAGTCGGGGTCCCCAACCCAGATAGTGACAGAGAATTTACTTACCAGACAAACACCAGATAAGTCAGGCCTTTGGTTCCAATAAGGAGGAAAGTTTAGTAGAAAAAAGGAAACAGTGACAGAGTTCTAGAGTTGATGCAGATGCAACCTTTTATATGGGTGGTTCCCCAGGAGAGAAGAGGAAAAGAAAGACCTAAATCTACAGGTGTGGGAGTGAGTGGTTGTTCTCCTCCCTTTTTTTTTTGGGAGTGACCTTAGAGGCTCCATTTCCTATGAACTAAGGTGTGAGTCCGTCAGACTCATGGAAGAGAAAGAGGATTGAGCTTGCAGAGAGGTGAACCCTTGATCAATGCAATGTCATTTTATACTCTATGCCTCAGTTACTTTTTACCATATAAGCAGATAAGGCAAATCATAAGGCATCATGGTTAAGCCTGAGTGGGCAGGTGTGACGGTCTAATGGCTTATTTCCTGCCTCTATTTCCTGCCTTATAGGTTGATATCGAAGCACACAAGGAAACTTTCAGCTGATGTGCAGGAAGTGGTTGATTTCCTCCCTAAGACTTGTCACCACTTATGTCCATTACTATGCATACAATCAAGCCATCAGTTCATATGTATGTAATCACCTCCATCCTGATCACATGCCACTCTTCTCTGCTCCTTTTCTACAGTCAACAGTTTTCCTGATGTTTCCTTTAAAACGAGCGCTTAGTGCTGACATACAAGGCTTTGAGCCAAAACACATCAACAGATGTCACATCTCATTATCTATTATTTGAATTCTTTTTTAGAGTATTGAATTCATTTTGGAGAACCATCACATTGTCTATCCGTTCATTTTCTATAATTATCCTTTGCAGGGTCTTGGGGTCGTGGAGCCTATCCCAGCTGACATTTAGCTACAGTTACACCCAGGTCAAGTCACCAGTTCACCGCAGAGCCGACACATGGAAAGACAAACAACCATTCACGCTCACATTCAGACCAGCTATCATCTGTTCATCTATATTGCATGACTTTGGATTGTAAGTGGAAGGCAGAAACACAAGGAGGAAATCCACGCAGAGGTCGGGAGAACATGTAAACTCCACACAGGAGCTCCAGAACGAAGTTCTAACCCAAACATTGTGCCGCCTCTCGTTGTTCAAGTAGGTTTATTTATCACACTCATGCTTTGATGCACACACACCCTTTTGTTTTGTTTTTATTGATGCTTTTATAGATTTTATACCCTGGGTTTGAAGAAATAATTAAAAAAAAATAAAAAAGCACAATGAAAAAGTAATAAATACATGTTTATATCACCTTCAAAATTATTCAAAAATATTTCTACTGCCCATTTATTTGATTACTTAACTTATAGCGCTACACAGCATTCTTCTGTGAGATTCCTCAATATATATCCATGTATTCTATGCAAGTGATGTGAGTCAAAATCCACATTCCCTCTTGCATGCAAAAATGTACTAAACATGTTTATCTGAAGCTGTTATGAGGCTTCAGATGTTGAACTTAGTTAAATAAAGTGAATAGCCTCCAAAGTTAAAGTCTTTTTAAAATAAAACAGTGCCCAGGACTCACCAGTAGGTACTGAAAAGACAGAATGCACTGATGTCAGTTTTCCACTGGAACCCTCACTTGGACTGAGTGACAAAACATCCTGCAACATGGCTACTATTAGGAGGGAGACTGCAAAACCAGGGAGTCATGGCTGAGCAAGTAGACAGGTATTCAGGTATCGAGGCACTGAGTTTGCAAACTAAAAATCTATTTTTTTAAATGAATTTTCAGAACATACCCTGCTACTCCCTTCAGACAGGATTTCTGCAACTTTTTTAAATTTTTTTAAATTTTTTACCTTTATTGGATTACAGTGATCTGCTCTTTATGAATACACCTAAAGAAGTTGGACAAGAAGTTGGACACTGTATACCATTGTGCTTCACGTTTTATCACTGGGAGTGGAAATCACATTCACCACTGTACTCTGTCTGCCTTTGCTAAGTGTCCATCTCTGTATGTTTGCAGACTTTCGCATTGGTTGGTTATTTATTTATAAACTTGTTACTTTGGGGGAATTTAAGTCTGTTTTAAAAGATGAAGAAAATAGCGCTCTTGGTTAAGGTGATTGCCCCTAAACTTGCTCTGGAATTGTTTTCGAACTTGTTTTTTATTGTATATAACTAGATATTGTATTAATTCATTTGTCATGTATGAAAGCTGCTTGATTGTACTGTCTCTTCTTACTGTAATAATGTCTATGCTGCTCTCTTGGCCAGGCCTCTCTTTAAAAGAGATTTTAACCTCAAAGAGGATTTCACCTGTTGAAACAAAGGATATATACTGTATGGCCTGAGTGATTATGTGCGATGAAACACCGTGTACCTCATTTCCGCCATTGGGACAACTTAATGAAGCTGAGAATGTTGGTTGGTCTACATTCAACTTCCTGACAAATGTGATAAGGCCTTTGAGGATTTGTTGATCATTGATGCTCAACCATAGATCCACGTTTCAGTGCCTGGATTCCAGTTGTTTTTGTGAACTGCAGCGATCCATTTGCTTCTTTAGTTTATCTTTCAGCTGTCTGTAAAAATTAGCTCCGATCTCTTGTTGACTCTATTTGTACAGTCAACAACTCTTTCTCATTTTAGATTTGTAAGTTCAAGCTGAACAGTAACATTGCTATTCAGTAATAGTTGGTGGATGTTACTGCAATGACTTCCTGTGGCATCATATACATTCCCTCTATACCAGCACTTCTGATTTTTGTTCAAATGAGTATCCTTACTAGGTACCCACCTCCTGAACACCTAAATAACTGTTTAGCTAACTTTCCAAGGAAGGAGGATTTCCCATCTGGTGCACCAGGGTAACACATAAATTGTCTCTGTGCAAACACATATCTAGTTTAACAAAAAGAAAACTGCACTGAAAGTGTCCTTCTTAAAATGAAAAAGAAATGCCAAAAGGATAAGCATCTAAAGAGGGTGCCTTGTATTTGCTGATGGTGTACCTGCACCATTAGCAGCTAGCAGTATAAGCGACTCACAGTCTGTTGGAATCACTTGCAGCATCAACACCTGCCTTCTCCATCATTTAACACTTCGCACCATGGCCACAGTGTACCTGACTGCTAGACAAGGGGCATAGTTCATATTTCTGCAAGTCAAACGATTGGTTCATTGTGAAAGATAAGTATGATTTAAGCTCAGAAAGAAGATCAATGAATGCAAACATACTAACCAAATATATATTCATGTATAAAGTGTGGAAATGTATGTCATACGCAATTGTATGTAATAACATGCATACAAAAATACATTTGAAATAAGGCAATAAATACTGTTTAAGATTATACTTGTTTGTTTTGCATAACTCAGACTGCTGAAGATTCCTATTAACATCAGATGAATTTTACAATGCATTTTGCAAACAATGGCCAATTTATTTCCCCAACACTTATAATGAAAGTGCATTTGGGGGGGGGGGGATCTTTTAACCTTGTTGTGAACAGGTGGAATGATTATAATAAGCAGCATCTCTTTAAGTGTTCAGCTAGGTACCTGCTCTTATTTTAACATAGACCTGGTGATGTCCAGCTCCTCCACAGGAACAACATGGGGACATCACATGTGAAGCACACTCATAGAAAAGAGGTTTTTCCTTAAACATGTCCATATACTTAAACGGGAAGTCCTTTAAAACAAAGAATACATGTGTCACAAATACCCCTCATTACCTTTATGTATTTGTTCCATTCAGTCAAGTGAAATTTGAAAAGTCTTATAAAGTAGGATTTAAATTAATTTGATTAATCTTCTTATGGCCAACAGGAAGCCAGTCATTACAGCACCACAGAAGCAGGAGGGTCCCTAAAACTCCTGAATACATATCAGTCATCTAGAAACAATATCCAGTTCTCTTCATGCGTCCATCATCATTTACACACTTACAGAAAACTGAGTATTGTTTGTGTTGTTCGCTCCAATGTATTTTGAGTCTTTTGCCTTTAGTTTGCTCCAATCATATGTATTTATTGACTTTTTCAGATGCAGATAAAGTCACATTAGACTCTACCTATACATACGTTACTTTACACGTGAGGTTACCTTAGTTGTAGCCCAGAGCAGCACCTCTAGGGCCAGTACTGTGAGTCAGTCTTTATCATGAATAATGATAAGTGAGGGAGATATAATGATAGTTAATGATAGTTCTGACTGAAGGGAAGCTGTGCCACCTGTTTTTTTACTAGCCTACCATGTAAGCGTGCTGCATTAAGAGTCGGTGCAATTTGACAAAGGATCTTTGAGGACGACCTTTCACTTTAAGAGTGTCAGAGCCCTTCAATGAGCTCCTCATCTTTTTTCTCTCACAACATCTTTCTTCTGCCATGCATGGCTTGTTGCCGAGGTAACAGGCCCAAGACAGCTTTAGCAATTCCAGCATTGCCTGGTGAATCAACTCATGCTGACATGCGACTGACATCAACATGCTGCATGACTTGCTCAGGTATATTCTTCCACAAAATGTCAGCGAAGACAACAACCACCTGATGCTAAACTCTTATATCAGGATCGTATTACAGGCGCCACACTTGAGATTATGTTTAACAGCTCTGGGTGATGACACGGCTTTGAGTTGTAGAGCAGAAAATCAAACCTGCTGATAAAAAAAAAAAAGAAAAACGTCCTTGTGTGCTGATACAGTCCCTTTTTAACCTGTTTTCACATCACCGTGTAGTGGGTTACTGTGTTTCTCCAGCAGAGGACACAATGTGCGTGCATGTATATGTACACATACATATACAGTATATGTGAATCTGCATGGATTTGATGCATATGAGACGGATCATTGCACATGGTTTTTAAGTATTTTATTCAGCTGTATTTGAGTCTACTCTGCTATTACAAATATTTCTGCTCAGACAGTAACTATGATCTAGATGCACCTAATCATTTACTAGTTATTCTGACGAGGAAAATAATTAAATCAGGTTGTTTAAATGTTCAAACAGTAGAAAACATTTCTGTTGCTTGTTTTTTTAAAATAATTCCCAACATCATTATTGAGCTGCTCTCTTAATGACTGATAGCGAATCAATCAATACCCACCTGTCAGAATCTGCATTTCTATTACTCTCTTGGTACTCTTCCTGTTTATAATCCATCTACTGGAGACGAATCAAGGGTTAATGGACAAGTCTGTAACCAACAGAAAGAGAGATTGGAGTTCCTCAGTCCTTCATTAATCATACTAATGATGACTTGCTTTGCATATTTGGTTTGCACGAGTGAATCAGAGTGAATCAGAGTATTTTGGTTCAACATGTTTACCACCTGAACTCTTTACCTTCCACAGATCATCAACTACTTCATTAATCCTTGAAATATATAAAAATCACTGGTGACAGTGATAAAAAAAAGAGTCACATCTTTAGTTTTAATCAAATATTTACAGACACCTATATATACAGAAATATTCCTTCTCACCTTTATCTACATGGACCTGATCAATATGTATTGTCACTCTCAGTGCCCAACAAGGACACAATCAGGCCTGGCAGCTGGCTCAGTATGATGCAACATCTTGCAATAAACAATGTGCTGTAAGAGTATGTAACAGAGAGGCTAGCAGCCCTAGTAAAAACAGAGTTTAGAGAAAATCCAAGCGTTCATGCATGTGCAAACAGTGTTTGATAGAACAAAAGAGGAGATTTTGTTCCCCTTGTCCTTCGTGGCTCTGCTTTTCCTCGGCTGCCTGTTTCCCCCCTGCCTGTGTTGTTGGGCTTGATGACGGACCCAAGGGTCACCGTTATTGAGATGACCTGCCTCATCGATCACCTGTCACAGCTATGGATTAGAGCAGAGATGAATGGGACAGCCTTCTAGTCCAAAGTATAGTAAAGGGAGGTAGCGAAAGCTTGATAATGGTCCAACGCTGAGGTCCAGCAGTCTGTTTTGATCTCTGCCTGTGTGTGTGTGTGTGTGTGTGTGTGTGTGTGTGTGCGTGTGTGTGTGTGTGTGTGTGTGTGTGAGGGAGAGTGAATTCTCCCTTTGCTGCTTTTTAAATCAGGGTATGTGCAGGGTTATCAGTCACCAGGTCTCCTGCTCCTCTTTAAAGCCTGAGCGTCATGCATCCATATTTACCTGATATACACAGAATGTGTGTTGATGCATGATAAAGACAAATTATTTAAACATTCACCTTCTGTGCACAATGTGAACAAAACTAATCAATGCCTTAAACCATATTTTCATTCAGGAGCTCTCTACAAATGACAAAATACAACAAATTACCCAAAACCAATTACATGCAGTGTATACATGGGTTTTCTGCCCTGAAGCGGTTGCCGGTGTCACCATAATTTTCATTTCCATGTTCTCACCTTCATGGATAAAAGATATTTTGATGTTGACAAATTAGATACTTTCTCTGGAAGAATTCATAAGCATGTCTTCTGTTAAACTGATCTCTTTATTACAATAACCCAGAGAAACCAAACACCGCAGACTGACGTGTCTAATAGAATTTGTGGATAATGAAGATGAAGATGTCGGATTTTCACTTTATTTCTCTTTTCACTGGTTTGCTGTGGAGATCTATAAGTCACGTTAATTGGATATACAGAAATATATACAGTATATATATATATATATATATATATATATATATATATATATATATATATATATATATATATATACAGTTAAAGTATTGACATACTGGATGGAGCTACATGTCTTCAGTAAAAGATGTGTGTCTGTTTACACTATGTGGTGCTGAAAGAACAGCTCCTACAAGTTCACACAGTAGAAACTGTGGCACAATTCAACAACTGTGGAAACATAATTATGGTTTGTGTTTTTACCTTCGGCAGTCAGGTAATATTTTTGCCTGTGTTGGTTTGTTGGCAGGATTCCTCAAACAGCAGATTTTGACTAAATGTTTTGGAGAGGTAGGGTCCAAGGAATAATCTGTTAGATTTTGTCTGTGATTCCAATTATCATCTGGATAAAGGATTCTTAGTCATTATGGGAAAGGGGCAATTACAAGATATTTGTAAAATCTAAATTCATGGATAAAATGAAGTTCAAAATATGTTCTGATCCGAGTAATATTCCAGATCTGGTGATCCTGAATGTTTACATTTATAGGGCTCATAGAAAATTCACTACTGTGAGATAACAAATAATAATGATACAGACTTGAACTACGATCAAAACGGTGCTGATTCAGTTTGGTGTCAAATCTGATCATGACCGTGAGGGAAATATAATTTTTCTTGAACAACTATCAAATTAATAATGACACCAGTGTGATTCTGGATTCTAGGGTTTTCTCATGTTCAAGGAGTCATATTATGAGGGTCATATTATCAAGGGATTATTGCTTTAAGGTGCAATGACATAAAGGAGACACCGAGCTGCCTTGGTGGAGGTTTGATCTCTATTTCTTTTATTTGTCAGTTTTTGATTTGAGGTGATCCAAAGAAGTATAGGATTGAAAAGGTTGGCTATTTCTGTCACAGTTCATAGTCCTAGCAACAGTATAGTGTCAGGCGACCATCCTCTCCCTCTCTGTCTCTCTCTCTCTCTCTCTCACACACACACACACACACACACACACACACACACACACACACACACACACACACGCACACACACGCACACACACACACACACACACACACACACACACACACACACACACACACACACACACACACCACTAGGAAAAATCTGCTTTATGTTTAGACCAACACTTTGAATTGTAATATTGTGTATTAGATCTATTTTGGCCAGTTCTTTACATTTTAGATTTCGGTACAGCAGTGTGCAGAATGACCACAATCATATGTAACAGGCTCACCAAAAATATGCATATTGAATAAATCAATAAATTGATCCTTAACTATTAAATCAGAAAAAAAATGTGTTGGTCATCCTGCTTTAAAAGTGCTGCTCACACACTGAACAAAGTAATAAATCAGTATTGATGTGACAGTTAGTGTCCTGTGGTCTAATTGCTTTGTTAAATGCATTGCAGGTCCAGATACTAATATCCAGATCCAAATACTAAGTAATACATGGTTTAAATTAAAATAAAATTAGGGCTATGCTGACCTACAGATCATCACTTTAATCACAACAACGCAACAGAGCCTGCCTGCTTTGCATAATCAATATTCCTCTGTATATTGACTGTGAGTGGGAGCAACATTCATTAACATCCTCACATACCAAGGTCTCGGCTGCAGGCTGCAAGGAAGGAGGCTCAGTGCATAACTATCTTTAGGACCCAGTGTGTCTCCTCCTCAGCTTTTGTAGATTTTGTGTGGAGATGGGGGAGACTGAGATGTGCTCCTTTCTTATCACGATTCACATCGAGCCTTCTACCAGCTGAGGGGGTCGCTGAACAGGGCAATCTGAAGCCAGGATCGCCTCCAACAGCTGTCTGTTTTTAATATTTATTTTTTTTAGGCTTTATTTCGTTCATTCTCATTGTCAGATTTTTGGGACACTATGACAACCAATGCATTTCGGGTGCATTCCTGCTGCTGGCTGGGACAATCATCTTTGTTCTCATGATAGACTTGCGCTCATTCAGTCTCATCTGAACAGGAGCGGTAATTTGTCTTTAACTTTCTTGCATCTTCGACGATTCCAGCTGCAGCAGGTACTTTGTGCGCTTGTGGTTTTTACCCTCTTAGACAAAAAAAAAACAACAACAAAAAAACGCAACATTTATTATTCTCTTTAATCTCAGGAGAGGCTTCTAATATCAAGAGAGGGGGGAGCTTGATCTCCATTTCACATGTATTTAATATTAATGATTATTTCCTGCATTAAACGATCATTTAATCGCCTGAATTTGGGGATGCAGCTTCAGATCGGTGGACCGAGCCGATCCAATAATTTTGTAACAGTGAGGATCAGTGTGTGGAGGCGTGGGACGTGTCAGTGAATACTAATTGCTGTCAGTTGCTGTCTCTGCAGCTTCTCCTCTCCTTTTTTTTTTTTTTTTAATGGCGTAGCCTACCAAAGGAAAACCCCCCTATATGTGCAGAATAGAATGGCAGTGTCGTACACATATAAACCCACTGGCGTTTAAACTGGTTAAATTAAGCCTGCATTCATTACAGCGGCTCTCCTGCAGCGTGTAGGTGTTGAAGCAGCCATGTGGAGCAGAGAGAGCGCTCCTGTACTTCTCATCTGCCTGCTGGCGCTCACGGCTCTCTGGAAAACCAGGTGAGTCTTTTGAATGGGAGACGTCTTAAAAGCGATGATACGAGCTGTGCGCTCACTGTGTCTCTGGAGACGGACCGAGGCTCTCCATTTATCAAGTTTCTATCATGCTGGACTCATTATCAGTGGACACACAATGCGCAGGAGGAGAGGCAGTTTATCGCCCTGACCGTAAAAAATAACCCGGAGGGCATGCTGGTGATTATCTAGCTGGGAAGCAGCACTGCCTCGCTGACAATGTAGCCTATTGCAGTTCAAGTACAATTTATAATGGGAGCTTAAACAACGCATAGGCCACAGGACTACTTTGGTGTCAAAAATCCTGCTGACCAGTTTGATTTTTGTTGTTCCGTCTAATGGCTACAACCTCAATCAACGTTGAAATGCAATCTTGTGACATTTCTTTTCCCCCAGGTAGCCATGCATCACATACAAGGACTTTCCCCTGGTGAATTGGTGAATTAGCATAGTTATAGTAAAGAAAAAAATAATATTAATGAATATAAAATAGGAACTTACATTAAAAATGTGTAGAATCTCACGTCTAATTATTTTTAAATGAATTGCTTTGCACCCTCATTCTTTTTAAACTAAGACCAGGCACCCATGGGCTCTTTTATCGGAGGACATCTTACATTATCACACCAGGTGTAAAGGTGTCTTTTGATGTTGGGATTGACAGTTTAGGTCATTTTGCTACTCACACTAGAGGACAGAAGACAAAAGAAAGAACAGCCAATGTCAGAATCATGAGAGGCTTTTGGAATAAGGCCCTGAAGCCCCTCGAGGCTCCACCATGTCCCCACTGATGTACAGATTCTGAAATCTTGCATGGGACAGCCAAATTGGCGATCTCATCATCTGTGCTATCCTTTAGGCATGAGATGTATCACAGCGCTGGCCTATAGGTAGGAAAAATACAATTGATTGTGGCTGTATTCCATTTAGCTGCTTCAATTTCAAGTTCCTGGTGTTGGGCAGGATGTCTCACTGTCACTGTCATGGTTTACAGGGACAGCTAAATATAATGAAGCCATTGATGTTGTTATTAGTAACACCCATGCTTTTCCTATTTTGTCAGAATAAAATATCTGCTGAGAAAATGGCCTTTTTAAACCATGGCAGGATGGGAGGAACAGGAAAACCTAATCATCAACACATTTTCCCAAGTCTAGTCATACTACAGAATAACTGTAGCAGTTTGCTAACACCCACAGCCCAATACAATGGTGTTAAAATTAGATTTTATGTAAGCTACATGTAACAACAAGCAACCAGCAACGTTTGGCTTGTCGACACTTTGTTGACACTCAGAAACACATAATCTTCACACCTTTGCAACCAGAGCTGAAGATCTATGAACATGGAAAATGTTTCAAAGTCCACATTAGCATGATTATACATGAGATGATACAGTTAGTATCCTGCTTTTTATGAGGGTATTGGGTAATGGTCTATCCACATGCCCTCAAAAACAGCTGGAGATAATTCAATCACATTTCACACATGCCATTTGTGGGCCCTAAAGATGTGCATCTCATAATTAGTTTCCACATTTTGCTTAATTTTTACAATATTTTTAGACATGTTTGAACTTTGGTGATTTTCATGTCAGTTTGCACACATTTACATATAATACAGGTTATTATGGTCTGTCCACATCAGCACAAATTGAGTTTTTCCACTAGCGGGGGCATCTGTGACCTTGGTCACAAACCTTCTAGTTGTCTAACAGGGACTGGCCGATGTTCCGACAGCCATTATTTCCAATCTGAAAAATGTAGGAGAAGATCCACCAGATGTCCTTCTGATTGGCTAGTGTTTGATTAGAAAAGAAATTCATGGCCAGTCAGAGGCCCAGTGGGGATGTGTCTTCAAAGATCCCAATGGTCCGTCAATTTAATTCCCTACATTATTTTTCTTTCCCATCCATATTTTTTTAAATATGGGTGGGAAAGAAAAATAATGCAGGGAATTAAAATGACGGACCATTGGGATACTGGCATCCCTAATATACTTCCAAGTCTTGAATATCATCTATAGGTAGTCAAACAGCTGTTAGCAAAAACAAAAAATAGCTGAAAAGATGTGAATGAATCTAGATTTATGGATTAATCTGAAACTATCCTTTCCTCAGCCACACATTCTAACAGAGGCTTGATGATGATTTAATTTATGCTTTTTCTGATGCAGTGCTAACAGAGCCTAAATATGCTGGTTGTTCTGATATGGGTGTGATTTAAAATGGGGCAATGTACTGTTAGTATACTGGAGAACATATTCCAAAATAAAAAATTAAATGATCCTAATCTTTTAGGTTGTTTAAGCAGCAAGTAGGCTACATAAATCAACCCTTTCTCTGATGATAACCAGAGGAACGTGTTCCAAACATACCCAGATGTGAGAACGATTCATATTGAATACCCTTTCCCTCCTTAAAGTAGAATATGCCCCTAACCTGAGGCTGCTACACCAGGGCTGTCGACATTGGTGATTATGTGGGGCTTTAATGTAGGACCCTATCTGGATTTATTTACCGTGAATGTGTAGCTCTGATTACATTTGCATATTCAGTTGTGCTATGGCTCCGAGATCAGATAACTGACAAATGTTGTGTCTTGAACTGGGTCATCCTTGTGGCTCAGAAACATGTAGGACGATGTGTTTGTCTGTGTGGGCATGCATGAAGTCTGCCAGATGATAATGACACTCATTTTTTAAATACATCAGACCCCTGAGGAAAAACAGATTATGAGTCTAAATACATTCAGAATGTAATCAGAACCCTGTTTGTTGAGGTGTCCCTTAACTGTGTCCGTCGACCAGGTCAGTGAATGCCGATGCCACATCTGATGCCTTTAAAACCAACATCACCCTGTTCACACGGATCCTCGACAGCCTTCTGGATGGATATGACAACCGTCTACGGCCTGGTCTTGGAGGTAAGGAGACGATCTACTATCACTGGATGTACAGAACTTTATCATTTCATAGCTGTGCTTTTTTAGAGAATGCTAACTTGTTCCAAGTGTTTGTGCTTCCATTTATTATGGAAGAGCACGTGTCTCTGTTTTAAATGGTTGATGGCTCATTTGGAGGGACAATACTTCATTTAAGGTCCACTTTTGTGGCACAGATAACCTTTGGCAGCAATTCCCTCAAGAATAAACTGACAAACTCTGTGAACAAAACATTCAGGTTATATAACATTCACTCCGCTTCCTGGAAAGTAGCAACAGTCAAACTGGCCACGTTTGACCCCACAGAGGGCCGTACTCTCACTGGAGTCTTTTTGGAAAATGCATGCTGAATCTGTCAGATATAATGGAGGAAATAATCTGTGGGTGCAGAACTACAGTACACTGTAGTTTTAATTTAGTGTCAGTTTGTTTCAGCTGTATGGTTGTAATGTTAGTTTGACTGGAGGCACATGGTTGAAGTGATGTCGATGATGAAACTTAGAACAATTCACCCAAACATTATCCACTCACCCCCATGCTGATCGAAAGTCAGGTGAACTGTCTTAGTCCACAAAACATTTTTGGAGTTCACAGCAAAACAGGATTCTCCTAAACACCTGAAGAAGATGGGGACTTGTTTTAAAATGTAAAAAAAAAAAACGCGCACAAAAAACCCATGAAATGGCTCCATACAGCTCCTGTGGTGTAATCAAGACAGCAGAAGCCTTAATATTCAAATTGATTTGAAAAGACGTGACTGACACCCTTTTTCAAGATGAAAAAGTCTATCATGCCACCCTGTTTTTGCTAACATGCCACCTCTACCTGAAATCAATGTGTGATTTTGTGTCCTCTGAAGTCCCGGATTTACACCACACAAGCTGTATGGAGTCACTTTATGTTTGTTTTCAGTTTTTTGTTTTCATATTTTATAACAAGTCCCCATCTTCTTCAGTTGTTTAGGAGAATGTGACAACACTGTTTGACTTTGTAGCTGCACAAATATTTTATGAACTAAGAAACTTCACCTGACTTTCCATCGGCATCGAAGCAAGATGATGACTGAATTTTTATTTCTGTGTGAAATGTTCCTTTAAATTTGACATTTTTATTCACTGATTATTTTATCGGTAATTTTCATTGGTCAATTCTTTTTTGGATTCTATAGATTTTAAAGGAGCACTTTAGTTGAGTAAAATGTATAGTTCATTCATTTTGTGTTGAACAGCCTGACAGCTTTAGCCTTTCTTCCATTATTGGCAAGATTGATATAAATGTTAATCCAATAGAATTCTGCCAAACCATCACTTCCCTCTAAACACTAAGAGAAGGTAATGGCATATAACAAGCTTGAGAAATTTAAATACTCCCCAAGAGGAAAACAAGGAGCCTGAAAACATTTCCTCTGCCACTTCGAATGAAAATTTACATTTAATATAAACTGCCTTGTCTCAGTGTGTGTTTCTATATATAAATGTACACATATATAACCCAGTAGTGGTGTTAAGGTCTGTGGGACCTGTTTTCAGTGTTCACTAAAAGGAAAATTATGTAATTAATTATTTCTTTCAACCTGAAAGTCATTGCCCTTAGCTCACATTGTGTGAGGAACACGCACATTTTCAATGAGAACACACTTAGCACCATGACCCCTCCCCTGTACACATTTATATATCTTGTACATAAAAGTGTATGAATTGTAGGGAACACCATTAAAATCATAAAAAGCTCCAACAGTGGGTGAAAGCAAATGAACATGGGAAAAATGAAAGAAAAAAAGAAGAAAGTTTGCTGTCTACGTTCACTCTGTCTTCCTCCTGGGCATGAATGAACATCATTAGTGATCAAAACCTTGTTTCATTCATATTTGGTAAAGATTACCATGCATGTCATGACTAGAATAGATTTTTATTATAAAAAATTAATAGCGCTTTTATTCATAAATATCATCCAGCAGAAGATAATAGCACATATTAAACATATATGCATCTATGTAGCTTGTAATTGAGATGAAGTCAATATCTGTTAAGTATTTTTGCATAAAGCGATATGTCTGTATTGTTTTGACCTGCAACCATTGGTTAAAAAAAACACAATAAAAGGGATCATTTTTTGAGTTTAATCTTAGATGTTGGAAAAGTTCAATGACAATTTTTAAAAGTAAAATAACTATAATCAAATATAATCATTCAGTATATAATGTTAAATATGTAATTTTCTTTTATATTCTTGGAAAATTTAGCCATCAAGAAATGGCTTTCTGATATGTTTGATAAATTTCAGGCCACATACGCTTCATATGCTTCAGTATTTTTCTCTTTACACCCTCTGCAGAGGACATTTTGTGTTTCGATGGAAATCCCATCTTCTCCCGTGGCCTCAGTGCCCTACAGTGCTTCCCTCTCCATCCTCACCTCACTCCTCCATGTTTGGCATCTCATTTCCAGCTGGCCCCTCACCCCAAAGCTGAGCTCCTCCCTCAGGATTTGGTTCCATTTGAAATTCAAATTCCCGGAGCCATCAGCCCAGCCCAAGAGCTGCCATATGGGGACAGATCTCCTTTAGCTTGGCAGCACTCAGGCTGTACAACTGGACCTACAGTTATAGTACTGCTTGCTTATTTGAGGTGTAGGAAAAACATGAACATTTGGCATATTCCTACACTAAAGCTCAGATACATATCTCACTATAAGGACCTTAATGATCATATTACATGACCTGTTTCCATTAGATATTCTTAATGCACCAACATTTACACTTAATACGTCCCGTTGAATCAATAACAGTACATCGATTTTAACTGGTAAATTACAATAATTAATTATTCTTCACCAACAGACTACTCTGATAAATCATGTTAAAGACGGACTTAGGGGACGATCAGAAATCTGAAATAAAACATTTAAATAAAACATTCAAACATGAATTAGACGCAGTGGGAGCCGAAGCCTGAACACTCAGGATGTAGTACCATACTGTACCCATTAATGTACACAGGGACTACATTATGGTGCACAATTCAGTGGAAAGACAGAAAAATTACATCAGATGGAATTTTCCATTTTATAGACACATTAGATTTGTATGTCACATCTGTGGGAAAAACATGTTAACGCTTCGCTGGATTCTTGCTTATAACAGATTTATAATGGCTGCAAAAGAGCCTCAACACAGCTGCACAAAAGTGTGTTCATTCATACATAAATTATAATCAGGGATATAGAGTCAGTCCCAGAGTTAGTTTTCATGGTTCAAGTCGGGGCCTCCCAAAAAAGAAAAAGTCTGAATTCCAATACATCTATGTAATATAGAGACTCAGTTTATTAGACATTTATTTACAGTATCAGTACACATTACCTACATTCATACCTATTACAAAATTACTTTTCTTCTTTTTGGTCACACATCTCTGTATTTTACTCTTCTCAAATAGTCTCTCCATAGAAAACTGCAGGTAAACAAAGATATGGGTCATGGACAATATAACAGTGACACCTGTTTAATGTAATGCAATGAATCCACTATAATAAAAAAAAAGCCTCAGACACAATTTCAGCCAGGATTACACATTTAATCTTTGTTGCAGGACTGGTTCCATAGAATGCATTAGATTACACAAAATGGTATGATCCCATTGAGTTAGTGTTTAGATGTTGTGACATTTAAATCTCTGCTGTGTCTTTTTGCTGAAAGTGATGTGAGTTGAAAGATTTTACAGCTGCCACTGATAATCAAATTATGAAGATGGAAAAGATGACTGTAGGGCAGAGGTTTTTCAACGTGAACCTACGTGTCCCTTTGGGCTACTAGTAGTATTCAAGGGAGAAAACATACAAAACAACTGTAATCGCTTTAACAATGAATGAATTACTGTGTGGGGCTCCACATTTCTCCTGAATGTATTTATAGAAAATACAAGCAGAGCCATTTGATGGCTAATCAGACCTATTGCTTTCATTTTTATCCTATACTGTAGAGCCCATAATGTTCTTGCTGTGGACTAGAATGTAATCCTAACCGGTTCAATCCGGCATTTATTCTTCATACTGGCCGTCTGTTTCAAGTGAAGTAATACCGACCTCTGAAAACCAGTTGCTCCCACATCACCATCAGTGTCAAACTGATAGTCAAACTTCTGTTACTGATTCCACCCAAAAACTTTGTCATCTCACTCCAACTTGGTGCTTAGAGCTATGCATTGTGGTCCTGCTTCAAAGCTGGACAAACTAAGATCTGCTGCTGTCAATTTGTTAGAAGCAGAAAATAGATGTTTTTTTTATTCTGTGTGCCTGTGCAAAGGCACACTGACTATTCTTTGCCATACTTATTCTGCCTATTATTATTATTATTATTATTATTATTATTATTATTATTATTATTATTATTCCACTTTACTGTGTGTCTGCTGTCTAAACTGCAGGTGTTCAGTGACACAGCTGGGTCTCCTGCCCTCATGAGTCTATTTTTAGAACATGCAGTAAAGGCAGAGTCAAAGACATCTAGTTTCTAGAGCTGCGATTTATCATGGATCAATATGCAGCAAGCATCAGGCACACACACTAAAATTTCTTGCGAAATCTTCTAGTTATTATTATCATTATGATATCAGACTGATCTAATGCGATGGCTGGAACTGCTTCTCCTTGGCGAGGTGTCTGATGTCAGGCGGCAGTGATGACGATGCTACTCGCAGCTGGTTCTCCAGGTTTGGGTCAGTCAGTCTTGAGTGGAGCCGAGTCTTTGCAAGAGTCAGTTTTGAAAAGAACTGCTCACAGCGGTAGGTTGTCCCAAACAGTGATGCAAACTTCAGCGCATGGAAAATCCTCCAAAACGTAGATACAGTTTGTAGAACTCAAGCAAAGGGAGATTGTTGTATCCACCTTTGAGCTCATCATTGCTTTGCAGCTCAATAATTTCGAGCTGTAGGTTGTCTAGCACATCAGCTGGTTCCACATTGAATGGTGTTGCAAATATGTTCAGTTCCTTTAGTTTACTTTTCCAGTCCTGGAACCTCTCTCCAAAGGCCTGAAGGAGTTTCGCACATTCATCAGAATATCAGATGTCACAGCTGACTTTTGTTCTTGAAGAGTGTGAAAGTGCACAGTGATTCCCTTTTCCAGTTGCACTTGCCACAGCTTTAGCTTAGCTTCAAATGATTTCACATTTGAAAAAACAGAGCTGAGAAGCTGGTTAGGACCTTGGAGCTTGACATTCAGCTCTGAGAGGTACTTGGTAATGTCCACCATGAAGGCCAAATCCCACAGCCACTTGCTGTCACTGATTAATTTACATTATTATAAGCTACTCGAAGCTCACACTGCCCTCCAAAACAAATATGACAGGCTCTCTGCTGCAAGAGATGACTCCAGACTCGATTCTACAGATATGTTGGATATTTAAATCCTGAATCTGAATCCCATTATCCTGAAATTTGCATTTTCAGACTTCTGTGCGAATGTAAATTTGTCAAGCAATGTCAGTTCAGTGCATTACTCTAATAAAACAAACAAACTGAAAATGTTCTTTCTTCTCATTGGACACAGTAGTTCTACATAAAGTGCAGGCAGATAATAGTGAAAGCAAGAAAGGCCGCGTCAGGGCTTTTATTCATCATGTGTCTTAATCAGCAGATGGAGCTTTATCTGAGCAGATTCTTATCAGTGTTGGCTTCAAATATGTCTCAACTGCTTCCTGTGAAAGGTAAATTAGCATTGGCAATATTGGTATGATAGATATGCACCAAGCATCAGGCACACATTAAAATTTCTTGCAAAATTTTCTAGTTTAAGGTTATTTCTCCCATGGGAGAAGATGAATCAAAAGCCTCAAACACAAGCCTCTCACATGTCTTTGGTATTCATCATTCTGACCTATCTGGTTAGTAACTGCCTGCTTAGAAACCATCCAGGAATACATTTGTTTTTAAAGCTGCACTAATCAATATTTTATAAACATTTTGGTTCAAATATGACTATATACTGTATGTAATGTGAAATGTGTGGCGTGAAGTATCATACCCGTAGATTATTACCAACCCTGCTCTGTGGTTCCATGGGGCATTTTATCATCTTGCAGCTCATTGTTTTGGTTTTACGGCCAATGCCTCCTCATTTTAGTTCAGTCTCGCTGCTCTTTTCAGACCCATTTTTCCTAAAAGCAGAGCTGAAAGGAAAGTGAATACAGGCTGACATTTGTCAAGTGGTCTGAAACACAGCTCCAAATGAATGATAATCTTGCTTGATGATGCCTGGTTATTTAAACAGGCAACAGAAAATCATCTAGCAGCAGCTTTAAAACAACACTGTTTTCCTGGGAGTGTTAAACAATTTTACATTGTAAGGCAGCGCTAATATTCGTTGTGGTATTTTCTTCATTAATGAAATGAATATTGTTGAATAGTTGTGTCGTTGCGCTGTGAGTGATATGATGGCATGTTTTGGTTGGACTGGCTGATTCTGTAAGTGATGATTTTGGTGCACCAAGAAGACGTGGCTGTTCAGTTAGCTTAAAAGGCTACCACCAACATTGCAACACATTGCACTTCAGCTACAGTACAAGACATAAACTTTTAAAGCCATTCAATCAAAAAGCTGTAATGAAGTTTCCTTAATCACTGTAGAGTTGGAGTAATCAGCAATCAGGAGAGGCAAGCGGCAGTTTTACATGTTAATTTAAGTGCTGCTATTAAAACCTATGATACTTTGATCAATAGTTGAATCAGACTTATGTCATATGATCCCCTGTCCTACAGTCTAATATGTTTTTTTTGTTGCTGATGCTCTTTTATTCTGTCCAACCTGGCAAGAGTAAAGTTGACATTTGGGTAGTTTCGCAGGGGGATGCACTGTCCCCTCACACAGGCAGGTTTCGTCTGGCCAGTTAAACACGGTTCAGCAGACCCATCTGTGCCACATGACTCAGATTATATGAAAAGCACATGTTTATGCCTGTTCTTGCTGAATAAATGAACTTTAGGTATTGTCCTTGTTCCTATAAATACGTGTCCTGACCTCCTCAGGCATTAAATGCACTCTGGATATTTTAAAATAGTAAACATGTATTTTTCCTCCTGGCTGTGCTTTTTCTAGGTTTGCCACTGCGAGGATGCATCATTCTACAAATAGGGTTAGATTTGCTTGTGAATTTTGCTCCACTCATGCAATGCAAATGGTCTGGAGCTGTCATTTGATGGTGGATTTGGTTTCCACACAGGCCCCCTTTTATTGATTATTCTTGTTGGGTTTATTTTACGCTATGATAAAAAAGAAAAGACATTGTTGGCACATAGTAAACTGACTGAAATATGATGTGTTGAGTCATATGTTGGTAAATCAGCCTTTGTCATGCATGTCATTTTTTTTAAAGTGAATTCCCTATAACACAGCAAAAAAAATGTGAAAATAATTATCTGGGTAAAGTCAACTAAACCCAAATAATATGATCAACAGCATTAACAATAAATATCCACAAATAGCCAAGTCTTCTTCACATAAGTAAAGTGGTCAATTCTCATTTGAATATGCAGAATAAATTGAAAAGAACATAAAAGTTTCAACAATACATGACAAAAAAAACAACCCATTGCTTCTCATAATGAAATAAGGTCAGAAATTTAGTCCACAAAAATCCACTGTAAAATAATTTTAAAAAATGCTCTGGGGAGGGCAAAGCAACCCGCAAAACCTAAATGATAATTTTAATAGAAAAAGCACCACAACACTATATGGTCAAATAGGCAATGTGTTCTGCCTTGTGACTATGTGTGCAAGAGGGCTCGGAGAACCAACAATCATCCGGATCATCACCAAAATTTAATCAAGGACATGCCAGGATCCATCTTTGGTGAAAATTTCATGAAAATCCGTCCATTAGTTTTTGCATAACAAACTGCTAACAAACAAACAAATAAACAAACAAACAGACAGACAGACAGACAGACAAAGTGAACCAATCACATAACCTCCTACTCAATGATTGTACATGGAATTCTTTAGAGATGACTAATTGGATGTCAGATATGTGATCAGAATATACACCTTCATTCTTCATAATGTATGATGATAGTCAGACAGTGTTACTACTTGTTACATTGCGCTGGGGGATCATATGGGTTCACTATATGATACTGACGCAACACAATGAAATCGCTATAGGGTTGTGCTATTATTGTATATTGTATTAAAGCTACAGTACTCCTCAGTGATAAGATGCACCATATTGGATCTTTTTACAGGAAGTGTGACTGTGTTAGTGTCAAACATGTTTTACTGAGGTGGTGTTTCTCTTGAAATAAATCGAGTTAATGGAAGCTTCTGAGAGCCACAGTAAAATCCTGTTCTATGATTCGCATACAAAAGCCTGGTTTACAAAAATAAATGCAGCTCACCATCGTGTCTTGCTAAATGGATTGCTCCTATCACCCAGCAACCTGCCACTTCCTCTTGATTTGCATTACCGTATAAATAGGCTAGCATTTTCATAATATGTCTTGTTAGAGCGACGTGAACGGTGACTCGTCTTGCCACGCATGAGAGCACTTTACTGAGGAGTAATGATCTCCTTAGATTCCATGTGAGGTGTTGTTTGCTGTGTAGTACATAGTGTAGAGTAGAACATGAAAGCTTTTTGAATTGACCGAGCACGAGAGATCGAGCTTCAGTAATTATTGAAAGAGACAGAGTGTAGAGAAAGCAAATGGACCTGATGCAGGAGCAGCGCTGATGCAGTAGCGCATTATCACATGAATAGGAGGCATGTGAGGCTTTGCTTTTCCTATCTGTCACATCAGTGTGAACATTTAGGACAAATTTTATACGCTTAAAATCATAGCATTCTTGTCACTGCGGCTCACTAAATGTAATCTTACAAGAGTTGGCTTACATATAACAGTGAACCAAAGCTGTGCACAATTTATTTGATTGGCAAACAAATGCCATTGGAAATAATAAGGGTAGATTTATAAAGATCAGCAATTTAAAAGAGACACTCTTTATGAAATGCTGGAACAAACTGATGCTTTGTGAGAACATTCAAAAGATCAACTGCTGTATCTGTTTATAGAGCAGCAAACAAACTTCTGTTTTTTTGCTTGTCAAGTCAATAAATGGCTGTTTTCCATCAGGCCATGTAACCATGATCTGTGGAGCAGAGGCATTATGAAGTTTGTTACCTAGCTGAGAAGGTGTGCAGCTTGTCTCCTGCAGCTCTTCATCTTTATCTTGTTCTGTTTTTCATCAGTTATTCACCCTGATTCCCAAAATCACCACATTTTGTTTTGTGGACGCATTTTTACTGCAGCATGATTGCCGACAAGGGCCAACCTGCTCAACTTAAGAAAATACATGCAAATGGAGAAACAAATCAAATTAAGAAAACATCTTCACCAATTTGACAAAATGTACAAAGCATTTAGGAAATGTTCTACGAATACATAATGAGCTGCAAACACACGCAACACAACCAAATAGATGAACCAGCTGCAAGTGCATGAAGCACATTACAAGAAAGTGTTAGAGGGACAATGAAAGTGTTTCCAGAGGACACTGAACACGGCTTAGACATGCTCGTTGTAAAGATATGTGTCATAATGTTAATATGTACCTTTCCATGCATGCACAGAACATAGTAGTGGAGTAAGATGAACGTAAACAATATTAGAGACTGACATTAATAGCAAACTTGTCTTGCAGGTTATAAAAATGATTTACCCCATCCAAAGTTGGAACATTTCTTTACCAACCAGGGGCAGATCTAGGGCCACTAAGGGACCATACTTTACACAGACGGGCCAAGTATATGTCCAGCATCATGCACATTTCCTTATTCAGTAACATCAACATACATTTCATTCCTTGTTTGCCATTGGCTCTATAGCTTTAGGAAAAGACACACATTATGAGATATATTTTGCAAATTGTGCCTTGTTGAAGCACATTGTGTATGTCAAAAAAAACTTAGGAAATAAAAGCTCTTAAATTTCATATTAATTCAATTTTGAACTGGGGTGCAAAAAACAATACATAAGACAGTATTTTCCAAATAAGTAACACATGAACTTAAAACAGGTCATGTATATTATTGCAGCATATAGAACAGTTTAGAAGAGAATAACTAGAGGTGAGGCCATCTTTGAATGTTGTTTACAAACAAGGACAAATCCTGTTTATGACTTTAAGCAAAATCCAGACTCAATGTACATTGTGTTCCTCTCAAACTAGAACAGTTCTGTGTTTTTTTAATGACTGGAACTGAAACACCTCACAAATTCATTCATATCCAATGTCTTTGTCCACCTAGACTCAAATCAGAAGTGTAAAAAAATATGCTTTTGTTTTAAAAGTCAGGAAAAAAAGTCAGAATTCTGACATAATTCTCAGAATTGTGACTTTATTCTCAGAATGTATGCATGTATCATTAATGTTATGGTGAATTCAAGCCAGGACACACTTCCATCATAGTTTTTCAGGCATTAATCTAATGCTTGTGGCATGACTGAAACATTATTTCACAAATAAGAGTCTTTCAGATGGTGAGCTAGAGTGTGAAGGCTTGTGACTGTATGTGAGAACCATTGACCGTAACAAACTGAAGCATTACCTATTGCCTACAGTAGATAACTACCTGGTGATAACTACCTGAGTTCAGTGACAGCAGCTAGTAAACACTCTTTCTCATGTTAACACAAACTAATGAGGGGGATCGTAACTCACCATGAAGCTCCTGTGGGGGATGGAAAGGCTGCGCTTCTGCACGACTCCGTGCAGGTACAGTCTCATGCCACATTCAAGTCACATTGGAATTACCAAATCTGACTTGCAAATAAGATTATCGAGGCTCCACCAAAAAAAAGAAAAAGACGAGTGACAGGACAGGGGCACTTCAGGGGCCAATCAGATTTCAGCTGGTGCCAGTACCCCTCTGGCCTCACCCCTGGATTTACCCATGTTTCCACCACTTTAATGGCAATAGACCACAATCACATGGTGCCCATTTTCCTCTCATATCACTCTCAGGCTGGGACAAATTGCTGGGATGTCGTACAGATGTGTTGCAAGCTTGCAAGTCATATAAATGCAGGGAATCTGACATATTGTTATCATTTCTCAATTGATCAACAACCACAAGCTTGGTAGATATTACTTTTTTTTTTAAGGATGTCAGGCCATTGCTCAAGACAACAGCATATAAAACAACATATTTGATTATTAGCTTCCTCGCTAACATTGTCATTTGATTAGATCTAGTGTTTTTACTATTTTATTTGTGTTGTATTTTGTAATTCAATGGTAGCTAATGAGCTATAAATTGAAAAAAAAGGCCTGATGATGGTAGTTAGTTCTCAGACAGTGATACCGTTTTTGACATTACACTGCAGACCTTGAATTGGTCCACTATTGGTTCACTAAAGTTCTGATATTGACACAACACTCGGAGAAAATGGCTGTGTTCCTCCAGATTATCACTATCCAATGTGTTTTCAGTTTCTTGATCATGGGGAATGATAAATATTTGTCAGATTAGCTGTGTTAATATAATTTGCAACACAGAACATACCAGTATGATATTTGAGCTTTCCACCCAGAGAGTGAAGAGACATCACAGAAAAATGGCCACCTTGTGATTATGATCTATTGTACAGTACAAGAACAGTGGGCCCTAGAAAGAAACATCAAGTGGTCATTTGAAGCTCACATTGTATGAAAACAAGATCAGTGTGACTCAAAGAAATAATCACATTTTTTATTCAAAGGAAAATGCGCCCCACTCTCCCCTGACTGGCTGATAAGGAATAAAGAGATGATCATAAATAATGTGGGTTTTCTCTTTAAATCCATTTTAAATACATCACAACACAGAATGTGATGTCAGTTTTATCTGCACAAATTGTGAGAAAGGTCAGAGGAAACAAATATTCCCATCTGCCTTTTACCTCCTCTTTGTTCTGCATTTTGACTTTGTTTTGCCCATTCGGGTGTTTTGATGCCGCTAATTGTTGTGTCTCATTCAGACAGGATAACTGAGGTGAAGACAAACATCTACGTCACCAGCTTTGGACCCGTTTCAGACACAGACATGGTGAGAGCAGATAAATGGACATGTATTTAGTATGTTTAATTATTCACCAACATCCTCGCTGTTGCAATAACACAGTGGAGAACACCACCACTCCAGATGAAGGCCTTTTACCCCCTGTTCAGAGAATCTTTAAAGAGAGTAAAGGTGCTTTTTTTGCTTTATTTTACTTTCATTTCGATTTCCTCTCCTTTCATAATTGTATTGTCTCTCTCCACACACAGCACAAAGTGAGGTGGGGCTAGTTGTTCACATTACAGCACGATGTCCATTCATCTAACAATTTTCATCTTATAAATTATTGAAGGTCCGCTTGTTATTCTAGTCACTCCTTTGTTTACCCTGGGCTTTCCTGTTTATCATTCTGGAGCTTGTGCCCACCTTCACATCACATCATCAGCGTCGCCTCTATTGTTGAAGACCCATTTTCCAAGTGATTGAACTATTGATGTAACAGTTATGATGCTGGAGTTCAATGCAGTGGCCTCTGAAAGATATGGAAATTAGGAGGGAGGCTCTCCCTCCTCGTAAACCACCACTTATATGACACTGGTCTTAGACAGCAATAATGGTTACGACTATAAAAAGAAACACAATTATCTCACAATGGAAATTTTAAAGGATTTTTTAAAATCATTTTAAGCAAACTGATGGAGAGACAGACAAACATGCTGACAGGGCTGAAAACATCAACTCCTTCAGTTTCTCATTCATAGGTAAAATGAACATTATAGTATTGTAAATAGGACACAGGGCTTATCTCAGGTTCTAGTGTTGTACAGCCTGATAGATTCTCCTTTGAGCTGATTGATTTATTGGGATACTGTGCAGCAATTCAGCTGATTGCAGAGGTGGCTGCTTTATAGGATTTCTAAGAGGTCTGCTGATGGCCAAAGCTGAAGAATGAAATACAAATAATCAGTCGAAGAAGGAAAAGAAACCAGACTGGCACTGGTTAGAGCATGTTCTGTGAGTCTGCCAGCCTGAACAATCCTACACACGTTTGTCTAGCTGTCATAATAAAAAAAGAAAAAGGGAAATGATTTGTTAGCATAAATTATTTATCATGAAACATAAATAGCAAAATGAAAGACAATGTAACATATTATTTTTACTCTTTATGACTTTATCTGTTGAATTACAGTTACAAATGATATAGTTTATTGCAAATACAAACAATAGTGATTCATTTTAAGCTTAACCTGTAAAAGGAAGCTTTATAAATCTTTAGATCTCCCTTTTAATTCAGATCTACATCAGAAATGAATGGCTTGAAAATTAAAAATTAAATGTCTGGCCCATGGTCCATCCCTCCACAAAGCTTTGTGGAAATGATTTTATTACTTTTTGCGTCATCTTGGGAACAGACAGACTAACCAACCAACAGGCAGAGGTGAAAATATAACCTCCTAGTCAGATGTAAATATACCATATAGAGCTTCAAAATAGCATAATCTACAGAAATCTTTAAAATGAAAGGCAGAAAAGCTTTATTGTTTTTGGTTGCACTTTAGTACTTTGGGACAAAAAAACCCTGATTCCAAAATAAGTTGGGATAATGTGTAAAGCACAATAAAACCAGATGGGACAAGAATCAGTAACAGACGCACTTTTACAGGCTTGAGTCTGGACATATTCTGCATTTTCTTACTGACAACAAACCACATGAAAATACAAATGAAACGTCTGCCTCTCAGTTTGTGTGTTACTTTTCTACTGCTTACATTTAGCGACACTTAGCCCAAAAAGATTTATAGTTCACAAATACATAGATTGACAAACGACAAACATCAGCCGACTGAAACTTCTAAGGGTACTGTTTTCAGATTTATACACATTTGGTTCATTGGTGGGTATTAATGACAGAAGGGTTTTTAAGTTTGAATAAATAACAGTACCCGTGTCCACAATAACAGAGGTTCATCCTCCCCAGTGCAACAGTTGGCTGATTAATATGTTTTTAATTCAAAATTAAGTAAATGGAACAAAGCAATAATATACAGTAGCTTTCATCAGGACTACTGGCCCACAAATCCAGCTGAGGAACCCTGGCATTGGACTAGCCCTACATGCAAAACAAGAATGTTTTTGTTCTTTCAGTGCTCAGGCCCTAATAATGTGATTTTATCTGAATGATTTAAGGGGATAATCCACCCAAAAATGAAAATCTAGTCACTCACTCACTTCCAAGCTGATGGAAAGTCAGCATGGGAACGTTTCTGGAGCTTCACAGCCAAACAGCATTGCATCATTCTGAAGAGGATGGGAACTTATCTTTAAAGCACAAGCCAACACATAAACATAAAGTGACTCCGTACAGTTTGTGCGGCATATTCAGAAGCTCTGAGATCCTGGATTAATTTGAAACTATGTTGATTACACCCTTTTTTATGCTGAAATCTTCACTGTAGCCTCCAAGCAAGGGGTGTTAGCATCTGATCTGGATTACACAGATCATTTTGAAAACGTTGCTGTGTAAACGGGGCCTTAGAGTCACCAATTCATCAATATATTACATATTTTTGGACTGTGGGAGGAAGCCTGAGCACCCAGAGGAAACCCACACAGACATGGGAAGAACATGCAAACTCCACACGGAGAGGTTTCAGGTCTGGATATGAACTCAGACCCTTGCTGTGAGGCAACAGTGTTAACCAATGCATGTTGCTCCTCATCCATTTGTACTGTACTGCAGCTGGCTTGCTTACAATTTATGTGATCATTTCACTGATCATATCTACTTCTCTGTTTTCATAAATTACTTTAGTGGGTAAAATGTTATCATAAACAATCAGAAAGTTGGTCAGAACTACAAAAATGAGACCCAGGCATTTGTAATAAACCAGAATTATCCTTTTACTAAAACAGAAACTACCTAAAATAAGTTTCGCTTTCAGTGGACCGTTTCACTGTCTCAAGATCTAAATGTCAGAGGCCTTTCAACCGTGACAAGAAAAAACTCAAGGAGGATGAATTTATCTCTCTCTCACTCTCACACACACACACACACACACACACACACACACACACACACACACACACACACACACACACGTACACACATGTACACACATATCTCAGTCCAGTGCTTTCTGCCCTAAATCCTTCCTTGCCTGTGGATTCTTTTGACAAGAGAGGATTGTAGGTCAAGGAGTTGACTTGGCCTCGGAGCTTGCTTAGGAAAACACCGGCTCAGAGAGTTTAGAGGAACACTGAGAGCGCCGGCCTCACCTTGATGGAGATTTAACAAATAGAGAAAGCCACACAGTGCCAGGGTTTTAAAGGGGCATGTGAAGTCAGTCGTGACGAACCGCTGCCTAAAACAAGGCAGTGATAGGTGTCTTGTTGAATTTAACGTTTTTCAGCAGAAATGGGACTCATTGTCATGAAGTGGGAAGTTAAAAATATGAATAATACAGTTTGATACGTCTTCTCATTAATCCCCTCTGCCCACAGGAGTACACCATAGATGTTTTCTTTCGCCAAAGCTGGAAGGACGAGAGGTTGAAATTCAATGGTCCAATGAATACTTTGCCCCTCAACAACCTGATGGCAAGTAAAATCTGGACTCCGGATACCTTCTTCCACAATGGGAAAAAGTCTGTGGCTCATAACATGACCATGCCTAATAAACTGTTGAGGATCAAGGATGATGGGACACTACTGTACACCATGAGGTAATTCCAAAATAAGTCCAAAAAGCACGTCTGAAGAAAACGTCAGAGGATCTTTATGTTTCATGTGCTGAGATGGATTTAAAGGAATAGTTTGACATTGTAGGTAATATGCTTATTTTCTTTCTTGCAGAGATTTAGAGGAAACCTGCCTGTCTGTACACTAAATATGAAACTACTGCCCGCAGCCTGTTTTCTTAATAATCTGGCACTTAAACTCCTGTAAAAAGGGGAAAAAAAGAAGCTTTTTTTTCACACTCAAAGATACAACTTTTTGATTTGTGAATTTTAGAGATAAGATAACTTTATCACCTTTGAAAAGAGCCAGTTTAGTGTGGCTTCATATTTAGATTTATCATCGTGATCTTCTCAGCTAACTCTCTCAAATATCCCAAAATGCTGAACTATTCCTTAAAGCGGAATGACACTTTCCATCCTAAAGCATGTGATTGCTCATAGAATTATGTGCAGTAGCAAAATTTGTTCCAATGTATTCCTCATACATCCTATTTGATGCGACTAGACATCTTTTTGCAGACATGCATTTCAAGAAAATCAATTAGAATTTGCAAGTTACTTTCACAGTGGTTGGTGTCTTCTAATAGTAGAGTTGCATACAATGCAGTTTCTTATCAAAGAGCGATCTCACCATAGAGACACTCTGGTCTTGATTTCTGCTGGTCTCTGCTGTACCTTGTTTACTTTGCTCTGCTGATTACAGCTAACATGAATTATTTTTGTTTCAAGGCATTACAGATGGGAAGCATCTTGAATGCATGAGGCTTTTGAGTTTGTTTTTGTGTGACTGTGCCTAATCTGTGCTGTTTACTTTTCATGCATTTGCAAAGTCTCCTTATTTTTTGTGAATTGGATGCAGGTTAACTGTGCATGCTGAGTGCCCAATGCATCTGGAGGATTTTCCCATGGACTTTCATTCCTGTCCACTAAAATTTGGCAGCTGTGAGTAACTCTGATGATGATAGCGCCTGAGGCACCTTTAACTAAAGTGCTGTGTCCTTTTTTCCTCTCCTCACTGGTTCTTATGCAAGGGAGCAGTCTAAGAACCAAGTGAAGTTGAAATGCATGGCTCAGTTTGAACAAAATATGTAGCAACTAAACAGATTAAGGACTGAGTGGAATTGTCAGTGAGAAATATGGGGAAAAGAACTCTAAACCCATCCAAATATTTGGTGAATTTCGATCTATTTTCATCACTAGTTTATTACAATATCTTTCACTTTCGAATCAAGATTTCTTTTTCTTTAAGCTGTTTTAAATGTACTTAAAACAAGGGATTAAGTATCAAATCATCAGCACATGGTGGGTCATATGTCTTGAATTAAATATAAATTAAATGCCCCGTTTTAATCCTTCTGGATCTGAGCTTGATGTTTGTCGCAGTGGATCATTCTATCCTATTGGATTGTCTCAAAAAGTGGGCAGGTGGGACGCAGATGGCGCAGTGGTTAGAGCGCGCGCCCCATGTACCGAGGCTATAGTCCTCTAGTGGTCGGCGTGGGTTTGATTCTGACCCATGGCCAGAATGTCGCATGTCTTCCCCCCACTCGCTCTCCCACATTTCCTGTCACCTCTTCAGGCTGTCCTATCAATAAAGGCAAAAAATGGCAAAAAAAATAACTTAAAAAAAAAAGTAGGTAAGCATCGGGGATACTGCTCTGCAATGTCTTTTTCTGTAGCCATGGGTGATGTCACATTTTCAGTGCCCCCCTGGATATGTGGTGTTCCCCAAGGCTCCGACCTCAGTCCTTTGCTATTTTAAACAAACACAATATTCAATACCATTGTGACGCGCAGACTTATGTCCCACTAAAAACGAGTGAAGACAACCAGGATTTTTTAAAATCCTGCCTGTCCAAAGAAGTGTTGGATGTCCCTTAGTCTTCTCCAGATAAAAAAACAAAACAAATCAGCTATAATTCTCTTTGTTCCCCCCAAATCCATCTCTATTGTACAGAAACATCTTGGTTGCTTATCATCAAATGTCAAACGTTCAGCTAGAAATCTGGGGGTGATATTTGACAAAGACCTCTCTTTTGAAAAACACATTACAAATGTAGTTTTTTTCTTGTCTGTATTAACTGAGATCAAGTCTTTCCTCCCCTGGCCTGATCTTGAGAAGATCATCCATGCCTTTATTTCATTACATTTAGACAACTGTAAGTCATTGTATTCAGGGCTGAGCCATAAAGCTGTCTCATGCCTTCATCTAGAACAAAATGCAGCTGCTGGGCTTTTAACAAACAGCAGAAAATGTCACATCAACCCTGTTTTAGCTTCCCTTCACTGAGTTTTAGATTGATTTTAAGATTTTGCTGATCATTTTAAAGCACTTCCTAATTTAGCTCCCCACTACAATATTGAACTGATGCTCCGCCTTGAGCCAGGTCACAGCCTCAGATCCTCGGCCAGGATTCTTTTGGCTGTTCCAAAGTCCCGGCTCAAGACAAAAGGTGAACAGGCATTTACAATTAAAGCCCCTCAGCTCTGGAACTCCCTACCTGAGGATCTAGGGCTTGTAGAATCAGGAACATCTTTTAAATCACGTTTCAAAACGAATCTTTTAAAAAAGACTTTTTTATTGGTTCTTGCACACAGTTTTATTGCCAACATGCCACAAACATCCCTGTTTTAACCGAGTAAGGCACTTTGTAACTTTATTTTGAAAGTGCATTATAAATAGTATTATTATTATTATTATTATTATTATTATTATTATTATTATTATTATTATAATTTCCATAAGTAAATATTAAGGAATAAATATTTATTTCTGTTTCATTAGACATTTTTTGTCAGCAAGCAAGCTGTCATATTTCATTTTCTATTAATGCTGTGACTGACTGAAAGAGGCAAATGAAAATCATCAATAGCTAGAGCTGCCCCCGATTTATGCCCTATGGGTTTATCCTTTTCTCTCTTTTTAGATGCCTACACAATCTCAGAAGTGACTTATGCTTGGACTAGAAATGCCTCTGACTCTGTGGTGGTTGGAGGAGAGAGCTCCCGCCTTAACCAGTATGACCTTCTTGGACAAACGGTCGGACAAGAAACCATCATATCGAGTACAGGTAAGCTTTTGTTAAGGTCTAATAGAAGTCTAGGGGGAATTAAATCCACCTTGTGAATCCTACACCTCCATTCTCTGCATACAGCAAAGGCTCCTCCAGCTTAGAAAATGAAAATGGAAAGAAACCTTGGATTTTTGATTTAAGACAAATGAAGCAGAGTACTGAATTATGAAACCTAGTTCTAATGTAGTTTGGGTTTTGTTGCTGGCTAGCATGCAACAAAACATGCATATTTGATGGTTACTTCTACTGCTACTACTTCTATTGCTTTGACCTGTCTAATTTTGTGGAATCATGAACCTGAATATCTTTATTATAACAATTCTAAACTTGTTCGGTATGAATTTATGGTTAGAGTACAATAATTATTTTGATTAGCATGAAGTGGCATGAATTCATTCATGTAGTACTTCTAAAACTCCCATTAATGTACATCTATTAATGATGCCTCATGCCTGACTTAATGCAAGAACAATACGTTAATAAATGCAACAACTTCTGGTTATTTTCATGCAAAGTTGAAGTAAAAAAAATATCCAGTTTTAGGCATTATGTGCCTTATGTTTTTGTGAGAAGGTCTATTGTACATTTTGTGTAAATTAGTGACCATAGTCTCATTTTGCCAACCCTTAATGCTTAAACCTGCAGTATATAAACTTTATGAAAATAATTTTTTGTCACATTTTCTAAACCTGTCACTATGTCCTAACAGTAGTACAGTGAGGCAGATTATCTGCGAAAAAAATCAGACTCCTGTCACCCCATCTAGTGCTCCTAATGCCATTTGCAAGAATCCACCGCGACTGAACCTGAACCACCAATCAGAGCCAGGAGGAGTGTCACTCTCATGCGCATGCCACCTCCCCTCTTCCTGTGCATGCTCTCACTAGGTCAAGCACAGTATCTTTAGCAAAAAGTTCAGTAGCTTTATGATTAGATTAGTTTATGTTTCATCCTTATTGGTGTGTGCTATATGCTGTGTACATGGCCTCTTTAGTTGCCTCTGCAGGGAGGCCCATAAAAATGTTATTTACCTGTACTAAGGGCACAAATATCATGAATGAAAATGAATGCTTAGTTAATCACGATTTCAACACTTGGAATGTAACAGAATGTTTGTTGACATTAGGGTTACGGTTGGGTTTGTGAGCTCAGATGGATGTATGATACATACATTTATTGTTTTCCTAACTAAATAATTGATAGTTGCAATGAAGTCAAAAATTCTTATTTGGATTTGGATTTTTTTCCTTATACATGACACCTAAATAGACAAAAGGACAGACTTTATTTGCGCGGTCACAAAGATGAGTGATGAACAAGCAAAGTCCGCTTAATAGTATTAACTTGTTGCCTATTAACTTAATAAATTTGATTTATGGGCCACAAACATGATGAAGACATGAAAAAGTAATGCTTCATTAATCATTACAACACTTGGAATTCAACAGATGACATGAAGACTATGACATGGACATCATTAATAACCCCAGAGGTCATGATGACTGAAATACCTTGGTTGTTGCATTAATTAATGTATTGTTCCTGCATTACTAAGCCAGGCATGAGATACCATTAATACATGTACTGATGGTTCATAAAGTAATACATGCATTAACTCATGCTTTTTCATGATACATGATTATATGATCATTCATTTACCCTTACCATAAAGTGTCACTGCTGCTTCACTGTCAAAATAAAACTGTGAAGACCTTGTGCTGAGTTGGGTTGAGGTCGTCCACCTCCAACATGTTGCAGGAGCTTGCCATGAAACACTTGCTAAGTTTTGTCCCTTTGTTACTCACTTTATTTTGGCTTGAAAAATCCAGAGAAATATTTGTTCTGGCTTCCTCTGCATGTCCAAAATTCAACCAAACAAGTGTTTGGCAGTCATACAGCTTGAATTTACTACTTTCTTCTGTATTTTGTTAATCTGCATTTAGCATGGCCTTAAGACCCAAAAGCAGCATGACAGGTGAAGCCAAGACAAGCCCTTACACTTTGTAGCACCTGAGAACAAACATGGACAAACATTCAGATTCAGTGTAATTTCTTTGGATGGAATTAAAGGGATGGCAAAAACAGATGCTGGTGCACAAGTAGACATAAGGGAGCACATCTGTCTGGTGTAGCTGAGACACTAACAGAGGAGCTCCAGTAGAGACCAATAGCTGCCGTGTTCTGCAGGAATTTAAGTGTCTTATGTTGGTGCCCAAAGACTCAATGAAAGTGCTCTGATGCATGAAATGACAACAGAAAAATCTATGGTCTGAATCCTTAAAGTGAAGAACTTGATGTGCATTGAAAATGTGGCATTTTACCCAAGTAGACCTGCAGGAGATATTAGCAGGTGAATCGAACAGCGACCAGCTCATTATTGGACAGCAAAAGTAACTCAAGACTGGATTTTAAAACATGGACCTGAACCAAAGGACAGCTCTCGTAAGAACAAGTACAAGAGCAGCCACTTATTTTTATATGTTGCTGTTCTCCGCTATAATCGTCACCTCTTGGTCACCATTTTTTCAAGCTTGAAGTTTCGTAAGCCCCTCCCATTTTGCTATGTAGCCAAAATGACGCCCAGTGAGGGTGAGAAGTATCCATCGTTCCACACTCAGGTGGGCATAAACTAGAGGTTATAATCTTTTTTCAAAATACAAAAATGTGAAATTATCAGTTGTCCTTTTGGTAATAGTCATGAGGAGTAGTTATTGGTATGGGCTGAAAAGATCCATGTTGTGCATTGTTATTAATTTAAACAGAAACCAAATCCACAAACATGTTATCTTGAATTCCTATTAGTGTACAAGATTTCAAGATAACATGTTATCTTGAAATCTTGTACACTAATAGGAATTTGCTGTATTTTACAAAAAAAGTTGTCACTTTTGATTTGTTTACATACCAGTTCCAACCTGTCTATTGTTCACAAAGTGAATACAGAAAAAAAAACCTGAAAAACAGGCTATAGAATAAAATAGATAATGAGGCCTAAAATTAGAACTAACACATTTCATGCAAACAACAAAGAGGCCAAGAAACGGGGACAGAAGTTGTGTATGCGTACACAGTGTCTGGATGTGTTTGTGTGTGAAGATGAGGCGGAGAGGAGGAAGACAATAAGGAGAAACAGCTTGAAAGGACTAAATTATATATTTAATGTAAATAAATAGGGATTGAGTTTGGATTTAGTGAGACATTGTTAGTCTTTCTGAGAGATTGCAGGGAGGGATTGAGGATGGCAGCCTTTTTCCTTCATATGCTGGGAGTGACAGGGAATCTGACACCCAGTGATGATGACACTAAGCTAATCAATGAAAAACAATACAAGAAATAATAAGAAATAAGTATAAATATAAAAAATAAAATAGTAACAAAATAGTAACTAACTTAAAACGCCATCCAGGGTGCACATGAACAGAGCTGAACCAAAGCAGGTGGAGGCAGGGTGGAGTGGAGCAGCAGAAACGGCAGCAAGCACATGTCAGCATACAGAGTGAATGTGAACGTGAATGTGTTTAAATAGGCCGGCAGATCAGTGCAGTGAGATGTGATCACTTCGGTTGTCATTGGTAAACTGTCAGTCGATGCAGCACAGAGTGACACATGACAATGTCATGCTTTAAGTAGTTAACCAGCTGTATTAGAAGAAGAAGAGGAAGAAGAAGAAGAAGAAGAAGAAGAAGAAAAAGAAGAATTGTAAGGAGTAAGAATATCTGAACCAAAAGACCTCAAAATACACCTTACAGATGTGACAATTTCAGCAGACACAATTTATTATAGTGTATGTTGCCATGGTAACAATGTACGCTGCCATGGAGACATAGGCATAGACTAACCATCAGGTACTTTAATAGCAATTGTTACAACAGAAGCCACAAAGCATGCTTAAAAAAAGAAACGTGAGAGACGGTGGGGCTTGAGAGGCCATTAAAGGAACATGCAAGAGAAAAAGCATTTTTCATAAATGCATGATTTTTTTTCTCTAATCTTTTTCTGTATGTTTGTGGCTCTTCTGACCTCTCAGTTATTAAAACAATCTGCGGGCTTCACATTGGAAACTCTACTCTTTGGGGAGAATGGTTCACATCTCTGCTCCCATGCAACCTGCAACAAGGGGGTCACTTTTTGAAGTGGCTTTTTTTGTGGGGAGATGTGAGTCAATATGCTTTGGAACCACGGATGTAAAGCATCATAACCTAGCAGCCCCTTCATTGGGAGAATGACAGAAAAACCTGTCACCTCTAGCTACTGCATTAGAGACCAGGGTATTAAAGAATAAAAGGTCTGAGATGTGTGAGCTTAGCCTTGATGAGCCTTAAACCAGCTGAATGGAGATATTATTCCAAACACTGATTGGGAGAAAGGATCAGGATGCATGGGTAATCATATTACAAAAATAACTGCCTGTTAAAAAAAACTTCCTACAGCTTTTTACACAGTGTGGAAAAATGCCACACTCATGTCAAGTAAAGAAATGTTTTGCTGTAGATGAGATGATCTGAAAGCATGAGCAATTTTCTGTTCCACTGAGTGATCTAATTTTAGCAATACTACTTTATGGAAGAAGCCTTTGAGATCTAGTTCTTGTAGGACAGTGATAGGAGTGATCATGATGATGGTGAGAAAAGTGTAGGTGTGCTGTAATTACAGGAAGTTTTTGCATCCATGTTGTCTAAGTGCCACATACATAACGGTACTGAAAACCCTCTTTGAATGTTTTTAGATTGATGAATCTGATTTTTCTTCTGCGAATACAGTTTGTTCAGCTTGTGTCACTGCTGTATGAAAGTCAGCTTGCAACAACTTGAACCTTGCTTTGGGAAATGTTCAGCACTTTTGGATAAGTGCACATTATTTACTGCACATACATGATTTATAGCAAATAAGCTACAACATTTAAAACTGCTGATATGTTTTAAAGGTTAGTGCGGAAACTGACCCAAATGGAACAGTCAGAGTCTGGAGACGGTTTAAAGGGTTTAATATAAAACTCAGGTTAGAAAGGGTGAAATGAAGCCATCCAGCAGGTGGGGAAGGGAATGAAGATGATCCAGAGGCACAGATGGCAGGTTGGTGGAGAGGGAATCAGAGAGTGGGCAGAGTGGCAGGATGATCCAACAAAGCAAGCAGGCTGGCAGGCACTGGGAATCTGGAGCATGAACAATGTTAGAAAAAGCAAAAACACGAGGAGCAGAAACTAGGATTTGGCCAACAGCCACTGTAGACAACTAATGAACTGCCAGAGACTAAGTGGAGAGCCCAGATATATGCAGTATATATACTGCAGCCCTGCATGTATTACTTCGATCTGGGTACGACGGCAGTGCTCAGCCTTGTCTCAGTGGCAACTTGCTGTATTGCAAAAGCAATTTCCCTTTATCTTTCAAAGCAGACTAGGGTCAATTATGACTCTTTATCTTGTATATTTTTGACGCATGGAGGTTTCATATTGGTAAAACTTTCTTCTGGGTAAGAAAAGCAATTTAAAATTCTCTGAGATCATCACAATGCAAAGTCTATGGGCCATGCTGGAACTTGTGGGCAGCGTCAGTGGGAGAAATGCTACTGTGCTTATTCAGTGGGTCACATACCCATAAGTAAAGCAGGAAGTGAGAAAACCAGGTAGCAAGCTATTCTCATTGGACGCCATCTTTGCATTCAGTGTTTACTTCTGCAGTATTATACCTGTATGCAGCAGCTTGATGAGGTAATGATGATGATCAAGTGTACCTGCCACAAGATTACAGGACTGGGGAGGAGGAAGCCACATCGATGCCTCACAGACAACACAGAGAGGACAAACGCTCACCGAGAAAACACTGGAGGACAGGAAAAGAGGATGGTGCTTCAGAGCAAGACCCTGACAGTATGGAGGTTGTGTGGTGGAAATGTGAATTTTGAACATCACAGTGCAGGAGAATACAAAGAATGTGTTACAGATGTGGATCGTGAAACAGTTTGGTTTTCGCCTCCAGACTTTAGCTGTAAACTTGAGGCAGGTGTGGGTGATTTCTTCTTTATCTCCCTGAGAACGCACAGTGAGTCCTCTTTCTCTCCCAAACCGCTCCACTGTTCTTGGAACTGTTTGAGGTTTCCAAGGTATTTCTGGATAGTTTGGGTGAAAGCATCAATATCTAGAGCTGTTTTCTTATTTCATTATCAATTTACTGAGACGACGTGCGATATCCCTGAAGCACCAGTAGGATCTATTTCCTGATAAATAAGTAATTAAAGAGGTTTGAAGGTGATGAGGGCTTCAGGCCGAAACGCGTTGGAGTTTTGTATTTAAAGGTCAAACATGACCACGCCATGACAATTATTTTTATTTTATTTTTTTCAAACGAGAGTGCCTTGGAGTTCCCTCACAGTTTTCATGTCTACATCCATCCCTATCCAGAGAACATCTCCAGCAAACTCATTTTGAGTCCAGCAAGTACTCCTATCCTTGCATTTGTTTTATGTTTAAAATTTACTGTACAATAATCTCTAAAGTCACATGCAAGCAATGTAAATAAACAACAGCTTTTTGTTTCCGATTCAGTTTGTATGCCGAAAATGCATCTACCACAGAAAAACAGACTTATTAACCATGACCCTGCGCGAAATGCTCCATCGCTATACTCCCTATAGGTATCAATTACCAGTATGGAGTATTTCCCCAGCGACTGCACTCCACTGTCAAGGGAATCCCTGCCTCCATTGCATTGAGTAAGACTATTCTTTCATGCACTAAATGTTCCTATCTAGGTTAAGTCTTGTATGATGCCTCTGAAGAAGGAAGAATGCCTGCCAGTGACTGTTTCTCTTGTTTAACTAGTCACTCCACATTATCTGATTGGCTGACTTTAAATTAATCATTCATTGCTTGTGTGTCAGTGTTTGGTGTAGCGTACTTGCAAACTAGGTCATTTGGCACGAATGAATGTGCTCTCAGGCTTCACAGAACGGACATCTTGCATAAGCTTCGGAACACACCAACACGCTGTTACAAAAAGTTCCACTCTTCAGCCATGCATTTGTCATGTTGTGAGAACTACTAAACCACTTTGCACGAATCTCTCTCGTTTTGCTTTTACGAAATGCATATATTACACATTAAAAAGGCATGGCTTCAAGGAACTGAACGTACAGTAGTGATGCTTTCCTTCATACAATGTTTTATAACATTGTTGTAACATATATACTATATATATTATACTGTATACTGTGTGTGTGTGTTACTTGATACACTGTAAAACTTTTCTCTGTAAATTTACAGAATTAAGTGGCAGCAACTTCACCTCCTAGGGACTGTATTTAATTGCAGTTTCTTATTGTATTATAGATTTACACAATTATGACTATAAATAAATATTCAGTTCGTTATAAATTTAACACAGTACTGGTCATAGTTTTGCCAGTAAATGACTGTATATTTACAGTAAACTGCATTTGAATCTATAGTGCACGTCTTTTTACTGATAATTAAAGAATCAGTACTACTAATACTACTAGACTAGTCAAATGAATAAAGGACTGTGCTTATATCAACTAGCACAAGCACCGCTGTACCTCCTGAGTGGCTCAGCTGTGCTACAAAACAACTAAACTGCTGCTACTGCTAATAATAGTAATAACAATAATGAAAGAAATGATAAATAATTATTATATATATATATAAATTACTAACACACCTTCCTGTGATGCTCTGCAGTTTATAGTCAACTTTACATTCCTGCGCTGTAATCACATATTATTTCTCCCAAAATGCATTGCGGTTTACAGCAAATCACTGTATGACATTAACACAGTAGAATACTGCTCAGATTACTCTGTACATTAACATCAGGGGTTACAGTGTTTACTCAACCTGTGAGCAACAGCAAACAGCTGGCTAGTCATCCAGCCCATATGGCAGCATTAGCGTTCATGTGAAATGATGTCTTTTAACTCTGTTTTCGCTCTGCACCACCTCACGAGGGACACATCTGACTCTTAAGCTGCTAAAGGCTGCATTATGTTTACCAGCCAGTCACTAACTAGCAGACTAACACTGTCTGCTTTGAAGTGCAGGTAGTTTACAGGTTGTTAGAGCTTTTTCGCTGACGTGAACTGCCAGCTGCAGGCAAAAAGTATGTTGATGTAAGCGGTGAGGAGAACTGTTGGTCGATAATTCTTGTTTGGTTTGTCGCTATGAGTGACCTCTTCACCGTACAGGTGGGATCCAATATAAAATATTGATTATAGCCACTTCAAAGAAAATGATACAGTATGGTTGTGGCTGGAAGTCTGTCAGCTTGTTTTCACTCATGTGTTGTTGTTTTGTTTTTGCCCTCTAGTGGCTAATAATTGATCAATGCAACTATTTTGCTATAAATAGGTCCACTGGAATACTATTAAATCTATGAACACAGCTGCACAATGTTTTTCGTGGATCTGATGATGTCATCGAGAAAATCTTGGTATGATAGCAATTTACTAACCAGTGTGTGGAGTTTACCATCCATGGAGGGTTTTAGGTCAGGCGCTATGGTGTTGCATGATGGGAAGTGTAGTTTAGCAAAGAGCTTAGAGCTGTGGCTCATGAGGAAGAGTGGGTTGTCCAATGATTACAAGGTTCCTTGGTTTAATCTCCGCCTCCTCCTAGTCCTTTGGCAAGACACTGAGCTTGTAATTGCTCCTGATGTTCAGGCCTGTGTGGTGTCTTGTTCTCATTGGTGTGTAAGTGTGTGCATGAATGAGTGAATGAGCAGAATATCTTGTCAACTTCCCAACTTGAGGGAATGCCCCTTTAATGTAGCCCTTAGGAAAAAATATTTTTATTTAGACTAATAGTAAGCCCTTTGCATTTAGTTCACTTGATGTTGATATGATTAAACAGAAGGGCAGTTTTTAATTCTAAAAAATAGAGCAAACTCCTTTTACAAGAGGCATCTCTTAGGGATAAATCCCCATGAAGTCTCCATTTGCAAAGCTTGTTGTGTCTTGTGTGAGAGTTGGTGCCCTCTGCTGGACAACTGACGGCCGTGTCTTGTATCAGTGAGGTATTCCTGTGGTGTCAGCAGGAGCCTTGTTTCCTACATCTGTGGCAACCACGGCGTGATTATCATCTTCATGTTATAATTACTGTCTTCCCTCTCTGTGAAGCGATCTCTGCCTTCTCACGAGAAAATGCAGCCGCATCCAGCGCATCCCTTGCTTTTACATCCTCCTCCCCCATCCACAACGCAGGCATCGGGCTGGCATGCAAATTAAATTACAGAAGATATAGAGCTCCATGGGGGTACTAAGAACACACTCAATTCCTTTGAATTCCAGTGTCTGAGTGAGCGAGTGAGTGTATGTTTGTGCAGGTGTGTGTTTGTGTGTATGGCTAAAGATGGAGCATTAGTCATGACATTACTGCTAGAAATGCAGGCAATACAACTACAGCGCTACAAAAAAAAAAAAGGAATAAAAAAATCTTTTGGGATTAGTCCTTGAAATTGACACCCCCTCCCCCTTCCCACTGCTGAAAAGGACTTTCCTCTTGCCAAGTGGCAGTGTGTATCAAAGCCTTCGTTTCAGAATCGCAGCAAATGAGCTATGTTTCTCTGTTCTGTTGCCATGGGTAACACATCTTTTCCTTCTCATGTCTAATCTTGGCTTCTCTTTGAGATATCTTCCATTTGGAAGGCCTGTTTGCTACTGCAGCATTGGCACTGTTTCACAGCCTTGTCAGCTATTAGGCTTTACTCAGTGGCTAGGAAATCACACTGCCTACTTTTCTGTGTACGGACGGATTATTTAATCAAATGTGTCTGTTATCTCACTGTCTAATCTATGTATTTGACGGTGTTGGCATCTTAAGGCCGCATTCTCTACAGCCTTTGCATAAAAATATAATCTACTGATATAAATGACATGAGTGTGAAGCCCACAGGAAGGTGTGGGGTTGCACTCGAATTCACTGGGAGGGAGAAATCATCACAGATAGATGTGATGCTGAACACTTTCTGTGCACTAGGAATGGACAAAAGGACACAGTATTGACAGCTTTACTCATGCACTCATCTACCCTGGACTTCACTGACATCCTTTTTTAACCTGAGGAGAGAAATACCTTTACCTTTTTATTTATTGTTATCCATACTTGTAAATGAAAAAAAATCATATAAAATAGTAATTTAATAGTGTTTTACATGTTTGTGTATTAAGAGTGGAATCATCTTTAATAACCATGATGTTGCCTTTAATCTGGTTTTAGCAACGGTACAGTTTTATTAGAGATTTGAAACAAGTCACTACATGTAGGAATAATAGACCTAGGAAGCACATTTGTACTCTTGTAATGAAATATAATTTGTAACAGCAGTGGACCAGTAAATATGCCTGTCTCTGCTTGTGTGTATATTTTTTTCATGTTTGTTTATTTATTTATTTATTGTCCAGTTAAAGGTATTGTCTTCACATTCTTTCTAATTTAGTATTAGAGTCGAGGGGAATTGGCCCTATCAGCGGTGGTAAACAACTGTTTATAAATTGTTTATCTTTGCTAAACGCCTCAGTAAACATCAACAACCCTCGTGCACAACATATCATTTCATATATAACAAATTCAAGTCACCTAATATCTACTAAAGTGTACTATGGGTGTCCTGTTACATTTAAGTGGAGGTTACTGTGTCTATGAATACATTAATTAGATGTGTTATGTAATTATAAGTATGTCACATTATAAATGGTAGTAGAAGTAGCTGCAGTGGTGGTGCTTTAAAGGGACTCTTGCCTCCACAGGTGAATACACAGTGATGACAGCTCATTTTCATCTGAAGAGGAAGATCGGCTACTTTGTGATCCAGACCTACCTACCGTGTATCATGACGGTGATTCTTTCCCAAGTGTCTTTCTGGTTGAACAGAGAATCAGTGCCAGCTAGGACTGTGTTTGGTAAGTGTCCACCCTCTTCTACTTTAAATGCCCCTGATCTTAATGGTGTTAATGTAATTTTGGTTGACAAATGTTGGGTGTCACACATATGATGACACCCTCATTGTTAAAACTGGGGGATTGCGCGCAGCAAAGGAATGGTAGTTGATGACCAATGGTTCTTACAGGAGAAAACAGGATAAAGAAGAGGAGACATTTCTTAGAGCCCATAGTGTTTTTGTTTTTTTCACAATCCAGTTGGATAAGCTGCAGCACTTTTTGACTTGATTTTAAGCCAAGTGAATCTATGTAACAGTTACCTGAGACTGGTTCACTCAAAGCGAAAAAAAACAGGTACAGAAGTGAAGAATGAACTATGTCCTTTGGTCAAACATGCCAAACCTGCTGAAGAGCTACAGCATCACTGAAGGTCAGTGGTTATCTGGGTAAAAAAGGCTAACAGTAACCTTAAACATACAAAGGACAGTAATGACTAGCACCTCTGAGGGTAAAATGGTAGATTCTACTCTTTGAGAGAAGGAGAGTGGCAAGATACCCAAAGTAAAATCAGTCATTTAAATGCACAGTGTGTAATTTATGCCACTGGAGGTCTCTCAATCAAAGCAATGGAAATTAGAATGGCTTTCAGTGGAGTGCATACCTCCACCGAGGCTCAACATCCTCTTTAATTCAGTCATCCTTATCTGAAATAAAACTCATAACCCTTAATTTAAGGTTATTGGATTTGTAACAGCAAACCATTTAAATCTGGTGGATCCAGATTTTCATTTGGATCCGCACCAAATTGCACATATACCAACCGCCTAAATATGACTGTTCTTTCATCAGGATCCATGTGTTATTCCCTGAGAAATTAATGAAAATGTGGAGATCTTGGAATGTTATAGAAAGTTTTTAAAACAATGTAAGAAAAATTAAAAAATTAAATAATTCTATTCGTGCCCAAGACCCATCCTCGCACATGGGCGGATCCTGGGGCGGGCCAGAGGGGCTCAAATCTGGTTGGCTCCCTTTTTTCTTTTTAAAAAAAACTTGAGCACTTGTTTATATAAAGTATTGTATGTATTACATATTTGGTTAAAAAAGTGTCTCATGTATTATATATTCTATGGACCCCAGTTTAAAATTCAATAAATATGCAAATTAAATCACAATGAGCTTAAAGAAGGCCCAATTTGCTAAATCTATTAAATTATGTGAGTCTTTGCTCAAAGCTATAGAGCCAACAGCAAACAAGAAAGGCTGGTGAAATATATATCTCTTACTGAATAAGGAGATGTGCATGGATGTTGGACATATTCTTGGCCACTCTGTGTAAAATGTGGCCCCTTTATGGCCCTTGAAAAACATAACCTCCTTGGCGGAGGTAACGAAATATAGATTGATAACATGGTAAAGTAATGTGGGATGATGGGAGTTGTGGTCTTAATTTTAAAACAACCACCATAACTATTAAAATTGCATTTGACGGGACTCAGGCAGAAATGTCCTCAAACACACGTTAAATGTAGTCATGTTTGCCGACTTCCTTCCTCCTCCTCTGGATTTTATAGGGACAGGATCTAACTCAGCATTATAGTACAGGTTTCTCTGGGCTTTAACGTTGTTGGAAACATTTGAGCTCGTGTAGGTACACAACTCAAACACTCACAACAAAATATAGAACAAAGTCTAGTTGTTTTTTAGACATCTTACTGTTGATGTTACATCTTATATCTTTAAGGAATCAATTTCTGTATATTTGATTTAATTTCACAATACTTCATCCTCCTACTTCATTACAGGGTGTCTGTTATGTATACTTTATGTCTGTAGAAAATCACCTTTCCCCAATGAGCTTCATAAGAACTGAATAACCGAACTATTATCTTTTTACATATTTCCAGGTGTAACCACTGTTCTCACTATGACAACACTGAGCATAAGTGCGAGAAACTCCCTTCCCAAGGTCGCTTACGCCACTGCCATGGACTGGTTCATCGCTGTCTGCTATGCCTTCGTCTTCTCCGCTTTGATTGAGTTTGCCACCGTCAATTACTTCACAAAGCGTGGCTGGGCTTGGGATGGAAAGAGTGTTGTGACTGACAAGGTAATGACGAGAAAAGCGTGTCTCTTTGACAGGCGTCATTTTGAAAGAGAATTCATTAGCATTGTAACTGTGTGTTGAAGAAGTCAAGCCTTGGAGAGCTTTAGAAACATTTATTGGAGGCAGAGGGCAGCTGATAATGGCTGTTTTAATCCTCCACATGGGTCGTCAGAGTGCTACGGCTATTTTTGCGAGTTACAAAATTCCAAAGACGTTGGGACATTGAGTGAAATAATATAAGATTAATAATAAAAACAGAAAATAATAAAAACACAGTGGTGTGATTTGCAAATTATTTTTAAACTGTGGTTGAACACAGCACAAAGACAAGAAATGTAATATTCAAAGTGATAAATATGTATATGTCATTCTGATTTTGAAGCAAGATGTTTCGATAAAGTTGGGACAGGGTCATGTTTATTTGTTTGTGTTACATCACCTTTTCCTTTAACAACACTCAGTCAGCGTTTAGTAAGAGAGGACACTAATTATTGACGTTATTGGAGGTAACCGGGGTAACAGCAGCTTTTTTGGCAGAGGACACTAATTAGGATCTCTATCTTCCCAGACGTAAGCTAACATGATTAGTTAATCCTCGACACCTAAGGTTTTCTGGCTCCAGAACAGCTGAATAAACTCCAATCTCTCCATCAGTGTTCCTGCCATGATTATGCATAATTATCTAAACTCAGTGGAAGTCCTTCAGGTACATGTGTTTTTTTTAACTTGTGGATAGATGGTGATGAGGTTCAGATTTTTTTTTCATCTAAGCCTTGTGGTCTTTCAACAGAAAAAAGAGAGGTCATCTGTCATGAAGAAGAACAATGCCTACGCTGTTGCAGTGGCCAACTACGCACCAAATATCACCAAGGACTCCAGCACCCTTCCTACAATTGCCAAAGGGGGAGCTTCTGATCCCAACAAGACCAAAGCGGACGGCAAAGCCCAAGACAGCAGGAAGACGTTCAACAGCGTGAGCAAAATTGACAGGATGTCACGGATTTTGTTCCCAGTTCTCTTTGGCAGCTTCAACCTAGTCTACTGGGCCACTTACTTAAACAGAGAACCCATTATAAAGGATATGGTCCCCTCTAATTAGAGGTCCACTTTTAATGGGTTCTGGTCTGGGGACTAAAACGAACCAAATACCTCCAGCAACTGTGTACACATACCTTTGCAGAGTGAAGTCCTGGATTGCAGTGTGATCCTCTATCTCCGCCTGTTTTCTACTCTGTCTGCAGCACTTTTGAAAAGCCTGGCTTTTGTAAATGTGTATGTATATTTATATTCATGGTTTCATGGTGACATTTTGTGTGATTAGTTCGATAGAGTGCATATTTCCTTGAAAGTATGTTTCCAGTTACAGTATGTGGCCACTGTACATATGAATCAAATGACGAGTAAACACATAAACATCACCACAAACATTTTATTTAACATTACTTCTATGTGTTAAATTTTACTAGTAATGCCAACTCTCTTGATATTACAATATATAATTTACATTTGAGTGAAAGGGACTGACTATATCATATTTCTATCTTTCTTTGCCATTTACGAGTGGCTTGACTCTTTTTCTGTCCAAGCCAATGCAAAAACACACTTGTATAATATTGTTACAGTGGAAAAGTTCTTTTATTATCTGTGACTGCAGGTATGGGGCTGCAATCGAACGCTGACCTCCAGAATTATTCACCCCAGGACAAAAAGGTTCAGAGAGAGCTACAAAATAAATGCTTGTGCATGTAATACTGCACATTTAGATTTGCATAGTCATCGTTTGTAATTACAGGAAAATATGAGAATTGAATAAGAACACAACGCTGATAAGGAAAGAAACAAATGCAAGTGAAAGGCTGAACTTAACAGAATTACGAAAGATGCACAGAGTAAGTTTTAAGGGGTTAGCTAAAACTCAGGCATTTACATTCAGTTCATGAATGCTATTGTTTTAATTAATGTGGGAAAAGCTGATGATCAGTCAAAAAAAAGTGCCAGTACTGAAGTTTTGACAGCACTGCCAATGTTTAAGAAAAAACTGAATACTCTCAATGGCATTTGACTGAATGACATCCATGAAGTTCAATAGAAAAACATCATTAACTGAGATAAACTGCAATTTACCTTGCTTGAAAATGCATTCAGCAATTTTTGACATCAAGATGGAAAAGAAGATCACATAAAGTGGCAGACAGAGAGACAGACAGGCAGACAGTTCTGTCAAAGTATTGTTTTTTAGTTTTTAGCTTAGCTATTCACATACTCAGATACAGCAGATACAGGGGAACATTAAGATCAAATTGGAGTTGTGTTTTTAAATCTACGTCCTGTATTTACTCCCCTTTTAGCTTTGATTTTGTCTCCAGAAACGTCTGGGAAACTTTCTTTTACATGTTTGACTTTGTTCACCAAGCAGCTAAGTTGCTAACTTACCTAAAGGTACAAATAATTTATAAGATGACAAATAAGAGAAAATGCACTAAGAAGAACATGTTGCTTTTTAAGGAAACTGTTTTATTCATGGTTTAGTCTCAAAACTATTTCTATCAATCCTATTTGATCCTATTTGAATATGCATATAAATATCATGTGAAAACTTGTTTAAACATGTTTATTACAGCTTTTATTGGCTTATCCTTGGTGGTAGTAACTCTGGAGGACAGTACGGATTTGTTGGTCAAGACTAGAGCGCTGTGGCTGCTGTAATCAGCATGTCTCCAATACAATTCTAGGTGATTTTTCACATCCAATGCTTGTTTACACACACATTTCATGATCCTAAAAGCTATTTTGAAATAGTTACAGATATTAAAAGGACAGGACGGCAAACACAGGACAGTTTTTGCCAATATGAATATCAAATCTTTTTAGTAACAGACCTTAAGTAAAGCAGAAATGCATTTCTTATGCAGGTTGATTGATGTATAAACTTAAAAACCAAATACAGTCATCACTGAAATCCAAATCCATCCACAACAAATCAACAGGAACAATCAGATCTGCTCTATTAGGCAATGTAAACATGTTTTGATGCAGTCTCTGCCACAGATGCTTTACAGAAGACAAATCATGTTTAGCCCCATATCAGTAGCCATATATGGTACTCTAATGTGTTATTTTTTCATAAAGTAATATGATTTCGCTTCACATCAATACTTTAACTTAATTTTACTCGAGTTGATTGTTGAATCAAACTTTGCATGAAGCTGAAATCTAGAATTTTGTTGATTTATTTATTATTTTCTCTGATATATTTAATTATTTTTTATTCAGATTTTCTCCAAGATCCTGTTAGGATCTTAAACATTCCAGATAAAATGATTGTTCACGAGGTGTATGCTTGATTCAGTGCACAGTTTCTAATAAAACACATATCATTTCAATTCTTTACATCTAGTTTGTGCCATTTTTTTATATAATTAAACTCTGACTGGAGGTAGATGTTTGAAGCTGATACTGTTGTCTAAGAATTTTTAAAAATCCAGTAATGATATATTTACCAATTTATTTTTATGTTTTAACACATCATCAAACATTGTTTTTCATATTTATTAGCTGACATTTATGCTGATATATCTGTTCATATCAGCCGTGCCGGGTTGACTTCCAGCCTCTCCCTGGAAATACAAAATGTACATCAGCCCAGATCAGATTATGGGACCGTGAGTGAGGCAGCTCAGCCCTCTTTCAGCAGGAGAGGATGCTGTCAAGAAATGTTTATACGCTGCCAGGGACTATTATTACTGGTGTGTTGGCAAAGCCCACAAAAAGCCCTGTGGCACTTAGCTGTAATGCCAAGCTAGCTGAAGTTTCATTTTGTGGCCTCATCTTTCCACCTCTGAAGCGCTGCGCTGCACAGACCCGAGTGTTCAGTCTCCTCTCCTCTGAGCTGCATCTCCTCAATCCACTGCTGACCGTGTTCATCCGCTCAGAGGCCACATCCTGACAGAAATCAATACTGATGGATGTGAGGTGTCTAATATGGCTTCGCAGAGCTGCTTACATCCATGACCGGAAATCTTCATGATGCAGGATCATTCACAATTTATTCAAAGTGTAATATTGCAGAGCTCAAACAGGAGTCAGACTACATTTCTCCAACACTGCAGTGAAGTTAGTTAGAAGGACATCAGAGAGTAATTCACTCTGGATCGTTGCTTCTTACTCAATTTCACTCAATGTTGGCCAAACGAGGACAGTTAGAAATCCTCTCAACCATCACATTCAATCACTGGGGGTTGACTTAGACATCATGAAGAAATTACTGTATTAATGACACAATACAAATGTTTTTTTCATTACCTACAGGCTGATTTTCTCATATTAGTGAAAAGACACTAAATTGGTCTCATATAGCACACCTACGACACCACACACCTTCATTACTAGTGATGAATTATTTTTATTTGACATATTATGACAGAAAATAACACTTTTTCAATATTTTTTTTATATTCCATACAATCTGACCTGCTGACTCCAGTATCAAACATCATTATTACTACTGGACACATACTGTAGGACACACCTCTTCTCTTTTAGGGCTTCCGCTGTTTTATAGAAATATTCTATTCTCATAATAGAGTCGAAGTTCTTCTTCCAAAGCATTAAGCACATTTCACATTACTGATTTATTTTCATATGGTGCAGCTCCAGTATTTTTTCCTAACCTTTTGACATTGTGTGCTGTCCAAACACTGGACATGGAGCCATCTTCCACAGTCATCACAGACCTGTTTCAGTGAAAAACAAATTCTGCAGTTATTCATCTATGTATTTCATTTTTTGTTTATTTGTTTTGTATTTAGGCAAGAATTCGATAAAATTGGTATAGTGTCATTTAAACTCCCAACTGTTAAGCATGAGGGCTGGGAGATGAGGATCTGCAGTGAATGTCAAATGAATATTCAGCTTAGAACATTTTGCTACAGAGTTTTACAGTTCTTGAATGAAAATCTAGTTATAGTTATAGTTTCAAACTCGGCTTATTATTATCATCATTGTTGTTGTTGTTGTTGCTGTTATTATTATTATTATTATTATTATTATTATTATTATTATTATTATTATTAAATGGGTGGAAGAGTGGGCATTGTCCTAAAGAGGGAAACCCTGAATTTTGCAGTAGGCCTAGATCCAGATCCAGGGTGGATCCATGCAGCAATTTTGATGATGCACATGTCATGACTGTTTGGCCTTGGCTGAGGTATTTGCTCTACTGAGTGCCTTTCTAATTATTACAGTTTTCAGTTTCCCAAATCTTTTATTATTCAGACAAACACAAACAGTGAAGAGAAAATTGTGATGCTCGATTTGTCTAAAAAAAATCTCTACAATTTAAATGATTAATTAACAGGCTAATTTGTCAGTAATAATAATAATAATAATAATAATAATAATAATAATAATAATAATAATAATAATAACAAAAATAATCTCTAAAGGTCTTCAGAAGAGGGGGCTTTTATTTCTATAAAAACGATGCTTAGCTCTGTGACTAAAAAGTCTAAAGAGATGATGACATGACAGCCAGAAACTGCGGCTAGAATAGGTTTATTCTCTATGATTGCACAAAGAGAAGCAGCAAGCTATTCTCGTGAAAGCGGCCGCTTCGTTGTCATAGCAACCGATATCCATTTTTATCCTTGACAGGTTGAGTAGGCGGAACTTCCGTCTGCTAAAAATTTCCAAAGATATTAGTATCTCAAGATAATATACCTCCTCAAATGCTTTTTAATGCTGTTTCAGATGTTAATGTCTTTATTATATTATTCTAAGTGTAGTTGATTATAACAGTGAATCCTACGTGTATGAATACATCATTACATTAGTTGATATTGATGTTGATTGATATTATCTGACATTATTTGATTTTGTTCAGGGGAAATTTTACAACAGTTTTTGAAGGAGATCACACAAAAAATGAGCAAATTAAAACAGTTGTTTGACAGAAACAAACTATCGATAAAAAACAGCACTAATAATATACAAAGCAAGAAATAACCTTCTACTAATTAATTACAGAAAATGTTCTTTGACAGAGAGGGGGGTAAAACTTGAGGGGAAAGTACAACTTAAAGACTCTTAGGGTTTTGGACAATGAGGAAAAGTATGTGCATTTCAGTCTGTGGAGTCAAACTATGGAATAGTCGAATGTGGAGCTTAAGCAATGTCCAAACATAATTCAGTTTAAAAAAAGGTACAAAAACATTATCTTCAAGAAGTACAAGGTTGATGAAGGGCATGGATAATCAGTAACATCAATTTATGTAGATAAAGATAATTGGTTTACAATTTGATAAATATTTCATAAAATTAAGATAAGTGGCTTACAAACTGATATATATATTTATAAAATAAAGATAATTAGTAATAAAAAGGTATATATGTGTATATAAATAAATTATTAGGAATCAAATGTATATAAGTGAATGTATTAAGGTGTAAATCTGTGTATATATGTATATAAATGGGTTTATGCATGGGTATTTGTATATGTCCGTTTGTGTGTAATGAATATAATATATTATTAATGATTGAATAGTGGAGAGGGGGTAGGATTACATAAGTTTATACTTCTTCCTACTCCTTTTCCAACATGTAAATTGATTTGTTTATAAATTGAATTGCTCATATATCGAGTTATTGATTTCACTGTGTATTATGCTTTTCAATACAAAGAAGTAATTGACAGCAGTGCAGTTAGCTTAGCTAGCAGGTTATGGTTACAATAAATAGTCAATACATTAAAGAGCAACAGTGTAACAATTCATCAAAGATTCAATGTGGACGAGGGCATTGACAATTCCCTTGTTTGCGCGATATAAAGCGAAACGATCTTTTAGATTACTATCTTGTTTCTTTACATCATCTTTACTTAAAAAAAAATCAACAATATTTCCCATAAGGCTTTGCAGGTGAATTGTTAACCAAGATGTCAGCCCCCATGGAACTATTGCACCGGGTTGATCCTAAGAATGTTTAACCTAACCTTTCTTTAAATTGTTATCGATTTGAATATTTATTTTGTCGGCGACAATCCACCATCGTTCCGCTACTGTGGCAATAGCCTGGACTTTATTAATGACAACACAGCTAGCTAGTTAGCACCAGTTAACATTTATTCATCCTCCATGCTGTTAGTTACTTCACGTAGCTTAACGAAAACATGTCGTTTTCTTTAGTGAAACGTTGGTGTGAAACACCTCTTTTAAGACATGTTTCACACTTCAAAATGTTCAGAAGGAAAACACAAAACTGTAATATGACCTACACGCTGTTAAGACATCGCTGGAGGAAACGTTTGCCCGTGTTCTCCAACAGCTTCAAGATGGTCAGCACACAGACAGACAAGGTAACAAGACAATACAAGGATAGGTTCAGGGACTGTTTTAAGTGCACTACTACTGGGAAACATCAGGTGTCTGAGAATTGTTTCCTGCCATAATTGTGTAATACAGTATTGTTATAGATATTGTATACATATAGATGAAGGCTGTAGCTCTAGCTGAGACCACAGTCCTGATAAAACCCATAAAACTGTTAGCTGCATTAATAGTTCTGTTTTTTTAATTATTATTCAGAAATAGACATAATCATTGATCTGATAAAATGTTTCTTTAAGATGTGTGACTATAACAATGTAATAGTTTTTGAATGGCTTATCATTTCTTTACCTTTGCTTTTAAGGAAACCATTGACCTGTCCAAGTTTCCTGCAGACAGAATCAGGAATTTTTGCATCATTGCTCATATTGACCATGGAAAAAGCACTTTGGCTGACAGGCTGTTGGAGATGACAGGTATGTTTCCTTATCGCCCAGTGTATGCATCAACTTTTCTGCTCCCACGTGCTATTAAATTTATGTTAATTTAAGTCAAATCAAGTAAATTTTTATATTGTGCCACATCACAACCAAAGTTATCTCATTACACCAAAGAGCAGGTCGAGACTGTACTCTCTATTTTATGGAGGCCCAACTCATTCCCTTATGAGCAAGCACTTGCCAGCAGTCATGAGGAAAAACCGCTTTTTAACAGGCAGAAACCTTGAAGAACACCACGACTTTAGAGAGAGAGAGATGGGGGTAGAGAGGAATAGAGACCCACAGAGAAGTGCAACATTAACAATAACAGCCATAATAATAGAAATATTGCAAATAGTAGTATCTATAATACTTCTGCTAGCATACCAAGTATAAATAATGGGCATCAACCAAGACCACAGCAGTAGGCCCAACCACGATCCCGAACCTGCAAAACACAAAAGCACAAGACCCCGGTTAGAATCCAAGGTAGTAACATGCATACATATGTAAAGGCTGGAGGAGGGAATATCTGTCTATTTTCACATCAGAGCAGCTCCTGAGTAGTTTAGAGTTTTTCTCTTTCTTTTTTTTTTTTTTTGGTGGTCTTGGAGGACATTCTGGGTCCTGCAGTCCTCCGCGTGGCTGGCCCAGACTTCCTCCATCTTTTTGTTTCTTTTGGACAGAATATTTGTTATTATTTGTAAATAAAATTATTTTGAAATACATACTGTTTCTTGGGTCTGGAGTCCTCTGCGTATGTTGCTGGTCACAAGCTGGAGCTGACTGTTTGTTGTGGTTGTAACATATTTTATATATATTAAAATTAACATGTACATTATAATTACCATGTATAATGGATGTATGCCTTTAATTAACAGGGGCCATAGCAACGACTGAGAAGAACAAACAGGTGTTGGACAAGCTTCAGGTGGAGCGAGAGAGGGGGATAACAGTGAAGGCCCAGACAGCCTCTCTGTTTTACAGCCATCAGGGACAGCAGTACCTTCTGAACCTCATCGATACACCGGTAAGTGCTGAGTTTCAGGAAGAAGCTTTTAAACATGAAGAGGTATATTTGACAATTTCATTTGAAACAACTCTTCAGGCCATAGCAGTGAGTACTGAATTTCTAGTCATCCTCATTTCTACTCCTGACAACTTAGATTGTAGATCCACCAAGAGAAAAATCGTCTTCTTAATTGTCGTCATCATGTGAAGAAGTTGAGAGTTTCAGATTCAACTTAGCAGCATCACCTTCTCTCTCATCCAAAAGATCAATTACAGAAACACCAGTCCAAAATTAAATATAAAATAAGTTTGCAGTTCTTTCTGTCATTGTCCTTTTTTTTACATGCTGCACCTCCATGTCTCTCTGTTTTTGAATCTCTGATGCTTTCCCTCCCTGTAGGGTCACGTTGACTTCAGTTACGAAGTGTCTCGATCGCTTTCTGCATGCCAAGGTGTCCTGTTGATTGTTGATGCCAATCAGGTACAAAATCAAATTCCTATCTCCCAGTTTTCTTCGTGACACATGATAGCTGTACATGCTGCACGTAATGGCAGTTGTTAATATTGTGTCATGTGAAGGGGGTTCAAGCGCAGACGGTGGCCAACTTCTACCTGGCTTTTGAAGCTCAGCTGGCAATCATCCCTGTCATCAACAAGGTTTGCTGAGACCTACTCGATTTTGGTTCATCCCTTATTTTTTTCTTTTAATTTTGGCATTTTTTTCTAATTTGACATGTGTCCCCTCAGATTGATTTGAAAAATGCTGATCCAGAGAGAGTGGAGTCACAGATTGAAAAGGTGTTTGATATTCCACATGAAGAGTGCATTAGGGTGAGTTGGAGCTTTTGCAAGCTATGGCTGTGCAATATGAGCAAAATTTAATATCCTGATAATGATATAGCTCTTTTTCTCCAAAATTAATGAATATACAGTGTCCACATTAGCCTTCTTCTTATGACATTTTGAATTGTATACTTGAAAAATAAAAGGCTCTTACTCATATTCAATGATGTTCCTCCTTTTATTTAGAACTTTTGTGCAACTTTTCAATTAAACATATAATGAAATCTAAAATGTTAATGTATGAAATAGAAAACACATGACTTTGTGTTGGTGATAAAAGTTGTTTTTTTTTGTTATCGTCAAACAATAGGTATCATATGGCACAGCCCTAATTTTCAGGGCTGAGGAATCTGAGGATTTTCTCTAAATTTGTGACCTCATCTTTTTCAGATTTCAGCTAAACTTGGAACAAATGTTGAAAAGGTTCTTGAAGCGGTCGTGAACAGAATTCCACCGTAAGAGGGTTTTATTTGATTTCCTATTTTACACGAAACACATTTGACACATCGAGGTGATGTTGGTGTCTCATCCTTGTATTCTCAGGCCTGTGGCAAGTACTGCTGACCCATTTAAGGCCCTAGTGTTCGACTCCAATTTCGACCACTACAGAGGAGTGGTGGCCAACGTCGCTGTGTTTGGAGGTCAAGTCAGAAAAGGGGACAGGATCGTGTCAGCACATCTTGGCAAAACTTACCAGGTCAACGAGCTGGGGATCCTCCGGCCAGATGAGCACCCGACAGAGAGGCTGTAAGTGCTGCTCTTGTGCCATTTCTCCAACTGTAGTGGTTCCTCAAACGTCGTGGTGCTTTGTCAGTCTTTTGCTATAATAAATGTAAATTATCTAATTTGATTGGCATTGTCATCATGTTCCATTATTTAAGCCAAATGATGAATCCATTAATTGATAAACATCAGCAGAATATGGATGGAAATAAGCACTTCCCTATTTTTCTCAATGTGTTTATGCACCAAATTATTCAGTGCTCCTCAGATTGTATAATCTTTTTACCATCTATGTAGATCAATGGAACTGTCTGTGGCTCGTTTATATATAGTGGTGAGAAAAAGTATCAGCGTCTCTCCTTATTTCTTCTGTTTGTGTGTATCTCATACCAAACAAACTACATTTAACATAAAACAAAGGTAACCTGAGTAACCCGAGTCAACACAAAATAGTTTTAAATGATCATTTTATTGAATTAGGTCATAGAATATCAAAATCACCAGTGTGAAAAAGTATTTGCCCCCTAACTGCATTAATTACTGGTTGCAGCTGGACTAGACTCACCCAGGCCTGATCACTACCAGACCATTTTCAGAAGCATGGATTTGGCTCGTAGGTCTCATCAGTAGCACACTATGCCACAATCAAAAGGAATGCCAGAAGAGATGAGGAAGAAGGTGATTGCAATTCATCAGTATAGGAAGGGTTACAAAGCTACAGTATTTCTAAGGCTCTGGGATGCCACAGATCCACAGTGAGACACATCATCTACAAATGGAGACTTGGAACAATAGTGAACCTTCCCCGGAGAGGTCGACATTCCAAAATTCCTCCAAGAGCACAGCGAAGGCTCGTTCAGGAAGTCAAAAAAGGTCAAAGAAAACATAAAAGGAACTGCTGGCCTCTCTCACCTCAGTAAAGGTCAGTGTTCATGGCTCCACTATTCAAAAAAATGGCACCTATGGGAGAGTGGCGAGGCAAAAGCAACTGCTAACCCAGAAAACATTGAAGCTCGTCTGAATTTTGCCACAACACACCTTGTTGGCCCTCAGAGCTTTTTGGAGAATATTCTATGGACCGATGAGTTGAAAGTTGATCCGTTACATCTGGTGTAAACCAAACACAGCATTCAAAACTATAAGAACATTATATCTACAGTCAAGCATGGAGGGGGTAGTGAAATTTTGTGGGGCTGCTTTGCTGCTTCAGGGTCAGGACCACTTGCCATAACTGAGGGAAACACGAATTCTGCTCTCAATCAGAAAACACTGAAGCAGAATATCAGGTCATCAGTCTGTGAGCTGAAGCTCAAGCACTGCTGGGTCATGCAGCCAGAAAATGATGCCAAGCATAAAAGTAAGTCCACCTCCAGATGGCTCAAAAGGAATCAATTTAAAGTTTAGGAGTGGACTAGTCAAAGTCTGGACCTGAACCCCCCCCCCCCCCCCAGTTCATGCTCACAAAGCCTCCAATATGGCGACACTACAGTTCTAAAAAGAAGAGTGGACCAAAACTCCACCACAGTGATGTCAGAGACTGATCTCCAGTTATCAGAAGAGTTTGGTTGCAGTTGTTGCTGCTAAAGGCGGAACAACTAGCTCTTACGTCCGGGGGTCAATACCTTTTCACACGTTGTGATTTAGGTATTGAGATGCTTGTGTACATTGCATTAGTATGACTGTCCTCGACTGGTGTGTAGGTTTGCAGGCCAAGTGGGCTACATAATAGCAGGGATGAAGGATGTGAAGGAGGCCCAAATTGGTGACACGCTGTGCCTCCAGGATCAGCCGGTGGATGCTCTTCCAGGGTTTAAACCTGCTAAAGCCATGGTCTTTGCCGGTAAGAAGAGTTCTCATCCGCTGAAGCTTCTTGTCTGATAAGATTATGAGATGTACAGTTTAGGATAGCATACTGCATAGCATCATAGCAACTCGTTACATAACAGAATACTAGCCATGAATATTCCAGTAGCACTGGACCTGCAGTCAAACATAAAACCTCTTCACTAAATAGCACAATAGGTACAGTCAGTGCTTTCCAAGTAAATGGGAAAAAAAGAGCCCTGTTTGAGTCATGATTTGTATTCCATCTCTTGTTTTTCTGTCCCTCAGGCATATTTCCAATGGACCAGTCAGAGTACCAGGGTCTTTGTAGTGCCATTGAGAGACTGACCTTGAATGACTCAAGTGTCACAGTGCAGAAAGACAGCAGTCTGGCCCTGGGAGCAGGCTGGAGGTGAGAATGACTCCTTCGAATTGGGGGAAAATGGCTTTAGTATATATGTTTATATACTGTAACAGTAGATGAAAACTTAAGTATAGCCATGACAAATTTAGGCCCATCTAAAGAGTCATGATGTTGGGATGTTTTCAAGTAGCTTCTTGTTGCAAACAAGTTATCCAGTGTTTCCTAAAAGATGCCAAATGTAGGGGAAGTAGCAAGATCTTCTTTCTCATCAGTTTCTACACAAACTTGGTTGACATGTGATATGATTGATTGGGCAATAAACATCTTTTCCTTGGGATATACTGTCTCTTGCCAAAATGGACAGCCAAGTAAGTTTATTTATTTATCACCAGGGGTCATATCATTCCAGATGGTGTAAATTTGAATTGGTATGAAACTGCACCAGAATAGCAATGAATCTTACCCACTGTTGAACTCTTTCCAAATCAGCTCTTTGTGATTAAAAGCATGAACATCAATCATAAAACCTGAGTGAATCTATGCACCTTGCTGTTCCCCCGCAGACTCGGATTCTTGGGTCTTCTCCATATGGAGGTGTTCAATCAGCGGCTGGAGCAGGAGTACAATGCCTCTGTTATAGTCACAGCGCCAACCGTGCCCTACAAGGCCGTCCTCTCCTCAGCCAAACTCATCAAGGTAAGAGACATTTTCGGGTCTTACAGTAGAGCAAAAAGAAAATTCAAAATGACTCGAAAATGAATGATAAATGGTGGCTCTCCAGTATTACTGTAATGTTTTCCTGTAAAATGGCATATGGGAGATACATGGGGGGGAAATACTGAGAGGACAATCGACATGTCCCGTTGCAAAGGTGGAATCACATCAAGCTGATTTTCCATGGAATCGATATTTTTCTCATCCCATAGGCAGCAACTTGGTGTATTTAAAGACCTAAAATTATTTTTTATTGCAGATGATCCCAATTTACACAATGTCTCAGTCTTGAAATGCTAGTAATGGAATAATCACCCTGCAGCAGGGGTACTTAATGATTGCAAAGGCAGCCTTTCACAGTCTGCAGGTGATTAGTGTTTCAGTCTCAAAACGGAGCTTTTTACCACTTTAAAATCATGGAAGTTTTTCGGAAATATGTGGAGGCTAATCTATATTGGTTCTCTTCACAGACGTGTGGCAGCGAGGAGATAACCATTGTGAATCCTGCTCAGTTCCCAGACAGATCAGTTGTGTCAGAGTATTTGGAGCCAATGGTACTGGGGACCATTCTGGCTCCAGACAGTTACACTGGCAAGATTATGACTCTCTGCTTGGTAAGATGACAAAGGGCAATGCAAATGAAGTGAATGTAAAACTATTCTCTATACTATTTAACCTGACAGGTTCATTTTCAATTGCATGTTTGCACCTTTAAGGTACATATGTATCTTATTTAAACAGTAGACACATTGTTTAAGTCAGAGAAGGATGAGGCCAGTCAGTCTGATTCTCACGTCACTTTGGCAGGAGCTACTAGAATGCATCTTTGCTTTTTATTTTTCCCAAATTGGTCTAGAAAATGTATTCCTTTGTGTTAGGAAACTGCTACTTGATTTCGCTCCAAGCAGTCTCCCTCAATTTCAAATTTAATTTATTAGGAGCCACCCTTCTTTGATTATTGAGATTGTAAAACATGCAATTGGTGGAGACCAACCTGATATATAGTTCCTTTTTTCTTTTCTTTTTTTTTAGAATCGCAGAGCCATCCAGAACAACATGGTGTACATAGACGACCAGCGCGTCATGATGAAATATCTCTTCCCTTTAAATGAAATCGTTGTGGATTTCTATGATCTCCTCAAATCTCTATCCTCTGGATACGCAAGGTAAAAATTTGTAGAGTACACAGCCAATCATAAACACTAATAATTATGCAGGCTGGTTGTGTTTACCTCTTTTATTCTATCATTTATGGTGGGTGGTGGAATGTCGAATTCAGATTTTGTACCATAGGATGAACCAAAGTCTTCGAAGAATCCAGTCAATGAAAACTGTCACTTTTGATCAATGATGACGATGATGATCTATGATTTTATTCTCTTTAGCTTCGACTATGAGAATGCAGGCTACCAGGCGGCTGATTTGATAAGGATGGATATTCTACTGAATGGGCGACCTGTGGAAGAACTCACCACAATTGTACACAGGTACCATCTTTAATTTGTCCCTATGTAATGTACATTGGGTCACAGTATGGTAACAGAGAGGGGTAGAGACATGGCACTGGCACTAGAATGTAGCTGAGATCATGCAGATTCAGAGTCATTCAATCGATTTCACGTATCTGTCTAAGGTAAGACGTTATATCTAGATGAAAAATAGGTCTGATCTGATCTGCCAAAATGGAAAACCATACTTTTGTTAACCTAAACTACTGATGATAAACTCATGACTCCAAATCCTAGGACTAGATTTCCAGGGTAACGTGGTATGACGTAATTTGACATCAGGCGGATCTGAGTAAAGCAACGTCATCATGGTGACATCACCATAGTGTGTGGTAGGTCCTGGGTGCAATTTATGATCTCCTAATGGTGATACTAAATAGAATGCATGCATTGTGCACACTCATGAGTGCAACCATTTCTTCTTTCAGAGGCCTAAATGCTGACAACAGTTACAGGATTTTGTTTTGACACAGCCTGCAATCTATTTTGCAATTGTTCAGGTTTTAGTGACAGTGGTGGAGCATATGATGCATGAAAGGTATTCAACACCAAGGATAACGTACAAAAATGTCCTATTGGCAGCCAGCGTTAACATTATCTTTAACATTGACTTTACACACTGCACAAGGACTTTCATTCCATTTGTGTGAAGGATAATATAACAAGTTAACAGGCGAAATGTGCCGACGGCCAACAGATCTGTGTTTAATGTGCCTACTGTACCACCAAAGCCGGTACAAGCTTTGGTCATTGAAGCGAGCTCTACAGTATGCTTCACCAACAATGGCTTCTCTCTGACCATTTACACTGTCAGCCTTGTAGCAGAGTGACTGTAGTCTGTAATTCTTTAAGGCAACACACCAGTGGCAGGGCAGCATAGATTTCACAGAACTCACATTACAGAGCAATGAAATATCTGAAACTGGACCTAAGTGAGACAAAGACCTGCTGTGAAGCAGAGAATCCATTTACAGCTGTTTGATATGGAGACTTTCTATAGAATGACAAGGGTTAACAGTTCAACAGAGAGCCTCACATTCTGGTGTTTAGTGTTTTGCTTTACCCATTAAAGGAATAGTCTGACATTTTCATAAACATGCCTATTCATTTTCTTGACAGGTTAGAAAGTTAGAGCTAAAAGCCAACTTTAAAAATACTCCTGCCATCACCTTTAAAGCTCACCAATATCCTTATCATAGCTATTTATAATATAGCTAGACCAGATGTGTCCCTGTTGCTGTCTCCTTCCTACCTGTAGTTTCATATTTAATCCACAAACATGAATGCGACATCGATCTTCTCATGCAAAGTCAAACTATTCCTTCAATTTGCTGCCTCAGTGGAAACTGGGGGGATTTTATGGCCATAAATATAAACCTTTTTCACTTGAATGGTGAATTACATCGTGTGGGCAATCCAATCCCATTTATGACACAACATAAGAATGTGTCTTGGGACTCTGTTCTGCTTCAAATTTAACACTGATTATTTTGATGAGGATGCTGTGGATTAAGTCACTAAATAAAAACTTTAATTGCTTGGACAGATAATGGATCTTAGTTACTTTCCAAAGGGCCACTTGCATCTATTGGGGATGGCAATAAATATCAGCTACTGTATTTTGAATAGATTTTATGGATTGGACTTTTTTCTTTTTTTCCTTGGTATCATTTTTGTTCTGATTGGTGTGTTTTCTGAACAGAGACAGTGCATACAGCACAGGGAAAGCCATGTGTGAGCGACTCAGAGACTCCATACCAAGGCAGATGTTTGAGATTGCTGTACAGGCAGCCATTGGTAGTAAGGTCATTGCAAGGGAAACGTAAGTACATCAGCACTAAGCCAAAGGCTTTTTTTTAGAATAGTATGAGATGCAAAATAATGCATACAGTATATAGAAAGCCTTATGGATTGTATTTGTTTATCAAATGTGCTGTGTGAATTATTTGACTCTTTCAGGATTAAGGCGTACAGAAAAAATGTTCTTGCTAAATGTGTAAGTAAAGGTTTTTCTTAACTGTCAGAAGGTTTTGAATCCACAAGTATATCACAAACACAAACACTCAATGTATTTTTTGTGTTGACAGTACGGTGGTGACATAACACGGAAGATGAAGCTTCTGAAGAAACAGGCTGAGGGTAAAAAGAAAATGAGGCTCATCGGCAGGGTGGAAGTTCCCAAAGACGCCTTCATTAATGTTCTGAAGAGGAAAGGGAAATAGACCGCAATACTATAATGCAATAATATTATGACATTATCATTATTGTATCCAACAAGTTGTGACTAAAGTGATTATCCTCCAACCAACCAACATCCAAATCTCCATTTATTCTAATGCTTTAGTAGCACTAATGTTGCTGATGGTGTTTTCCATCTTATCACATGTTAAACAACTGGCTTCTACTAAATTAAACAGAAGCCTCATTTGATGTTTAAAAATGATAATATATCAGTCATCATTTAATGTATTATTGTTTTATCTACATTCCACATTTGACTATATACAGAGAAATTATTGTATGTATGGATACTGTTTTCAGGTTCATTAGTCAGTCTAAAAATTAATTGATGAATATGATAATTAGTACATCATTTTATTTCTTGTTGGTCAGACATTTTAAGCAAGTTTCAGTCATAACTGAACTTTTATAGACAGACTGTTTAAGCAGCTGAAAGTTATCTATTAACCAATCATTTAAAATGAAATTTTTCTACCAGTTCTAGACTGGTTGCTGACTCCGACATCTGACCTCCAGTATTCTATGACAGGAAACACAATAATTATTACATGCTGACTGTTTGTGGATGATAAAATCTCAAACCCTGTCCTTCACCAGTGTCTACAGTAGATGGCAGCAGCAGCTCAAACACAGGACACGACTTAAATCAACCTGGGATATTTTCCATTGAGAACTCATCATCCTCTGGCTCCATAAATGTCAGTTTAAATCATATGAAACTCTATACAGTCCACTTATACCAGCAGTTATGGTGGCTAGATGGAAATATTTTATTATCCTTATGTGCTGCTCTTTGACCTTGTCAAATTAAAGCAAATCAAATTTAGAAGGACTAATTTACATTCAGCTAAAGTAAAAGGGATGAGAGTACATTATGACAGACTACACTCCTGCAGCCTCCAGTGAATTCAAGTAAAAACACGACAAATGTGTCAACTAATCGTTAAGGTTTAGACGTTTTTCACTGCAGGCATTTTGACATTATAGAAGGCAAAGCACAGGTGTAATTAATAACACTGATCGCAAGTAAGCCAGCAATGCATCCAGAGATTCAGACATAATTAAAGATATTAATTACAGCTGTGCTTTGCTATGTAAATCCTGAATGTGAAAAAAGCCTGTCTTTATATTCATGGTTTTATCAAGTTATATTTCATATCCATTTATGCTGTTAAACCATTATTGTGTTGAAGAATCCATTTTAAATTCAAATACTTTTTGCAATGACGAATAAAAGTCCCCAAAATAAAAATCAGCAGGCACGTTATATTTTCCTGTTAGCATCTCTCCAGCTATTTTTGGTGTCTGACTTTTCAGTGCATTTGCAAAGATTCAGATCTTGGTTCAGAAGCCAGAGCACAGCTTTGGATACAAGAAAAGTATTATTTAGGTATAAGTGTGATATAAGTTCAGCTAAACTTTTCAGAGATTAAATAGTGATACAATGATAGTGTTAATTAAACTAGACTCATTCACATGCAGTCTTACATCAATCTGGTCCATAAAATTTGGTGTAAACGACAATGTGGTTTCTTTTGGATCCATAAAGGTCTTCTTTAGGGGTCTGGAACACTTTTATTCTTTGTATATAATGATGATGTTGTTTCATCTGTAAAATGCTTTGTATCTTTTCAGGTTCTGGAAATCGTATTGATATGAAGTGCAAAAATAAAACAAAGGATAAGTAAATAACTCCTGGTAGCAGAAGAGTATGCCTTCAATGTCTCAAATTGTTCAGGTGTCATTGCTGGAATGTGAATTGTATGTGGTGTTTTACTGCAGAAGTTATTGCAAAGGACTCTTAAGATTTCTAACTGGGGATAGCATTGGGACTCATCACTTATACAGGAGTGTACTGTAGACTGACCCTCCAAGGCAGCAAGAACCTGACAGGATCTATTTATGGCTGAAGTCCTTTTGGGATTTACTTGACTGTAGTCTGCAAAAACTAACATCTTCATGACATTTCAAGACTTATACCAATGTCAAAACTAACTAAATATTAGCTAATTGGTCTATATCTGTGGCTGCATTATTAGGTCAGAGTGGTTTGGAGACTAAGTTTAACTGTAATATTGCATTTAAATTACGAGTAGGTTATTTAATACTGATTTCAATGCCTTTTTATGCTGTTGTTCCTATTGCATTGTTTATGACAATTCATATATATTTTCTCTTATCTTCATTTTAATAATATATTTGAACAGCAGTGTTATATATTTATTGTTCTGTGCACATAAGGCACCAATACAAAATATTTATCCACTCTCATTGGACCACCTCCTAGAGGTAAACATAATGTCTAAATTTCTCTCGTGTTTTTCCATACCGCGTATGCTTTGTGGATTTACGATTTAACGAGTTATAATATTTTTGTATTTTCAAGTTTTTATGTTGACAACTGAGCTAAACATACCATTGCAGCGAAAAAGGCGCATTGCTCTGTTTTGATTCTTCGTGGTACCCGTAGTTTCGTGTTATCAATGCGGAAGCTGCTTTGAATGGCCATCAGGCGACAGATGTTGGTGTTTTTGTTCTTAATTAGAGCCACAAAAATATAATATAGCGGCAATTTGTTGAGTACTGAGACAGGATACTTAATTATATGTTGTTTGACAGTGTGCCCATCTAAAATGGCATGTACACCGCCTTTATTGGGAAAACTGTGAAGGACGCGTCTTGTCGGCTACTAGCTAGCAACTTATTTTACTAACTCACTCATCCCTTAAAGTGTCCGTCAACCTGAAAAATGAAAGTACGCGCGTCTGTTTTTGCCTCGTTTATTTTAATATTTGAAGTGATTGGCGTTGCCCTCTTCCTTCGGGGATTTTTTCCTGTGCCTGTCAAGTCGTCTCTCGCATCCAAGAACAAGCTGTCAGATCTCCCTGCGGAGCCATTGACAGGTGAGCTCTCGGCATCTTCTGCCTCTCAAACTTAACTGCATTTTAATGTGAGTGTCTGTCAACAGTGTTGACTGTAATCCGTTGAATATATGTTTTATTTACAGGAAGCTCTCCCAACTCCTCTCGCCTCCCCCAACCACTTTTTAAGAGGGTGGTTATAATGTTGATAGATGCCCTCCGGGAGGACTTTGTGTTTGGACCCAGTGGTCATATGTATATGCCCTACACCAGACATGTGGTGGAAAGAGGCTCATCAAACAGCTTCGTGGCTATGGCCAGACCTCCGACTGTCACCATGCCCAGGATTAAGGTAAGATGTTACCATGTCACCAAGATTTGGAAGCAAAATTATTCAGCCCCCATTGTATATCGGGTTTATTGGCAAATTCATACTATTTGTCAACTGTTTGCAATCACCAAATCAAACAAGAACAGTTTAAGTAGCAGATATTATAAGTGTTTTTTCCCAAATATAACACAAAATGCTTTTTTTACTGACACTGCAGTCTCAAAATGATTCAACCTTTAATGACAATCATCTCCAGTACTGTGTAGAGACCCTTTTGCTGCTATAACCTGTTGCAAATGTGATGCATAGCCAGACACCAGCTTCTGGCAGTGTTCCTGAGGAATCTTAGCCCATTCCTCATCGACAAGTTTCTAGTTCTGTAATATTCCTGGATTTACTTGCTGCAACCACCTTCTTCAAATCCCAGCAGAGATTTTCTATGGGATTCAAGTCAGGCCGCTGTGACAGCCACTCTAGAAGGTTCTAGGACTTCTTCTGATACCAAGGCTCGGTGGACTTAGAGGTCTGCTTTGTAACATTGTCCTTTTGGAATGTCCAATGGTGCCCAAGCTTCAGCTTCCTCACAGATGGTGAGATGTTTTCTTCTAGGATTTCCTGATACTTGATGGAATCCATCTTACCCTCTACACACTGCAGTTTTCCAGTGCCTGAGAAAGCAAACCAGCCCCAGAGCATCACTGAGCCACCGCCTTTTACCACTGTAGGTAGGGTGTTCTTTTCAGCAAATGTTTCATTCTTACTCCTCCAGACATAATTTTGAGACTGCAGTAGTCACTAAAAGAAGCCTTTTGTATTGAATGTGGAAAATTAAACTCACAATCTGTTGCACTGAGCCGTTTAAAGTGTTCTTGTTTTATTTGCAAGCAGCTGATAAATAATATATTTTGGCAGTAAACCTAATACATAATGGGGGCTGAATAATTTTGCTTCCAACTGTAGTATCATGATTCAAACTTACTGAACTTACTCATGAAGTCTGTCCGCCATGTGTCATCTTACTCCTGGAATTAGTAAATCCCTTGCTGTTGATTGGCTAAGATGATGATTTGCTAAGATGCAAATGAATTTGCAGCAGTGAGTCAACCTTTAATACCAAAATGATCAGTGTTTGACCAATTCTCTCCAGAAATATGCATTTAGTTTTGTAAAACTAAGGCACGATTGAGATATATTTTGCTGCAATATGTAACTTTAACCCTGACTTTGGTGCAAAACTACTTTGTTTGGATGTTAGATGAACCTCACAAACAAAGACTGTGGACTTTCACTTTAACCTGTAATGATGGTATTTACTATGATGAGGCTGGTGATAATTTATGTTTTTCTTATTTTCAATAAATCACATAAAAAGCCAACAATATGCATATTGCATACAGCATATGAATGTTGTAAAATATATGCAGATCCTGAATTTTATCTCAGAAACATGTCTCATAAAATTTGGGACAGTGGCAACAAAAGACTGTGAAAGTTGTGGAATGCTCAAAAACACCTGATTGGACCATCCAACAGGTCAAAATGTTAATTATAAACAGGTGATGGTATCATGACTCGGTATGAAAGGGGTATCCTCGAAAGGCTGTCATTCACAAGCGAAGATGGGGAGAGGCTCAACACTTTGTAAGATTTAATTCAAATTTTATCTACGTTTTACAGTGTCCTAACTTGTTTGAAATCTAGATTGTAAAATATAAATTACTTATTGGGCATTGTATGCCTTTATTAGGAAGTCACAGTATGATGTGGCAAGAGACAGATGCAGAATGACATGCACCAAAGGTCCCCAGCTGGAAGTGAAACACAGACGTTGCAATTAATTGTTGTTGTCTCAAACTCTCGTCCACATTTTTTAAAAATCCTGCAGTAATCTTATAATAAGTATATCCATCAGTTTTAAAGTTGTAATCCTAAACTATGTCTTCTATTCAATACATTCACATCGATATGTGAAAATACATATTACATTTTTCAATCAATTATTTGCATGTCAGAGATGATGCTGAATGAATATGTTTGGGTTTTGCTCAGTTTGATGGGCAAAAGAAGCAGTTTGAAGTTTCTCATTGTGCTATCTGAAGACTTAAATTTTCCAGTTCATCTCGAGAGCTGCAAGCATTTGAGCCAAAAATGCCCTCACATTATTCCTGTGAACCAAGAATAATCATGTATAAGAGTGCGAGGAACATTTTGAAATAAGTGTAAGTAAGTTTTCTGCCTACAACTGCAAATAGGGTTAAAAGGCAGAATTTGCAAATGGTGAAAACATGGTGTGTTGTCACATTTGGATGATTTGTCATGCTGATGAGAGTATTTTGGGAGCAGAGCCAGTTATATCCATGTCATATGTGCTTTGCATGACAGCTTGTTGAGCTGAAACACTAAGATTGCAGGCAGGAAGAGTCAGCGTGTTGTTATTAGTAGTGCTGAGAAGATCTTGCAGAGGGAGTGACTTTTCAGGAAAAAGAGGAGTTTGTAGACGTTCATCCATATTGTTGCTGGCAGCCCTGGGGTGGTTGGGATGCAACTAATGGAAGTTTGGTGAACTGAAGTTTTGAAGGTGAAGCAGAATATTCAGCCTGTCACTGTCAGAGGGCAGAATAAAAGGCAGCACTCATGCTTAAGCAGTGGTAAGAGGAATGTGCTGACAGATCGGAGCAGACCTCAACCCTGAAGAATCCTGCTACTGAAAGATCCACAGTGTGGACAGAATCACCCTCAGTGATGGATGATCAGTGTGGTTCTGCAGGTAGGAGGAGAACACCATAAGAGTGTAGACTCAGCTGTCTTCAGGTCAGTGAGGGCTGCACAGAGCATGTGTTGGTTGACGGTGTCGAAGACAGTCGACATACAGTAATGAGGAGTGACAAGCAGAAGAAACTCTGGAGGAGAAACAGAACTTAAGTGATTCTGAAGCCCGATCCAACCTAGAGTGGTAAGCTGTAGAGAAGCAGCTTATGTGTTATTATTAATTCTTTCTTTTTTTTAAATTAAAGACTCAATCATTTAGCCTTTAAATGTCTAAAGGTCAGATAAAATGCAGTATAAGCAAAACTGCAAATCTCTCAACATAGATTATTAAGATTCAATGCTCAAGTATTTCAAAAAAAATTTTTATCCTCCTCTAAAGCGATGAAAATAGCTGATTTAAATGGATAAAAGCAATTAGATGTCTATGACAGTGCCCTAACCTACAGTTTTAAAGTTTTTTAGTAAATGTTCAATACTGAGAAGCATCCAAATACTCCAGGATCTACAGATGCCCACTGTTCTTTTAGATGAGACAGAGGAGCAGAAAAATCCTCAGAATTAAAAAAAAAAAATTTTTGCTGAATAAATGAAGGAATCAATTACCAAAGATAGTGTCATGTTATTTTTCCGCTCATCTATTATTCAAACTGACTGAGTAATTTCAATTAAAATTCCCCAGAGCCTAATATCTAAATGCTTGTTTCTTACAGCCAACTGCCCCCAGATATTCAGTTTATTATCATATATGATAAAGAAAGCTTTTAAATGCTGTAACCATAAAATGGATGGGATTTTAACTTTAAAAGTGTAAAATGCGGAGTCCATAATAGTTGCTGTTAACATTCCGTCAGTTATATTCTTGAACTCTTATTTCAGTGAAGAGTTGAAGTTGGCTGTCATGAGACGGAGCAGGTTAACGTTTATGTGGAGGAGGGACGACGGGATAAATCTGAGCTTCATTGAGTTGGACTCGCAGGGAAACAGATGTTCATCATAATCCAAGGAATTAAAGAAGGATAAAGGCAGCTTAGAAAAACAGGTCTTGGTGTAAGCCTGGTAATGCTAAAACAAATATGGAAATCAATAATGGAGGAAAATTCAAGATAAAATCTTAGGGATTTAGAAGCACAGGCAGGGAGAGTTTGTTTGAGCAGAGATGTCCAGTAAAGTAAAGCATATGTAGGAGAGGAGGAATCAGCTGTCCAGACATGTTCCCGTTTGATTTGCAGGCTTGGCAAGAGATTACAGGTTCATCTATAAAACGTGGAGACGGGCCCGTTAATCACATTTTAGGGTGCAGAGCAGATTTGAGTTTTTAGTGAAGCAGTGACTACAATGCTTTAAATTCTCTTTTATTTACAAACTTCTACACAAAAACACTGCATGATTAGTAATTAATTGAATTATAGATTTATTTTTGAAGGTTTACAAATGAGAGCGCACTGTAATGAGTTCCTAAAATAACCCTGGTGTGTCTTCAGCACACTGTCTTACAGCTGGTGCATGACAAAAACATGCATAAGATCATTGCCTTTGAGGCAACAAATTAGTTTTCTGTATATAGGAAAACAGCCCAGTTTGACATTCCGAAGTTGTGATATTCTCAGAGCTTTAACATGGGTTAAATCGTTTAATCACAGCACAGACATTCTGTGGTACACCAGTTGGTGGCAGTACAAACTAACTACTTTTTACTGCCCACTATCACTGCATTGCACCCAGTTAATGACTATGACACAGCCAACTAACCTAAATCATAATCTCTCAGTGGCATGGCCATTAATTTACACATACATTTTACCCAACACTGCCTCCCCTGTGTCTAAGAAAGTCACACGCCTCCCCTACATACACAGAACAGGTGGTGTGGAGGTCTTATTCAGATACACAGCTTTTAGTACATAGTTTCTTGTCTGCATATTATTGCACTATACAGTTGTTATACTGTTATACAGGAGACCCTTCCCAAGGCTCGCTCCACTAAATTTAATGGTTCCAATTTATTTTCTCTTTGTAACCAAGACAGGAAGAGAAAAGGAGTTGGTTTTCTTTCCCAGTCTTGTATTCACGTGTGGCCAGTTGAGCCTCGCTCTCAGACTGGCACAGCAGTCGGTGGACATTACTGAAGTGACGGATTTGGATGATAAATTCAGCAAGTTATAAAAGCAGCAGCACCAGCACCAGCAATGCATTGTGGATGTTTAAAAGGCTGGCTTTTTATACAGACACGCGTTTAGGTTTTGTCTGGTAATAAGCCATGAGACATCTGAGGATGTTTTCTAATTAATGGCAGGAAGTCTTCCTTTCAGTCGTCAACCAAAAGTAAGTGAAAAGGGAACCATAAAAATCTGATTCAAGCCAGGCTCCAGGACTCAAAGCCACAGCCCCTTTCTGTCTGTTTCTTGGCACCTGTACACGATTTGATCAGTGTGAGGAAGAGTAGCTGTATGTAAACCCCACTAATACTGTATTTGACAGTTAAACAGTGGCATATTGTAAGCCTAGACACATACTGTTGGCAAATAGTATGTAGATGTGTCACCGGAGATATTTTAAGATTTAGAATTTTTAAAATGTGAACTTCTTCACAGAGCTCTTGGGTTTCTTTACAGTAGAATTATCTCTGTTTATTATCGTCCAAACAGGGAAAAGGCCTGTTTTCATCAGAACCAGTGGTTTCATTGGTCAGGCTATATTTATTAATAGACTGAGGACCACAGTGAGACTGAATAGACATAAAGGAGAGGATTGCTTTCCAAGAAGAACCATTCATCTCTGTCTGAAACAAGTATCTGCACCGGCACTGGCAAAACAATCACAAGGAAGGAAGTGGTAAATAATTGAGCTCAGGATCAAAAGCTCACAAGATGAGGCTGAAAATTTAAGCTTCAATTTCCCTGTTGGAACAATACATATGAATCAACTGACAAAAGTGAAAGGCTTCTGACCCTATTCTGACATAAAGTATGTTTATGAGTTTGTCATGACAGAAGAAAACTTTGCTCCCGCAAATTGATAAAATATCCTGGGTATATATATATATATTGAAAATGTGCCTAAAGGTGACAGTTCTTGAGGTTAGTGCCATCTAACCAGAAGTGCAGAAGCAGTAAAGTGCAAATATACATATTGCTGTTTGTTTCCTGTTTCTGTGAAGTAGCCACAGAGTTGCCGTAGGACCGGTTCTCACACAGTAACCACACACAAACTGCTACCATGTTTTGTAATGGGGGGAAAAACTAATGTACATATAAAAACCGATGAGAGGAAAAAGCTACCCAGATTTGAATAGAAAAACAGGATTATAAGGACAACTACAGCAACATAAAAATCGATAAATAATGTTTTAAGACGTGGTTTCAAAGATGACTTTGATTTTTCCTGCTCAGCTCCCTCGACAGGTTCTTTTAACACCAGGGCCCCTCACACAATAAAGGCTGGTCAACTCTGATTTTAGCCCGGATTTCTGAGCATCTCGCAGGATCTCAGGCTGTGCACCAGGCAGCTCATGTGGGGTTTGAATAGCACCATTTCCTCTGAGCCTCTGCAATCTCATGTTTCCTTCAGTGCATAAAGACAAGGCCTTTGTATTTCCCCCTCGACGATGCACCGGGCTCTCTCCTGACTTCCAAAAAGGCTGTGTTTTCCTTGTCAGTCAAATGGAGGCCAGTGGTGTTTTGTTTTGTTTTTTGATTCCATGATGAAATCATTAGAAACTGTACATCATAAATATCTGATTCTGTTTCAATTTGTGGCAGCGAGATTGTTCTGTGGGTGTGGGAGTCAGTTTGGCTACCAATGCTACGTCAGCCAGGTGTAGGGCATTGATGAATCGTTCTTTTTTGGTATATTATTGACAGATATATAAACAGTCTTTACTAAAAACTGTACACAGATCAGAATTAGCTGGGTGATGAAATGATAATGATGAAACTGTAAGGTTGCATAACACCATTAAAAGCAATTATTGTTCAAAGGACAATGACAAAAACATGTCCCCCTACAGGCTCTTACCACTGGCAGTATCCCAGGCTTCATTGATGTGGTAATGAACCTGAATTCTCCTGCCCTGCTGGAAGACAACCTCATTTGGCAGGCCAAAACAGCAGGGAAGAGGATGATCTTCTATGGAGATGACACCTGGGTGCGCCTCTTTCCCAAACACTTCATGGAGTATGACGGCACAACCTCCTTCTTTGTGTCTGACTACACTGAGGTATGTATGAGTCAAACAGCCAGAGATTGGCTGTTTGAAAGACTTTCTTTGCTCAGTATTGTTAAACAGTTAAGGGTCCTGTTGTCTGAAATCATACAGACATTTTAAAAAATATTAAGAAATTCTAGAGGAAATTATTAAAACCTATTTCCTGTTGTAGCCACGAGATTGAAAACTAAAATGTTTGCAGCATCATTTAATTTATTTGTGCCTCCACTCCATATCTCCACCAAGGCCAATCTGGCCTACACATGTCTATTTATCTTGCCCGGCTCATGCCCCACCCCTCCAAAGTATTTCAAGGAAAATGGTTGAGTAGCTTTTGAGTAATTGCCTGGTGACACAGCAGACATTTTGACATAGCAGATATTCACACGTGTATTAATGAGTCCATTTAGAGGAGGTCTTGCTTTTGGGTTCACAGTCACCATTATTGGGGACACTTAATGGCACTGAGCCATCTTTATTAATGTTCTCTTATCAGTGTGCAATCAAGGAAGCAAGATTCACATATTCTTCTGATCTAAATGCCAAACTAGGTCACAATTCCAGAATCAGTTTTAAAAGAGTAAACACTGTAATTGGTCCATAGCCAGCTTGTTGAATCCACTCCTGAGAGACGTGAAGACATACTTTTTTTAATAATGTTATGGAGATTCTGCAGCATCTTAAAACTTATCTCAGAGAGCATCACTTGGATTCTTGTTCACCCCCAACATGAACCCCGCTTTAGTGAAATCTCTCTGTCAGCTGGAATCTGGAGCGCACTGTTGTACTTTCAAAGTCATCCACCTTCAGACTGCATTCTCCAATTGGTTTTTTTAAAAACTGTATTTCAGACAGTTCGTACAGATATTTTAACCATTATTAACTGCTCATTATCCACTGGTATTTCCCCCTCTAATTTAAACATGCCTTTTAAAGAAGGCTTCTCTAGACCCTTCTGTTTTAAGTCATTTTAGACTCACTGGAAGCTGCCATTTTTATTCATTTATTTTAGAGAAGATCGTCTCCATTCAACTCATTTCTTTTATGAATAAGGACAACTTTGAGTTACTGTTTTCAGCTGACAGTGGCTGGTACTGTATTTTAATTCTCCTTGACCTCAGCTACAGTGGACCATGCATGATTTCTTTATCAGCTGTCTGAGAAACTGTGTTGGCATCAGTGATGCAGCTCTGAATCTCTCATTTGTCAAACAGATCCTTCTCTGTTGTGCTTGGAGATGCCTCCTCTTCTTCTGCTCCTTTATTTTGTGTATTCAGTGCAATGCTTACCTCTAGCCATGGTATTGGTTTCCATAGCTACACTGATGATGCCCAAATATAAGTCCCGTTAAAGTCTGGTACCACTGATGCATCCCTCATAATGTCCTGCTTCAATGACATCAAAAAGCGGATGTCGAAAAATTTCCTGAGACAAAATTTTTTCGAAATCAGAGGTAATTATAACTACCTGTGTGGCCCAGCACTAACAACATTATTCATCTCCCCACTAGTCTGGCTGTCTTATCCAATAATGTTCGGAAAGAAGCCCGGAAGTTGTTTTTGACTCAGATTTGTCCTTTGACACTCAGGTCTCTAAAGTAGTGCAGTCCTGCTTTGATCAGCTGAGATGGCTGAACAAAATCAGGTCATTTCTCGTGCAGATTTAGAAACGGTCATCCACACTGTCCTTCCTTCCAGACTACATTCTGGTATTAGCAGGCAAAACATCCCAAAGACTGTAGCTGATCTAAAAAAAACTGCTTCCTTGCTGCCCTTCACTGCTTGTGAGTTTAAGGATTGATTTTAAGATTTTACTGCTTGTTTTTAAAACCTTATTTCCTGTGCATTCAAAAACATTATCTCGCAATGTTAATGACAGTGGGAAAAAATTCCTTCATTCAGATCAGCACCAGAATGTAATGGGTTCTCTCTTGGCCATTGCGCCATCCTTCCACTGAGTTCTGTGGCAATCTGACCTGTAGTGTTGTCATTATACTGCTAACAAACCAAAAAATATTTGCAATTATTCCATTATCAAATATCAATTCTTCCATTCTTCATGACCAACCTTGAGTTTTCTGTTTATAAAAAAACTGTTTATAAAAACATTTTAAGATAAGATAGACCTTTATTGATCCACCGTGGGGGAATTCCAATTTTACCTGCATCGAACAAACATATAATTTACACTCAAGTGTTTGAACCCATGCCCAATATTATATATCACAGACTGCCCATACTGCAGTAATGATTATTAAAGCAGCGCTTTATATATTTTTGTGTGTGCAATATACCTGTGTTTCAGGAAATGATTCAGTCCATTATATCCACAGTGCATTATATGAGTGATCTGTATTAAACAGATGAAGGCAGCTGATCCACCAGAGGCACAGAGATAAGATCACACAAAAACTGCTTATCATTTAGCTCTGTATGCCATAGCTAAAACTCCACGGTGGGACTGCATGCAATCTGTTCTTGTGTACACTAGAATATTGTTCGTGCAGCTTTTTGAGCCTTGTTCCTGAAATGTGGGATACAGGTAAATATTTGGTTTAAAATCTTTGCCTGATAATCAGGCAATCATCAGATTCTGTCATAGCTTTGAGCAAAACTCCTTTTAGCTCAGTTTTTATTTGCTCTAAAGGATGATTTCGAATAATGTGAACGTAAAATGGTTAACTGCCTAAATTGGAGACCCTGTAGATAAGTAATCATCTTCTATGCACCGTGTCTCCATGTAGGTTGACAACAATGTGACCCGTCACTTGGATAGCACCCTGAAGAGAGATGACTGGGATATTTTAATCCTCCACTACCTTGGCCTGGACCATATAGGTCACATTAGTGGACCTCACAGTTCCCTCATTCAGCCCAAACTGCTGGAGATGGATGACATTGTGAAGAAGATTCACAGCGCCCTCATTTTAAAGGTAATGTTTTAGCCTCTTTCATCTCTTTGTTTTGGTTTTATGCTCCAACATGTTCACGTTTTCATTTTGTCTCACTTCTCAGTATGATCTAACCTTATTTTAAGTGGCAGACTGCTTTTTCATTGAAAAAGATCTGATAATCTGGATCATCATCTGGACCCTGAATATTTTCAAAGGATTCTGCACCATTGTGCGGTGGGGCAATTACAAGAGTTTTGCCTCTAACTCCATTTATTTGATTTGATTTTTTTTTATTTTACCTTTATTTAACCAGGTTAGTCCCATTGAGATTAAAATCTCTTTTACAAGAGAGACTTGGCCAAAATGGCAGCAGTACACAAAGTTCCAGATACAACATAAAAACAAAAAACAGTCACTGGTGCAAATTGCAAACCCAACATAGTGCAGGAGAATACAAACTCAGATTCAATTGAAACATTTACAATTATTAATTGACTCAGATTCCAAAGAATTCACAATGCCTTTAAATTCAGAGAGGGTAACTATAGGTCCTGGAGTTTAAGGTCATTCTGCAGACTATTGATAATGCCTACACTGGACAAAAATTAGATGATGAAACCCTCAAAAGAACTACAACACATCAACACGAGATTTGGATCCAAGTAATATTCCAGATCAGGTGATCCAGAATGTTTAAATTTATAAGCCTCACGGAAAAAATATAATTTGTCTTGACTAACTATCAAACTAATAATGATACCAAAGTGATTCCAAATGCTAGGGTTAGGTTTTCATGGTCAGTGAGTCATATTATGAGGATCAAACTATCATGGGACTGAAATCACATAAACTGAGCTGCTTTGGCGGAGGTTTGTGCTCTCAGAGTGCTGTCTAGTTCCAGAATATAAATTCGTTGAAAAAGTATCAAAGTCATTAAAAAAGTATCAAAAACATATATAATTAGAAGTTTAACCTCTATTTACTCACTGTTGTTGGAAATAGTGAAATAATGATAAATAGTTCATATGTTCATGTGATGCTATCAAGAAACGTTTACCGCCATCATGGTCCTTTAATTATTCACATAATTTTGAATGTTTCCAGCACTTTTTATGTCATCTGTTGCAACATCTCCACAGATTTAATAAACTGTTAATCCTGTCTGTTATCTTTAATATTGTCTTTGATCAATGTGCAGGTCTTGTCTTGTCTTGTCTTGTTTTCGTTTTGTGGTCTGACAGCACTGCATGCATATTTTCTTTGTACCGTGTATGTGTGTAGCTTGTGTATCTGTGTGGCTTGTATTTAGATTGTCAAGTCATTTCAACACGAGCCCCACAAATCCTCTTATTCCTCATCCTTTTGCATCTCTGAAAAGTCAGTAAGTTAACAGAATCCTTGTGTAAGTTTCCTCCTCGCAAAAGATACAGTGAAGGGTATTTCTGTATTTGTTGAGGCAACATTTCACCACATCCCTAAAGTTGTTCAGTCTGTCTCGTTAAATCTCTCTAGGCGCATGGTGACATCTGTGCATAGTGGGCAGCCTCATCCGTGGTCCCAGTGAGCTCTTTGAATGAAATGTATTTGAAAGTCTGGCTTCAGTCACATTAATGAATGCTGTGGCTATTATTCTCTATAGCACCAGTGTGACCTAAAAATATACGCAGCCCTGTGTGATCCCACACAATACCTTAGAAGCTTCTACAAAACATCTACTGTATGTTTTCTCTGATCAGCACATGCTTTTAACATGTGAGGGTTCTTGACTGCACACATGAGCTGATTGTTGTTTGTTGCTGCATCATTCAGCACCTAAAGATATGATGGTTTCTTTTGCAGCAGAGTGAAAAAACAGGGCAATGTTCAATTGATGTCATAATACATTCTCCATTAATATATGAGTGATAAGCCGGACATCCTTGTCTCAAGATACCTCCATCAGACCTGAATGTTAATGGGGATCACATGGCCTCAATTTTCTCCTCTGATATAGCAAAATGTAAGGCTGGGCTGCTGCTTTTGCTGTTTGAAATGCAAAACCTCTTACATATGACCTGCAGAGTAGCTTGTAATCTGAGCCACGTAATTCATACAAGAGATAAATGAAAATCGTTGAACTGTTATATCTTCTTTTCATATTCTTTTTTCTTTATGACTTATAATATCCTGTTCAGACAGAAGACCGAAATGTTCTCCTGTTGTTAAGGACCTTTACAGCACCTTCCACACAACAAATGACTAATCACCACAGTGGTTCCTATTTATTCTCTGATGTGCCCTAACAGCACTCCTGTATCATACTAGCTGCATTCATTCATTCACCACCAGTCATGGTCCAGATATGTTCTTATGAATGGATTGAATAAAACAGACTGTTTAAAACCATTAATTATATTAGGGTGCTCATTTTTATCACAATAATGGTTTCGTGCAATTCTCAGTAATAAGATAGCTTTGGTCAAGTTTGCATTCTGTTCTCGTGCTACTTGGAGTTGCGGAAGTTGGAAGTTTCAACCATTTATGTATTACTTCTAGCCAACTGTTTTATTCATTAATTGAACATTTTCCACTAGTTATCCATTACTTTCAGCTAACTACGACTCTGCTTGCTTGGTAGCTTGTTTTCTCAACTGCGACACTTGTGCTACAAGTGACTCCGGTTACTGGTTATTCTAAATTTACTAAAGATCAGCCCCACACAATTTCTGGTCCTCTTTGGCTTTTTATTTTCCTCTTTAAAACAAATTTTCTCACTTAAAGTGCAGTTTCTATTTTTCTGGTTGAGTATAGTTGAGTTAATGACACAGTACATGTACACCCCCCCCCCCCCCCACCAAGACGTAAACCCAGGGGATCCCCTGGTTGGGAACCAGTGATTTACCAGCTTGGTTGTAGAGTACAAATAAAAACAATTCAGCCTCAGAGGCCTAGACCTAGTGCTTTCATCCTCAAGAACAGGAGTATACCTACCTATATCCCCAGAGAAGACAGAAGAGGCTCTCTCAGTGTGGGGCTCAGTGATGTTTAGTACCGGCCTTGAGGTGTTTCATGGGTCCCTTGTGTCCAGTGCCATTTTATAATGAGCATCAAAGAGCTAAAATGTAGGACAGAAGGTAGTCCTTTGCTCATTCTTTGCTGTGTGAGTAGCAAATACAGTGGCACAGTGTGACCCATGCTCCAACCTGTGGTGATTCCTCATTGTATTCATGTCATATTCTAAATGTGAAAATAGTATGAATAAAATACTACGAGAGCTATGACTAAAAGAATGAACTCATGCTTCATGGGGACTTTCTGTTCGGACACCGTCATCCAAAATGAACTTCAAACTTTATCTGACATACTTTTTGTTTTTGCTTCCTTTCATACAGTTCAAGTTGTGCTTTTGTCCACACCGAAAACAAAGTGAATTTTCACCCGCTGTTCCTCGCACCAGTTTGACCACGGGATCATTTGTGTTATTTGCTTGAAACAGCCTGAATACGTTTCTGTATATTAGCCGTAAACTATTGAGCAACAGTTTCCAGTTTTATGTGTGTGTGTGTCTGTGTTTTCCGGTCAATTCAGCCTCTCACTGAACTCAGCAGAGACTTAAGTTATTTCCCTTTAGTCGCTTATTATTATTTCCATCACATTATCTACCGTAGAGATTTAAATATGTCGGACAGTTTTCTCCAGTAAAAACCTGGTAATTAACAGATGATAGAAACTCTGATTGGACTTGGCTTCCAAACACAAAAGCAGAATTGATCTCAGCCTTCAATCATTGCTTTCTCTGTCCTCCAGGCTGTCTGTTAATTTATGGTTGATAGGATACAAATTTCAATCTAATAATAAATGAATCGCTGGTCCTTGATTGTTTTCCTTATGTGTGATACAACACTGAACTGAGGAGTCTTTTGAGAGTATTGTAATGTGTGGTAAGATTTGGCTTTGGTTTTGTTTACACCTGTCGTCGTGTTCTGAAATCAGCCCCCACTTCCATGACTCATAAGGCATTCTTTTTGAAATAATCTGTTCCTATCAGTCTAGTTGAAAAGGAATCGCATAACAAACCAGGCTTGATCAAAGTCATCCTCGACAAACACTTCATCCTGTTGTTGTTTCTGCCTTTACTTATTTTTTTCTACTCTGGAGCTGAAATGAAAATGCACCATGAAATGATTGGCATGACTTCCTTTTCCATTTTCTGCTGCTATTACATGTCACCAACATAATAATATCAAAAATATGTGGAGAAACAATCCATTACCTCTGCAGCCATCATTTTATGCTTTTGCTCTGCTTTCCAAATTGGATCAATTTTTTTCCATTTTGTGCCAAGTGTGAATTATTCATATTTCAGAGCGTTGAGGTTTCCCCTCCCAGATTATCACATAGAGTGGGGATCCTTTAACCTTGGTGTTCACTTCTCCTAGGACACAGAGGGATCCTTGCCCTACCTGCTGGTGCTATGTGGCGACCATGGGATGTCAGAGACTGGCAGCCATGGAGGCTCCTCAGAGCCAGAGGTCAGCACACCCCTGGTGCTCATAAGTCCGGCCTTTAAAAGAAAAGGTACAGTAAACTATCTAGTGTTGTTCAAAGTGGCTGATGGCAGCAGATTTGTCATTAAATTGCATGGATATTTTCCAGCGGGGGGCATTGATGCCATCACAACTGTACCTTGCCAACACACAGAGTCTTCAATAAGTCTGTGGTTCTGTCTCTTTTGGAGGGAATGCGTTTTGTTCATCAGTCAAACTAAACCTGTCAATAGGATTTGTAGGGAAACGTTTTCTTTCATGCTCTCATGTGACTTCATTAATTTTAGTCTGATGTTTGTGTCATAGAAGAGAGAAAATAAAGAAACTTTATTTTGCAATGAAGATTGTGGCTGAGTGTAAAAGTGTGATAGTGATAATTACCTTTTTCTCAGCCACGTCTATTTTTGAGATCTTTTCTTGCATGGATTTTTTATTTTTAGACAATTAATGTTAATGAATCATTCACAGTTCAGTTGAGTTGTTGCCACAGACATCTCTGTTATGTCTCTCTGTCTCTTGTGCTGCCAGCAGCTTGAATGACCTGCCCACCAGTACAACTTTATACTTGTAAATTCTACTATTTTACAAATGATAAGTGGGGTAGGATGCAAATGTTAAATTCTGTGTTCTCTTGAAAGAAATACATCCATTTATGTTAATTGTTTTTTTCCCTGTGTTTCATTAATCTGACAATTAAGAGGCCAAAATTTCTACCATTGAAAGTAAGTAAAGTTTATTTTCTAGCACAATACTAAACAAGACTAGATCAAAACCTAGTAAATAGTTCAACTGTGTTATGTTGTGACTAATGATGGTTAGTAAATGCTCATTTGCCATTTTCTGTTGAAATCCCAATTATATTTGTTGTCAAAGTGTACTGAAGCATCAGATCACATTCAGCTGCAGTTGGAAGAACAACAACAAAGAAGTTCCCACTTGTATCTTAAGATGTTTGATTTTAAAGAGAACTTCCAATTATTTTTATATCATTTCTTTCTTTCTGCAAGACTTCCTCTTTTTTTTTTTCCTTCATTTTGCCATACATTGTTTTTATTTGTGTCAGCCCTACACAATATCAACATTACCCAGCACATTTTAATTTTCTGTTTTTGGAGCTGTGTGCCCTCCTCGCTCTCTGTCTCTCTCACTCTCTGTGTCACACAAAACGCATCATGTGTTTCTTTCACATATTAACAGCGTCAAAAGTATATTTCATGACCCATTTTAACATTTTTCCTTACAAAATTTTTTCATTCATCCGAGAGAGATACTGTAAGTGATTGATTAACAAGTGGAAATACAAGCTTCTCTCACTCAGTCGCCCGTGCAGAGAAATAAGCACTGGTATTACATCTCTCCTGTAAATGTGCTGATATTGGTGTGACTTCTCCTGTTTAATGTAGGCCTACATTACGAAGCACCACTTCGGTATTGATTGATTCGGAAGGCAATGTCAGTGTTCTGAAAACCTGCCAGTTCACACCTGGTGTATCGTCTCCATAGTAATGAGTCTCTACTCTCGTTTCTTTCTCAACACACCAGTGCAACTTTTCCAGCAACTTAGTAAAATAGTTTTGTCTTGTCATGAGTCTTTGTTCTGATGAGGCTTTTACAGTGCATAGCCATCGTCTCCATTTCTCACAGCTGTAGACGTTATGCTGTTTTCCAGTTTCATTCCCTCATGGTGATTATCAGTTATTGTACTGTGTCTGTAGCATCTGGACACTGTGATGCACCATTGCGCCATGATGCATTGGGGAGGTTTGGTCTGGTTATTGATTTCTCATAGAGTGTGAGTGTGTGTGTGTGTGTGTGTGTGTGTGTGTGTGTGTGTGTGTGTGTGTGTGTGTGTGTGTGTGTGTGTGTGTGTGTGTTGTGTGTTGTGTGTTGTGTGTGCTGACCCAGTATTGACTACATGGCCATTATTCCACTAGTGATAGGTGAAGCCTGTGCATAACTGGACGCGAGTATATACAGTACACAAAACTATTATCTAGCTGAAGAAAAAGGTCTCAGCTGAACCTGCACACAAGGTGAGACCTAAGACCCACATAGTATGTGATCTTAGAAGTAGTAAAAGTCTTGAGTGCTGTGCGAACGATGGATGAACCCACTTGTGATAGTATTATTGGGCTGCGTCTGTAGAATCTGGAGTTACGGCTAAAGCTAAAAATAATGGTAATAAAACAGAATATAGTGTGGGACTGTGTGCTGTGATTTGATCACCAATCAAACAACCCACAATTTGTCATCAGATTCTGATTCAAATACTGCCAAACACAGATTGGTCCATGAAGGTGAATGACATTACTTTTTTCTAGCTGAGTTCTCCTTTTTAAACTAATGACAAGAGCATAGAAAAAAATGTTCATACTTTAGCAGAAAATAGTGTGTTCTTGTGAGATGCCATGGCTCATGGCTCTGTTTTCACAAGTTGTTGTTTTGTCCAGTTTTGTTGTCATGTTGATATTTAGACTGTTATTTGAACACCTTTGTACTTCATTCTAATGCCACATGTTCTTCATATAGAGGAAACATTTTAATTAGATTATGAATATCTTTATTTAATAAGTAGAAAGGAAAAATTAAAATCTATTTGTTTCTCCATTCAGGAGAAAGACTTTCTATTCATACCACCTTGGACTTACATATATTGACATGGAAATGTGTTCTGTTTAAAGCATCAGATGGTAAAATCAGCAGCCTCACCACTATAACTGGGTATTTCTAATGTAGAGAGAATGGCGGGTTATTAATAGAAATGCGTGTTGTTTTTCATTGGAACATGCTGCAGTGGATCAGAGATCATTAGTGGCTCAGTAGCTGAGCTTCATTGTTGAGAAAACAGCCCTCTTGCCGCAGATTGGCAGAACATTTTGACTGCATTGCTGCGAGGATACAGAGAGGTGATGCCACTTTAATCCAGTAAAGTAGGTGAGAAACCATACAGTCATTCCCTACCCCGGTGTCTGTGTGTCCTTGCCTTCTCTTGCTTTCTTTAAGAAGCCAGGAAGCACTGTTTTACTGTCAAACCCAGAAAACCAACCCTTATGCAATAACAGAGAATGAATAAGTGATAACTTCCCAGCCTCAAAACTCAAAGCAACAATGCTGCAACCAACAACTGATGCAACAATGTTTTATTGGTGGACACAATGTCGGCCAACTGACATGAGAGGGATATATATGAAATAAAGTATATAACCCATGTCCATACATTTCTTATATGTGCCAGCACCTATTTAAACCCAGTCCTACAAAATGCTGACGTAAATGCACCATCATCCATTAAAGGTAATCACCAAGCTGACCATAAACTTTTATTAAGAATTAAAATATGGCTACAATATCAGAGAGCTAGATAGTTAATTACATATGGGTCATCATCAGCTGCAGTTTTCTCATCTATGAATCAGCATTCTCTGAGTGTGTGACCTTTTACTGAGTTATGACACATCTATTCTGCCACAATATGAGCTGCTCTGCTCTGCGTAAACCAAACTGTGGAACAATAGAAACAGACTGGATCATTTTCATGGTCGGTGGTCTGGCAAGCAGATTACTTCATCTTGGATTGTTTTCAGAGAACTAATCACAACATCATAAAATCATATTTTATGATTTCACATAGAGTTTCTATGGGACTAAGATTTGTGCTTGAGGGGTTTTGAAATTATGTCACTTTAAAAAAAAAAGGCTCTATCAACTTTACTCTGTAATGTAATTGCTTCAACTAAAGCAACTTCTTACATACAAATAAGATATTTAAACAAGCCTCATATTCTATCCTGAATAGCTGTTTAATACAGCAAAGTATTTGCCTCATTGCAAATTGTCTTTTTATCATAAAATGGGTCATTCCTAGCTTTATTTCATTGTGTCAAAGTACCGAATTAGCTCATAGCTCTGGGCTTCGTCCCAGCCTGTAGTTTGCAGTTGTCTCACATCTCCACACATGTGAGCTGTACTGTTAAAGTTCGGATTTATTATACAGCAGACTAGTTCATTATTTCAAGCTGAAAACGTCACTCAGACACAGACATTTTGGGAAACGACTCCCTCCCTCTGTTGGTATTTTTGAGAGCTCTCTTCAGGAAGCCATGTGTCAACATTGCACGTTGTGACAACCCTCCCCACGGTCCTACTCTCAGGCGTTAATAGATGCATGATAATTTGTAATGTTGTTTTTTGTTTGTTTTTTTCAGATTCAAGTTTTAGCGTTAGAATTCAAATTAAGTATTGCTTAATCACAAAAGATGTCACCAAAGCATTTAACTTCCTAATTAAAGGAGAAACTGTGAAGTTGCACATGTTCCATTACACGCTTGTCATTTTCCAGTGACTGTATTTTGACTGTCCTGAGGGGACAGAGATGAGTTAAATATAATAAACATAATCACTGACTTTCAAGTGTGGGGTTTTTCGTTGCTAGTGTTTGTGTCAGGTTAATTTTACGAGGAGGATCTCCTTTTTCAAATGTATCTCGATGAGTGCTGTTAAATCATTTTAGTCATGCTCTTATTGTGTGAATGTTCCACAACAGTCAGTATGAAAATTGAACCATTTTCCTCGTGTCCATCATGTTAATATTTTCTGTAGATTTGCTTTTAAGTTTGAGGTAATAAAATGACATTTTTGGTCTCATAAATAAATACCATTTTGCTTTTTACTATCACTGTTTGATATAAAACAATTGTGATTCAGCAATTTGTAAATTATTGAAAGCAAGAGAGAGAGAAGAGGGAAACTCTGCTGGCACACAAAAGGTGCTGCATTTTAGTGCATCAAGTATTTCTTGATTTAATAGAAGAAAAGTCTGATTGTGGATTTGGATTGAACAGATTCTTTCTCAATTAAGACAGTTAAATAAAGATATCCAACAAAACAAAAAGAAAAGAAACAGTGAAATGAAGTTACTTTTCCTGTCCTTATTTCACCATCACATATTTCATTTGCAGAAGTTCCTCACTGTTTTTGCTTGTGTGTTTTTTGCCCTGTGGTGCCAGTGGGGATGGAGAAGCCTGGAGTTGTTGAGCAGGTTGACCTGACTCCGACCCTAGCCCTGGGACTTGGCCTGCCCATATCTCAAAACAGTGTGGGCCGCGTGATCCCAGGTGTCTTGGAGGAAACCTCACTCCGAGACAAGCTGCGCTTCCTGCATCTCAATGGCCACCAGCTCAGCTGCCTGCTCAAAGACAGCATTCCCGACCATGAGAAAGGTGGGTTAGAAATTCACTGCGTCCAACTTCTAGACTCATTAAAAACCCTTAAAGCCAGGACCTAGTCTGACAGAGTCATCATTATTCTGTATTGCTACCCAGCTGGTGACAGTATCGGTGCTCACATTTTTCTCTGCACACAGCAATGTGACTATTGCCAGTAGTAAGAAAATAGTGCAATTCCAGCAATAGTTCAGTCCAAAATGAAAATATGGACTTCTTTTAAAATTAGGCTGAAGTTAGTAGAACCTTCAAACACACAGCAGGTCAGTTCCCATCACGTCACATCACGTCTCAGCTTCTGTTGAAATTGGACATTCGTATTAAAACTTCAGTAGACCACAAAATGTCCAGCACATGCATTATCATAATCCTGACGTTCTTCACTTTACTCACAGCTTGCAATAACCAACCCTTAATGTTATTTATGTGTGAGAGAGCTATTATTCATAAACATGTATCATAGCAGAGTAACATGAGCTGTCACCTGATAGTCATGTTCAACTTTATCGTGCTTAAAGCCTCACTATCAATATTCCCTATTAAAAATTAATCAAATTAATACGTTGGATCAATTTGATATGTTGGCTACTTGTTAATTAAATGCTCCGATAACCAAACAGCAGGCAGACAAAGTTAGTGGTTTGCTAACACAGTGGAACATTTAGCTGCTAGAGAGCCTGATATCTTCCCAGGAGTTGGTGGAGACCCACAACAGATGGAAAAAGAGATTGGACTTCGTGATGTGGCTGATGGCTGTGTTGCTCCATGTATGCTGCATAGGCAATATTTATTTTATGCAAACTATCTGAACTGACAGTTGTTAGTTGTTTGTGGAGAAACTTTGCAGCATGCAGCTGGTTTGTAGAAGCCTCTGCTTAGATGGTTTCCTGCAGACAGATGTTAATGAGTTTGTCAAAGCAGCTTCTGAGAGCATTTAACCTGAAACAGTCTGATTAAGACAAAAGTGGAATGACCTTATAAGTTCAAAGTATTATTTTTGCCAAACCACATCTAGACTGAGCTCCTTTTATAAAAAAGATGAAATACAGATAAATAAATCCATTCAGACACATGGTTTTGTTTTGGTTCATGGTCTTTAATGGTAGCTCATCTTGCAGTGAGATGAATCCTTTCAGTTTACAGTTATCTTTTTGTTGCAGAAGAATGACATATGTAAAATACTCAAATCTGCCATTATTGATACAAGAGTAGGTTTATGAAGAAGAAAGACTGAACCTAACTCCACCAGAAACTAAATATCCTGTGTGCAAAATCTGTATACTGATTTCTGTAAGTCCATAATGAAATGACCTTCCAGCTGTGCACGTTCCACATGGGAGAGTCACAGTTTGTGGTCTGTTCTTGAACATTATTGCTGCCCACACTTTGTGCAAATGCATGCACATATCCTCAGTGAAATTTACTCCCTACTTATAACTGGGGGTCAGGCTGTTTGTCAGTTTTATTCTTTTCACAGCCTCTCCCCATCCCCTCTTGTCTGTATCCTTCTGTTGCTGTCCTTCACTTTCACACACATTTGATACACCAGTGGCAGAAATTACCATTGCTAATGTTTGAACGGTCGGATGTAATCTATCTTTTCATTTTACGTGCGCCAGAAGGAGGCAGAGAGAGAAGTGTTTGATTGGTTTGTTTAGCAAGTTACTTGACATGTGATATTCAATATAAAAAAGCTGTTTTCACTAAAACTGCACTTCTTTTAAAAACTGAAACTGAACACGGATTAATTTGGCAAAATGACCAAATAGATAATTGGTGGTGCCAAGGTTGCTTACAGGCCTGCAGCGACCTTACCTAAATGTTCTGAACACAGAGAGAGGCATGGAGAGAGATCAAACTAGAGGGGCAGTCTGAGCATATATCTTCACCAAGGGCAAAGTTTAATGGTTCAGTAGTTTTTACTGAATTAAGGAAAATGTTGAAAAAGTTATTAAACAATTCCTGGATCTGCCCCTTTATCCAGCTCTGCATCAATATTTAATGGCCTTTTCCTGGCCCATGCTCCAATTTTGCACCAACTTTAGTGGAAATCCGTCCTGTAGTTTTTTTCTGTAATCCAGCCAACCAACCGATCGAACAAGCAAACAAACGAGACGAGTGAAAACATAGCCTCCTTGACAGTGGTAACAATGACCAGGAAGTTAGGAAATTACACCCCTAATGATAGAAGTCCATAGCAAGGATTAGAGGAGTGATTTAAAATCATTACCCTGGGTCTGTTAGATTAACTTGTAAATTAACAATCACTGTCACTGTGAGCATGTTAGCAAGCTGACATTAGCTTTTAGCTCAAAGCACTGCCTAGCAGAAGTACAGCCTTATAGGTCTGCTAACATGACTTTTAGACGCTTTATTTTATTACATTTTTGAAATGTTTTTTTTTAATCTCTTTTATCTCTTCTGTCTATTTATATTTCAGTATCTAATACTGTAAAAAGTCAGCCTGCTCTCTGAAAGATTTGTTTTTATCTTTGTGACATCATTGGGCCTAAACACATTTGTATGTTGTCCCATTTTTCAGTACAACATGATGACAGTAACACAGTGCATGTTGTGTTATTTATTGTGGCACTTGAATTTTCTAAAAGTAAAACTGACACAAACTGCCAAGCACCATATTGCATTTTGAAAACTTGATTTTAAACAAATTATTTCCTTTCACATAATGACTTACCACTCTGTCAGCACATTTTCAACTCTATTTTGGTCCTTGGTTTCCATAGTGATGGAATGAGATGAGAATTATATCAGCAGACCTACATTTGGATGTGTTGATTTTTTTTTCCCAAACTGTCAAAGCAAGGTGATGATGGAGCTGATATGCAGTGGAATAATTGTCACTGCTGGGAAACTCACCTAGAGTTATTGACCTTAATTAAGTATCATGCCTGTTGGACACCTGGGCAAATCCTACTGGGTATGAAAGAAGTTGTATAAAGTAAAACTGCCTTCTGTCTGAAAAGAAATGTTGCTGTTGTCAGTTTTCAAGCATGTTTCATCACCGCTCAATAATACTACAATTGAAGAATAACTTTGCCAAGATTTAGAATGCTCAGCCAGTCTGAGCATGTCAGCCTAACTAAATATTTAATGCCTTTGTCATTATTGTGCAACACTTTGTCCAAAAGCAAGAATAAACTCTCGAAATGTAAGAGTGATTTTAACACACGCAAGACCAAGATACCCCTTCAGATGCTCTCTCTGCATCTAGTATAAGCAAAAGCATTTGTTGTATTGTCTTAAGCTCTTTACCTTAAGCTCTTCTCATGTTTTATCCTGCAGTTCTGTGAGAGTCAAACCCTGACTCGTCTAAATTCATAATATTCAGGATAATAGTTTTTATTTTTTTTCCAAGATACGGTGTCACTAATTAATGATATACACTTAACAAAGATATCACGTGATATGATGCTTTACCTTTCTTTGTGAATTAAATGTTAAAATTTCAGAGTGCCAAGTGTCTGCATGCTGTCTGTTATCCCAGGCCCAATTAAAACATTAACACAGTAAAGGCACTAGTAAAATGTCCCTCATAAAATGCATTCACTGTCTGCCTTATATCAATCTTCATATTATGTTTTCTTGTGTTTCTAACCTCAGGCATCTTGGAGGGCCATTAACCAAGCCCTGTACGTTTAGACAGATGAAAGATGGCCAAGGCCATCGATATTGTATGATTCATGCCTGTGGCTTAAGCTTCTAATATTTCTACCAACCCCACTGTCTGGCAAAGCCACAGTCACTATTTATCACCCCTATGCCCATGCTGCTAAGATAGGTGTTAGATTGTATTTATGTATATGTGCGTGTGTTTCACTGATGTACAACAAATCAAACCTTCCCGCTGCTTTGTCCTTGAACAGACTCCTAAAACAAAGAAGTAAAAAGAAAACAGGCGTCATTTCATCCATTTTGAGTGAACATGTGAACGAGTGTTAGTTCGTCATTGTTTGGATTCTGACAAAATATGCTTTTTTCATCAGGAATAGATGTTTTTTTTCCCCCACAGGTTTTCAATTAAAAGTTGACACAGGAAACAGAAAAATAAAATACTGAAATGTAATTGATTTCCCATTCATAACATTCAATATTCATCAGAATGATTGATGAATCCATACATAGGATTAGTGAAGTCATTGATAAGGAAACAAATAGTGGATGTATTTTGTTTCTGATGAAATACAGCAGGATATGCATCAGACTGAAAAGGCTTTTTCTGAAATACTCCAGTGTGGCTTAACTTTTCTTAACGTTATTCATGCTTCAGTTTATTTTTAAATCAGCTAATCGTGAAAAAAACATTCCTGCCAGTTGTTCCTACTCCATCCAGTTGTAGCTTAGCCTCCAACCATAGTTGAAACATTGTTAATGTGTCATTATACGGTGACAAGTTTTTGATATATATGAGTAAATAATGCCACCAATTGACAAGAGAGCTCTCCTATAATACTGAAAAAATTACATTCAGTTTGGAGGCAGTCTGCAAACAGAGGTTGATGTTTCATTACAGGAAAGCAGATTGTTTGGTTTCACAAATAAGTTTAATTGTCCTGATGCATCAAAAGATATTGGGTGATAAACAATGTAAAATTCATGCGTCGCTCCATCGTAAAGGTTTATTAATGAGATGCTGCAAATGTCCTCCTCATTTTGACAAATATATACCAATGCATTAGCTGCTGCTGTCGCAAGAGGATGTTTTTGGCAGTATTCTCCAGCAACGTAATGCTAAGTCTTTCAGTACCTGACAGTAAACATCAGTGTTAAGTAACCCCAGTTAATGGTCACTCTAAAGCCGCACTTTTTAAAAATGCGAGTTGCTGATAATTGGTGTCCCCCTCCCAACTTCTCTTCATTCCAGAGGCGAGCTTTGAGCAGTTCCGTGTGGCAGAAAAAGCTCATGGGAACTGGATGAAGCTCTATCTGGAGGGCAACACCTCTGAGGTGCTTACCAACATGGGCAAAAAGGTCTTGAAACAGTATCTGGAGGCCCTGGCTGCCATGAGCTCGGCTCTGAGCAAACAGCTGGGGAAGTACGATATGTACTCCATGATCGCAGGCATGGTGTTTGTGTTTCAGGTAGGCAGAAGATTTTCATTTATCCCAAAGACTATAATAGATTGGTTTAGGTAGGTTTGTGTTGTACTCAGTGTATTTTACTTGTATTTAATAGCTTTATATTTTAATGGAGATAATGCTTCTAACAGTGCCATAAACATTAATACTAAAAACTCTAAACATAATTTTAAACATGTTCTGACAGGCTCTATATACATATGTATGGCTCTTAACTGCCATGGTGAAGTGTTCACTGTTCACATATACTGCTCACACTACTGTAGGTGTCTGTGGTTGTATGAGATTAACAAAAAAACCTTTTCTCCCCATTCTCTCCCCCATCTCTCCCCATTCTCTCCCTCTGACCGGGCCTTAAGCTCCTCCTGGTCTTACTGCTGGCTATGCCTGAAGCCCTCAGTGCTGAAGCAGCAGTGGACCTCCCAGTCCTCTCAGCCCTGCTCTCCCTGCCTTTCTACCTCTTGTGCCTGCTGCTCGCCTCAGTGCACGTCTTGGTGTGCACATCTGCTGAGAGCTCCTGTTACTTCTGCAGCCTCTCCTGGGGTCTCGTGTTTGCAGCGGTTGCCTTCTCCTCAGCAATGTTTTGTATTCTGGTCTCTATGTTAACACGCCGACTCCCCCTGGGATCCAAAATTCACAGGAAGGTGAGTGTATGATCCTAAATAAAGTTGTTGTAAGTCCTCATTTGTTAAACACCTCAGCTGTTCTGCCTTCACTTTATATCAAGAATTACTAGTAAGGAAGATCTTGTGAACTTAAAATGTTCGTGAATATACCTTGATTAAATACTAACTTGCTGCTGTATGAAAGTAGATTTTGCTCTTATGTGTTAATATTTAATTTGGGTTGCAGGAAGAGACACAAAGACAAAGTTTATTTGAGAGTAAATCTACTGAGACTCAGGAGAAATGTCACGGTCTTGTCTATCGCGACCCTACTTAGTAATTTAGCAAAGTTAGCAAAGTCCTTTCTAATGCAGTTTTAGATCACCTGAATGTTCCTGCACTGTGAAACAGAGGTCTGAGAAAAAGGATTTAGTGGATTTAGTAGCGAGGGCCTCTTAGTCAGTTTCAGATTTAGGGCACCATTTATATTAATCACATAGTTCTTGGCTGTATGCACACATTGTGGTTTGTTTTTCATGGAGGATTCCAAAGAGCCGCCTAAATTTACTGTACAGTATTACACAGGGAAATGGTGAGGTGGTGTAATAAAAAGTAGGGAGTAGCTTTAATGTTGACATTTTATTCTAGTGATGTAACTTAAATTATAAAGACACATGAAATATTACATTGTTTAATGCCTGCAATGATAAAGTATGATAATGTTTTTTATCAGTAACTATATAGTGAAAAAGGAAGTGGTACAGTATTTTTAAACTTTAGAGATTCATTGTTAATTCTAACAGCACAGTGAAGGGAACATGAGTTTGTTACAGAAGCTGCAGGTTTCCTCTGTGTGCCAGAAGTAACGGGCCCCTACTGTTATCAAATTCAATAAAATCTCATCATGTTTCTGAAACACACTGCAGCACTGATGAACATAATTCATGATTTTAGCATTCATTTAGTATTTTAGTATTTTTTAACATGCGCTTATAACCATGTTATCATTGCAGTCATTTATAAACATCCTTCAGTCTAGATCATTGTGAATATCTAGCTATATGGTGCATTCCACTCAACATTACAGAAAGGTTTCTTTATCCTTTTTCTGCCAAGTCATGTTTGAAAATGAATTAGATAGGCTGTTTTACTTAAAATAGCCTAATGTATCAGCAGTGTTGGAAAAACTACTAATGAAGTATAGTAAGCTAAAGTAACAATTAGTCGACATTAAATGAATGTAGCAAGCTAAGCTACATTAACATGGGAAAAACTAGTTTACTACATCAAAACATTTTTTTTTTACATTGAACTAACTTAATTCTAAGTCCGTGGTATCTCAGTAATCATTAATGGTAATGGTATCATTAATCAATTAATGATTCCATCAAACCAACAACGTTGATGGACATGGAGTTTCAGCAATCAAACAAGTAAAGGGATATGATGGTATAGAGGAGCTATGAAAGAATAATGATTTTGTCTTCTTTCCTGATAAATACGAAATTTACTTTAACAAATGATCATTTTTAATATCTTTAATAAGTGATTGCCAACAATGTGTAGAAGGCTCCTCTAAATCTAACCAATCCATTCAGATGGCAGAAGCTTTAAGTCTTGTTTGATTAAATTGGTCCTACAGATGAATCTTTTACTGCTCCAGCCTCTGTGCTTATTATAATGTTTCTGTTAAGGTTATATCTCATTTCCTGTCTGGGAACTTTGAGAAAGTGCCAATATGGCAAAAAAAAAAAAAAAAAAAAAAAATTAGAAGAAATCCACCCTGACTCGGTTGTGTGGAGGAATGAGCTCCCAATCAATACACTGAAGTAAGAGGGGGAAATACTGTACTATTATTACTGTAACTTTTTCTGTGATTCTGGATTTCTTGAAAAGACGTGTATTTACTTGAATGTAACGTGTAAATCTGTGCAGGTAGCTCAGTTGACAGGTAATATAAAATAGTTTGCTTGCTCATCAAGGAGCAGACTCAGTTAAATTGGCATCACCGATTCCCCACAGTTCATTTTTTAACTTCCTAGTGACATTATCATTGGTGCAGACCACACCAACGACTTTGGTCACAATTTGATAGACCTACAAACAATCAAAGCAACAAAATGTGTAATTAAGTGCTGCACTGGTTGACATTCGACAACAGGATAGAAGATGTGACAACAAAATATGCACAGCTCATAAGCACATAGAGCTCTCTGAGCTTATGGAAGCAAGGCAGCCACTTGTAACATTAATGCGAAGAGCAGCGTTAATTACATCATACTGCTTTGCTTCTATCTATGGTAACTACGGATGCATTCTGCTAAATGTTATCAGTCAGCATGGTCAAACTTAAATTTAATCCCCATCAGCTCATAAAAATATAGCATCAAACTGTAACTGATTATTGAAATACTGCACCGTATGTGTGTAATATTAAATAATTCATGTCAAGAATAGTGAAGCAATAAATGCAAGGGAGTATATCTTAATTTAAATAGTAAAATACATACAGAAAAATCACAGTGCTGCATCTGGATTGGCTACATGATTTAAATGGCACAGGCTACAATAAAATGTAATGTACATTTGTGAATGATAGTCTCAAGCAGTAGCTGTCAAAGGTGTTCCTTCGGCAGCAGATATAATGTATCTCACAACTAAAACTTTTAAATAGTCTTAGAGTGATCATATACAGTGAAACCACAGCAGCATTTCAGCTTCTTTATCTGACATGCTGGCAGATGACAAGGGCATCGGTTTTGAAATAGTGCTTACTTTGTCAAGAGCAGTGTATGGAATTATTCCATATATTTCACCTTTATCTTGTTCCAAGCAGATGATTGAACATTTGCAATCAAGGCCCATCATCATGGCCAAAATCTTTATCTGCATAATAACCTGTGTGAGGAAATGCATCAGGGTCCTCAAAGACATGACTGACATCCTCATTTTGGTATTCAGATTAGATAATAAAGCTGTTTTTATAGACTATATATATTTTGGTAATACATGTCTACATATTACTTCTCAATAGTTCTTTTGCTTTTGTCAATTTGGCATCTTTCCAAAAAAGTTCCATAATCAAATATTGAAAGGGTACGGCATTATCAATTAGTTAAAGTCTTGTTATATTACACAATCTCTTGAATCAGCTTGTTTCTAAGTGCGAAGCTGTGCCTGGTTAGGCTTGACAAATGACTGCATTATGGCCAGCATCCAAGAGTTCTTATTAGAGTTATCCTGATTAGTTTTCCTGCGAGACAGAGTTGATAAGTGGAAGATTAAATACACTTGCCCACTCACCGCTCAAACAAACATACAAGTCTTCCAGTTGAATTAATTTTAATAGACTAAAGGTCAGTGTACTTCATTTCAAAAAGTAATGTCTATAGTGGATGTGATAAGTTATAGAATAATTCAAAGAGAAATTGGAGAAACGGAAAGGCAAAGTATAATCTATCATCAGTATTACAAGGAATTAAGACCTGCTTAACAAATTAATTAATTTGGTCCCTAAGGCGCTAATTCGACAGTTTAATTTGTAATATTAGGCTCTAACAATTTTCTTTTTTTGCCCAGTGACATTATCCGTATGGTGCTTCTTGTGAGGTGGCTGTAAAGTCTATAGGGCTGAGTCAGAAAACAAAGGGTTTTCTATATCTTCATGATGTAAGGTTGGGTTCACTGGCCTGCCAATAGAATGTAATAAATGAAATGGATTATTTGACTTACTGTTACCTAATGAAAAATAATTTAATTGACTTTGTTTTGCTTAGAGCTCTAACGTCTGCATTTTGAATAAGGTGTACTTGCTGGCTAACAGCAGCATGTTTAGATAGAAATCAGGGGCTCAGGTATTGATGCCCGTCGTACCCCAAAAGGTCATGCTGGCCTACTTGAAAATAAGATTTCAATAGTGATAGAATTATTGTTGTATTGGAAGTTGCACCTGTACCAGTTCAATAGAGCCCAATAGAGGTGTGATCGACTGTGTCAAAAGCAGCAGTGACATCTTATATTAAGAGAATAGACCTTTACCTGAACAGTGTTGATTCCTGTGTCAATTAGGATCGTTTAAGAAGTGAGTTGGAGAGGTCGACACTTTTTTTTATATGCAGATGATACTTTGGCGTTTACAATTACTTTCATTTTACATATTTTGCTTTATGACACTAACTTAGCCCTGCAATGAACTGGCAACTTCTCCAGTACTGTACTGTACCCCGCCTCCTGCCCAAAGTCAGCTGGGATAAGCTCCAGCAGAAGCAGAGCTGAACTAGCAGACCCCCTTAACTGAAGTCCTGACTCTACCCTGAAATATGTGTGTGATAAAGAACTACATTTTGGGATAATTTAGTAACATACAGCGTATATAATCTGGGGACATTCATAAGAATTTGGAAACAAAAATCATATAAATAATGCATGATATGAAAATGCATGCAACCTAGGAGCTGTTGTGCCACAGTTAAATCATTTTTTTCTTTTGTTTATTGGAACATAAAAACCAGAACTGAAAAATTAATGTCCCAGCATTTTGAATAAAGTAGAAAGGCACTTATGGGAAAGCTGGTTACAATAAGAGAGGGAAAAACAAGTATGAAACAGTCCAGTTTCACAGCAAACTGGTACTGTAGCCTGCAGGTAGCGTCTGTAAAGGCTCAGTCTCTCTTTGTCTTCCAAGTTCAACACAAGCTAAGGTGCATGTCTGTATTTGAGAGTTGTTTGTTATGCTAAAATATCTCTGCTGAACCAAGAGGCTGGCTGAACTTCGTTTGAACTTGCTTTGAATTGGAACGTGCTGTCACCACTGAACGCAATAAATGGCATACAAGTAGGTGATTGGACAAACACCACTTTTTAAAATGTGATGGAAGCATCCATCCAAGTGACCAAACATCCAAGTGACATCCAAGTGTCTGCTATGACAAAAAAAAAGGCCTCTATACATTCCACAGAATGTGGCGACTCTTGTGTGCTAGGGGGGAAAAACACAGCTGTTTGCATAATGTGTTTTGATCAAATTTGGATGCGAACAGTGTGTGTAGCAAAAGAGCCCATGGTATGAACTTCTTTAATAGTTTAATAGACTGATTGATAGCAAAAATTCGAATTCAATCGGTTTGTACTTTTGGCTACAAGCATGATAATCATCATCATCAGGGAGATACCTACCAAATCTTTGCTCAAGACCTGTCTGTCCACAAAATCTCATGGAAATGTGTTCTAGTGACCGGGGCAACAGCTGCACCGTGTTAACTTTTTTTTTTTACTTGTTGCACTTTTGTTTTCTTTCCTAGTCTTCTCCATTGAGGAGCAGTGGCAGTGACTGGTGGATGTCAGAGCTGGATGTTTTGCTGCTGGCCGGAACGGTTGGCCACACACTCAGCTTGGCGGCCAGCAGCTTCGTTGAGGAAGAACACCAAACCTGGTACTTTCTGCTCAACACCCTCTGCCTCGCCGTCTTCCAGGATGTCTGCCGCAAGTACTTCAGAGAGCAGAGTGGCTCTGGAGATGAAGAAGAAGAGCACATCCTCCCCTCCAAAGACTCTCATCCCTCCACTCACCCCAAGGCAGAGATTTGCTCAGAGAAGTGGCTAGCGTTAGCCACACCTCCCTTTACCCTGGTCTGCTGCCGACTGCTGCGCTCCCTCAACCAGACCGGAGTGCAGTGGGCTCATCTTCCTGACTTGGGACATTGGCTTAACAGGTTTGGTTTCCCAATTGTCTTAATTGATAAATATTGTACAATTTACTTTATAAGGTGAAATCACACAAATCCTACATACAGTAAAAAAGTCAGTAAACTATGGAACTCCAAAATGGCCAATATTAAACAAATAATGATGTGAATAAATAGAGAAAAACATGAACAATAAACTCATTGATTGTAATTGTTAAAACTCTACATTGCAAAATGTTATTTTATCATTATTTCATAGCTGTATATGTAGTTGTATCCCCTAAAAAATAACAGGGGGATATATTTGTTTTATTTTGAAGTGCTATTTTTCAAAAGGCTATATATACTGATAATGACATTTGTCATGACAGTGGTGTCACCTCTCCTCACCTCTTACCTCTCAGCCAATCAAACAAAGTACAAGGCAGTACACGTGTTAATCTCTGGTTAGCTGGTTGGAGGACTGGTAACTGAGCACTCACAATAAATGTGACACATTACCTCAGTAATTAAACATCAATCACATTAAAGCTAAGGTGTCCCAGACGATGCAGTTCCTAATCTAAATGAAGGAACATAAAAACAATATTAATAACACAACAATAATTGTAATCATATTAATAGTAATAATAATAACTATAATCATAATAAATTGTTTTCCCATGATGGGTGAGTATCGGCCGATTAGTCTGCAATCTGCTTTTTCCTGCTCCAAATTATCGTTATTATATCTGCCTTAAAATATCCACTGTCTGTCTATTTCAACCTGTTTTTCCAAATTCTGTTTCAAGATTTGCTGTAGTTTAAGTTTAAAAGTCTTGTGACCTGACATTACTGGATTAAGATGTGATCAGAGAGCAGCTATGAGCTAGCTGGCTACGTCTGTTAGCTAGACGGTCTTTCTACTATTTGATAAAGAATTAAAAGCATGCATTGTAAATTTCCCCACTGTGGGACTGATAAAGGGATATCTTATCTTATCTTATCTTATCTTAATCTCTTTTGAGTGCACTGATTCCATGTCTGTGTCTCTTGTTTCTTAAGACAAACCATTTTTAACTCCACTACTGTTGAACACTAAGACCAGAGAAATCTATTTGTTTTCATTTTTGTTTTTTGTTCAACCCAACGCTTATGTATTGTGGACTTTAATGAACATGGTGCTGCTCTCAGAACTGAGGACTATTAGTCTTGTGTCAGTGTGTAGTGCATTTTTCTTTATTCTGTGGATATGTGGGAACATGGAGACAGGCTATTATACAACTAAAATGTTCAGCGCAGCTCCAGTTGAGGGTGAGAGGGGCCAGTGGTAAACTGGAGGTTTTACAGTAGAAAAAAAAGGTCTCTTTCAAAGTTTCATTACTGTCTTTAGTCAGTCACAAGTTGAAATAAATTCATTCAAGGACAGAGATAGCAAAAAGCAGATAACCTTTGTATGCTGCTCAATGCAGCCACAAGATGTTCGGTCTCCATTTGTCCCTCCACCTGCACATACAGTACATGTACCTCATTGATGTAACAAGTTCATTCCTGTTCTCTGGGGGATTTTTTTGAAGTCCTTTCGGGAAATACAGGAAATAACATAACGAGGCCCTGAATGATTTGGTCATTTTAACACTGCAAGGCTTTTCTTCTGACACTGAGACATTTTAAAGTGTTTATCTGTGTGAGAAGCTGACAGGAAAATAGCCCTTTGTGATTGCCCAGACTGAAGAAAGACTGATTTCTCTGTGAAACAGTGACTATTCCGAGCCATTAATATTCTGTTAGCTGCACAGGGCAGGGTATTATGGTTTGTTCTTTAACATGCATCACATTGTGAAATAGAGATGTAGATTTTGACCTTTTCGCTGTCCAGCGTTGCCCTTTCTTCATACCTCCACTGCCGGTTGGCTTGGATAATGAGATCTAGGTAGCGATACGCCGTCATCTCTTTTTCTCTTTTCAGAATATCTAACTTCCTCCCCTGCCTGATCCATCTAACAGCTAAATGCATGGCTTCTATCTGACTTTGATATGTCCATTGAGGACCTATTTCCCATCTGTGCTCTGTGCAGTGAAATCCCAACGATATATCCTCAAGTCCAATGAACAATTGAAGAAATGTGCCTCTTTCAAGTTTAAACTACGGCTGCATGATATGACTGACAGTGATGGTCTCTTCAAAACCGTCTCCATTTCTCTAGAAATGGTCTAGTTCAAGGCCTACGGCTTCTGTTTTGATTCAATTACCGAATTATTTGTTGCATATTGTACTTGAGTGTAAAATAAGGAAAGTATTGAAACACATATAGTGAAATGAACTTCAAAATTCACAAACGTGGAGGTGTTTACTTCACTGCTTGTCTGTTGTTTTTTTTTGTGTGTGTTTCTAGTTCTGAACACAGGGTTGTTCTTTCCCTGCTGGCCGCTTCCTGTTTGGTTCTTATCTACATCCTGGTTCAAAGTCGGTGCTCATGGGTGTCCAAGATCGCACTCGCCCTCGGACTCTTGGGCGTCTACAGCTACCGGGCAGCTGTTGGCAATGTCCTGTTTCCCTGGCAACACTCTGGTCAAACTATGTCCAAGTAAGTATTTGATGAACGATGATCACCCCATCGTCATCTTTTCATTCAGGATAACCGTTGCCTAATTGCTTTTCTCTGTTAGTGAGTTGATTTATGTTGCTCTCCTGCAGCTGAGTGTGCAGGTTGCACTGCTGTATGTGTTCTTTGGGAGAAACACTCAGACCCACATCTCTTAAAGCTATGATGAGTTTTGTACATCTTGTTGGTTTTCATCTACCAACACTAAATCTCTCCAACCGAGTTTCAAAATAGTGAGCGTCTTAAATTTATTACGTTGAAAGAGGAGTCATACGATCTACTATTGTTGATTTGGATGGGGACACTCACTAAGAATAATGTTGCTATCGACAGATCTTTTCTCCTCTTTGTTACAGCCACAACCCCAGCCACCCCTCCTATCCTCTGTAACTGATGAAAACAAAGTCACATTATCAAACACAGATGAGTAAGCTAGATCATTAGAGTACAGATTGAACAGGGGTAGTGGAAAGGCAATATATCACCATGCTAAATATTGGAATAATTCTAAATTTGTTTTTCTTTTGTCTTCCATGATTAAAATACAAAATCATGCTATGCTCTCCATCGTCAAGTAGTAAAAATGTTACTAGTTGGGGGGTTTGAAAGTTTGTAGAGGTCTCAGGATGTGAAAAATAAAATACATGTTTGAAAGAGCTTTTTGAAACCAGAAATATTTGATCCTGCTGCCACTGAACAGCAGCTGTTAAACACATTTAGATAGAATTATTACAGGTCTTTCACAAATTATTTGCTTCTAGCAATGTGGGCGGGTGGGCTTTAGCCATTATAGTGTTGGTTATTCCATCACTTTGCTTCAGACGGATCTCAAGGATTATTGGATGGCTTGCCATAATGTTTGTACACATATTCATGGTCCCGGAGAAAGAGTCCTTATGGCTTTGCTTATCTTCTGACTCTTTCTTTGTTGCCACCAGAAGGCATATATGTGTAGTTTTAAGTCATCATTTCAACTGTTGAATGGATTCTATTATCTTTGGTGAGTCCCTGACTTTTCATTTCGAGCCATCATCGCATCAAAACATCAATTTCTTCAGTATTTTGATTTATGAATAAATATCTGCAAAACTAATGACATTCTCAATAGTCTTAGCTAAACTTTGTGTTCCATGCTAATTAAGCACATGCAAGCAATAAGCATGTTAACACGCTAAACTATGCTGATTAGCATGGTAAATATATTATATGCTATAGCTGCGAAACACGATACCATTGTCACGTTAGCATACTAACATTAGCATTTAGCTTAAAACATCGACTGTTGACTCCCAGACTTGTTTATGTAACATCAGGATAATATTACAACAGAAGGATCATATTAAACCAAGCAGATGCAAGACATTTTCCTGGCCACTATACTGCTTAATTCCAGCTTTGTGGGGAAAAAGCTTCTTTTTTTTTAATCTCTGTCCTTAAATTCCTCTTGAATTCCTCTTGGTATCATTAAAAGATAAATCTTGAGAAGTTTTTTTTAGACGTCTTTAACCTTCAGATGTGCTGAAACCCCTGTGGTATTTTGCTGAGGGTGAGAGTTTCTTCTCCTATAGACATCAAAAATATTAGTTTCATAGTCATATTAATTTTGTTCAGTAATTGATAAAACAGTTCATGTGATACACAACCCTTCAGTGTCCAGTGCATTTAGTCTGTACGCCCCCGATAACTCAACCTGAATAAACAAAAATCTTATTTAATGTGTGCCTTAAAGATATATTAGTATTCTTGAAGACTGATGCCTCTTTAAACTGTATTCATCTAATCCTTTAGCACAATCTCTATGTAATAGCTGTAGTTATCACTGTCCAAAAAGAGAGGAAATCGACAATCTTGCAGCTCCTAAGTGTGGTAATTTTTCATTTTGCAGACTAGAGCTTGGCAGACTTATCTCACACTAACCCCTGTAAGAAAATAATGAGGGTGCGGGGCTGCACACAGTTCTTCTGTCTAGTTTTTCTGACCTCCCTTCATCTAAATCCAGTATCTTGCCTTCCCTAACCTTTCCTGTCCTCTTTGGCAGTCTCACACTTGCTCACCTAATTAAAAGCTCAACCTCTCACCCTTACCTATTCAAAGACACCTGACTAAAGCCATTCAGGGTCCCTGTCTCCTTTAAAGGATCTGTATGACAAGGCTGACAGTTGACCCAGGCCTTCAGCCTTTTCTTCAGACCTCAACAAGTTGATCGTTACGGTGCTCCACCACAACAATTTATTTTAGACTTGGTCCACACACTGTGGATTCCTTGGCAAAGTTTTTTATAAAGCTAAGAGAAATTGTATTACAACCCATCTTAGATTGCGGGGCAAGGAGAAGCTAAATTTGTGTAATTACACTAGAATAGTGCAGATTTAGTGTTGTATATCTTGCTGCTGGATTTGGTTTGGTATCTCTCAACAACCACATAGTCATTCATGGTTATTTTCGATACAATATCTGAGCACTTCTGTTTTTCTGAAAAAAGAAATAGTTAGAAATGTCGAACTTTTCACTGTTGTGTTTTTCCCTTCACATTTTAATTTGAGTGTGAAAAGGACTGACTTTATACAATGACCCTTTGTAAAGTCTGATCCTCCTGGGTTACTCCTTCTGTGTGTCTTATCAGAGTTAAGCCCCCTGACAACTGCCCTGTTCCCTCCTCTCCTTCCCTTTGCGCCTACTGCATAATTGCATGGTTGCATCTTTCAAAATGGGTAATGGGGTTGGGAGCAGCTATCGCAGCTCATTTTAAGCGGCTCTTCAATTGATGTCACTGCAGAGATGGTTTGTCTCTGTCTTTTTCTTTTTTCTCTCACTCTCAGACACGTCCTTCCTTGTACCATCATCAGAAATTAACCTTAAGATAGACAACTTTTCATTATTTATTTATTTTACTGGATATTGAGAGATCACAGATTAGGATCCAAATGTAAAATCTATAAATGAATATAGAGTAAAGGTACCCTGAAAGATGAACAAGTGATCCAATTCGAAGTAGCTCAACATCAAACAGTCAGCTGAGGGCCAAACCTGTGGGTCTGCATGCATCACAGCCATAGTTTGTTGCAGTCTCTGTCCTCCTTGGCATTTGAGACACATGTTCTACCAAACATGAAACCACAAGAAGCATTAACATTTATGGTGTCTATGTTTTCATCTGTGTTTGTATCTGCTACACACACACAAAATGCACAAAATGTAACACATTTTTTCATGTAGTGCTGTTGTGCAAGTTTCCAGTTTAAAAATATTCATGCACACCGATCCCGCTTAAAAATGGAAATATATTCAAACTCGTCTCAAAACACCTGTGAACCCCTGCTACACACACACACACACACACACACACACACACACACACACACACACACACACACACACACAGAGTTTTCAGTTTTATTACCCAAGAGGTAAACCATGTCATAACCCTGTTTCAAAACCAATCTGTGTCGGTACAATATATCGGCGGTAACATTTAAGAAATAATTATCCTCCACTGACTTCAAAGAATTGTGTCTACTTTATTTTTCTTAATCACGCCTCTGTTTCAGAGAGGCTGTGACTTGTTTAATCTCAAAGATGAAAAACACTGGATGCTGGATGCTATTGATCTAGTGGTTTGTTATAATTAGATGTTGTGTCTGTAACCATTATTTTAAAGTCTACCACTTTGTCCCAGTGGCATTTAAATACTTTGACATGCTCAGATTTATCCCACAGAAAGCCTGGGACTCAGACAAAGTGAGAAGGTCCTCCTCATTTTCAGATGTCTGCTTCAGAGTTTTCCTCTGGCACTGAAACAAACACTTGTATTGGCTGATTTACTGTGTTAGACTAATGCAGGTGATTTATCACAGGCATATAGCAAACATGTTAAGGGGAACAGACTTATTCTTACCTTTTCTTTTTCACTTGCCAGCCCTTGTTTCCAAGGTAACATGGAATCCAGACAGCTCCACAGGACGACAGCTTGATGATCTATTGTTTTATGTCTACTGTTACTGCTATTAACATTACAAAATGCAGCTATAAGATCATAGTTTTCTTACCAAGTAATGTGAAAGATGCCTTGAGCCTCTAAAGCCCTGAAAGCAATTTGAAATCTGTTTTCTCCTCAAAGAAATGATGGCTTAATAAGCAACAATCAAAGGTCAATGTTTGAAAAAACATGGCATTATATATATATGAAGAGATTGATATTTTTAAAAAAACTCATCTGATTTGCTCCATTACGACTGTGTGGGTGTAAGCAAACGATCCCACAGCTGTGTTCAATTCTTTTGATTTTAATGTAAATCGTTGATTGGTGCATGAAGTTACGAGGCATGTTCACTGCTTTCTGCTAACAATCCCATTATGGAATGTGTCAGATCATAAAGATGCAAAAATTACAGTGAGGCAAAAAAATTACAACATGCTTTCTTAGCATTGTTGCGTTTTCGGGTAAATGCTGGACATCATTACCACAACAACTTTGGCCTTGTCTTTGTTATTGTTCGGGAATAAGCCTGAGCTTGCTGTGACCTTGCTCTTTGCGTGATGGTCTGAACTATACAGCAGGCAATAATACACTGTGTCTGAGGAGGGTTGATAGGATTGTCATTCAATACTGGTCGGGCTATGAGGGATTGCTGGGGTCCTCTTGCAGCTTGTTGCTTGTCTGTAGATAGAAATCATAGATTGCATAATACCATTTTAGCTGAACAACTAGGACTAGGAGGCGAAACGCTGATCATAGGGTTAGATAGGTGCAAAGTTCTGTGGTGTGATTTACTTATCAGGGGACTTTTTAAATAACTGCAGCCACTTTTTGTTCCACTTTCACCTGTCTCAAATTATTATTTTAAATTATTATTTGCATTAGTGCTGCAGTCTGTCAATCAGTTAATGATACAGGTTTCAATTTCCCACATTTAAATCTTTAAGCGTAGTTGTAGAAGAACAGCCACATGAAGTGCACGGTACAATACAATCATGTAATGACAGAAAGAGTTTTTGGTAATTTTTAAATATTTTCCACCATAAACACTCAAGACATTGCCAACAAGTAGCCCCGTGCCTCAAACACATCTCTGTCCTCGGATAAAATCAAATCCTGACATGGATTTTCCACTTTTCCTTTACATAAAATAATGATAAATACAATCTCTGCCACAGTGTTAGGGGAATTGTGAATAATGAAGAATAGTGCTGTATGGAGCATATCACTCTGCTCCTTTCCTCTGTTGGAACAGGTTTCCATAAAACATGCTGATTAATAAAACATGTCCAATACTTGCTCAACTCCTCCAGGGTCAGTTATTATCCTGTAGTGCTTTTGCAGATTTGACTGCGTCCTGCAAAAAAAAGGCCCTTTACTCTGAAATAGCCTTCAGCTGAGAAGACGCGTGTTTCCAATGTCATGCTTGTGAAGATAGCTTTTAAAAATTTGCAGTTGGAAATATTTCCATAAGCTTCTTTAAGTCCATGTTAGATATGATCGTCAATGTTCAGCAGGTAAACATGATTTCAGTGTTTCCCTTAGCTTAATTAGTTGTTAATGCTCTTTATTTCCCCCTCATCCATTATGTAGCAGAATAAAACAACTTAACACTGCCATAGCTCTTACTACTCTTTTGTTGTCCTATGTTTGTTGTATTGACACTAATGTAGTCATTGCTCATTGTTGGACAGATATTAATGAATGTAAGGTCATTAAAGAGAGAATATGAAGGCATAAAATCTTTCCAATTCAGTTTCTATGGATTAAAGCATATGCTGAATGTCTAAAATGGAAATAAGCCTAAATGTAATTGTCTTCATAATAGAAAGCATTTTTCCCTTAAAGCTTTAATTTTGGGACTCTTTGTGCATATGCATTATAGATTGTTGGAGATGGATTTTTGTGGAGTAAGCCTTTTAGAAGGAGAAGAGCCTCATGAAAACTAGTTCATCTTATAATAGCTTCAGACTTTCGACCCAGCCTAGATGTCATAGGGCCATACAGCATAGGCCTTGCACATCTTTAAAAGTGCATTGAATCATGTTGATATGAATTCAATGCTTACGTAGTTTACATCTTTGTAATAATTAACGGTGGAACCTCCTGCTTCCTGCAGTTGTTAGCTAAATTGTTAGGAGAAAGAAAAGCCTGCAATAAACAGCTTTGGATCCAGTCATTCAAAGCGCACAGTCATCTGATGAAGGCAGACAGTATAGAACCACACATACACACCGTGATGATCGGTTTATTGTTACATCAAAGTATATACAACGTATTCATCCAAAATACATGTTTGATGCTTTCATATAATAACAATTCTACTGACGATAGGTTAGAGACCTAAGAGGGTTCACCCTGGACAAGTCGCCAGTTCATCACAGGGCCACATAGAAAGACAAACAACCATTCACACTCACATTCACACCTACGGTCAATTTAGAGTCACCAATTCACCTATATTACATGTTTTTGGTGGTGGGAGGAAGCCGGAGAACCCGGAGGCGAACCCACGCAGACACAGGGAGTTTCTGTACATCTTAAGAAAAATGTTTTTGCATCATGTGACTTTTCTTCTGCATGAAATAGACTGATCACGTTGTGCCTGCTTAGTTTTGATGCTATGAAGCTATTAAGTTAAGAAAATAGATTTTAAAAAACAATATAACAGCAAATAGCAACACTGTAGCTTCAAATGAAGCAAAAGGGGGAATGCTGTCAGAAAAATGCTGATTATTTCATTTAAATTGTTTAAATAAATGTTTATTTCTAACGTGGCAGCTGCACTTTGTAGAGCTGCTAAACTTTAAATTTAATACTAGCATATTTAAATATTACACTCCATAACTGCATTTAGATATGAAAACTGGATGCACTTTAGTTTTTTGCCCCATCAAAGTGAAATGAATTTTTTTGATTGGTCTGAGATCAATACCAATTCATTAGTACACACAGTACCAGCTGTGCACATTAGACTTGGCAGCAAAGCCAGACCAAGACTAAAACATTGTCCAAAGTGGTCTATAGTTTATTTGCCTTCATCATTCTATACATTTTAATGTACAGGTGATATACTGTGTGAAAGTGTTGATATTACCAATCAAGGAAATATTTATTTTCTTCACCTTCAACTGAATGCACGTAGGTTTCAGCTTAACAAGATGCATTCCATACAGTTTGTGCTGCCCTGCTGTAATTGCACATCTTTGTCTGGTTTGTTATTAGGCTCAGCAAGATTGCATACAAATATAGCTGAGAATCTCCGTATGTCGCTCATAAACAACCTTATCAGAGAAGAATTAATCCAAGGGTAGCGCTGCCGATAGGCATTTTGAGCTGAAACCTCCTCTGGACCAATTTAGGGGTACAGCATCAGTTACCATGGTGATGTCGTCACTTTAAAAGACGGACTTGCTTCATATTACACCCCTCAGGACATTTTACCTTATCATTCTAATTGGTTCATAGAGTTTTCCAGCCATTTTTAACTGACTCGAGTCAATCATTCAGCACATCAATACATGTGGGTGTGCAGGGCCTCTAATATTGGCAAACATTTTACACTCAGTGAATCAGTGTTGTGAAAGTTTCATTGTGAAGTTGTTTTTGTCTTTAGCTGCATTCAGAATGAAAGACCCAATCTGTAATTGCTTCATACCCAAAGAAATTTAAAATACACTCAGATATCAGTTTATTGTTCTATAGGTATATGCAGATATCCAGACTAGTACAACAGTGCTGCAAGAAATCCAGCCTTCAAGAAGGTCACAATGTTCAGCGTTGATTTAAATTATTTCAGAGAGGTGTTGATTCAGCTCCGTGGTCTTTTTGTAGGCTGTCGTTTGTGCTGTTGTTGTTTTGTCTTAAACTGAGAGATATGTCTAATGTTTTGTCTGACCCTTGGATAAGTAATGTTAGTTAGTTTAGCTAGCTGTGCATTATTATTACATAATTTAATTTGAAAGTAATTTGGTAGTAAGGCCCACCCCCTTTGTTTACATTTTCCGTATATATTTTCAGTAAACATAATTACTCAAACATGTATTATCATAGTTTTCTACCCCTCTAATTCCACTGTATCCTCAGTTTGTCCTGGCCTGACCTTTTTTAATCATTTGCTTTATTTTTTTGTTCTAAGTAAAATCCACACACAGCACCTGCACTATGTGCTTCATATGGACATAAGAGCAGAATAGCTCTTGAACTACCCACAATAGTGGAACATGATCTATAACTCTAAGGTCTGTATTCCTGTGTGGACCATTGCACAATGCTTTATTATGTTGTCTTAGGGAAAAGATGTGTGTTTTGGCCAGCATTACTGTGCTGCCCTCTGCTAATTAATACAACAGGAGACTGTGGTGTCCAGAAGGAAAAACAAACCTGCTGATTTACAGTGGGTGCCTTGTGACTGTGACTATAATTAGTAATAATGACAAAAGGAAATGATACCATTTACAATCAGTGGATCTCTATCAACAAAAGATAAGTTTTCCCTCGACCTAGAACGCAGTTGAAATTCCATGGTTCTCACATTGTAGCGATGCAGAAAGCACAATGGACAGAGTGATGGGTGTGAAGAAGTCTGTTTTCCTCAGGCAACCCCAGCTGTCTTCCTGTCTCATACCTTACCTTAATTTAAATACATCAAACCACACATTCATTTTTTCCACATTTTTAAACGTTGAACGATGAGGCTTTTTTTTGTCAGCTACACCACAACTACTTGAAAGATTACCATGAAGACAGAACCATTGGATTATGGAGTGAGTCTGCATAAAGGGGTGCATCCTTTATATCCATTCATATGGTGGAGGTCATGTGATAATCTCAATTGTTCTATGAACAGCTGTTGATGCTTGTCAGACCTTCACTTCTTGATCCCATCGGACATAACTGTGTCGCATTCCAGCTGTGACATGGCTGCTGCAGCTGATCACAGCCAAATGTAATCTAGACAATGTTTTGTAATTCCTCCAGGCAAGCTCCACGGATAATACGAGATTATTTTATTTTTGACTGAAGCTGCGTAGAGCAGATTGGGCCAGGTAGGAAGTCAGATATAGGATAGTTTGGAGAATTCAGTCACTTTTCAAAATAAAACACCCCTGTGCAGATTCACAGTTGCATGTAACACAAAAACAAAGCAAGCAATTAAAACAATTAGCTATGTAGCCTACTTACTTGTGGTGGAAGTATATAACCAGAGCCAGCCTAATGCAAAAGTGAACTAAGCAGCTGCTTAGTGTCCCCGTGGCCACTAGCGTGCTACTGGTGAGAGCTACGAGCCAAATCCATGCTTCTGAAAATGGTCTTTTTAAGCAATAATTTGAACAGGGCTGCTAATAATCAGGCATGGATGTGGCTAGTCCATCTTATTAATGCAATTTGGTAGTTTTTTTAATTTAGTTTCTAAGTGAGCAAATATTCTTTTCATTCTGTTGATTTAGATATTGGATAATCCTTTTGGCTTATAAAAAAAAACGTTTAAAAATGTTTTGTGTTTACTCATGTTGCCTTTGTTTTTGCCTTTAATTTTGCTTTGAATGTTGGGCAGTTTATCATAAGATACACACAAAAATAAAATATATCAGGATATTTCTTTTTCACACCACTGTTTCTTATATAAATTTCGTAATTTATATAAACATGTACGACACAGTCTCAGCTTTCTGTAAGATGAGGCTCACATTTGTCTTTGAGCAATGTGTGAAGATATTTTTTGTTGTAATTCCAACTTGGAGTTTACCGAAGTCTTGGGTTTACAGAGGTAGTTGAATATTTGAATGAAAAAGTTGATACATTTTGAATAATTGTCTAAAATGACATTTTATAACATCGTTTTTCTTTTTAGCAGAAGTGTCGTCTTTCACTCTTCTTTCACCAAACGCTAAAGGGACTGAGATGAAATCTGACTGAATCATGACTTCATACGACATATGAAGCTTCATTGGAATGAAAAATGAAAATGCAAATGAAAAATAAGCATTATGACAATCTTCTGTCCAATCAAACTTAATTTTTCAATCAGTCAACGTATGAGGAGATAGATGATGTCATGAGTCTGCATGATGATGTCGTGCTGTTTTTGCTCTCACTTAGTGCCTTTCTTGTTCATTTTTGAGTGACACACTACATACTAATAAAAGGAGGGTAACAGAATGAGTAAAGGAAATATAAGAACTACTGTTTACAGGTATATGAAATCAGTTAAAGACGTACTAAAAAACGTATGTACATTAAGGTTAGTGAATGACACATGATGACGTGTCACTCAGAGAAATATGTGCTATTTTGAGCTTTTACAGTCCCATTTTTCATATCAGCTGTTACTGATGCACTTGTACTTATCCATTTATCTTAAAACACCCCATTTATCAACATTTCTATGATCCGCAACCCTTTGTGGGACTTATTTCTCTTTTGCGATTTTTTAAAATTGTTTTAGTTCTGTTAAGTGGTTTGTTTTTGTTGTTAATTTGATAAAAAAAAGATTTTTCTTGTGTCATTCAGTATGTAAAGTCTCAATCAGATACATTTCCCCATGTCCCAAAAGCGATATCTGGATATGTAGTTGCTGAAATGCATGGATGGGTACAGTAAGCCTGCCAGAATCCATATGTCAGACTCATCATAATTACGTGAATATTGAACAAGATCAATCAATGCTAATCTCTCTCTTTCAGGGGAACAGTGGAGGCACGCTTTGTGTACGTCTTCGTTTTGGGCATCCTCTTCACGGGCACTAAGGACCTCTTGCGATCCCAGATCATCACAGCAGATGCCAAATTGAAGAGCAGGGGATTATGGGAGATTTACAGTGGCTTGGTTTTGTTGATTTCACTGCTGTTTCGTGCTCACAACCTGCCTGTGCTCTGCTGCTGCCTGTTGGTCCAGACACTCATGGCCCAGTTTATCTGGAGGAAACTCCACTACGACGCAGCCCAAACCACCATCATGCATTACTGGTTTGGTCAGGCCTTCTTTTACTTCCAGGTGAGCATCATTAACAACGTCAGTGTAAGTTTTAACAGCCACTCTGTGAAGTCTTACTGTATGTTGAACAGCAGACGGTATATTAACTTATGTAGAATCTCTAATTTTATCAGCGGTGATAAAATCATTATTTTGGCAACTCATATTTTTCCTGGTGAGGTTGTTGATGTTTGAGTGGCCACTTTGAGTGATGGCATTACCTCAAGTAACATTCTTGATATTCTGAAGATATGCTTTTATACATTGTGGGGTTACACAATGTATAAAAGCATATCTTCAGAATAAAAATGTAATCATGTAAGTGGGTAAAACTTTATTTATATAGCACCTTTTAAAACACACAGTTGCAAAGTGCTTCACGCATAAGAAAAGAGAGATATCAACAAATACATAAATAAACAAACAAGGCAAAAATTTACAGCACACAGGGGCATAGCATACATACCAATGCATGCACACACACACACACACACTACATATTGTTGGGCTATAATAAGGTTTCCCTATAGAGCTTGAAACAGTCCAGATTTACAGCACATCTGACAAATTTGGGGCAGACTGTTCCGATGCATTGGAAACATTAAAGACACCATCGCCTTTTGTAATCCAGTGAGAGCGGGGGATGTTATAAGAGTCCAAGATTTTAGGAGCAGAGTGGTTGAGAGGATGAATGAGGAACCAGGTCAGAAATGTACCTTGGGGTGAGGTTGTGCAATGCCTTAAATGTCATTAACAGCATTTTGAGTTGAATCCTGAAATTTATCGGAAGCCAATTGAGATGCAAGTAGGGGAGATGTGAGAATGACGGCTGGTTTTAGTCAGTGACCTGGCAGCTGAATGATGAAGTAACTAAGTGTTTTGGGTAAACACATATTTCATGAAGCCGTGCAGATTCATTTTGCCGTGCCGCTTTCTGGTGTGACCGGGTCTTAACTGTAATGTTCCTTAGTCAAGGACGTCATGGAGCCCTAAACCGACACAAATTAGACCACCGTGTGTAACTGGGAGGCCCTTCCTGTAAAAGAGCACTGCTCTCAAGAGGCTGACACATGTAAATTGTAGCAGTGGATTACAGTCATTGGTTTTCTATGAAAGATTGCTGATTGAGACTCTATTTGTCTCCTAAGAGTCAGACAAGCTTGTTTGAAGTGCCATACTGAAATTAAAATTGCAGTACGCTTAATAAATCTACCAAATAAATCTTGCAGTTAAAAAACAATTATCAAACCGTTATGTCATGAAATAATTACTGCCATGTGTCAAAATGTGATATCTACTGGTGCTGACAGCGAAATGAAAGGAGGGTGAAGATGCATATCAGAGCCAAAATCCTCACCCCCCCCATATTTAAAAAAGGAGCTTCAAGGAAAAACCGGGCAGTTAACAATGTCTTCCTGTCTGAATGAAGGAGACATGTAATTTATCGCTCTGACACAGAGTTAAGAAAGCTGTCACCACTGATCAAGTGTTGGATGCTGTAATATGGGCAGTTCTGAGCAAAGGAAGGTTCATGTGTAAATGATATTACTTTGATCCAGTGCTGACATGAAGCTGAGCTGGACTAGTTGTCTCCTGTGGATGTTTTATGTTATGTTCCTCACAGGTAAATATGATACCTTCTTTTTGGTTTCACCTCCACCCAGGACAGATATTTGGTTAGCAGATCGTTGACGACACTGAACTCCCATCACCTCTGGCTGATTATTACTTTGATGGGCTTGGGAATAGACCGCCACCAGACAGTTTTTAGAGTGCAGTGTAGGAGCCTAGTCGTATAATTACTGATCTTTGAGGAATATTGTTCTCAATGAAGCTGTAGCCGTAATGGATCTGTAAAGCAGCAACATGTGTGATTCAAATTGGCTGCTCTGGAACAAATGCGGTGTCAAGCAGAACAATCAAAATTATGCTGAATTAAAATCTAATCATCAAGTTAACTTGCAGCTGCTCTGTGTGCTCTGGGTTGCAAATTGAGTTGTATTATATGAATTTTAGTCTTTGCTTTTTCTGCTGTGATTTTTAGAAGCCGTGTCAGAAACACTGGCAGGAAGTTGTTGTTTTCAGCGTCCTTGTTTTACGGCCACCAAAAACACAAGAACATTATGGGGAGATATTCCAGGTAACCTCAGGTGCAGACATTGCTAGTATCACAGAAAAGTGAAATGGCATCACATGATGAATTATCTGTCTCACAGGAGACGTTTTGGCCGTCTGCATTTGATCATTCGGTGTGATGGATGAGTCGGAGTTTGCAGTGGATTTTCTTTGGGTTTGTCATTGTCCCAAAACCAGATGGTCAGTCCAGCAGCAAGGAGGTGTTTGTCTTTCTGAAACGAACCAGTTTGTGTAAATGTTACCACATATGTTAGGGGCAAGTCACCCCACGGGTATGAATTCAGATTTAATGTCGGCTTCTGTGGGGAAGAAAAAAAAGAATCATCATGAGAAAGTCATCTGTGATCTCTGCCGACTCCCAGTGATGTCTCTATTTCTTTTGTGTGTGCATGTGTAGGGTGGAGCGTACATGCCTAACAGACGCAATTAATTTTAAATGTACTTATCACTAATGCACAAGGAAATTGAATTTAAATAAATAGAACTCGTATAGCTTAAAGGAGCCTGTTTGAACTTGGTGGGAAAATATGTGAGCAGGTTTGATGTGAGCTGCTGCTCAGCGGCTCTGGTTGATTACTTTGTCTGAAGGCTGCATCTCAGATGTCTGAACAGGACGCAGCTGATTTCACTAATCTGAATATGAAACCCACAAACCAGGTTAAGCACCTGAACAGCACTAATATGAGCTGCATTACTTTACCTGTGTTTTTTAACCCTTGAACTTAATTTGAACTGAATACAAGAATTGTGTTTATAAAGTTTAGACTAGAATGATTTCAAAGCTAATAATGTAAGCTGTTATCTATCCATCTATCTGTCTGTCTATCATCTATCTATCCATCTATCTATCATCTATCTATCATCTATCCATCTATCTATCATCTATCTATCTAACACATATCTATCTATTTATCAATCATCAATCTATCATCTATCTATCTAACATCTATCTATCTATCATCTATCTATCATCTATCTATCTATCATCTATCTATCTATCATCTATCTATCATCTATCTATCTAACATCTATCTATCATCTATCTATCTAACATCTATCTATCATCTATCTATCTATCATCTATCTATCATCTATCTATCATCTATCTATCTATCATCTATCTATCATCTATCTATCTATCATCTATCTATCTATCATCTATCTATCATCTATCTATCTAACATCTATCTATCTATCATCTATCTATCATCTATCTGTCTAACATCTATCTGTCTATCTATCATCTATCTAACATCTATCTATCTGTCATCTACCTATCTAACATCTATCTATCATCTATCTATCATCTATCTATCTATCATCTATCTATCATCTATCTGTCATCTACCTATCTAACATCTATCTATCTATCTATCATCTATCTAACATCTATCTATCTATCATCTATCTATCTATCTATCTATCTACCATCTATCTAACTATCTATCAATTATCTATCTATCATCTATCTATCTATCTATCTATCATCTATCAATCTATCTATCATCTATATATCTATCATCTATCTATCATCTGTCAATCTATCCATCTATCATCTATCTATCTATCAATCTATCTATCTGTCATCTATCAATCTATCTATCTATCATCTATCTATCTATCATCTATCTATATATCATCTATCTATCTATCTATCATCTATCAATCTATCTATCTATCATCTATCTATCTATCATCTATCAATCTATCTATCATCTATATATCTATCATCTATCAATCTCTATCATCTATCTATATATCATCTATCAATCTATCTATCATCTATCAATCTATCTATCATCTATCTATCATCTATATATCTATCATCTATCAATCTATCTATCATCTATCTATCTATCATCTATCAATCTATCTATCATCTATCAATCTATCTATCATCTATCAATCTATCTATCTATCATCTATCAATCTATCTATCATCTATCTATCTAACTATCTACCTCATGCTGGTTGAGCTTGTGAAAAAAACTGTAGAAGGTAATTAAATGTTTATTCATTGTTCCTACATTTCAGCAGCAGCATATTGTCCTTATGTTGTGATACATCCTGTATTTACAGCACCAAATGCTCTTTAAATTGTGGCCCTAAATCTTGCTTATATTGTATGCTATATTAAAATGTTCTTAAGTTTTAGATGAAACATCTGAGGAAGAAAACTGTAAACAAAACAAGGTCAGAAAAGTTTAATATTTCCACCTCTCCTGCAGGCATATTTGACTTGTTCCAGCCATACTGAAAATTGGTTCCAAAGTTAAACACCCCAGAAATAGAATCACAGTCATGCACATACACACACAGTAGTACCGTGTCTCTAACTAGAGTCCAGCTTCAGACAGAAAGCTGTGTGTGATTCTGTGGTCTGAGACTGGAAAATACAAACAACTGTACTGCTGGGAAGTTGCCACAAGCTCAGACTAATGATGCCAAAGCAAAGGGCCAGTTCTTTAAGTTTAGAGCTCTGCAATGCTTACAAAGCTTCACACACAGATATGTGTTTATTCATTTTATCTGTACACAGGAAAATGTATGCCTGTGTCCATGGCAATACTAAAATAAACTTTCTTTGTCTTCCTGTAGGGCAATTCCAACAACATTGCCACCATCGACATTTCCGTCGGCTTTGTTGGGCTTGAAAGCTACGTAGAAGCACCTGCCATCTTTTTAACGGCCCTCAGCACATACGCTGGGCCCCTGCTCTGGGCGTGTCACCTGGTCTGCTACCTCAGCTCAGACAGAGACAGGTAAGTGTCACTTTAAAAGAAGCCAGGCAGGATTACAAATTGGTGTTGTGCTTATCTTAACTTCTGAGCTGCCCATCAACCTGAGTCGGTTGTCAGAATGTGTGTGAAAACTAGATAGTATGAGAAATAGTAAGCTGAGAGTAATGGATAAATGCTTCCAACAGAGATTAGATAACGTTGAGTTACAAGTAACATACTGTAAACGGTTTAAACAGTTGAAAGTAATTAAATAACTGTTTTTGGTGTAATTAGCTAATAGATAGATAAAAAGTTATAAAAGTCAGCTTATGGTTATGATTAAATTATTATGAAAATAAAATGTTAGCTCAATGTAAAATATCTTGAATTGTTTTGCTAAAAGTAATAGATATACCAATCTTAGCTAAACGTAATAGGTATAGCATTTATAATAGTTAGCTAAAGGTTATGAATAACTTAAATTGTATGAATGAATATACAGTTAAAATAATGTTTGTCTAAGGTAAATGTAATAAATATCGTAGAAACATTTTAAATATAATGAATACTTTTTGTTTTAGCTAAAAGTTACTGGTCAAGAGATTACAACAGTTAGCTAAAGGTAATGAATAAATAAGGTTTCTGTCATTACTAGTGGCAGTAGTATGAATTCCAAGTGTATCAAGGCAACCCCCACACACTGACAGTTAAATATCATTTCAAACATTTTGGTAACAATGAACACGTTGATATAATAGTGAAGTTTTATGTATCATTCAGTTTATAATCCATATCTGGAAGATGACAGTACCCAGTGAAGGGATGCTTGAACTCCTCTGATAGGGCTCCAGGGATTTGTCAGCTGAAATGCTGGGAACCACTGCTCTACAGTAGAATTTAATTAAAACTAGCTTCTCGCGTCTACTTTGGTTTTAACCTTCTGTGCCAGCACAAGCCACACATCATCATTATCACTATTCCAGTTACTTTTCAATGTTGTGTGTTTCTTTTTTTTTTTGGACTTAGTCGTTCTGAATCCTCTCTGTGGGTGGGACGGTACAGATGCACTGGAATGCAGCTCTTAATTGGTGTCTTCATGGCAATAAGGAGACTCGCTTGCAGGCTTATCAAAGATGCATGTAAACAGCTTAACCTGTGTCAGATCTTAGCTGGAGAGATACTAGTAGCTGGGTTGCGTTGTGTGTGTCTGGATGCTGCCAATAATTTCAGCATCCCCTCAGCGTGAGGCCTCTGCACACTGCTGAGTGATGAGGTCTGTGGCTGGACAACAGCTGCCCTGCTGATGGAGCCAAAAAGTAAAATGCTCTTTTAATGGAGACAGAGGTTGGTGTTTGTATAAAACAAGTTTGTTTAACCTGCCTTCGTTGTTGAAATGCCAGAAGCAGAAATTATTTATTTATTTATTTATTTCATTTGTATTAAGGCTGCAGCCTTGTGAGAAAAAGTCACTTTGTCAGGTAAAAAATGTTTTCATTTTGTTAGCACAAAGGTCGCAAAGAAATTACACTGCAGAGGGTGTATATACCCATGCATGATTAATACTCTTAATAATCTTTGATCTCACATTTGAATGTGATGTGTTTAACATTTCAGTAGTCCAGACAGTCTCTGAATTAAAAGTTCTGCTCATAATAACATTTTTGTGCTGCTCACGGCAGAATCAAATGATGACAAAGTTGATCCTTTGGTCCATCCGGTGCTTGGATCCACGGCTCCTGGCTGGTCTGCCATGATATTTAATTCATGTTTCGTTTAGCACTAGCATGAGGTAAATCTGTCCTTGTGATCAAATGATGCTCAAGCCTCCATCCATTAAATTCTTCTCATCATCACTCCGAAGTTTCCACTTTAGTACAAATGCATTAAAATTTCCTCGGCCTGATAATCACCTTCATCATTCCCTGAAGAGCACATGGGGTTACAAATGACAGGTAGAGCCACACTTAGGTTGAAGCTACACCATGGCGAGTTGAGCAAAGCTAAAACTGCACATAAAGGAAACAAAGGAAAATCACTTTACAATAACCAATTACAACATTACACCTGAGATGTGTTGTGTATTTAAGCTGCTGCCTAAAATGTCACTCCTGATTAACAAAAAGCTAAATTCAAACAATACAAGAAGGCAATAAATCACATTTAGCCTGACATCACCGCCCACAAGCAGACCATTATAGGAGGTGATGCAGCCTGGATGACTTGACTGTTAAGAAGGTAAAGTCACTGTGGTTTTACCCTTTAACGGTCAAAGCCCCCCCCCATACTTTTATTGGTCTTCCCGTAGCTTTCATACTGAATTCTGCAATGAACACTGCAGCCTCTAGAGGTCCCTGATGGGCTCTAGTCTCGTTCTATGATGTCCCTGAAGCTGAAGTTAAATTTATGACTATCTGTCTTTCTGTTATTATTCATCGTGTTTTGCTTCCCCACAGAAGCTTCACCTCCACTCAAGCTTTGTGACAAATGAAAGTCTAAAATAGTCTCATGAACTGTAGGCCATTTAGGATTCACTCTGCACCATCAGCAGCTCCACTAACAGCGACCACTAAGTACTGGAAATGGACTTTGATCAATAGCTTTTCAACCGGTCTCCCTCAACACACTCATATTCTACTTAAAGCAGTCTCATGGTTTATTGTTTTAGTGCTAATAATATCACTAACCCTTCCAGACTGCTCAATCACAGGAGACCCATCAACACAGGTTTATTTTCATCATTAAAATCCCTCATCAAAAGTCTGATATTTTGATACATAAATACAAACGGCAAAAACATGTTCAGCTAACACTATTTCTACCATGTTGATTTCCAAGAAGCTGCGTCAGCTGTCTAAGATTATCACAAGTGGTGATGGTGACAGGCAGTTGATCTTTTGTGCAACTCGCTGCCTTTTTGAGCTGTACAGTTGTTTGAAATGCTGTGCTGAAGGATAAAACTTCATGTTTTGGTGCAGATTTTCATTATTGGGTTTCATTAAACCTTCATGTTACACTGTATTCTTTTGCACATTGATGAAAACAGAAAAAGGATTGAAACGTGTAAAACACGTTTTACATTGTGTTAAAAGCAGGCCTTCAGTTTGGTCATTTTATAATTAGATTTTCACTTTTCTAAGCACTCTCTAGATAAATGACATCAAGTTAAAGTCGAGCTAAGCTTCCTTATCACCTCGTGTATTTATAAAGCTGTGAATTACAGAGGCTGCCATAGATGTCACACATCTTCTCCACTGAGAGAATTAAGTCGATGGCAGATTTTACACAGATTGGCTGCTTACCCTGCTAACCCACTTGAGAGGTCGCACCTGGCTGTTTTAGTAGCTCTTTGAGGTAAGGCACAGAAATCAACGTAAGCTGCTTTAAAAAAAACAGCCGCTCTGAGTTTTTGCCAATAATTGAAGAGCTTAACCTTCATTCTGGTTGGTGGTGCAAGGTAGAATTCAGTTTTTTAAATAAACTGTCATTTTATATAGCTTGAGCTATTTTCCTCCAAGTCAAGATGATATTATACTGAACGTTATTTCTCTTCATCTGAGGACATGGCAGCTTTGACAAATAGCCCCATTAGAGCATCACATGCGATCAGAGAAGTCCCCAGTATGAACACATTACCTGGTATCACCTGGCTCATATTTGGATATTAATAAAAAGGTGAATATTAAAATGATCACCTCTTACAGTGGTGTGAAAAGGGGACCTCTATTCGTGTGTGCATCCCATACTGAACTAATTCTGCTCCTACTTCTACCACAGCTGGTTGAGCCCCCTGCAGACGTCCATGTTCAGTGTCATGTATGTGACTCTGATCCCACCACAGGCAGGTGGAGGGAGAGCATTTTAATTAATAAACTTTACAATCTTTTGTTTTTTTATATCTAATGTACCATTTCTAACAATGTTAACATTTATGCAGGTGGAAGATGAGCAGCCTTTTTCTTGTAGATTCATCCAAATTAGAACCTTATGAATTTGATTTTTCTATCAAGCAGCAAAAACGTTGAGTTAATGTTAATAATAATAATTCTAATCAATAATGTGACTATTGCACTGGGCACATTGCAATGTGAAAACATCCTAAAAGTCAGGATATATTGGCCTTGGGTTCATCAATTCTGACCGTTATTTTTTTAACCTGGCTGTTATGAGTCCATCAGGATCATTTGACTAGTTGTGTTGCTCATCCTAATACCAATAATAATAAAGGTACTGTTAAACTTAATTTGTATAGCGCCTGTCATATAAGAAATTCATCTAAAATGACTTTCTGCACACAGATGTAGTTTTGAAGTTGGACTCTGACTTCCTGTGTGCCACAGTATCGAATTGTTGCAATATTGATTATTCGTTAGGTTGAAATCGACACTGTGTGTGTCTTTTATCTGGCCCTGTGATTAATTTCCCACCTCCATGCTGGACTACTTCCCACGTCTCCTACTTCTCTTGTCCTGGGAGAAGGCTGGAGTTGCCTCCCCCTCAGCTGGGACTCCGTTTGAATGAACGACATCCTTGTGCTTTTATATACGCATGCGTATATTAGTGTATCCATGTGTTTGGCTTTAAATCATCGCCTCCTAATCTCCTCACTGGATCCCTCCTCCCGTCATGCAGGTTTTAGAGTCATTAACTTCTTAATCAGAATTTGCCAGCAATCCATATTATGTGAGAAGATAAGTGGATCAGACTCTTCTCCTGGGTACATGCGTAAGGTAAAAACTCCAGAATGTGGAAATGCAGCCTCCGCTATGAATCACCAAACAATCTGCAGCCTCAGTGATTCGACATAATCGTTAAGAAAACATGAAGCAGCTCAGGATGACTTTGGTTTCACATACAAACTTTTGGGTGTTGCTCTGCAGGAGGTTTGCCTGTTTTTCAGAGCAGAGTTGCATATTTTGTTCTCTGAAATGCTTTCCTCCTTTCTAATGAATCCTTTTTTCTTTTTTTTTTCAGGAGTCTGGTTGCGGTCGGCCATGGCTGCTACTGTTTGGCCCTGCTGAGGTCCATGCCAGCTGCAGCCTACATTGTGCTGGTAACTGCTCTGCGGTACCATCTCTTCATATGGAGTGTCTTTTCCCCCAAATTACTGTACGAGTCCATGCACCTACTGCTGACTGCAGGAGTGTGTCTCTTCTTCAACACTATGGAGCAAAGCCACAGTAAGTCTTAGTAGGCCTAAGACGCACGCCTTCCATCAAGAGATTCCTTAAAGTCAGAGGGCCGGACAGAGTCTCATATTTGTCTGAGACGGACTGTTACACACAACAGTATGCTTTCCCCACATCTCTTCACAATATGTGATTAGATGCTTCAGAAAGGCTCCTTTTCCTGGACAAAACACGTTTCCACTTATAATGGATTTTTGAACACTCTATTTAAATATTTCTATGTTCTTTCTGTGTTCTTAGTAAGGAAAACATGTTTGCAAATGAATTTAATTGGAATGAAGTCGAGAGGCTTTTTGAAAAAGTAACTTTTTTTTAACCTTTTAATACCTCAGGGACAGATCTACAGTGAGCTACAACAATGCAGAGTTTGATGTTTTTTGCTACATGTATAATTCAAAGATTTTGACATTACGTGGTAAAAAAAAATATGTGATTATAGTGCAAACGTGATGTTTGCATGATTTCCGAGCTGAAAGTTGAAGTTTGACTGAGGAATGTTGGGAATTACACAAGGTCAGCAAACTGGACAAGGTTTTCCAAGAAAGCGTTTTGATGTGTCACAGTAAGGAAAGCACAGGTGTTGATGTTAAATGATGGGGGAGTTCCATTTAGCTCTACAGATTCAGGATGCTTTTCATTAGGCTAACGAGTCTCCTGGCTTCCCTCACTCATGTCTCTTCCTTACGACTTCCAGTGAGGTTGAGAGAGATGAGAGGATGGAGGAGCAGACGTTGCCAAATGTGAAATTCTTGGTTCCCTAGCCTCAGCCTTAAGCGACCTTGATTGCATACAACGTGCTGCATAGCTGTGTCATCATTTAAGACATTTGATCTGGGGTTTTGTAAAAAAAAAAAAAAAACTAAAAAAAACTTCTGCCAAGTATACATCTGTGAAGCTCCAAGATCTTCCTCTCTCTCCGTCTCCTTGAGGTGCATTTAAGGGATTTAAAGATCATCCATGATGGCAGAAGGGGAATAATGAGGTGAGAGCAGAAAAGAGGAGCTGTTTGAAGTTTTGATTTTGTTGCTGCACTACTACATTCCCTAAAACAAATTAAAACATTGCTTTACCTGACTTCTTATAAGGGTTAACACTAACAAATAACTTTACTAACTTATCTAGGTCAGTCTATGTGGACGGTTTCAACTTATTGTCGTTCTACAAATTCCATGTGAGCAAAACAGTTATATGAAATCCATGAATCATTATACATTTCTAACCATTAACCAGATATTTTCTTACGCCCGCCATGTTTCCTGGTCGATGGTGTTAAAGCTGGTAAGATGTGTACCAAACCATTCTCTAGTTTCATTGTCGTTGCTCCAAAATTAGGCAGCATGTAGATTAATTTCCCCGATCTGGAGCTCATTTTTCAGATTTTTCTAACACCTCATGAATTGGTTCACTCCTTCATTGTCATGACTTCCTGACACACATGAATAAGATCCAATCATTGTCAATGTAATAAGTTACATTTGTGCTTTTCCTTGCTGTGACAGGTCAAACTTTCTGCTGTGAAAAAAGCTCTTTAGACTTGAGTTGTCTCTGACAGGTACAACAGAGTGAGACCTCAGTCAAGAAGAGTCTGTCTCTCTCAGAAGAGGTTTAATCAGGCAACACAAAGACCTGTATGTGTGTTTCTCTTTAGAACATGTTCAGTACATGCTGGTCAGCCGTTATGTTATTGCTTTACTGGGAACATTTTGGAAATGTCTGACACAAAGCTGCTCTATATAACCCACTGATATTAAAGTGAGTCATCCAAGAAAGGACCGGAAAAATCATTGTGTATTATATATGGTATGTGCTCCTATTATATAATCCATTTCCAACTGAGACTTTATTAATTCAGTAGAAAATTCAATGTCTTGGAAAGATGGCAAGACTTTCTACTACAGTAATGTCAGAGGTCTGCAGCGCTTCAAGAACCACAGACACGCTGTTCTTTTTTTCAAATTCAACCAGGTTTATTATCTGCATCTCAGCCCTAGTTTTGTTACAGTAGTTACAAAATGTAATGTTGTAAATGCTGCATGTAGGAAACGAGTGATAAAATACACATAGTACATAAGGTAGTTCATCAGGTCTACGTTACATTATTTAAATAAATACATTTTATGACTTATGTGAAAGGATGTTGGTGAAAAATACAAATACTGAGCAGTCGTTCATCTGCTGCACAGCTTCAACAACGTGAACAAATTCAGTTCACTTGTCCCATAGTAGTTTTTTTTTTTTTTATACATACCTATTTATTGAACCTACATGGTTCAATGAGAGTAATTAATTGGAGGAAAGACACAAAGCCATTGTAGTTGGATGACATTAAATGTATCCTGTAGGAACACAAGACCCTTTTTACTCGTACAAGTCATAATATTCAGGGTATTGCAGTCCACTGCAGACTTAAATACTTCATGCACTTGTACACTATCTTTTCCTTCAGTATTTCTGAGACTATCACCAAAGTAAAGCTGGCTACCATCCAAACCAATGAGAGTATGGAGCCCAAAGAGCAACCAGTGCATTGCTGTCCCAGTACTTATGGGACACACTTTATTATTATAGGAGCTCACTGATGGATTGGACTTCATTTTGACAGTAAAATTAGAAAAGTTTCTTTAAAAAAAACTCACATTTATTCATGTAAATCTTATCTCCAGCAATGCAGTGCTGCAGTGTTTTGTTACCGTGGTTCATATCAAAGGAAGGGCAAAGACTTCCATTCCAGCAGTTTGTGTTGACTTGTGAGCTTCTGTGATGTCGATGAACAGCTGTGACGTCCTGATTATAACATGACAGTTCTTACATCGTTACCCTTTCTACGATTTGCCCTGAAAAAGAACAAGTTGAAAGATTTTGCGTCAAAGCTACAGTGTGCAACTTTTCACCTTGGGGCATAAAAGTGGATTGTAAGTTCCGCCCCTACACTTGTCACTCACCTTGATGAGCTGTCTGCTACGAAACAGCACCTGGCCCGAGGCTAAGATCACTCACATGCCCCAGGCTGCCACAGGCATCGCAGAAGCAGACGCCAAACCCAGAGAAGGGGGGGGGGGAAGCAGTTCTGATGTTTAGTGTGTTTCTGTATAGATTTTGTTTTTTGTTTTTTGAGGCAAGACAAACTTCACACTTTGTTTTGCTGCTGCTGCTGTTGCTGTGGCTCACCTTTGACAGGGACAACATCCACAGCAACAAAGCCCAAAGTAAATGGAATTTCAGTGTCTGAACGGCATCGAATAGTCAGACAAATGAGAGGATTTACATTTGAATGGACCGTTCCAGTCAGTCAGTCAGACCTGCTGCATATGGATCACTGCAGGTTAGCTGGTTTGCATCAGAAGCAGAAGCTCAAGGCTGAAATGACCTTTTTCTAAAGTGACAGCTGACTGTTGTCCTCTCTCCACTTTAATAAGGAGCACTAACAACACAGCCTTCGGAGTCTGATGAAAGAAGTTTATGATCTGGATAATAATCTACATCACTCATGTTGATCATTCTGTCAGGGTTCACTATGCTTCACATCACTGGGCTTTGTGTAAATCCCATCATAGCATGTTTGCGAGCTGATGTCTTTATCACGTTATCCCACTAATACATGACATGTTGCAACTTTTTGTTGCAACATGTCATGTATTAGCAACATTAGTTTTCTGTTTCTCCTCTAATTGTAACTCCAGTTAAAATAATTTCAAATGAACAGTAAACCATGATAGAGGATAGATTTTGGGTTGTGTTCGGTTGGTGTTGGGTTCTTACAGAGCTGAACATCACTTATGTTTGATGAGGCATCTCTTTAGCTGGCTTGCACTCAAATGAAAACACGTGACACTTCAGTTCTGTTGAGTTTGAGAAAGTCTTGAAGTACTTTGGGACATCGTGTTTGATAATATCGTTATGGTGGTAATTTATCTTGATGTTGGCAGAGGGTTTGCTACCAGTAGCCAGCAACATGATTTGTTTTCCTTTGGTTTTTATGCTCCTGAAGTTTGGGTTTCTCTAAGGGCTATTTTTTCTGTTTTTTTCTTTGTCCATGCGTACTTTAGTTCTGGTGTGTTCATTTTAAACAAACCATACCCACAAGACCCTGAGTATTTAGGTCACCACATGTGAAACCTTTTATACAACATCTATGAGCTGTAGTCGGGTGAGAGGAGTATTTATTAACACAGACGTAATACAGTATGACTTGTCATTAAGTCAGAGTAACAGGGAGTGTCTGGATCACAGTCACTGTAGGTTTATGTTGGTTTTTTTTTACCAAACCCTCATGGATCACCGTGTAAAAGCCGACTGCACCGGTGCGAGAAGAAGCCTCAAAGCAGCCTCTCATAAATCTGATGGGACAACACTATCTGTGTGAAATCATTCCTCTGCATCCAAACACCTAGCAGCCCATGAAATGGATCAGAATAATTGCTGCAGCCACAGGGTTGGGAGCCTTTCAGCACTTGTTGGCAATACATTTATACATCACATGAACACGGGACTGTTTGTGTGCATTTTATTTGCAGGTCCACCTTGTGCGATGGTTCAGTTGACATGTCGACGAACAACCCCATATTAATGTGTGCTCCCTGTTGATGTATGAAATGTTCCCATTTATGTATTCTGGTGACATCCTACTTGTTTCTATGTAGTTTATGGTTACTATGCAGTTCATCCTGTTTCTATGTGTGTGTATTTTTACCACTCTGTCTCTGATCGCTCCTTAAAATAAAATGACTGATTTCCTTTTTTACCCTTGATTTCTGTATCCTCTGAGTTCTGGAGCAAATGTGAAAATGATGAAAAAAAGAACAGATGACTTTTCCCCCCCAAATCATTTTCTAATCAAGACTCACGTTTGCATTATTTATGTTCTTAATAATGAAATAAATGATTTATTACTCTACTTACTGCGTGACTTTTTCAGTTGTGACAACAACCAGAGAAAACTCACTGAGCCAGATTTGTTGAACATTCACGTCATTTTCAGCAGATATTTTCTTAGAAATGCACAATCCTCCTGTAGCAGCGGTGAATAGCTGCCCATTAAATCGTCTTTGGGCTCCTTGCAGCCTGCATGGAGGCCATCTGCCTGCAGACTCGGCCTGCTCCGGAGGATGGATGACACATGAGACTCTTCAGTGGTGTTCCTCTGTCAAAGTTTCCTACTTACTTACTAAAACTGGACAAGAAACCATCTGTGACATTACACACAGTGCATGTCCACGTACGGTGGAGTAGTAGGAGGATTGTAATTTAACAATCATCCCTCTATCTGCTATCCACCCACCAAATAATTATTTCTTTGCCTTCAGGAGCTGGACTTGCCATGCCAATGCCATCATTAAAAGCAACCACACATTTCATGCCGTTCTCACCTCTTAAAGCCTCCAAAGTGATGATGTACTTCAGGTGGATTATTGCAGTGGAATCAGAAACGTTGTCGACAAAAAAACTGAATTCAATTAGTTTTTAATGGAAACCATGAATGCAGATATTTGCCAGCATTCACAAAGAACTCAAACTGATGTGTGTTTGCAGGTACATTTTATTTCATACATTTATATTCTATCATTTCCCTTTTATTCCCATTATGGTCAGTACTTCATGTGGATCTTTAAAAATGATTTATTGTCCAGCACAACAACGGTGGAGTTCTGTGCTTACATTAAAACACTGTTCATTTATCCTGTTAATTTCTAATATTGTCATGTATCCTTATAGTTTTACATACTGCATGGGCAAATCTTCTGTCTTTGCTATGGAGGCTACCTTCTTCCTGGTCATATCTCAGGCTAAAAGGGTTATGTAATCCCTGCTGCGTGTTCTGGGTTCGGCCCCGGGGCATCCTCCGAGGTTTACATGTCCAGGAGACATCCTGATCAGATTCAATCCAAGGGTTTGAAACACCTAGTCCTAGTAAAGAACTGCTTCTTCACTGCAAAGTTGCTGCTATGTATCACAAACTGTACATGCCTCACTCTCCACAGTCATGTCTGGACAAGACTCTACTTCCTGCAGCATCTGACTGTTTGCCAGAGCTGAATTAACCAAAATTAATTCTCAGTGGATTCACCAACTCGTCACACATGAGTTTTGCTCCCACAACCACGGAGGCTGCAGTTCTGGCCTTCCAATAGAAGTCAGCAGATTCAAGACTTTGTTAGACTAACTGAGCCCAAAAGGCCTCTTACCTCACCATGACAGCTTCTTCCACCTCTGGATTTTTTTGGTTTTCCCATCATATCTGGCATAGATGTCCTTTTGGCCACTTCACTGAACAGCCGACTCAGCAAAGAGAGACTGGAGCCAACTTGAACTTTTTACCTGACGTTACTCCGGAGAGAAAAATGTCTAGTCTCTATCCAGGAGTTTAGTTTCAGAGCCGCTGCTGTGGTTTTTGTTTCTTTGGTTGGATGATAATGGGTTTGTTTTTTGTTTTTTTACCTTGTTCTTTGATAGGATCCTTTCTTTTTTGCACATCCCATCGTCTTTAGAGCAGCTGATGTGAGACAAACACGTTTTGGTTTCATAACTTTCACTGGGGTAGACTGGATCTTATCCATCAAATCCAGTCTACTCTCCTGCATCCTACATCTCTCTCAAAGCTCCACTGACTACAAATCATGTCATGAATTTTCCAAACCACTGCGTTAAAGCTTGCACCTGATGTGTGGTTCCCCTTCAGCTCTACGCCGTCTTTGAACTCAGCGCTCTAGTTTTATGGATCACAACTTTACCGTTTGGTTCCGTCTTAAAGTTCTCATCAGCTCTGTTTGTAGACCACCAACCCAGAACCAAACAACACACACACAAAGGACGGTAAAATGAGAGGATAATGGGCGTACATTCATCAGGTGGCCAGAGACATGACTCTAAATGTTAATGCTGCTCTGCATCTGCTGAAAGTGGAAATTAGCAACTTTTTTCTAACATGTTTGCCATATCAACCTAAAGGATGATGATAATAAACCTTCTTTCTGCTGCTCCTAATCGCCCTAAAATCAGTAAACGCAGGTTTAAGTGATTATAAAACCAAGATCATACTTGAATGATGCTGAAAACAAGACATTTTTGCATGACCATTCCTTTCTTTAGTCTTTTTAAGTCGTCCTCCATTTGTGTGCATGTGACCAGTGAAATAAGCATGTTGGTTTGTATGTTCTCATTTTTCTCTCGAGTGCAGTAACGACTAACCACGCCTGGCTGTCCAGCAGGAAATACACAAGCAGGCTATTGACAGGTAAAGAGCAGCTGGAGAATAAAATTGCAGCCGTACCTTCGAGTTGGAGCTTCTCTTCCGAAGGCGACCTTACCTCGGCTGCTCCCATCTGCTCTTTTGAGAGTTGTCTGCTAAGTGGCAGATGGCAGCACGCCAAAGAGGTTATTGCAGGTTTAGAGCTGGCTCCCTCAGCCGCTGCAGGAGCTATTGATTGATGCACGGCTCGCTCTGTGGCCTTAGATACTGCCAGGGTTCCCTTCAATGCATCTCTGCCACACTTTCCATTCCAATCTACAGAGGGGAATCAAGCTCACTAACTGCTCACTAAGCAGCCTGGAGGGAAAACACTCGCTGTTTGCATGAAATTACAATGACGCTACTTGTTAACCCGTCATGAGTTACATTTCGCCGCCTGTACCGAGATCCTTTCACCAGTACATACATTTGATTGGTCTTTTCAAATCACAGCATAATAAATATGTAGATAATGAAATCTGGGTATTGTTAATCCATCTTGAATGTCAGGATGTGTATTGAACACCTGCATAATGACTCCATAGTCAGATGAGTAAAGCTGCGTCCCTCTTAGAGAAGTTTCAGGTGTGAAATGTGCCGCTCAGCAATTCTATTAGGATAATTTTCTGCATGAAGAAATAGATGGACAAACTAGCCAGGAGCTCGCGGACGAACGGAACAAACAGACAACCGGTGCAGAGAGTTTGCTTTATGCTCAGTTTAAAGAATAGCAACAGCAGGGAAAACATTCATTAAGTATTAATTCAGCAGAGCTCCGTGTGAGATGAGACGATCGTAACACACGAGTTCAGCTGTCGGACTGAAGTCATCCATCATCTACATCTGCTTCGACTGACCTCTAGCAGAAGGTCAATCAAACTTTTGATTATCAGTAGACTAAGTTGTACAATCAATTATGTCACATCTAAAACACTGCATATTTCTCTGGTAAAGGTTTCTTTGTGATTTTGGCAGATGACAACCCACTTTCTCTGAAGGAGACATTCGTTTGCTTAAACAGTAAACCAGCATAGCATCGATCATTGAAACAACTCTCAGTCATGGATAAAGAGTTTTGCCATGAAAATGCATCTCCAAAGTACATCCTACAGAGATGGTTTCACCAGCTGTGTGTTTTAGGCTGATGACGGCACTTAATATAATATAGCTGGATGGGCGAGTTGTTAGAGAGGTTAACGTTGACTTATCATGTCTGTCGGCCAGTTGGCAAAGAGCCACAATGCTCTGGAAGAGAGTCTGTTAAATACAGCAAGTGTAAATGATGAAATTGTTGCTCCTGTCTGTTGAGTTAGTGCTGTCGTTACTTTAGCTGCAGTACAAATGGACCTGATGTTTACACTTCTACCAATAAAAGAAAGTGTCACTTCATTGCCTTATTATTCAACTGTAGAGTTAAATGTAATTTAGTCACGTTTACAGGCTGACAGATGCTCTGTGTTATTTTTATTTATACAGGAAAAAAAACTTCTTAAACACTGTGGCTCTGTAGAGTCAACTAAATATTGAAGACCATCTCCAGGCCTCCAGCTGGAGCTCACAAGGCTGAGGCCGAGGCAGTGGCAGACATCTGCAAGAAGCAGCAGGAAGAAGATGCTCGGGGGCAGGAAACTGACCAACGCATGAATGTATGAGGCTTATTCTGAAAATTAGAGAGTTCAGAGTTCAAACTTTATTTTTCAGTCACAGAAAAAGATTTACTGTTTTGTGTTGAGGCTAAAAATGCTTTGTGGGGAGTGTTAATTAAAAAATACCAAAAGAGAACCATTTTTCTAGCCAATACGTCTAACATTAAGAATATAGATCACATATCAGGGGATTTTATTACAGGTAGTGACGCAGATAGTTTTTGTTCTCTTTCCCTGACTTCCTGTCTCCTGTTCAATCATCCATCTGTTGTCCTGCCTTCCTCTCTCCTCCGTAGCACCATGACTTCAGTAGATGTGGCCCAGGAGAAGACTGACAGCAGGGATTGCTATGAGGAGGTGAAAGACTCCTCTGTGAGGACATGAACTCACAGCCAACACAGGTTCAGTTCAGTGTTAAATCCTTAGTTTAGTCAAAAAAGGATTTGCCCATGTCCGTCTGTCTGTAATGGGTTCTGGTTCATCCTCTAAGAACCTTTTCTGGTGATAGCCTGAACATCACCATCAGAAAAACCTGCTTAGAACAGATAAAACAGCTGCAGATGCATGAAGGTTTTTCTCTCTGGTGTTACTATCAGCCTGATAAAACATAACAACAATCTGATTTCTCTGCTGATCTGTTCGAAGTCAATGAAAACAAGCATGTAAACTACATTTCTCTTTAATTGCAGGAGGTTTATAAAATATGTAGGAAGATTATTGTCACGATGCACTAAATCATGTTTTGTATTTCTAAAATCACATCCTTCTGTTTTTAATTCTGAAACACTAAATTCTTAGTTATTCTTAGTTATTAGTTATTTCAAAACTAATGAACTGATCTTTGGCCACATTATAAGGTTTGTGCTGTATGTTATTTGTGTCGCAGTGACAGTCTGTAGAGAAATTAGAAACCAGTTTCACCATCAGGGTCTTCTCAGTAGTCCTGGGTTTGAGTAGAGGACTAACGGCTGTGGTTTGGTCAGTGTTGCTCTCAGTGAACTTTCTCTCTCTGTTTCCTGTACAGGATGGCAGCAGTGCAGCGGATGAAGGAGAACTCATCTCTCACCTCGGAGCCTGCAGCCGGGAACCCAGATCTGAGTTTGTGTTCCAACTTTGATCAGATATAATACATTTCCACTTTTCTAGAGGCAGCAAGCCATAATAAGTAGAAGAGAACTCTGTCTGGTGATGTGAATCCACTCCAAAATGTATTGGATTTTTTTCTTGGCCCATTCGTCACCTTTCCACCAAGTTTGATGAAAATGGGGCCATAATAATAGTGTTGACAGGATTACTTAGTCAAGTAATTCTTTAATTGATCAAACAAAACTTTGCAGATTCCAGTTCCTCCAATACGAGGAAGACTTTCTCTCTAATCTCTATAAACAATCGTTTTTTTAACAGTCATTCAGGAAACTAACTAGATGACTCTAAAGGATTTGGGAAATTGCTGCTCATCTGTCCTCATTTTCTGATATTTTGTAATGATAAATTATTGTCAATAAATTCTCTAAAATTCATTCAGCTGTCAGTCGATCATCTGTCTGTTATGCGGTGAGTCTCTTTGCTTGTCTTATCTGGAATACAAGATGATTTATGTATTTTCATGCATTGCTTTTTCACATGCAACACTTTAGTACACTGCTGTATCATTGGAGGTTGGAGGTCCCGTTGACTCTAGTCCTGTTTCTTTAGGTGAGGATGACCGGAGGGCTGCACCTTCTCCACTGGTGAGTCAGGAAGCAGAGAGAACTCCCGTGGCTCTGACCTTTCCTTCCACTCCTTCAGCTCCCTACACGAATGTGAGCAGACTTTCATCAAACCTGTCATCTTGTATTTTAATTTTATTTGAGCTCCAGTGAAGCCCCATGGGCTTCTTGTGTGAGCATGTGCTTATTTTTACTGTGTTCAGGGCCATAAGGTCCAGGAGACGACCAGTGTACCGGTTAAGGAGGAGGAGGAGGAGGAGGAGGAGGAGGAGGAGGAGGAGGAGGAGGAGGAGGAGGAGGTCCATAACGTCGACATTTGCTTGTTGGGTAGCAATGGAGACACAGAGAACCTCAGAGTACAGACGTTGGATGAGTCTGCAGAGAAGGCCATCACTGATGCACCATCTGCTGCGTCATCTGATATAGGACTACATCAGCGCTGCAATGACGAAGCTTCCAGATCGCCTGAAGGACCTGAACCACCAGACGTCGCCCCTGCTGTCTCAGCCTCATCTGGTCGATGTAGAAAGCTGCTCAAGAGGATTCGCAGGTTCCTTAAGAGAATCCTGCCCTCTTTTTTTGTTGCTGCCAGCATCCAAATGTAGAGCTGTGATTTTTTTTTTATTATTATGATTTTCTCTTTAATTAATTTCATTCATTTTAATTCATTTTTCTTTATTTTTTCTCAAGGACGTGTATATTCACTCTATATAAACTGTACGTAATATATAAAGATATAGAATAAATGTTTTACTATACTGATGGATTGATGTGAAGACTGTATTCATTACAGAACACACACTCTTGTTAAAAAAAAAAAAACAATCAACACAACTATGAGAGAATTCTGGATATGCTTTGGACTGCAAATCTAAATGAAAACTATTTCCGCCACCACCTGAGTTATATATCTTATATAGTTACAATCAAGCAGACAATCCAAGATAAAGCTATAAACAACTATAAACATGCTTCTGAACACTTTAAACAACTATAAACATGCTTAGACACTACTTTGCAAAAGAGCAGCTTTTCTTGCTCTGAAAAGGCCAGAATGAAAAAGTATTTTCACTAAATATGACATGAAACTAAGAGCAAAGCATATTTGGCTTCAAATCTGCCTCTAAAAGCTTTCGTAATCAAGTTTTATTAATCTATTTTTGACCTTTATTGATAGAGACGAGTGAAGAATGAGAGGAATAACATGCACCAGAGGGCTTGAACCCAGGCCGCTGTGGTGAGGACTTTGCATTAGGACATTGGTGCTCACACTGCACCAGGACACAAAGTGTTTTTCTCTGCTTTAAATCATATGATTCTTAAACTTCTGGTCAAAACATGACATTTGAAGCAGTCACCTTTGAAACTGAGCTCTGCATCGTTTCGCATCCTCTAACATTTTAAAGATCAAATGTCCAGAATCCATAATGACTTTTTTTCTTTGCAGGCCTAGAAATGAAAACAGCTTCTGAGCTCTTTTGTCATCAGATTCATCTCCACGATGAGTAAGTCCCAGTATTAAACTTCACTAAGCTGTCTAACACCTACCACCTAGTGCACACATGGGATAGTACAGTTTCAGAGCACATACAGCATGATCAGTAAATATAAATGCTCTCTCACTGGCTGAATCTAAAGCGTACGTGGCTTTTGATTGTCATTCCAGCAAACCAGGCTGTAAATTTCCTAATTATCTACCAATAATGTGAGCAGATGGTACACACACAGATCTAGTTCTGACTGCAGCGGTCCTTTTCTACAGAGTGTCTATTCCTCATTGTGCATTCAGTCATAATGAGCGCTCTGCTAATGCTCCTCATGCGGAAGAAAAATGAAAATCTTAAACTTCACAGAGAGAATAAGGAAAAATCAAGTCCTTCAGAAATTGGCACAAGCGAGTCTAATGGCTTGGAAGCTCACGTATCGGTAGTCAACCGCATTTTTGCCGGTGTTAGCTTTTAAAAGCCACTGGAGCTTTTCCAGACACAGCCTTCTCTGGCAGTTGCACACAGACAAATGGATAAGTGTCTAATGAAAGGCTTTTAGGGGGTATTGATTTTTTTTTTTCCATAAGTATGGCCGGCAGTTGTGTCCTTGACATGGATTTGGACAAGGATGCAAATGGAGAAAAATGTAAGGTAAAATGTTTGTGAGTCCTTTGTGCTTGTGTTACCCTCAACAACTGTTGTTTTCTCTGTGTGAGCAGCTCTAAAAGGGTGCAACGCTTGTTAATGGGCTAATAGTCTCAAGTATTGCCAAAGACAAATTTGATCTCCTTTCCTTGACTCTAGGCGCCATCAGCTCACCCCAGCTGTACGATCCTGTCACATATCATTCACCCAAATATCTGCAGTATAATCACTTGTGCAGAAACCCTCCCTTATAATCCTCAGAGTGAATAAGTTTGAAATGCAAGTCAGCAGTTTTTATTACTTTGTGTGACCAGAGCCAGAGGCTGTCATTACACTAATGCAGCGCTGCTCTATAAAACAAAGAATCTCTCACCAAAAAGAAGAAGGAAAAAAAACTACAGACCGCAGAGAACACAGATGTCAAGATAATACGCCGCCCTACATAGCAACCTGACATGGCTCTGCTTTTTTGAAATGTTCAATTACTCATCATTATACCTCTGATGCAGCAGCGTGTGCTAGAAAAGGATATCATGAGCCATCTAAATCACACCTCATACATTTATGGAGGTAATTACTTTAATATACACACTGAGGGTGTCATTCAAAGGCAGTTTTGACTTTGTCCTAGTGTTTAAAGCGAGTGATAAAACGTACATTATTGATGTTAAAGCTCCCCTGTGAAGATTTCGGATGGTTGAAGTTAGATTTAAAGAAGTTCAAATCCCATGAAAATGTGCCACCAAAGATGTTCTATAGTCTATGATGTATCACCCACTGCTCCAATAGGCCAGTGGTTTGAAACGATTCGCTTCCTTTCCCCTAAATGATCACCACCCAAACCCATTGGGTGTTTTTAATACTGAGAGCTTTGCTTGTCTGTGTCAGAATAAAACGACACTAGATGAATCCATTATCTATGACCACTTATCCTTGGCAGCGTCACCAGGGGCCCACAGTGGGCGAGCAGCAGAGAGCACCCTGGACCCAACGCCAGCTCATTACAGGGCTGACACATGGAGACAAACAACCATTCATACTTACATTCACACCTAAAGGCAATTAGTCACCATTTAACCTGATCTGCTTGTCTCTGGACTGAGGGAGGAAACCAGAGCACCCGGAGGGAACATGAACGTCTCAGGTGATTGTGTTGCCGAGACAGAGACAGGGCTACGTCTAAGTTAGTGTTCCCATCTGAAAACGTGTAGCTTGTGAAAAATGGGTCCAATATTTACATCATAATCTGTGCACACCTTCACTTCTCCTGTTGGAATGAATGGACTCAGGACCTGCTGCTGAGGTGGAGCAGTGGCAAAACTCACATGACTCGGACACAAGAATGTCTCCCATCTGAACTGAGGACACTACTATTGGGTTCTTAGGGTGAATGTGTCAATTAGTGTCCAGGCTCAGTCGGTCTCCTCATGAATACACATGGAATTTGTTGTATAGTGTTAGGCAGGTGATACTTGTTAACAACCACAGAACTATGCAGACCTATGCAGGTTATAAACTGCTCCCACAGTGGTGACTTTTAGATGATTAATGTACTCGTTTCTGACGGAGCTGATATTTAAACAGCAACATTATGAAATCAGCTGGATAAAAAGAGTCAGACTGAACTGAGAGTCCTTTTCTTATTTACCTTCACTAAGGAGGGTCTGCTTTTGCCAGCGTCCAATGGTCTGTTAACAGGATTACTGAAAAAGTCGTGGATTTTGATGACTTTTTTCTTTCTTTTTTGAGCAGTAGGATAATCCATCAGATTTTGGTGGTGATCAGCATCATCATATAGATCCAGAATTCTTTAAAGGAATCTTTACCATTGCAGCATAGGGGTGATAATCAGATTGTTGCTTCTAACTTCATGGTAATAACTATGAAGCTCCAACATTAGTGAAATATTATTTCTCTTGAATAACAATCAAACAATTATGCAATGACATAATGGAGAAACTGAGCTGCGTAGGTCTGCGCTCTCTGAGTTCTGTCTAGTGTCAAGGTTTTTGGTGTGACATGAAAAGTATGGAATTATATTTGTACCTCAGTCATGAGAACACAATGAGACATTTTAAGTGAATCATAAAGTTGTACAGAAATGATCATGACTGAAGAACAGTTTAATTTGAGTAAACAGAAAGAATTGTTTTGCTCAATAGTGTATTTGCATGTTTGTTAATATCCACAATCTGACACAAAATAATTTGTTTTTAATTATTTGCATTCTTTTAAATTTCCTTCTTATAATTTCAGAAAACCTGAATAGAATGGAGCAGCTTAACGAGGTCATTTCTGTTTGGCTGTTTTGTTTCCACTCAGATTATAGTAGGATTATTAATTTATAAGGAACGACTGAGAGAAACACCACAGCAGCACATCAGTCGTTTGTACAGTTTTTGTTATGAACCCATGAACGCTCATAAAATACTACAGGTAATAATAAAAAAGAAACTAAAACTACCTTTAACTGTGTCTCTTATTATTGTTTTGTTTTTAATTCAGTAGCAGAGGTGCATAAAATAAAAGATGTTAAATGTTGTCTAGAATCTTGACTTTAGTCAAACGTAAAGCAATACCACAATATAAAATACCTTGGTATTATGTTATGGTATTATTATATATTATGTAAATATACATAATTATCAGTTAAAAATATTTTAAATTAAAAAATTAAAAATAGTCAGTGCAAGAAAATCACCCTGTGAGCAAAACATTATTATTAGCATTGGATTATAAGTTTATTTCCACTGTTATAGATGATCCAGGTAAATATATTTATAAGTAGTTTACATGCTACTTCATAGTTTGATCTATAACAACTTATTATATTCAATAATCTCATTATACATTAAGGCTATATGTAACTGTAGTGGAGTAGCCTAGAAGTATAAAGTGGTACAAAATGGAGATATGCAAATTTTAAGAATGTCTCTCTTTTTTTTTTACTCTTTTTTTTTACAAAAGCTCAATATTGAAGTAAATGAAAATACTTACTTCCACTGCTATGACTTAATAATTATTATCATCCACCTAGAACAAATATAATTCCATAGAAAACTAAATTATTGTTTTAAAGCCAATTATTGTGACCCAGTCTGTTATACATGGGCCTATATTGTGAAAAGTGGGGCTGGTATGGCCAGCTGATTTTATACTGATGTGAACAGTGGTCCTAATAGGACCATATTCATGTACCATATATTATATTAGATATGTAAAATCTGTTATTGTTATGTTTAAGAAACCTTTACTTCATAATTTGTTTGGAATCAAATCTGAGAAACAACCTCTCCATGCTAATGCAATAGAGTTTTGAAGTAAATGTCAGAAAATGTTAGCATGACTCATCATGAGCTTGAAAAGATAATCAGTCATTCGTCTAAATTTTGTGACATTAATGCACAGTTTGGAGAGTGTTCAGCCAGTAGAGAAGTGGTTCAGAGAGGATCACAGAACATCACAGACTGGAGTTTCATCTACAGTTCATCCCACTGTCTAAATATGACGTTAATTTGCAGAACATTAATTCTCCTAAAGATTCACAAGCGGTCATGTAAGACCAAATGGTACCTGTATCTATTGATTTGACTTCAGATATTGAATGTCTGAGCATTTTTTTCTTGTGTAAGCAGCACCATGCATATCATCATATGCAGTATTGCTTCATTGCTCAAGCTCCCTAAATGACAGTCTTTACAAAGCAACATTTTACTTAATTTCAAGATGTTAAATTAAGAAATGACAAGAAAGTAAAAGTCAGGGAACAGGAAATATTCTCAGATACTTTCTCTAAAAAGAGTGCTGATGCACAGCCACAGCAGCTGACTTTCACTCAGCCCTTCCCATTAGCTTTGTTTGCATCTTCCTTTAGACACCCTTCCATGAAACTTTTAGGACAGCAGCTCCCTGAAGACCCCTTTTGTTCTCGCTGAGTCAATCTCAGGTTATAGCTGCATATTTTTTTTACTTGCATGAAACGTTAAAAAAAAAGAAAGAGAAGGCCTTTTTAGCCCATCATGTATTCAGCTCTGGCACAGGAAGCCCTGCCAAAATGGAATGAGCGAGTGGAAAGCATCATCACACAGTGTGAAAGGGATAAGAGGAGGATTATTGCCCTGAGCCAGTACACTACTTCTTAAAGTTATTCTCTCACAGTACCTCTGGAGAAACGCTTGATCACTGCTGCTCATGAGAACCTGAATTTGAGGGAAAAGGGACCATTTCAGAGAATCACATCTATTTTTTTGTTTCTGTTGTTCCAGCTGTTATGTGAAATTAGTGACTGTGAGGTTGAAAGGTTTTTGATCATCAGTGCTGAATAGTTTGAATCTTTTATACTGGAACCAGTGTGCATCCACCTTCAGTCTGTATCATATCAGCCTGCTACAAGACTCACGAAACTAGGGAATTCGCATCATCATCCCTCCTGCTACTTCAAAGCAAATGGTGCATTCAAGCTCAGACGGTCCCTCTGCTTCCTCTGGTACCCCGCATACTCATTATCAGTAACAGTCGTCTGAACATTACCAGTTTATAGGCTTACCAGATGGCTAATTTCAACAACATGAACTTTAAAGATGCACGCTGCAATTTCTAACTATCATATTTACTTGTTGGCTCTGGAAGGAATGATCTGACAAAACAACCGTGGTGATGTCATGGTGATGTCGTCTAAGCTAAGGTTTGGAGGCAACACATTTACAGCAGACAGCCTGAATTACAAACTGATGCTGTTAAAGATGATTGGAGCTTCACCTGTACTGTAGAGTAAAGTCAGGACATTTTGAATATTTTATTTTTACCAGGTTTAAGAAAATGAAATAATAAATCACTGCAGTGTGTCCTGTTCCATCACACAGAGTGTAAGATGCTGAGGCTTTTGGGGTTGGGTTTTTTTTGCCAACATTGTGGCACAACGATGACATTTTGCACATATTTTCCAGATTTATGGAGTAGAGCTGCTTTACCAGGAGTGGCTCTTCATGAAAGGTCACATTGATGAGCACAGCACCATAGCAATCCGAAACTGGGTGAACCCTTGAAAGTGGAGTTTGGATTTGACCAACAGCATCAACAGGATTTCTAAATGCTATACTGGCAGCAGCTTCATGAGGTCAGATGAGGTTAAATACACTTTTTATTCACAAGTAAAAATGTTCACAGCAAACATTCACAAACTCTGCTTTTGTTATACTGGCAAGCTGTTGCGTTTATGGGCCTCCATCTGCCTGCAGTGTCTGGACCTGTGTTGATTCATCTACACCAATCTGACCGGTGATACATTATGAGCTACCAGACAGATGTAAGGACATATCAGAATGAGAGGGATGAATTAGATCCCACTGCTGTTTTCCGCTTAACTTACTGCTTTTTGATTGAAGAAGAGGAGGAGGAGAGGGGGATTGTTTAAGCACAAAGTCATTGATTGTCACAGCAGAGGAAAGCGCTGCTGGATCGGAGCGGCTATGTGTTGCATGCCTCGGCGGGGAAGATGTCCTCATATGCGGGCGGCAGTTCACTAGAGAGCGTGTAGGAGAAAGGGAAGCAGTGATTGAGCTCCGGGTCCGTGGGCGAGTATCCCGGCAGCTCTATCGATGGGTGTCCCCCGCGCTGCACTTCTGCACCTGTCTCGTCAAACACATTAAAAACACCCAAATTGATGTAAGACACCGGCTGGAAATCCGCCGAGGAGCAGTCCCGCTCCTCGCTGAAGATGATCGCACCATCTCTCTGCCTCTGAGGCTGTCGGCTCCTAGAAAACTGCTCTGCTTTGTACCTTTTGATGACCACCAGGTTGATGAGCCCGAGGACGCACTCCAAGGTGCTGAGAACAGTGGAGATGACCAGACTCCGCTGGTAATCCCGCAGCTGCTCGCAGGCAGAGTTCACAACCAAAGAGTGGAAGCAGTAATGGGAATATTTCCTCTCCACCAGAGAAGCCGTGTCCCCGTCCACCACCGCTCCGGAGAAGGCGGTGAGGACTCCCAACAAGAAGACCACAACACCGAGGAGAAAGAAATTCCGGCAGCCGGGCTTCTCCGTGCAAAAGAGAAGCGCGGATCCCAGCAGGACCTGCCCGATTCCTACAAGTAGCCCGGAGTAGAAAGCCCCGGCCGCGGCGCCGAGAGGGAAGTGCGCTCTCATCGTAGATCCCAACGAGACACATCTTAATCCAACGACAACTTCGCTCAGGGCGCACACGAAGAGGAGGGTGCTGGACAAGACCGCGCACAGTCCTTTCCCACTCAACTTCATTATAATCCACCTCTACCGCTCTCGATGCCTCTCCTCCCTTCTTCATCCTCCTTCGTCCTCTCCTTGGTCTCCTCTGGAAGCACTCTCACACTGGGACATCATCTGCCGGTGACTCCTCCGGTTCTGAGCGGGCGATCCGCGCCGCTGTGGCATCTCTCTCTCACATCCCCGCCGCTTCAGCCTACAGGAGCGCAGAAACAGACTAATGTCAGGAGCGCCTTCCTGCTTCCACTCATCGATAATCCAACCACAAGCAATAATCACTTCACCTCAGATCACCTAACCGCCCATCAGAAGCTCTCTCCGGACCAAAAGTTTTTCCTTTTTTCTCCTCCTTAAGAGAGAGTCTCATCTGCAGTCCGCCAAGTCGTCGGATTGAATGGTGTGTGACGTTTTTTGTGGCAGAGAAGGAGGCGGCTTGAGCCACAGATCAAACATCCAACTGACCCACAGGCCTCCAAATCAGCGCAACACTCCCACGGGTTGTCTCAGGTGTCCCGTCGGGAGTGTATACGTGTCGCTAGGTGATAATGACCTGTGGGACAAACATCAGCAGGACCAGAAATCACTGGATGACAGGACCATTAAGTTGTTACACCTCGTTCAAGCCCCCAGCCTCGTGGTAAATTCAGTTTGAGAGCAGTGACTATAAGTCTGTGAGTTTAATTTGTACAGGTTATATGATTTATCTCCATTCATCTCATTCCGGTGGATATCATAGTCACACGTACTGTGATATAAATCTACGTCATCCCTGCATAGTTTGTGTTGTTGTTTGTTGGGTGGATCTTTCTGGAGATCATAAATAACACATGCTGCTGAGGATGGGGGAGACTGTGCGCTGTCCGTGGTGCTGAAACATCCAGCCCAGGCCACATGGCAGCTGATCGGACTCCTCTGACCTCCCTCCACTAAAACACCAGGAGAAAGTCTACTTGTCACGTTTTATTTAGCACAGATGTAATGACTAAGTCAAGGTGGATTTATTGGCCTAACTTCAGTCTGCTTTGCTTAGTGCCAAAATGATGGTGGCCTGATGGAGACTGTCACAAGCAGAAAATTTAAAAAAAAAAAGACTTTGACTAAAGGTGTGACACGAAAAAGATTACTGTTTTGGAGAGATTCTCTTTACTACCATCACAAATGTAGGCTAGAAGGACACACAGCATGAATCACACACAGCATGAATCAGCATGATGCTGTCATATCAACAGAAGCTGATACAGCCCACAGTCTATTCTGACAACACTACATAATGCTGACACTACACACTACATCATGTACGTTGTGCAGCTGTAGATGGAAGATTTATTCCAAATGTGTTTGAAAGTTCATATTTTGTCTTGACTTAATGTCTCTTATAGAAACATGGGGACAGTGGTGGTCTTAGACTTTGGGGGGCCTCAGGCAAAGAAGCACATTGTGCCACCCCACCCACCCCCCCTCCTTAATGAATATTTGATATACATTTATATTAAGGATTTGAATTTTGTACCCCGATGTAAACTTAACACATAACAAATTAATACCTAATTAAAAACGTTCTGTTCACTAGCTGGATTATTATCTTGTTGCTTTTATATCTCTCTTTTATTTTGTAAATACCAAATAAAACCTGATAACTGTTTTTTTTTTTAAAACACCACAGCCTGCGACTCATTAGAACAATATGCTTAATTAAATCATCTGATAAGTTACCTCCTAGCAATTTAGCTTAGCCTGCAGATATTTAGTCATAAACGTAATAAAGTAGGCTAAATCAAAAACACACAGGAAAACACACAGGAATGCAAATGTCAACTTTATGGTGGCACAAAAATAAAAATCAAGAAATCACCATTGGTTTTAGGAATGATCCTCTGGGGACCATGAATGTATGAATATCCATGTTGATTAGTTGAAATACTTCAGTTTAAAGGAAAGTGGTGGACAAACCATCAGACTGACTTCACCTCCCATAAAGCCTTGCAGCGCATACCTCCACCAAGGCCCAACATACTGCTTTTATTCAATTAAGCCTTATCTAAAATCAAACTCATTGTCCTGTAACAATAAGTTAAGGTTACTGGATTTGTAACAGCCAAACATTTTAATGTGATGGATCTAGATTTTTATTTGGATCCCCACCAAATTGCACACATCACAGATCTCGTAACATTACAGAGGGTGAAAAAAAATCCTTTTTCCGATCCAAACCAAAATTTAACTGGATCTATTCTGGCCCGAAACCCATCCTCCCACCAAGTTTCATGGAAATCCATTCAGTAGTTTTTGCATAATCCTTCTGACAAACCAACAGACAAATGGAGACAGGTGAAAACAAAACCTCCTTGTGGAGAAAATGATACAATTAGTTTCCAAACTCCGAGGCACCCATCTGAAAAAAGTTCAAGGATATGTAAAATGATATGATTCCATGATGTGACCTGCTGGCCAATAATTGCAGGTTGTTGGATGTGATCTGTTTCCAATTCATTTACCCTGAATGTAAAACTTTCAGAGGACAAGCACGAGTTTTTGACTTAATGAACCAAGTGTTTGATGGGTGCAGGTGAGAGAATTACACCAGGGAAATCCTTCTCCCATCCATTCATCACAATGAGCCACCTCATTGACTGCCAGAGCAGGTGCCAGTAAGTGTGTGTGTGTGTGTGTGTGTGTGTGTGTGTGTGTGTGTGTGTGTGTGTGTGTGTGTGTGTGTGTGTGTGTGTGTGTCAGCATGAATCTAAATAGGCCATTACTACTTTGCGTAGGTTTGCAGATGAGAGAAGCTGCTGTGAATTAATTGTTGATGATCTACTGATTGCTTGATTGATTGGCAGTTCAATTTGCTGGCAGTGGGTGTGTCTACCAGTGTGGGTCTGTCCGGTGGCAGCACTGTGGATGTCAACAGCAATGCAGAGACTGAACTGGACATCTTTAGACCCAGACAGACTTGGCTTCAACACAGCTCTTAGTGCTCCTTTTGTCATGGCAGGCTATTGTAAGTCCACACTGATCAGCAGTCAAACCAATCTGATCATTTGTTGTTCCATGATGTGGGTGTAGTGAAGCCTTTTGAGACTGCAGCTGTGATTAAGAGCTAAACAAATAAACTTGGAGCAGGCCAGCTCAGGAGCAGTCACAGCTACGCAGCATGCATTGTAATCTTAGAGAAAACGACTGAATGCCATGTCTGATAAAGTTCAGGCAGCAGAAGTTGTTATAGGGAGAGGCCTGCTCACCTCATTAACATAGACAATTTACCTGTCATGGTCACAAACCTGGAAGAGGCTGCAACTGAGGAGGAAAGTGATTCCCATCCTGGTAGGATCAGCCCACCCACCCATAGGGCTGTAAGAGGTAGAGGGCTGTAGACAGCAGGAGCAAACAGGAATTTAACTTCACTGTGGAGGAAAATATGATCAACCAAACATAAATCTGACTTATTTAGTGACAAAAGAACAATTCAGGTCTGTTTTTTTTCTTCTTTTCCCCTTCAATAACAACTTTTTTTAACATCACTACATGTCAAGGTGTGTGTGTTTAGGGTCAGCCGGGGAGGGACTGTTTGGGCATCTGGCCATAGTTACAACACTGGGTGACAGGCCAGCCTGTAAAATTCTGTGTTGGCCTATGAATATTAATGAATCTGAAGCAGGCTGCGGTGCTTTTGGCTAGAACTGAGAGAGACTCGATGTTGGAGGAACTGACTCAGAACCATATATAATCAATACATTAGCGGGAGACCTGTCTGGACCATAAGGAAGATGAACAAAGCAGCAAGCTGGCCAAGAGACAAGAGTTTTATTTAAAGCTGCACTAATCAATAGTGTTATATTAACATTGGACCAGATGACTCTGCCTAATACAAAGGCTGTTCATGCTTGTGATGGATCCACAGTCATTCCTTAACTCTGCTGTTCCCCTCAGCTCTGCAGAGGTTTTTTTTTTATAGCCTCTTTTAGATAACAGTTTTAATTTCAGGCCACAAAATCTGCTCTTATTTACAGCTACAGGTAGAAAAAGTAATAACTGATGTCAGCTGGTGTGCATCGTAGATCATTTCCTCTAAACACTGTGACGCACAAGCTCTCGGGAAAATCTACTTGTTCAACAAAGATTTGACAGATGTCAAGTCATTTTTAACTTTAAACTTCACCAGCTAACATAAGCTGGTGATTATAGTTGAGCAACATGTTTTTCTAAAGAGTCATTGGAACAAAACAGCACAATAGAGTGAATTTTACCTGCAATTCATATTTCAATTAAAGTTCAGAACTAAATTAAAGTGAGATATCAGGATAATTTTGCTGTCATATTTAAATACCATGATTATTTGGTGACCTTTTTGTAAGCCACCGCATCATTTAACTTCCTGGTACACCTGGAGTTTCCCTTCTACAAGAGCCCTTTTAAAATAATCCTGAAAGCATTGAGAAGAAGAAGCTTTATTTTGTCACATACAATGAAGGAAAATTGGTTCTCTGCTTTTACTCATCCCTGAGGAGCAGAGGGCAGGACTTATGGTGCCTGGGGAGCAAATTGGGGCTCAGTATCTCGCTCAAGGATACTTTGGTGTGTAGACTGGGGGAACTGGGGATCGGGAAACTCTACAGCTTTTTAGAAAGAAACAACAAAACAAATTCAACAGCACAAAAACAGCTTCCGTTCTTTCAACATCCCACTCAGTTAATTATTTAGCCTTAAAAAAAAAAAAATTCAAGTCAATTATGTAGCATCCTTCAGGTATTGACTGGCTGGTCTGGAGACAGCAGCTGAGGAAAATCGATTGATATACTTCTACATTCAGCACCAATGTTGTGATGGTTCTGCTACACATTAAAGAAGATTAATAATAGCATTTGTGTAATGGATGTTCAGTTTTTATTATCAAAGTATTTTCCCTCTTCTATTTCAGAGCAATGCTGGGATGATGATGATGATGATGATGATGATGATGATGATCAGACTGATAAAAACTCATTAGTCAGGAAGGAAGAGGTGTAATGATAAGGATCATGTGCGTGAGGTTAGAACACAGTCAGGGAGGGTTGTTGTATGGATTTTCTTTAGAATTGTGTCTTTTTATTAAATAATGACACAATAGATGTAGGAGGGAACCACAAGGATTTGCACCTGAGATTCTTTGTTTGTGCTGAGGGACTATAATTGTGACTTTAAAAGAATAAGGCAGATGTTGTTCTGTTCTTTTCTTATTGTCAACAAATGTCATGTAAAGACCTCAAACAACAATGTTTTAATCTTTTCTCAGCAATGTCTCACGTCTCAGCTGTTTGTTGTTTGTGGTTCGGTGTTTCTCTCTGTATTTCATCGTGATGTGTTTAAACAAGCAGGAGCCAAACTGCTAAACAGATCATTTTTTTGCTCCCGTTCTGCCCTCTATCTATCTGAGCATTTCTTAATCACAATAAAAAAAAACTCTTTCATCTTTCAAGGGAAATTATTTTTCATGATGTTTAAACTCATGTCTTCCCAAAGAGTCGGTGTTAAAACAGTTTGACAGGAGAAAGAAATGCCACATGGGTTCATGAGTTAGCTCTTGACTGCTTTCTCCAAATGTGCCGTTTGAATCTGAGATCTACTGTTTTCTGTGTTAAATTAGATTCTGAAAATATAGTATTTATGCAGATATGTGCCCCCCTCAAACATCGTACATGTGCTGTGGGGTTCTGGGATCAATGCCCTTCTGTCTCAGTGTAAAAAGGCATATGGCTGACTCTATGATAAACAGAGGCTGCAGATTCCCACACAGGATTAGCTGCCTTCTTCACCATTTATAAGAAACAGATGTCTCAGAACCGAGCTGGAACTCATCCAGGACATTACACCAGTGCACTGGTTTCCTGTTAATCCACTATGCCTGAGCGTGCATTTTTAAAAGTGGCCAATGGCATCTCAAGCCTTTATGATGAGTGCTGTTGCAGACATCACATATGGATCCCAGAGCTGGGGACAGATTCTTGGCTGCAGTCTATAACCTGTATTTAATAACTGCAGACTGGTTTGTTTGGTCTTGTGTTGAGTTTAATTAGTGCTTTAATTACATGCTGTCCCCTTTGTGTTTTGTTTGTTTTGTTCTGGGTTGAACCATTGAGGAGTGCTCTCCTCTGAACAGTGCTTGAAGTGGCGCAGGTGTCTGATCCGTTTTAATAAGGTACAGAAGCAGCCCGGCCAATATTCATATTCACTCAGAAGCCTGGATTGTGAGTCCTGTGGCCTGTTTTTTTTTGTTTTTTTAAATTTCAGTTCTTAATCAACAAAGCATCTGCTTCGACTCGTCGCATTAACAAAACTGCTACATTTCTTTAAATGACAGGAGGTAAGGCCTTTTAGAATTGTTTATTAGACTAAATCAATCCCATCGTTTCCCTTCATGCTCTGTAATATTTAAGTCATGTGGTCCTCCTGCTCAGCCATAACTGCAGATGACGTGTACTTGCCGATCAATGTCCTCCACGTTAAGGAGATTTATTTAGAGAAGCTGTAATCACAGTGTTGGCAAACCAACTGCTTGGTTAGAAACTGGAGGGATGGATTGTGTTGTAGTGTCAGCAGAAGTAGAAACAGCTGCATCTAGTGGAGTAAATCCATTTCCCAGCTCAGAGGGAGTCCAGGACATGAATCTGTGAGTGTCAATACATGTGATGTGAGCCCTCACAAACTCTGCCCAATAACAAGAAAGTGGCTCATTTATGGCAGCTGATATAGATGTGGACAAAAAGAGAAAGCTGTGAGGGTAATTGATCAGATTGCAGCAGCATTCCATCTGCTTTAATGTCACAGACAAAGTTTTGAAAAACCACTCAGTATTACTACAAACTTTATTTTTAGGTTTCATTCTACATCTTCCTTTCCATTACAACATAATTACATGTATGCTCTGACTGAATGTTCAGAGAGTTGCATGAAGAGTGGGCTTTACTTCAACATAATACACAATTTAAAGTCTAATTATGGAGTGAAGTCACTAAACATGTCCGTTACAAAGCTACAGTGGTATTTACAAAACCAAAGTAAAACAAAGGACTGAAGGGAACCTGCTAGAACAGATGTTTTCTCTGACAAAATGTGCATCTGCCATCTTTCAAAGACATTAAATTAAATTATGTGTGCATGCAAACACTCTCATGGTTCATCAGTGCTCATGGAGTGGGGGACTGCTGCCAAACAGATTCATCAGCCACAACATGAATCACTGACTTGGTGCTGCTATGAGGGGGTGTAGTTGGTCTGCAGCAGTGTGCGGGTGGGTGGTGGGTGTCAGTAACAGCCACATTAATGCAGCAGAACATGGCATTGTAAAGAAATGACCGTGTCCACGTCACCTGTCAGTGGTTTTAATGTTGAGGCTGATTGGTGTAGGTTTAAAAGGTTAAAGTATTCAGTGTCCAACAGAGAGAACTGTCACTAATAAACCTAAGGTGAGGATAAATTGGCTAAATGACTCAGCCTAACTGTGCAGTTTAGTCTTAGACCTTTTGTGTGAGAAAAAAGGTGACATATAATTGACATGTGATCCACTATGTTTGAGCTGTTAGTTCGTAGGAGGGAGATTTAAATGTATCTGTAATCTGATGTTAGTCATTCTGAAAATCCAGAATGATTTATGATTTATCCAGCCGATATCAGAGCAATTTACTGTAACATGTAACGGCATGGGCTGGTTCTGCTGACAGTAATGATGACGCGGGATAGGACTGGAACTGGTGCAGGGCTCCTGGTGCACTAGCTCATCTCCTGCTGCCCAGATGCTGGGACTGACGGGTCTGTGGGCTCATCAGTGGCGTCACTGCTTCCACATTTGCTCTTTAAAGAACGTCCTAAAAACAGCCAGTACTCCTTACGGATGGTGTCCTCCTGTGCCAGAAGTTCACAAATCTTAAAGCGAGGGAGGACAAACAAGAAGGGTCAGAAAACAACAGCAGCAAGGGCACAATTTACTGTTTATTTACAAAACTAATCCTGACCTCCACAGACTTATCAGGAAGCAGCACATCTCTTGTTAGCAAGGATGCAATGCTAGCTGTCAATAATATGGGCAATCATAATTACAGAGTGTAACAAGTTGTATTTTCCTTTAATAAAACCCTTACTTCTAGAGCCTTTCTTAAAGTCTCTTTCTGTTCCTCTTCCCCGTTTTCTTTTTTGTTGCTGTTCTCCAATGCGTCCTCATAGCAATCAAACAGGAATGCCAGAAGGTAAGGTGAACAGTGAGTGTCCTTCAGCTCCAGGACCCTCTCCAGCAGGCCTGGCTGAGACGACAGGCCTCTGTCTTGAAGCATTCTTGGGGGGGAAAAAAAGAGGATACTATCAGCAAACATTTCAATTTTTAATAACCGAGTCTCTGCTTGTTTTTTCCTTTGTAGCTTTATATATGTGTAGTGAATGTCTACATGTGGTTGTGGAATGTCAGTAACTTCATTTGTGGAAATCTTGAACAGATACATGTAGAAGAAAATACAAACTTTTATATTTTTTTACTTGTGCTCCTTGTCCTTGCAGAGTTCTTGGAATTTAGATGTATTGCAGAGAAAGATCGGATATGTTCCATCTTACCCTTTCAAATAATTCCACACGCTTTCATTGTGGGGAGCCTTCCTGATCTGGGTCAGACAATACCTTAAACAAAGAGAGGAGACCAGTCAAAAGTGTGCAGCAGAAAACTTGGTGCACTTCTACTCAAGCAGGAATGATTCCAAAGTGATAAAAAATAAACTTATTATATAGTGATACAACTTGTTCAAAGTGCATCTATACTTTAGCAAGTAAATATAGGAATTTATGATTATCACACCAGAAAATATCCTTCTGAAATATTGGATTTGACTTTCAGTGAATTGTACAGTCTCCTCAACACTTTAGCATAAATGATCTTCATATGTAAGGCCTGAGATCCTCCAAATACAAGCAATTTACTGTGATTTAAAATTTTAGATTACATCTTGCTAATTTGCAAGGTGCAAACTAACTTTGTGTCCAGAGTTTCAGAAGAAGCACTTACTGAATTTCTCTCTCCACTATGGCAGGATCAGAGAAGCCTGTGGTGTGAGAAATTACAAAATGCCTCTGGTTCCATGCAGAGTTATTCCTCACGTCGTCTTCTAAGAGATTCTCCACAAACTCCAGCTCATTGTCCCACAGTTTGTACTCCTGGACATTGAAGAAGAAAAAGGTTGGCAAAAGATTTGTTTATGCAATCATGTAGTGCTTCTAGTGGTTGCCCTGCAATGCATGAGGCAAATACTGGCCACAGAGGGACTCAAACAGTCCATCAACAATCAACAAATTAATAAGTAAAGGATTCATTCTGGCAGAGTGGTTCACTGTGGGTGGAAAACTGGAGCCTGGCCCTCATCTCTGAAGCCAATCACTGCTAAAAGCTCCAACACCTACCTGGATGACCCACTGTCTGTGCTGCCAGGCGTGGTAGTTCTTTGCATCTTGGCTGAGGATGCTTGCAATGAAGTCCAGTTCTTCTGATGGGTCGTTTAGCCACTCTACCACCATACGTCTGTGATGCCTGTGAGGAGAGTTTAGAAAACTACTCTTATCTTCTAATGAATCATTTCAGTGCCTTTGCAGACCTGACAACCATGGAGAAAATATATTAAGTAACACAATAGTGTACCTGTTAACACTGAGTTCATGCTTTAACACCATTTTGCTTAACACATGGTCATTTTCCAACTCACTGCCATATTAGTTATTAAGCACATACAGTATATTCTTGAGAAGAACTCTTAATAAAAAGGCATTAACATTTGTACGCGTCCTCAGCGTCTGTGGTACGTGTCAACAATCTGATGTCTAGGGTTGCAACTGAATAAGATTTTAACAGTATAATAACTGCCTCAAAAAATACCACAGCATCACAGTATAAAGCATTTCACAATTATTTTTATTATTATATACAATGATCCATAAATAAATAAAATAAATTCATTCATTCATTTTCTGTGACCGCTTATCCTGTATAGGGTCGCGGGGGGCTGGAGCCTATCCCAGCTGACTTTGGGCGAGAGGTGGGGTTCGCCCTGGACAAGTCATAAATTAAATTAAATTAATTAAAACTAACAGTTTATTATGGTGGAATCATGAAACTATTTTTGGTAGAAGAGTAAAAAGTCTCCCTTTTGAAAATAAAGGAAATAAAGGGAGAGCTGTAAATCTCATGTTTGAAAAGAAATTAGGAGGAAACAAGGAAGATCATCATTAAAAAATGTGATCTCTCTTTAGTAATAAATAAATGAATAAACTGGACTTGTGCTTCAACAACATAAATGGGGTATAAAAAAGTACAGATTTTTATCTTTATTATCTTCCTGAGATCAGATCATCATAGCAACAGGTATTTCTTGATCTCCTTTCAGGTGTTATAATAACAACAGAATGATAGCCTTGATAAAACTATCATGTTAGTATAATATGTGAAATAACTAAAGCGTGTTAGCATCAGTGGTGGAGAAAGTATCACACCCTCCGTATAAAAGCAGGATTTAATTTGAGGCGGAGCTCATAGAACGACAGACAACGCAGACGTCGCTACAGGTGATGAGAAAATTATTTTGATAGTGTATTTTATGACCAACATTTAAATGGAAAAATGGAGACTATGGGATATTTTTTAATCTGAGCCATATATTCATATTTTTTGGGGCGCAAATTTTCACAAAGGACAGAAACGAGGGAAATCAGTTGAGTATAATTCAACATTAAAACACAATGTAATCCCATGGGGAAGGAACGCACATAAACATAAACCAGTAGTTGTCACTACTTACAGGCTCATAATGTTTCTCTCTGACAACATGGAGATACACCTGTGTGTGTTTATCTCAGTCTGTAACTGTTACTTTGTAGTTTAATTTTTGGTAGAAAATGAACAGACTGATTTCGATCATTTTAGTCCCTCCGGTCATATAAATGTTAGTTGTTGAAAACGTTTCTTTTTTAGGGTTTAATGTCATGAATGGGACACATATTTGATCTGCACAGAGGGATGATGTCTGTGAAGACGGGTGTTCTCAAGTAATAACAGATTATAAACATGTGACCTGACATGAATTTGCCTGCACTCACCAGACTTGGTAGTTTTTGGGTTGTTCCTCAATGATGGCAGTAATGTACCTCATCTCCTCCCTCAGGTCCTTTGACAGGGCTTGCAGTAGTACTCGCCTGTAGTGCCTGCACATACCCAAACCCATGAACTGTTGCGTTACAGTTTCACAGAGGACACCATTTTTAAGAATGAAGAACTGATCCTACAACATTTTTAATCAGAGGGTTAAAAAAACAATGGAAAGTGATTCATTTACAAATTATGAGAGTTTGCTGTTTGTTCATTAAAGGGCATCACTATTCAAACTCAACTTGAGATCTTAAAATAACATGTCTTATTGTTTGACTCAAGAGGTGCAAGTGTTCTGAAATGTACACCTTTGAAAACGGATCTATAAACTTTGATTTTAAAGAGAAAAACTTTTGTACCACACCATGTTATTAAAGTGACACACTACTAAATACAACATTAGTCTGCCACATTCCAAACATGCAGCACACTCACCAAACTGTGTAATTTGCAGCATTCAGGTCAATGGCATCTGCTGTCAAGGCGAATGCCCTCTCGCTTTTTTCGTCATTCTTCAGGAGCGCACGGAAATAGTCATAGACATCTGAAACTGTTTGAAGAAATGATGTGCATTACTTAAAACACTCATCAACAAGACTCTGGCTTAAAATATATGTGGACGTTTGGTCTTATTATTATGCAACGATGGTATCATACAAGTGTTCGCTTGTCGTTTTCACTTCTGTGGTGTCTTCTACTCCTCTTTCATACAAACAATCTTACACTTTTCAGAGTAGGCGATCTTCACCACAGGATTTGGTCCATCATCCTGAAGAACAGGCTCCAGGTCAGCCCACTCCTTTCTGTCTCTGAAACACAAAAACACGGGGTTGGATCTCCTGGCAGCTAACCGACCATTACTGCCTGAAGGTAAGATGTAGTTAGCACTCTTAGTTGTTTAAATATATACTACTTTAAAGATGTCAACTCATTGTCAAATGATCAGCATGTGTTGTTGCGCCTTTGGTAGATATTAAATGTTCCATCTTACAGGCGTTGGGATGAGTTTCACCAGTCACTTAGCACAACGCTATTCTAATAAAAATAATTGTTTGTTTTACGTTTATTCCTGTCACACTAGTGGTAATATTATAATGCAAACACTGACGTAGATAATTCAATATTAAACCTGACATATGAATAGAAGTTATTAAACGTAACCGTGTTGTTGCAAACTAAATTTAGAGGAAGGTGTAGTTAAAGCTGCTGCTAAGCTAGCCACTCAAACATTTAATGGAAAATGAACAGAAAACACTACCTGTAAAATAAATATCGAGTCGGGTCAGCAAAATAATCATCACCGAGGTGGTCCTCGGCCTCTACATCAAACTCTCTTTCTTCACTATTATCCAGAGAGTTATCTGAGGTTTCGATACCTGACATCTTGAGCTTGTTAGCAAAGGGGCTATGTTGTTAGCTAGTACCGTCTGTGAGCAGAGGAACAGACGTCACGTCACGTCCGATGTCGAAAAAAAGCTACCTTCAGGTACTGTTGGAACATACAGTTTAGTCTTTGCAAAATCGCATCCGCTTTCCCTGATATACGCCATATACGCGCTGCTGAGATGCGTTTAAGGCACCAAACGATAAAGCTGTCTCATGCTGGATGTGAGAGGTGTCCCACATTTTGCCAATCGAGATTTATTCGTATAATACTCCGTCGTAGTTTGTTGGTTTGTTAACAGGATTTTTAAAAACTAATCAACGGATTTTGATGAAATTTTCAGGAGATGTCGGAAGTGGCCCGAGGAAGAATCGATTAGATTTAGGTGGTGATCCGGATCACCGTCTGAATCCAGGAATTTATTATTTATTTTTTATTATTATAGGATTAAACTGCCACATGTACGCTTGTAATGTAGTGTCTCCGTCCTGACAAATGTATCTAATTGATTCATGTCCATATTACAGCTTATGAATTTCAACAAAACATTACCTCGATTTAATATACTTCCTTTTCTCCTGCGTGTGTATGTGGTTTTGAGTTTTTTGTGTGGGGATGACTTCAGCGCGATCACGTAGGTGCGTGCTAGGGTGACCAGATGTCCCGCTTTGTGCGGGACTGCACAGCATTTTTGTCCTACATATTGAGACCGTGTCCCGCATTTTGATTAGGACAGACGTTTTCTAAAATCGGGCTTTTATCTAATGGCTGTGTAGAAAACTCGGAAGCCTCTCAACATGGGGCGGGGTATGTGTGTGTGGCTGTCAATCAAACTATACACACGTGGGTCAAGCGCAGGTAAACCTGTCACCGTCTATGATGCCTTAGCGGCGAAAAATGATGGGAAAGAGAAAGAGACGGTGATGCAGCTCCTGGGAAAACACTTACAACTAAGCCGGTGGAGGTGGTTCTCAAAGAGTTTTTACCTTAAAGCTGAAGTCCCTGAACTTTATTTCACTCTCGTCGTGAGACTTAATAGAAAACTGTATATTTACTATGGGATGGGATGTCAACACCAATAAAGATCTCTGTCGCCACCTGATGGTCAAACATGAACACAACACCCTTTTAGGTCAGTAGCACTGAAACCTGTACTTGGAGACAAAAGGACCAAAGTGAACTTAATATAATAAACAAGAAAGGACTCATACCTCCACCGACACCATTCATTACAACTAGAACAACAGCGATTAATGTTAAAATTCTAATCATGTATACAATTAAATATTTCTTAATATTTTACTTTCTAGAGTATAAAGTCAAGGACTACAAGACTGACAAACAGCTTTGATCCACAGGCCATCAGTCTGCTAAACAACAATCAACCCTTTCTCCTCTCCATCACTGTTACTGTTACCTTATCTGTGCAATACGTATTTATTTGATCGTGCACCTTATTCATTTTACTCAGGACTGTTTGCTATATTTGCATTAGGCACACCATAACACTCCCAGTCATACAGACCAACAGACTAGTCCAGTAGTATAACAGTAGCACCAGTCAGACTCAGAGATGGCAACAAAAAAAAAGATGCAGTCGTATAAAAGCAGTGGCCATAGTTACAGATGTCAGAGTTAAACACACCAATGGACCAACTCCAAAGTGACAAAAACACACACACACCATTTTCTGTGGCTTCAGATTTTGTTTTATGTAAATGTTTCATTTTATGCCTACATTTTATGAAACGCAGTCATTTAATTTGGGATAGGAGGGTGAATAGAAAGACTTCGGGCATGGGGCCTTCATGTAAATGTATATAATAACAGAAAAAAACTATGGCTAGCTAAGTTTTGGTTATTTGACTAAACGTTGAAATGAAAAACACCATCAGTGACAGATTTCTGAAGGTCAAGCTGAACTTTATTTTTATTGACGACTCAGACATTATAAAAATAAATAATGATTCACAGTCAGTGGATCATAATACAAATTGTTATCAAAATTATGCATCAGCCAAAATGAAGAATTAAACATGCATAATCACCATTTCATCAAGGTATACAATACATGTTCTGAATACTTGCCTCCTTTATTTGCAATGAAGAAAATCTGTTTTTAACAGAACCTGTTCACAGAATCTGAAAATCACCAATTAGACAGCTATGCACATTTAATATGCTTCTCTGAAAAGTTTTCCATGACAGCTTGTCCAAAGTGTGTTCAGTGACTGTCTTCTTGATCCAATCCGTGTTTTTCCACGTAATGCCTAGATGAGGAAAAACATATAAGACCAACAAATGTTAGTATATTCAATTTGACCTATCAAGTAACACACAAACCCTGTATCTTCTGTTAATTTGACAGATCTTTACAAACAGTGCACGTATCACTTTTCTAACTGCTCATGGACTATTGTGTTTGGACTAAATATGGTCCTGCCTTCCTGGACAAAATTAAAATTAAGCCATTGCCTTATGGTCAAACTGTCCCCCACTGTATGTGCCGCATTTTAAAGGAGGGTTTAAGTCATAATACACAGGACACGTCTAACTTTTTTTGTCTTAAAATATCAACTTTCTCCGTTTTCTGCCTCAGGCTCTGTGCGTGCTTCCATAAAAAGGACCGTTTGACTCTTCTTCAGCACTAAATGAACCATCTGCAGTCCACCTACTTCAGTCAGGAGGAACCCATTCTTAAAATGAGAGCTAAGAAGGTTATCAAAAACAAAAACTGCTGCTGCAAATAAAGCTAGAATGCTTGCAAAAAAGTTGCTGATTATGTAAATTCCTAAGTAAGCACATTGTAAAACATTTAAACTTGATACAGTATATTTAAACATTATACAGAGAATTGCATTTAGATCTAACACTGTCCCATGATGCAGAATACGTGGAAATCACTAATCTTTGACCAAATCAAAGTAAAATTAATTTTATTAATAGAATAATCTCTGTGGTAAAAAGCAATTGACTAATCATTTTTCTAATTGTTGTTTTATTAGCCGCAATAACAGCAGTGTCAAAGGGACTGGTAGGAAATTAGGAACAAGTTTAAAAACATAATCCAAAGCGGTTTTAGCTGAGAATGTTTATCACTCAGCAAGAAGATCTTCCAGAACAGCCAATGGATCACTTTGGTCTCTAAAAATACTCAAGACTCTGTTTACAATTCTTTTCACATTGGTCCACAGAATTTTGTAAGCATGATGACACCATTTACAAAGGAGTTGATTCATCAAAAGGTGGAGGTTTTTTTTAATGGCCAAATTAAATTCTAAACTCTGAACATAACCTCCTCCAGAGCAGAGTAGGCAGCATAAGTTACCAGGTACAAATAGAGCCACCTTCATGACACAGAAAAGTCTAGCTTTAGGCTCAACATACATATCTAACCTGTGCTGCAGAAGATGAGAGCTGTGAGAGAACCCATACAGTAAAGTGAAATGCCATAAGACCAAAACAATAAGATAGATGCTAAAACATTCTGTCGAGCTGCAGTGATGACTGAGGATTCAACACTATGATCGACACCTTTCACATTAGTCACCCATCGTTTAAATATAAAATTGTTAGGTGCAGCTTTTAAGGTATACTAGCCGTTTGTGTGCAGTATCTTCTCCAATGTGGTGCAGTAGTAGTGCTGCACAATGCAATGAAGACAGTTTATCTCACTAGAGAGACACATTAACTCAAATGTGTCATGCTAAAAAAAAAAAAAAAATACTGTGGTTCTCATTTCCAATGACTTCTATACAAGAGCAGTCTGTCTGGCAGAAGAGAATTTACTCTGATTTAAAGCTTGTTAGAAACCAGTTTGTTGTAATGGTGCAGACTTTGGAGGGGTCTCTTATTGTGGCGGTGAACTGATTTAACTATTTTGGGGATGTGGTGAAAACAAAAAGGTTGTGAACGGCCCGCTGTGGACCGAGACTCACACACACATTCACATACACACCAAATTCCCTTTGCTTGCTTGACTTCATACACCTCTTTAAACTGTATTCATTTGTGGTCTATTTGTTGTGCAGTGCTCATATTTGCTGATGTAGTTTAATTGCAATTGATATTTCCTTTAATGTTTGACATGATGAAGCTATTGTATTTTTTATTGAGTGATTATTTGTGTGACGAGACTAAGTGGCAGCCCATTTCATTTAAAAGTGCCAAACTCACGAAAATAGTTCTGGAATAATTTGTTCCTTGCAAACAGAGCATTTCAGGTCATCTGGCGAAAAATTCCTTAGTTTTTTCATGGTGCTATATATACTGTAACACATAAAAGAAAAATATCACAATGCCATTTTTCCTCAATATCATGCATGAGGCACCCAATCAAAAACAGCCATTTCACTGGTTGAGCAAGTTTTATACCACTCTCTCTCCATGACTTGTTCCTTCATTGCTGCTTTCAGACAGTCTGGATTTCAGAACAAATCTGCAGGGTCTAAATTAGTGAAGACAGGTGTATTTTATACATGAGACTCTCATCTGGTGCTGCTTTAAAACAGGCAAAAGTCTGTGTGGAGTCAGTTTTGAGTGACAGACGTGACCCTAGGAATCAATTCTCAAAACAAATGAATACTTCAAAACTGTTCACCTCTGCACAACAACTGAAGTGTCTTGTTAACATGAACTGAACAGGCATTGAACACTTTCAATGAGTCCAGACATATTTGATTGAAACAACAGTTATGAGACTAATTGAAAATTCAATTCCACAAGGTATGGTTGACTTCTTTGATCTATGACTTTTTTGATCGAAGACTTTAAAAAAAGTTCGTTGCTAATATTTTCTTCATGAAGTGACTTTGCTTATAACCAGAAAGTCTCACCTCCTTGCAAAATTGTACAGCGCTTCTTTTCTTTCTTGGAGAGACAAATGTCTGTCAACTGGTGATTTCCCAAAAGATTTGGCAGCAGGCTGTGAATGAAAAGAAAATGGAATTATCAATAAAAACAAAATCCAATCAGCTCCAAGGACTGCACTGAAAACAAAATCAATTAATGTCAATGTAGAGGAACTAAAATTTCCAATATTACGATGTTTCTATGCAACTTATAAATTCTTCTTGTAAGTCAAGGAAAGATGAACTTCATACATTTACATATACATTATTATTATCGTCAGACCTTTATGGTGGGATCAGGATCAGAGGAGTAGAAACTGCTCTTAGAAGGCCCAAATGTTGATGTCCCAGTTGCTTCCATTTGAGTTTCCTCTTTGTTCTCCAGCAGATTTGTTATGGTGGTGTCAACACAATTGGTTTTTGCTGTACACAAACAAGATAACTTTAAGTCCATGACAATTTAAACCCCTTTCTAGTTTCTAAAGGATGCATTGCAAATTGGATGAACAGGGCAGACAGTGTAGAGCAGGTACATCAGAGCAGACTGGGGATAATAGAGGAGCAGACAGAGACAGTACATTCCAATGGGTAGCGGGGACATGTGGTCCAATTGTACAAGTGCACTGAAATTGGGTCCTACCTAATTCCTTTGCGATTACATTCAGTGGGACATGAGGCAGCACGTCCTTCACCTGTTGAGCCATTTTAGCAATCCTGTGGTCATCGGTGCCTAAACTCTGGACCATGAATCCAAGGCCAATGGAGGAAGGTCTGACACCTGGAGTAAAGAAAAGAACAGATAAAATCACGACCCCATAATAATAATAATAATAACTTTATTCCTTCATAGAGTCAGACATATTGTGTATTTGTTTTACTTACTCGTAGCTGTCTGTGGTACAATGTGTCTTTTCCTTTTGATGTACTCTGCTTTGTCAGCTTTAGTGATCTTGGTAGAGACCACACCAAGTTCACCAGCTAACAGCTGAAATTAAAGACACACAAATGGCAAACCTTTAGCACACAACTGCAGAGGAAAGGCAGAAATGATAATGACAGAAAAACATATAGGAGAGAAACATAAATCTTAAAAATAATGAATGTGCTTTAAGGAAACTATAGCGAGACAGTTCCAGTTTACTAACAAGGGATTAGGGTATCTGTACGAGGGCAAAGTAGGTGAATAAATTGCCAAAGTTTCACTGCTGCAATCATTTGACATAAAACAACACCTATTGTTTCATATCGTGCTTTATCTTTTGTTTCTTTGTGCCACAAATCATTCTCTTAACAGCAATATGTAGCAAGCAGCATGGAATAAGAGACAGGAAGCAGCTCTTAGGGATGTCAACCCTCTGATGACGGCAAAAACGAGACAAAAACACAGATTGTGGTGTGATGTCTCCTGTTTAAAGCTTCTAAGTGCCCCTGGTTGCATGGTCGTTATACGGTGCTATCTTGGTTTTGATCATTTTGATGTGGCTACGTCTTGAACAAAAAGTCTCCACCACGTGGCTCACCTGCTGTTGTGTGAACAGAATCACGAGTGAAAAAAGTCTAAAACAGGAGTCATGTTTTTTTTTTTTTTTGGTCAACACATCCTGCTGACGGAGAAAGTCAACAGAGCAGACACAAAGAGGAAGAAACAGAAGGTTTGTCTTGACACTGAACAGACTCCAACACCACTAATCCTCTTTTTACCACCTACATAAGAATAATGTGTCTTCTGTTCACTTTTTTATATTTTATACGTTAATATTTTATATCTTGTTATATGCTTGAAACTGAAAGCAGAAAAAGTGCTATATGGTGATTTATCTCATTACCTGGATTTGAAATGATGACCTGTATCAGGATCTATAATTTTGGTCATATTGCATAAATACATAAAATAAATGCATACTGAATAACATGTTTCTTTCTGTTACCCTTTATGAATCCACTAAGCTGAAAACATCAGTCTTACCTCCTGAACTTTGTTGGCAAACTCCTGCATGGACTCTCCCTCTTGCCTGGATACTGGCGGGAGCCAACTGACATGAAAATTAAACAACAAAATATGAAGTAATTCTGACAACAATTCTGGCAGCTGAAAAGCTGAAAATCAACAGGAGACTAATCTAAAAACTGGAAGGAAGGAATAATTACTTGAGAAAGCTATTTAGTTTCAAAACCACTTGATACTCATGCTCATTAATCACCATTACTGGCCACAGAAGAGCCTGGGGTTGTTACTTGTGTTTTCATCACCTTTTTATTTCCGTGTACTCAGTGGATTTAGTTTACATACCTCACATCTACACAACACAGCCTCTGTTTACCAGAAAATAAACTATACTACAGGCTATTTGCTCATTCAGCGACACAATGTCAGGATAAATGCAACTGCTGATAGAAAAAAAATGACAAATTATTTAGTACCTTACATGATACACTGTACATGGAACAAAAAATGTCCACAAGAGCTCCATCAGCCAACTTGACTCTGGTGTGTTCTGTGGACAGACAAAATACAAGTAAGTCAAAATACATTGTGATATTTCAGTGTAGTGTGACATGCACTACATTCAATTACATATGGACACCGAGGTGAGTTGGACGATAACAGCTATGAGACCGTGTCCTGCTGAGTCAAACAATCCTGCACCTAGACTTCATTTACTGCAGCAGGAGATGGCTGGATTAGATTTAAGCAGCCCACACTAATCATCTTCCTGATACTTCAAGGACAATTCACTCATGTTTTAAGATTTACCATTGCTGGGAAGGTTTTCTATCAAATTAATTATTTTCCTCCATTGATTTTCTTTCAGCACATGCCATAATTTAAATTTCAATGTCTTATTAAAGCCACTTCAATTGTTACAGACTTCATGTTCCATTAACAAACAAATTCAGACATCTCCTCTCCTCTTCTCTCAAACAGTGGACATAAGATAATTGGGTATTGGTAATGTATTGTATCTGATCCATGCACTCTATTCCCGTCCTAAAATGAAGTTCAAATGACTTTACCAAAGCAATGAAAGGTCTGGTCACCCGTAAGGCCACAGGCTGAATGGAATCAGTCAGTGAGAAAGGCCAAGAACTGTGAGGAAACAAACATTCACTATGTTATTTGGCGAGTCTTTATGCTGTTAACACAGAAAGATTGACAGGCAAAACATGACTTTATGAAAGAGAAATAATATGAACATATGTTGAATTTCTTTCATTTGTAGATATTCAAGTCCTAAAGCTAACAAGCAGAATCATGAAGCAAACAGCCAGTAAGCTGGTTGTGTGTTTTGTACATGGCACAAAGCATCTCTGGTCTGATCGGTCACTTAAACTGTGAAGTGGGAAACTAATTTAAAATGAATTTCCGAACTCTGCTAACAAAAGCATTGCAATGTTCTTGATACTATTATGAAGTGCACCTCCTAACCCTTTAGCTGAGGATATTATTGTGCACTTTGTTCTGAATTCTTCAAATTAACAATGGAAATTCATTTTGCAGCTGTTTTCACTTCCTTACACTAATTTGCCCACACAATTGTTGTGGGAATTTAGTTGGGTGAAACAACCACCAAAGTAATTCATCTCTATCTCGAAGTGCAGTGGAAGAGTGGTGATAATTTGTGGCTGGGGTGAGGCCAAAACACAGTCTCCATGTGCAAATACTGATCCCAAACAGTTACTGCTGTGCTGTGGAACTGTTTTGAATTTTCTGTAGGTAAATATGAAGGACAGTCCAAAAAAAAGTTACTTTTTTTTGTTACTCAGAAGGTCATACTTTCTCCTAGAATTAGATCAACCCATTCACCTCAAAAATAATAGCTATGTTGTCCCTTGTGACTTAAATCAAGCATGTGTTCTTACGAGTAGTTTGACCTCGCAAAACAAAAATGTTAGCACTAACCTGAACTTGAGCAGGCCAGTACGGCCGTTTGTGGTGTCCTCTTCAGGAAAAAGGAGTAAAGGTGGGGTGCCTTCAGTGAGACAGTACCTCTGAAGAGTCTCTCCTATTGCTTCTTGGCCAGATGCTGAGTGGATTTCCATGAAGCCTCTGGCCCAGCACACAAAGCCGGTGGAGCCCTCTAACTGGGGCTAACGAACACAAAGACACACAAAACAAAACATTGCATTCACTGTATTTAACAGTAAAAGACCACAATATGCACTGGTCAAATCAAAAAGATGGGATAAAAAAGACGGTCTGGACACACCTAGCAATTAGACTAAGATGCTTCATTCACCAGTGCACACATTGTCCCATTTGCAAAGCTGCATGTGTCATTGCAGAACATGCATTATTTTCAACTTTGTTTTAATGTCACACTGACATGTAGTTAAATTAGAACATTTCATAGGGCTCATATATTGTTTAATACTATACAAATACTACTTTGATTTAAACACGGTGCAGTTTTTATCATACAAATAAATGTTCGGAGGGTGCGTGCCACATGAACAATTACTCCACTGCAGACATGATAGTTAGTGCATGCTGACAGGAGCTAACTGGTAAAGTAAGCATGTAGCATTCTTCTAAATGAGAAGTCTAAAAAGTCTGAAAAATATAACATAGTTTAATGAAGAGGGCTTTCTAAGTCAACACTCACAGTACTGCAGGGGGTCAGAAGGTTGATTATGTTGTGGTCGAAGTCGGTCACATGATTGCACATGTACAGCTTGGTGCTTTTGTCTCTGGAGCGTGGGTTTTTCTGCCTCACATGCATCCCCAGGACTGAGCACATAATCCTAACAATAAATCTACAGGAATAAACAAAGGTGGATGTAAACAGTGGCAGCATTATATTAACATGCAATGAATCATTCTTAATATCTGTCCTGGGGGATACACTTGGTACGATTTTCTTTCTTTCAACAACATCCGGTAATTTACATATTTTGTCTAATTAAATGTTTTTTGCTAAAGGTTCTTCAGTACCAGTCATCACTTTTATTTAAACGTAGGTCTCATTTACAGGAGGTCACTGTGTAACACACAAGTACCATACCAAGTATATTGGGCAGCAACTCACCTTAATGGGATGTAATGGGGTAACAGTATTTCATGCACTCATTATAGTCGAGATAGGCAGCCATGCTGCAATTATTTTTAATGAGATACATAATATATATTTTACATGGTGTGTGTTAGCATTGACAGTCACCATTTATCCTTATATTTCTCCTAATACTTGTACTTCAATGATTATTACTGCCTGCCTGTTGAAAACATGTCTGTTCAGAAAGTGCTGACTGACTGGCCTCTGGTATTGCAACTGGCAGCTTTTAAGAGAAACACTCATCCAAACTACTTGACACGTGACTGACTTCACAAGTTTTCAAATTTTTAAGATTGAAACTTAAATTAGCTGATGATTCGTGAAGAATAACCACAGCTGTAGGAGCCTGTAGACCCAACGCTCTTGCTGCATAGTTCTGTCCATAACATGGAGTAGGGCTTCACCCAATGATTGTTTTTTCTCCGTTAATCTGATGGTTAATTTATTGATTGTTTAAAAGATTATTTTTTTTATTGGATGGATTTATGGATTAATTTCATCACTAGAGAAATATGCAATTATGCAAAGTTTTGCATCCGTCTAGGGAAAGAAAAATAAAATGAAATGATCTTCGTGTTTAAGCCATTTCGCACTCATACATGGCTGTTACAGTAAACAGAAAATATCAAACAGTCAAATTACAATGTTTAGATGTTACATGGTCTAACATTGCATTAATATAAGAGCAGTCGTGCAGAAATTACTTTTAACATGGGGGCATTTAAAATATATTTAGAAAATTAGAGTATGATAGTTATGGAGAAAGCAATATGTTGCACAACTAAACTGACATTGCCTGTTTTTATTGCACCATATTTGACAATACACATCCTTGTGTCGCCAGCAATGTTCCCCCCAAGAGTGGGATATGAGTGGTTCTTGATATATGTGCAGCACAGTTAGACAGGCAAGAGCTTCCTACCTTTATAGTTAACACTTTGATTATTATTAATGACACTCAAATGTGTACTATGACTTCTGAGAATAAAATGCATTAATAGAAACTTTATGAATGTATAAATAGATACTTTAGAATACTTGCCTTCTAACAAAACTTTCTGGAAGTGCACAGCTGACTAAGAACACATGAACACCAATAGAAATCCGTATCAGCATCAAACAAATGCCAACTGGAAAGTAAACCAGCAAAAGCAGGAGAACAACAGCATCTTTGGGAAACCTGTACGAAGAAAAAAATGAGAGTAAGAAACAACATTTTACATGCAGTTTATCAATGAAAAAAGGTGACATGTTATTGCTGATGAGTTCTTGACAGACCACATGAATCATACTACCAATGACATTGCAGGTTTATTGGCAAAATCAAACAAGAAGAGATTAAATAGCTAAATGCAACATATTTAAATTTTTTTCCCACATTCAAGACTAAATGCTACTTCTACTGACTATCGCAGTCTCAAAAGTGTTCAATCCCCTGAATATCATCCATCATAAGAGAACACATTTAATAAATCAGATGTTATCAAAACACACCTTCACGGACTTACTTTAGCAGTAGAGTCCCAAAGTTCTGTTAAGGGCTCTATGCCTGAACTCCTAGACGTACAGTACACCCCTGCTGACCCAAAAGCACAAGAAAAGCCAGCTCCAGCAGCTCAAAACCATCTAGATACAACCCAGATGTTTGGGAATGCTGTTGTTTGTTTGATTTGGTTATTGAAAACAACTGATAAGTTGTCTGCTTTAACAATAAACCTAATAAACAATAGGGGTTGCATAATTTTGCTTCCACATGTACAATCTGTGTTCTTAATATTTATTTTGAAGGAGTACTGACATATTTCTTAGTAGTTTCAAACCTGTCTGCGATTCATCCAACAAATCCTGCCACATGAGCGATTTTGCCAATAAATCTAATATACAACGGGGATTGAATAATTCTGTATCCAATTGTATATTATAATTAAATGATTTATTAAGAATTCAGTTCTCTCGGCTATAAATAATCACTGCTGAAGAATAAAAATCCTGCTTATCGTTCATTATTGAGTCCGCATTTATGTGACTTCGTGTTGCCTTCAAGACAATCCACAGCTTTAATTTTCTACACACCACAGCGCGTGTCTCCACGTTATTGGCTGAAAACCTGTGATGTCCAATATTAAGCAAAGTAGTCCTAAAATACGACACCATAATCAGTACTTATAATATGCACATACATTATCAAATTTCTATGTGTATTGACATAAAATATGGGACAATTTATCTTTGGAGCACATGATCAAGTCACAACCTCAAATCAGGAGAGGCGTTTATTTAAGTTAGTCACTCCACATACACACAGGTAAAACTTGTCTCTGCCTTCTGACTTTGCATTAAATACCATGGGACTTTTCAAAAAACATTCTCAGATATCAGAGACGAGCGGTGTCATTTTCCAATGTTACTTTCAACAACCATTAAAAGTTAAGCTAGATCCTCAATTCGAAGCATCGAACTTGATGTTGTAGCTGATGGCAGCGCGATGTGCACAATTAAATTATTATTAGCAATAATACCTGTACGTGAACGTCACCACAACACAGCTAGGTTGGCTAGCTAGCTGCTAATTTTATAAAGGTTTGATATTCCTTCCAATGGTAATGTATAATAGTTAGCTAATCATCGATAGATGTCCCACGATAACATTATGCTGTTTCTTGAACATGCAGGAGAAGACCGTCATATTACTCCAACAGTTTGTAATTTGGAGTTAGCTCAAGGTTAACAGTAGCTTCCATTAGCTTACTTACCGACGAAAGTCAAACATGTCCTCAATTCCCAGAGTCTCCATGTCCGCCAGTCAAACCTTTACTCAGGGGCTAATGCTAAGAATACAACCTGATCCCTAAAAATAAATTAGACATTACTTTAACGGCAGCAATTATCTCGTTCGAGGAATAAAGCGACCGCTAACGTTATTGTTTCATATATGACCTAGTGATAGAGTAAATATGAGCCGGGCAGGCTATTTCATCAAGTTCAAGATGTTAGCTTAGCCACCGTCAATAGATGTTCCTGCCCGCAGAGCTAGCGGCGCTAGCGCTTGTGCTTAGCTAGCTACAGCAACAACACTTCCGGCTAGAATCATCCAGAATAAAAGTACATACATATGAACTGACTTAAAAGCCGTGATAAAGTTGGCATAAAATGTAAATGCTGTATGTTTAGATACGTATTCTAATGATTTTGTGTAGTCTGTAGCTATATAAGTGAGACACGTAGCTGTGTAGCTTCTTCGGGTCTTTTATTTTTAAAATAAAAGCGCTCTTCAAGAACAAGCGTCGATAAATCTGGATATTTGTTTCCCTCTAGTGGCTGTGTTTAATAATCGAACAAGACAGTTTTGTCAGGGTACCTCTCATCTCATCCTAAACATAGTCCTGCCCCAGAGGCTGACTGACAAGTATCATCCTGAAAAATACAACATAAAATAAATAAAAGACGAAGAATGGGGAAACCCTACAGTTAATTAAAATTACCAGCCTTCAAAAAAATACTCAGAATACATTGAAAAATAAAAAATAAAGTTGGGATTCATTTTCATGATAATAAACACATATTCGTTTCATTAGATACTTAATTATTTGGATACATTTGAATGCTTATGTATTCATCTATATAGAGATTATTCTGTTTTTGCTGGTGTGGTTTGTTTTGTTTGTCTGCCTGTTAGCCGGATTACTCAAAAAGTTATGAACTGACTTGATGAATTTCTTTAGAGGGGTAGGGTATAACCGGAGGAACAATCCATTACATTTTTGTGGGGATGTGGATCATTATCTGGATCCAGATTTTTTTTAAGTTTTTTTTTTTTTTTTTACCTTTTATTCCAGATCTCATGAACCAAAATGTTTAAATTTATGGGGTTCAATGAGTTCACTTTGCTCTAATTCATTCTTGCTAAACTGACATTCCTTCACTTATCTGTTTGTGTTAGCATTAAGTGACATATCACATGAAAGCATATGAATAAGTTAAAGCAAACACACACCCATGAGTTTGAAACTTGTTTGAATATTGTTTGTTTTTGTCTTTTTCCACAACTATCATGTGAACTACTTTTTGAGAGCGAGCGGCCCTCCCTCCCAACATGTCTGGATTTTTACAGTGGAGGTGTAGATTAAGCAAAATTTTTTTTGTACTATTGAAAGTTTATTGGTGCCATATATTTTCACATTACATTACACACATCAGACTTTTGCCTCAACTCTGGGTCCTGCCACCCCAAAAAGTTTTCTGACAACTCCCGCATTGTTTGATGCATCAATAATGACAATGAGGAGTATAGAGGACCAATAAAAAGCTTTGTCACCTAGCTCAATGGCAATCCCCTGATGCACATTATCAGCATGACAAAAAAGCCAGCCATGACATTCTAGTTTGACATTGTTTCCATGCTACAGGTTGCATGAGTGTGACATCCTCGTGATTTACACACAAGTCATAAATTGACCTCAGTGTTTGCTAGTGGAGTCAGCTGAGACTCTCCTCCATGCAGCTTTTAAGTACTGGATAGATGTGACCTCTGGTTTTGGCATTGGGTTTGCTTATTTTTTAATGTAACTTGAACCCATATTTTAATGTTGATATTACTAGAATACAGTATGATAAATACAATGTTACTGTAGTGTTTGTGTCCTTTGCTGTTAATGAGAGTTGGCACATGACATTAATTTGATGATCCTCTACGTCTTCCGTACTGTGAAATGAACACTCCTGGTTTTCATACAGCTATAAATGCTGTAGAAACCTCATTATAAAGGACTTTTCCCATTCCTGTACTTCATAATAACAAGTGTCTAGTTTTTTAACTAGAATGAAGTTTCAGTAACTTCATAATTTCTTGCTTCCACGTATTTACTTAGGCCTGTCAATTAGTGTCTATTAGACCATTTTTCAATTACAGCACACAGCAAATTATTTGGATAATTTCCTGTATACTGGATGTGCTCTGAATTCACCAGTTTCACTGTTTTGTATACAGTATGCAGGATATTTCAGGTATTTATTGTTTGGTTAAAGAAATGAAAAATGTAAATGTAAAATAAATATATAAATATATATATTCATATGTAATGGAGTTAATCTGTTATTATTGATTTAATAGTAACATCTGTGCGCAATTCGTTTGTCCTGCTGGAAAGTGCGGTTCTTGAACGCACCCTGGCTGCTAATACAGCTTTACTCCTCCCACAGCCTCGCCATCCGATTTGTTTGGCAACAACACTACTGATACATTTTGTACAAACCGCTGGCATCTGGATATCGATTTAGAAGAGTAAACATTTTCACTCTATTTAACTGAGAAAAGATTGGGAGCTTGTCCCTTTTCATTTTACATCACACTGGGACCAACATGATGAACGGGTTTCGCCTTTGTTCTGTAATCCTGGCCCTGGCCGCCGTGGTGGGCTCGGCACTTGGGCTTGGTGAGGATGTCGACCGGCCTCTGTTCGGGCCTCCCGGCTCTCCAGTCCGGCTGCCAGAGTCCGACCCAGGCCTACAGAAAGTCCTGGAGTTCGCCGAGGAGCGCTACAACCACGGCTCCAACGCGATGCACCTCCGCAAGGTCAGCCGGCTGATCTCTGCCACCAAACAGGTAAACATTTAAGATCGTGTCTTGTGTTGAACGTTTATCTATTCAGGGCATTTCAGCGTCTAATTTGGTCACAGCAGAGTGTGATGGATGGAGAATATTCTTCTTGTTGTTGTTGTTTTAATGCTGTTTATGGAAAATATTGTTTTAACTATTGGTAGGTTACAGTTCGAGTTCCCCATCCTTTGTCAACAACAGTGAACCTGCGTGCGGGCCCCTTATAATGTACCTCTTTGTATATTCATGTTTCGTTTCGGCTGGAAGTCAAATCACTCAGTTTAACCTGTCCTGACACTACCACCTAATTGACTCACTGGACCTGCATTGCATTGTTATTTTCAGCAGAGCCATCTGTGCAGTATGACCTAGAGCTTTCAGAGTGCCACCAGTGTATGCAGCAAAGGAACCATCCAGATACTGCAACATAGTCAATATGCATACACAAAAAGCTTAGTCTGGCTAAATATCTTTCAAATGCATATATGCATGACCACTAGGATCCTACTAGAGTAAACAAATGAGTTATGTCTGAATAAATAATGAAAATAAACTTTGCTTGTTTAGCATCTTTCATACATGAGATGCAGTAAGTGATTTAAGTAAGCAAAGAATTACATGCACCAAACAGTTCACATAAAAAAGACACAGACAGAAAATTAAAACAGTGATGATAACAACAATAATAAAAAGTTAAAATAATCAAGAAATTAAACTAAGGAAGAAAATAAAGTAATGATTAATATTTAAACTTAAATATAGCATACATAGAAAATAACATCAAATAAAACAACATTTTAAAAGTAGTGCAGCAGTGCACAACTGCATGGCACCATGCAAATGAGTTTCAGGCCTGTCTCCAGAAAGTAATGGCTAGTTAAATGCTCACGTAAAGAATCAAGTTTTTAGCTGTTGCTCTTTTAAAAATATTTATGGAGCTAAATGCCTCATGATGTATAAGACTTGTGCGTAAATTAAATGTGAAATGTAAACTGTTTGTGTGTATTTGTCTGTTTTCTAGCTGGTTAAGGGCATCCGCTACACTATTACAGTGGAACTAAGTAACACTCAGTGCAAGAAATCCGCCATGCTCAGGACATGTGACTTCTATCCTGAGACACAGAAACTCAAGGTACGATGTGTGTGTTTGTGTGTGTGTTTGTGTGTGTGTTTGTGTGTGTGTTTGTGTGTGTGAGGGAGAGAGAGAGAGTGAATTAGAATTTTCACTAAGACATATGTAAAATCCAAAAATAGGAATTTGCTTGTGTGGGCCCCTAACTGTGTAATAATATATTATTACACAGTTAGGGGAAGTTCTGTTCTTTTTGTTCATGTGTCGCCACTCATCTGATCTTATGACTTGAATTTGGCTTGAAGTAACCCCAGACATGCTCTTGCCTCATGCCTGCATGCATGATTGCACAACATTGACACATACACTGTGGTTTTGTTTGTTGATGTGTTCCTCTATTCTTAGAATTTCATAATACTGTATAATTTTATTTAAAAATCAACCTCTATCCAAGCCAAAGACAGAAAAAGAAAAAGTTTCACGCTAAAAAATATAAAGACATTCAAGAGACAAAAACTTCCCCCTGTTTGGTGATGTTAGCTTGGGCTGTACTATGCCAAATCCCACTTTTTACATCAATTTTCAACACTCTATGTGTATGGCAATATAATCTTGTTAAATCACTGTATATAATACAGAGTACGTCTGTCCTCTGTGAATGTTTTTGTTTATGTCAGACGGAGGTTTGTGTGTTCGAGGTGTGGGACATTCCCTGGCAGGGCACTTCAACTCTGCTCAAACAGAAGTGCAAGCCTAAAGGTCAGTCATTTAATCATTTATGCTTTCCAGTTACAGCCATGCTTTGGTTAAAAAAAAAAAATAGCTGAAGAATACGACTAAATGTGATTCCGCTGCACTGGTATCTTGGATTTATTCTTAACTCAAGAGGTTAACGGTAATCACTGTTGACCTACTGTTGCAGTGGGATGATGATGATCACGATGCTTTGCTTCCTCTGTAAGAGCAGCATTATCTTCCAGGATTGGCTCAATTAAACTGGTTAAAACAACCTATAGAGAAAATCGTCTTCAAAGTGCTGTTTAACACCACCAATACAAAGAAGGATTCCCAGATAAACGAATGACGTATTTGTATTGATTAACACTGATCTTTACCAAACTGACACAGTCACTGTGGAACAACGTAATGCAAATGTTCCCTTTATTTTCACCATATCTTGTTATGTTTGGATGCAATCCCAGGATGTTGCGAAAAACAGTTTGATAAGTTTGACATTCATTGCTCAGTTATGTAACACTATGTTTACTTGCCTGCTCGATAAGTTTTCCTTTATACCAAAGAGATAAAAGATTTTTTTTTCTTCTTGTAAATGAAAAACAAGCTATTTATGCAACTATAGAATTTATTTTAGGCTTTAAGAAAATTGTTTATTGGATTATTTGAAAACCACAGAGTCCATTGACTTTTAAACACAGAAAACATGAGTATATGTATTATGCACATTGACATTTTTATTATTTTGTCCCGAATGTCTCTTATCAGCCGAACCTCAACTAGAAGAGACCAACAGGGTGGTGGATGCATCCACTAGCCAGCCTCTGGAGGTAAAAAGTCATGTTTTGTTCATGTTGTTATCATACGTACTCCAGCAGTGTTGTGTAAAGTCCTGTTATCTTTGAACTTGAGATTGATGATAGGGTCTGTGTTGATTCTGTGTGTTTGTTTGATCTGGCAGGAGTCTGTGGAGCTGCTGGGCCAGTTCAAAGAATTCATGGTGAAATACAATAAAGTCTACAGCAGCCAGATAGGTGAGCGACTGAGATGTAAAGCAAGATACATGTGTCACATTCCTGTCGCACGCTCTTAACCTTTTCAGGATAACCATGACAGATAACCACATGAATAGAAATCCAAACTAACTAGAGAAGCAGGTGTAGAAAGAGAAACTGCTTGTTTCTCAGTGAGTAAGTGGCAGATAAAAGGTAATAAAATATTTGATAAGGACTGGGCAGGGTTGTTTTGCAAAAGAGATTAATTCAATTAAATCAATTCCAGATTTGTTTAACTGTTACATTGAGTTGGCTGTTCAGTGATCTAGTTATATTTATGTATTTATTAATTTGACTAGATGCTCAGCAAAGTTATCCAGTTCCTCGTAAAAGTCAAAGACTGTTCATTGCTTTAGTGTTGAATTGTTTTCTGTGGGGGAGGCTGTGACATCGGACGATTAATCTGCTATTGGCTTTTACTCTCTCCAAATGATTGTTATTATATCAGCCTTTGAAAATTTCCTATCAGTCAACCTCTCCTTTACTGTCAATTGCCAAATCTTTTTGTAAATATGTTTGTCTGACCTGTGATCCTGCAGAGGCAGACCGCCGTTTGCGCATCTTCCATGAGAACCTGAAGACTGCGGAGAAGCTCCAGTCACTGGATCAAGGGTCAGCTGAGTATGGAGTCACCAAGTTCAGCGACCTTACTGGTATGTGTGGATGTGTGTGTGTGTAGGTGTGGAAATGCATCTTCGACTTTTCATGTGCTTGACCAGCATTTCTTTGAAAAATCCTCAAATTTAACACAACAGCTTGACTGCTTTCTTCCAGAGGAAGAGTTTCGCTCTACGTACCTGAATCAGCTACTGAGTCAATGGATTCTTCATCGACCAATGAAACCGGCCTCTCCTGCCAGAGGCCCCGCTCCCCCCAGCTGGGATTGGAGGGATCATGGAGCTGTCGGTTCTGTTAAGAACCAGGTAAAATCAGTAGGAGTTAATTATAGAGTAGTCACCCTAAATAGCATGCTGCTAGTAAATAAATCATACTTCCTGCCTACGTTATGCTGATTTCTGTGTCTTTGGGTCTTGCAGGGTATGTGTGGATCCTGCTGGGCATTTTCTGTCACGGGCAACATTGAAGGCCAGTGGTTCATGAAGAATGGGACACTGGTGTCCCTCTCTGAACAAGGTGTCACACACACACACACACACACACACACACATAAATGTGTACACAGACCCAAACAAACACTGTTGATACAAAAATTCAATAACTTTCTCCTGCAGGAAAAAACAATCACTGTTTACATTTGCAGATAAAAGCAACATGATTTGATTGGTTCATTGATTTGTTCCTAACAGAGCTTGTTGACTGTGATGGGCTGGACCAGGCATGCAGAGGAGGGCTGCCATCAAATGCTTATGAAGCTATTGAGAAGCTGGGTAAGAAAGACATGGGGTGATGTGTGCAGCCATCTTGAAACATTTCAACTTCTAATCCCCATTTTTTGTCAGGCCTATACAGTCATTTACTGACACTGCATAGCCTGCAAAAATATACATGCAAAGATGTGATTTGTGCTGAATGCGAGCTCTAACCTTTAATCTTCATCGTTCGCATTGTGTTAAGGTGGTCTGGAGTCAGAGACTGACTACTCCTACAGCGGGCGCAAGCAGAGATGCGATTTCAGCACTGAGAAGGTGGCCGTCTACATCAACAGCTCCGTGGAGCTATCCAAAGATGAGAAGGGTGAGTCGGCTGAGAGAGAGGGAATGACGGAAGGGAAAAGAGGGCAACGATAAATATGTCTAAAGAATTTTCGTCTAAAGACATAAACTAAATTTAATGATCAAATGGTAATGACATACTATAACTCCAGTGATTATTCATTTCCATAGACAAAAATGTAGTGGAGACTGATGGGCGTTATTTTGGAGGTGTATTCATTCTAACTATAAATTAATCTGTGAAGCAGTCTGAAACAAAGAACTGTTAAATTCCCTTCTTTTTGTATTTTGTCTCCTCAGAAATAGCAGCTTGGTTGGCTGAGAACGGACCGATCTCTGTTGCTCTGAATGCTTTTGCCATGCAGGTAAGCAGTTTTGTCCCTGCTACAGTATATTCATCCACCACAGCAATGACTGGATCTCTAAAGTCTGACAAATTAAAACATTAGCCACTTTCAGACAGGCAGTGCGCAACAGCACCGAAACGAATTCCCTTCTCTGTGACCCCTTTGGTGCGTTCAAACTAGACCAGCCCAACACGTCACAACGCCACCTCAGTGTGTGCGTTCACAGTGTATGCTGGTGTTCCGCAATGTTAAGAGGCGTGATGTACGACGCAACAGTGAACATAAAAGCTGATATATTTCACTATTCCACAGTTTAGTGGTCATCTTCTGTGCTTGTTCTTCAAATAATGGACTCCCTGTTGTTACGGCATATTTACATCCCCGGGGCAGGTCGCACACCTGAACATATGACCACAGCATCACACCCGTTCCCGCAACACTGGGGCACCTCATTCAGACAGACGCCTGTTTCGGTGCTCTTACTACCTCCCAAGGCGTCAACAGGCCCGGAAAGAAAACGCTGTCTGAATGGGGCTACTGTCATCACCTCCATGGATACTACACATAAAGAAATAACAATAGAATTTCATCATCAGCATATAACATATTTAATCCATTATCATTGTCTTTTGAATTCCTCTAGTTCTACAAGAAAGGTGTGTCTCACCCCTGGAAGATCTTCTGTAACCCCTGGATGATCGACCACGCTGTGCTACTGGTGGGATACGGAGAACGTAAGTGTATTTATCTGCTCTTCATTTACCCAGACAAACTCATTTGTATATCGTGTTTGCCACCAAGCTCCTGAATGACAAGCATAAAGGATGATTTTATGAATCAAGACTTAGGATGCAGTCAAGTGCTTCATACGAATGTTTCTGTGCTTTCAGGTAAAGGTATCCCATTCTGGGCCATTAAAAACAGCTGGGGAGAGGATTATGGAGAGCAGGTAAGACAACCCCATCTAATGACAGTCTTAAAGGATCAGAGAAAGATTGAAGACAGTCTTAAAGATATTTAAAAGTAACACTTTATCAGACACTAGAGCTACTACTAGAACTCAAATTCTGATTTTAAAATGAAAAAAATCACCAGAATTTCTTTAAAAAAAAACATAAATAAATACAACTCAATCACAGGTGGAGTCCTCACCTGTTGTGTTTCAGGTGAGACATTTGAATTCAACACCGCAAAACCTTGACTATCACTAAATTATCCAAGTGAGCATGAAAATTAGAGGTTGACTGATTAATTGGTCTGGCTCATTAATATTGGCTGATTGATCAGCTATCTGCTTTTTCCTACTCCAAGTTATAGTAATTATGTTAACAGAAAATAAATAAAACTGTTCTTAACTTTAGCCATTTGTTTTATATACATCTCATAAAGGTGTTGGACACAATAATGTGAACTTTTACCTCACCTTCGTTTAATGGAATTCAGTAACAAAGGGATATTGTTTCAACTCAGTAATACAGACTGGTGTTGTTCTGCTAGGTCACACCCTACTGTAGCAAACAACTGCTTTATATCATATTACATTAAATTGGTTTGTAAAAATGGTTTGATAAGGAAAAGTAAGGAGAATTACTGTGCTACTTTTTGACTGCACACAAAGTTGTTGAGTATGTCAGTTTATTTCTCTCTGTTTGTCTCTTCCAGGGTTATTACTACCTATACAGGGGGTCCAATGCCTGTGGAATCAACAGAATGTGCTCATCTGCTCTAATCAGCTAAACCACAAACACAACATATACACTCATACACACACACACACACACACACATCATTCTACAACAGCTGCCCGCTGACTCCTTCACTCTATCTACAAACCCTATTGATCCAACCTACCTGTTGATCTCAGTCAGATGCACATACATTTCTACTGATGTTACTTTTCCGTTTAACCACACTTGACTTTCATGTTAATACCTCACACGCCGTTACAGTTTACTAAAATCATACCAGCTCTAACAAAGCTAGAAGTGTTGAGAAATTTTATAGTAATTGTAAAGTAGATTTTATGTGTACATTTCATTCTGCAGGTTGTAATGATTGCTGTGTTTTAAGCAATATTGTTTTTAACTTATCTTTCCTCACAATTACTGAGCCCATGTTTGATAAAGAACATGCACTAATTGTCGTTTTACTTGTGTCTTGTGAGTTTTCTTGCATGTTTTGTCACCAATTTTGAGCTAAAGCTATTTAGTACTTGAGAGGAATTTTTTGGAATATGGACATTTTTCCCTTATATTGATCTGCACAGTAATGGTTAACTGCAATGCAACTGTAAAAACTGCTGTAAGACAATGAGAAATATATGAAGATTGAATAAAAAAAGTGTGGAATATAATTTTTTGTTTCCAGTGTTATTTTTACTGGGAAAACATAATGAAACTTAGTTAAATGAAAATACAAACAAATGCAACACAAATGTAATTGTTATTAGATCTTAATGTCTATACTGAGGGTTCTCTCTCACATCACAACAAACATCTAATTTCTAAAATGTCATTGTAACATATTTAAAAAGTGTGGGTAGACAAAATTTACTTATGAACATGCGCTGCTATAACAGCAACTAGAAACTTTTGTCGTCTGCAACAATGTATTTGACACTTCATTAGACTTAAGACAGAATGGCTTGAATTATAAAGCTGACAGTCATAAAGGAGAGCTTGTTTTCTATCAATGTAACCCATGTCCAGTTGGTCAGAACAGCAGTTCCGTTAAATGCTTGTAATCTTGAATGTTGCGCGAATCGACAGAAATTAAAACTCCGTTTCCCACAATCCAAATGCACTGCCACGGAACAACCGGTGTTGAGCAGGAAATAGAAATGTGTTTTATACAAATATGACTTATTAATTCAGCTGGATAAAAATGACCAATTTCTCTAGAGGACAATACTCTCTTCTTTATCTGAAATGTTTCAAGCCCTCGTCGCACGGCCCTTTAGCCTACAGATGGAGGAAAATAGTCAATAACCTTTATTTTGAAAGGAATAGACATCCGTACACAGGAAGAGTTACTAGAAAACAGGAAGTAACGCATGTGGTTCGTCTTTGCGGCAAAAATACTTCAACGTGTCACAGTCTCTGAAAGTGTTTTATGTGGCTGACAAGTTGGCCTGAAAGACACCGTGCTATAAAGGGATACCATTATTCTTTTCTGTCTTTCAAGGTTAGCACGTAACCTGCTAATGTAGTTGAGCGTAGTGGTGCTTTGTGGGATAGCTAATGTTAGCTGAGACAGCTAGTTGTAATCACAAGAAGTGTTATTGTGTACGTGTAAGAAATTATCTATTAGCTTATGTTTCCAGCTATTTATTATAGTAGGGTAAAGTACTGCTCAGCGGTGAAATTTGTCCAACCATAATTAAAAGCACTTAGGTAGCCAGTGTTTTATAAAAGTTGCTAAGCTAACTGCTACATGAGCTAACTTGTGTGATCTTAGCTAGTAGATGCTATTCGCGTCAAGTTGTCGGTTTTGTGAATCTTCTGGATAGTTTTTTTTAATCACCACCTTGACCTCTCGCTTGATTTCTCAGCTGGCGAATGAACCTGGAGCTCGTTTATCATGTCACTGGCCACTAAACGCAAACACGTTGTGAAGGAGGTTCTTGGAGACTATGTGACGCCGACAGAAACCCAGCAGATTGTGAAGGTGAGCTATGTATTCTGTGCTCCATTGTATTAAATTTTGATGGTGAACAACCACCCACGTATCAGTTCATAGTGATGCATAGTCCTGACTTTATCTCCATCCTCTACCTGTGCACGTGTAGGTTACTGGTAGCCGAGGTAACAACCTCCATGAAACCATCACGGCCCAGGGAGAGACTTTCCTGGTGAGCATGCCCACCAAGTTCCGCAAGAACATCTGGATCAAGAGAGGTAACTAATGGTGGGATGTTAAGACCGAGTCTAGTAGCTTAGTACAGAGATTATCCTTCAGTGTTAGTCAACCAGCTCTAAAATCTAAATCCTGCAGCTATTCCATAGTAGAACAAGTCTCTTAGGTCTACCTGCTGAGTGCATTTACTGTTTTATAAAACATCAGTATTTGGCACTTTTTCAATATATTGATATAATGTAAATATAAGCCATTATCTTTATTAAATCTTTATTTTTGTTTTGAATTTAAAATCTGTCTGCTTTCTAATGCTCAAGGTGACTATGTGATTGTGGATCCCATTGAGGAAGGAGAGAAGGTGAAGGCAGAGATCAGCTTCATTCTCTACAAAGATCACATTCAGTACCTGCAAAAACAACAGCACTGGTAAGTGGGACCACACTCAAATACATCACACAGCCATCATCGTTTTGTCAAGTGTGCTTTGATTTTTTTTCCTTGACAACCTTCAGGCCAAAGGGGTTTATGGAGGAGCCGTTGGAGCTGGACAAGACAAACAAACGGCAGGAAAAAGAAGAGGGGACGGAGGAGAAAGAGGAGACAGAGGACATTAGCGACTCTGAAGATGATGAGAGTGACCTCTTTGTAAACACCAACCGATGTAACTACCAGTACAGTGAGAGTGAGGAGGAGGAGGACAGTGAGGAAGAAGATGATGACAAAGAGGAAAGGACAGAAAATGCTTCGTAGCGGCAGAATTGAGGACACGGACGATCAAGAGTGGCAGCTGTGGAAATCATGAGACGATGACATGTGCTGTGCTGCTCTTATCACTGACTGATATGAAATGATTGCCCTCATGCAACAGACCCCTCTGCTGTTCTTTGTAGTACAACCTGTTGTAGTCTTTAATTGGCTGGACTGGGTGCATAGACTTCAACTTAATACGTTTTCCCACTCAAATCAATTCCAAATAAAAAGTTGATGCAGAAGTTGAACTGAAATCGCTGAACAATCCAGGGAAATCCAATGTTTAATATTTGATACTCTGTAACATGTTTTACTGTATTTTCAGTATTTTACAGATAATATAATAGTAATGATAAATATATCACAAATTCCAGCATCTTCATTTAATGGCCTCCACTGCAGGCTTTACTATATTACCAGTACATTACAACGGTTACTGTATCCTGGCCATATTGTACATTAACTGGGTAGTTCCATTCATCAAAATAAATTGTCAGAAACTCGCTAATAATTGTTGCTGCTAATTAAATGCATATTTATCGTGTTTATTTTTGGTTCCTGGTTTAGAGTGACAGCTTGAAGGATGTGAAGACAATTAAAAACTTTTCCTGTTAATTAGTTCAGTTTGTAATTGGCTGGCCCATTACGGCCCTTTTATTTGACTTGGTTGTCAAATGAACACTGCTGTGGTTTACAGCATCAGTGAAAGGTCTTGTCTAAATGCTCCAGTTTCAGTTGATCTTATTATGACATCAGTTTGACTGCTTTGTGCCTCACTTTATCCTGACATTCCTCACGGTGATTTTTCTTTGTTTAATGCTGCACATTTTGGAAATAGATACATTATTGAGCTGTGTTTTTCAGCACTTTGACCTCATCTTTAAGAATTCTGCATGTTGTCTTGATAAAGATGCATTGATATCTAAAAATAGATTTATTTTCCATGTATTGTTAAAAAATTCCTGAGTGAGTCAGTATTGGTCAAAAAGCAGTAGAAGCAGTTCCTCAGGAACTCTATGTGGCACATTTCCCCCGGGGGCTTAAAGATGGATTACACTCCTGAGAGGATCCTGATGCTTTGTGCATCGCTTACTGTTTGACTGGATTTGTATGCTAAGGAAGCTTATTATACTGTGAAGTAATGTAAAATCAGTTTTCTTAAAATATTTTAACACATGCTTTTTCAGAATGTTATATTTTGCGATTGACTAACAAAAACAATGGAAACAGGTCAAATAATTTAAAAAACAACTTTACTGCTATTTTCCACATTAATGTATTTCTAATAAACAAGCAAATAAAATATTGGAATGAAATGATGTGATAATGGTTGTTGAAGTAATCCCTTCCTGTTTCACTTAGAGCAGAGATGCATTTTAATATTCAAATAGTGTTATGTGTTAAACCATAATAATGTAATTGAAACACTCAGAGCAAGTAAAATCTAAACATAAAATGGGAGAATATTCTAAAGAGGGTTGTATTAGCAGTTAAGTTTCCTCATGGAGTTTGTGAGCTCTTGGGACATTGGTGCCAAAAATACTGGCTTTTCCTCCTGTTGGAATGGAGAAACTCCCGTCACAGATGTAGAAAGCCACGGTGTGTTTTGTCTGGACATCATTCTGTCATCTCTTGTGTCTGTTCTCATCACAGGCAAAACTGCACACCTGACACACAGATTACCACATTTGGATGAAGGGCTTTATTGTGAATTGACTTCATGGCATAACTCATCATTAGTGCAAGTGATTGTAAGACATTTGGACTTTGTGTGTTTAAGAAAGGTGTGTCAATAAAGGAGGAATTGTTTTTCACAGAAGTAGAACAGGGCGTATTAAATTTATGTGCACATGTATGTGTGTATGTATTTTACACACTCATCATATTAGTCAGATGGTTTCGTATAGCAAGCTCAACTGGAATGGAGCCAGACTTTCCACTGTCAAACTTCACTGGAAGATGATTGGCTGATTGGCTGACACCTGCAGCTCAGCAAATCAGGTTATTACTGGCTCAACCAAAACTCATTTTAGCAATGATTACATTAACAAAGTTGCTTTCATCACACACTTTATGTACATAAATACAGTTGACAGTTTATAGCATACCTTTAGGAGAGAAATAACTCATTATGCCTCTTAGAAATGAAACATCCAGAAAGAGCACAAACCTCCTTCAAGGCAGCTCCGTTTCTCCATTATCTCATTTCACCTACAAGCAACAGTCCCATGATAGATTGACCACATAATATGACTCATCAACCATACAAACCTACCTGTAAGATTTGTAATCACACTGGTATCATTATTAGTCTGATAGCTGTTCAAGAAAAACAATATTTCACTAATGGCAGTTTTCTTCAGGATCGAGATCAGTGAGATTTGAAGATACAAAACTAACACCTGACTGTATCAGCATAGTTTCAGCTACAGTTTGATCTTAGATGTAAATCTGGAGAAATGTTTTATCTCATAGTAGGGACTTTTTCATGAGCCCTATAATTTTAATCACTCTGGATCACCAGATCTGGAATTTTACTTGGATCCAGATCAGACCTTGGTGCGTAGTCGATCTTATGGGGATGCACCAATTGGCCCCACTTGCGCTAACATTACTTCTGCAATAGCTTAGCATGTTAGCCCAATAGTAACAGTATTCGGTTGTATTGTGTATTGATTTAAAAAAATATATATACAGTATTTACCTCCACAAAGGAGGTTATATTTTCACCCGTGTCCATTTGTTGGTTTGTTGGTTGGTTTGTCAGCAGGATTACACAAAAACTGCACAATGGATTTTGCCGTAAGGATGGGTTTGGGGCCAGAATAGACATTATTAATTGTTGGTGCGGATCTGGATAAGGGGGCACATCCAGGATTTATTTTTACTTTCTTTAACATTGTAAGATGGGGCGTTTCTGGACATTTTCTTTAATTTCTCATGGAATAATTAATAGAATCTGATGATTAAATATCAGGCATATTTAGAGGGCTGGTTCTATGAGTGTGTGCAATTTTGTGTGGGTCCAAACAAACCTCTGGATCCACCAGGTTGGCTGCTACAAATCCAGTAACCTTAAATTATGGTTACAGGTTTGATTTTGGATCAGGCCTGATTGAATTAAAGGGGGCTGTTGGGCCTTGGCGGAGGTATGCGCTCTACTGAGTACCATTATATTAATTTCCATTAGTTTTAGTCCCATAAGACAATAAACTTACAGATTTGAACTTTCATGGATTAGGGAATACATTGTGGCAGTGATATAACTGACTGTGGATTGTAAAAGAAGATAGGATGGTCAGGGTCATGACTCTCAGTCTCAATACAGCTTATTTTTATGTAATGTTTACTGTTTTCATGCAACATAATTAATGACACCTTCTGAAAGGGAGAAGAAACAGATTTTAAAGTAAAAAAAACCATACATAGTTAAATGACAATATGGACAATATGTGACATAGTATCATAAATAATGAGTGGATATACAAACTATGTTTAGTATGCAGTTAATACAATAAAATACACAAAAATATTCTGTCATTATTGATTAGTATTTAGATGTTGGTATTTGGATGGACCTACAGGTTTTCACATTTTAGAATTTTTAATTTCTATTTAAATTTTTAAATATAACCACAGAACATGGATGACTGAAGAAAATGAATACAGACACTAATTTACAGTTTCACCTCTTTATAACTCTGACAGAGGCTCACCAAAACATTTACCATCATATTATTGTAAAAAAAAAAAAAAATACTTCAATGGGCAAACCTTTCCAAAATGACAACTTACAGTTTTGGTTTTAATCTCGTTTGGACATCTTCTCTTAACGGCACATCCCTGCATTTTCCCTGTGTCTTTTTCATGTCAGTCCACAGCCTGATTACCTCGCTGGGGCTTCGTTTGTGGACTAACAGGATTGTGTGGTATGAACACAGCTGCTCCTCTTCCTTTTCAGGAAAGTCAAACGTGAGAAAAGCAGGATGGTGTACGGGATGTGCGTTAAGCCGATTCATACACATGCCTACATAAACGTCATCGATGGGGAACAAGTGCACCCTTGTAGACATGTTGTATAGACGTTGGACCAACAGGCCTGAGTACACCACCCCTCCCCCACCTGCATACACAGGATAGTGGCCCTTATAGAAGCTGTCTGGGATAAAGTACTTGGATTCATTGACTCGGTGGGGAGTAGCTGCCCGTATCACTTCTCCAACCATGAATTCTTTCATAATTTCATTTGCTTGTGGTTTCCTTAGCTGGTCATGGAGGTACATTATCATATTCTGGGTATTGACGAAGACATCATCATCCCCCTTGAAAACAAAGAGAGTCCGTTTACAGAAGTGTGAGAACCACCTCCAGAAGAGCACATCTTTCAGGGTGAGGTTGAAAAACGTGTCATTGAAGTCCCACTGTAGAATGTCTCCGTAATATAAACTCTCCATCTGCAGTAACTCAGAAAAATTAACACCCAGCTCCTCATTCTCCTCTTTGCCGAGCAGGAACACTCTGCGGACATATCCTCCACTTTCTTCTTCCCTGCTGCGGCTCCCCTTCTGTCCTGCTACCCATCCCACTTGACCCCATGTCTGTCGAATGGCCTGCCGATTCTTAAAATTAGACTGTTTTGTTTTGATGGCCAGCAGAAGCAGAACTGGGTCCGTCTCATCATTTTCCCCAGCTCCACATACTTCATCTGGTTGGAGAACAGTTGTGTAGTCCCTCCTATGCATGTTCTTCACAAAGTTCTTCAACTGCGGTGGTAGCCCGTCAATGTGTCTATGCATGCTATCCAATTTGTTAACGACAAAGAAACTTTCCCGCAGGAGAGACTCATGAATGTTACTATGTTCAAATCCCTTCCTGGTATTCCTAGGGTGCAGGATGGGGTTGAAATGGCGGTCAATGGACATCTGGAGTCGGTTCCAAATGGCATCCCCATTCGGGTAGAGGTCCCAGAAAGTTTTTGGGAAAGGGGCGAAGTTCTTGCTCCTCAAATTACCTGAGGCCACAAAGAGAGGAGATACCGGTTTCGTGACCGGTACTGATGTTCCTGCGCCTTGCATGCTCATGCATATTATGACAGTACCGTAGACCATCAGCAGAGCCACGATGATGCATGGAGTGCACAAACAGACCAACACATTACGCCAGCGACAGTAGCACCGCGCCATATAACTGCAAATGCACAAACAGTATGTTAGTTAGGACAACTCTTAAGATCTCTGTAAAAGGAGATGTTTTGAATATCAGATTAAACATACAGTATATGCCCTGAGTTAGTGTGTACATGTACAGAGTATAGGTCCTGGAGTAAAACAAGGTGGCAGCAATGAGAGAGGAAGGAAGAAAACGAGAGAACAAAGCTATATTTGAACATCAACCAAACAATCTCACCAATAGGTCAATTTAGGAGCTGCTCTGGGGTTTTTGATTGGTTCACATGAGCTTCATCTGCAGACAGATTTTGCCCAATTGGAACAAAATCGTAAACTTTCAAATTTTCCATTTGTTTGAAGACATGACAAGTGACCAGTCTCTATCCTCTGAAGCTCTTGAGATATGATTTAAAGCTTCTTAAGAGCAGCCACTAAATGGACCATGTGGGAAAATTGTTTTGCCATCTACTGTCCTCAAAGTCAAGAACAAAGTTTGAACCTGAAATTTTTTTTTTTTAAATGATGAAGAGAGAATATGTAAGAGCCAGTTCTTCAAACTTTAAGAATGAGAAAAATCAAGTTCTACCAGCAGGTGAATACAGAAATGACTGCAGTACAGAACAGAATCTACATGATAATAACAATAAAGATACTATCAGCAGTTTTCTTTGCTTACCTGTTTTTAGTGCAGGGTCCTTGACTGACTAATTACTGAATCCGTTTTGAAGGGCAAAGCTTAAGATCCATGCTAGAAGTCTGATGACCACATCACTGTCTCATTTCTCAGGAAAAGATGAAAGAAAGATTCTCTAACAGGAACCAACGGTGTGATCTGGTGAGTCCGCCTTGAAGTCGGTCAAGGTGGTTTTCCTGTTGGAGCCTCAACTCATCAGGCCTGTTTACTGTAAATGAGGCTGGTGTAGATCCTGAAGAGTTGTTTTAACAATGATGAAAAGTGCTTTGCTGAGCTACCAAACACAGCCAGGTGTGTGCACACAAGGGGATACACCCACTGAGAGAAAGAGAGCAAACAGGAATGACATGTTACTTCCTTGAATCAGGCCGAATCAGCCACAGACAGGGGGGTACATACCAATCTGTAAGAGACAGGTCTGAATATAAAGCAAACAGACCTTTATTCTTTGTTACTGTCACCATTCTAGCTGCTTTTCCACATAGGGTGTATTTACTGTGTATTTATAAGAAGAGACACCTCAAACAGTTTTTAACCTGTCAGTCATTACATCAATGTTTAATCATATATATATATATATCAATACAATAGCTGTGGGAGAAACCTACAGAACAGGTCGAGGGTCTTACTACCACCTTTATCTTTCAAACACATGGAAATTAAATGCTGAGCTGGCAGGTGAACAGGTTCTGCCTATAGAAGGTGATATAATTTCTAAGTCTCATCACCAAACAGCTATGCACTCATCCGACAGGACGACATGTGAGGAGCTCACACAAAATGCTTGGAATGTGCCGGAAACATCTGTGCTGCAAAACGTCTGACAACAACGAAACCCACTATTGGTTTCATCGATGAGCAACGCTCCAAACCAGTTATTTATTTCCAGTTGCATATGGTTGGGCCTGTGGGGGCAACGGTTTTAATTTATCCTACGCAACCTATCAGAAGAAGGGTCACAGCAGCAGCGGCAGGGTGGTCTCTGTTCTTCTGCTACAAGATTAATGAATGCCTCTGGTATATTTAAATGATGACCTGCGTTATTAAAATCATTTATATACCTTTTGTTTATTAGGAGACTATTTAGCTATGGACAAATAATTATTTCTATAAAGAAATGTTAATAATGTTAAGTCATGGTCACAGGTGTCTGTAGTACGAGAACAAATAAATCACACATTCACCAAATAATCTGAACTCAAAGTCTTTTTAATTCTTCTGGAACTTTCTACCATCTGAAAGCAGCTGATCTGGTTCAGGGCTTCCGACCGGTCGACGTGCTGCACGTCTCCAGAAAAAAAACTAGTGAGTTGACCTCGAGTTCAGATTGTTTTCACACTAGGAATTCCAATGTCAGCACTAGTGACTGGGTTAATGTTACACACAGATGTTCCATTTTACCTCCTCTGTGTCTGTTAGAAGTTTTATGAAGAAGGGATTTCATTAAATTTGGTATTGGATTGGACACATGGCAGGAAAGAACTAATTATATTATGGAGTGGATCTGCATAAAAGGGCAGATCCAGAATTCTTTTTTTCACTTTTTTTGAAAATTGCAACATAATGCTTTCTTGAGACTTGGTGGAAGAGTGGGACATGTGCCGAGGAAGAAATAATCAAAATCTTTTATCTGGGTAATGGAATGGATTCGTGCTTTTTTTTTTCCATTTTGACTATAATCATTAATCAGTCACACACTGCTGCACATCTTTGACACCCCAATGTAATCCATTGATAGAAATTGATTAATGCTTTTATATAATATTAACAGAGCATGAATATAGGCATATATGAATATAGGCATAGAACGACAGGACTGTTTCAACAGCACACATTTTGATTTGTCATAACAGGAAGAGTACTTATGTTCCTAATGAGCTCTGGGAGTATCAAAACTAAATGTAACACAGCCGTAATAAAATATTATTGTAGTTTTCACAAATGTCTGCTGTCAAAATAACCTGTTGGAATATTTTTTCTAACATTTCATAAACTGTACAATCTTACAATCATAACCAATCCCTTCACTAAAAGTTTGGAGTAACATGAAGCAAATTATAGACAGGATAAATGCTGCCATCTAGTGTTCACCTCTATGCAGGTCCATTCTAACTGTGTATTAGGTTCACCTCTGAATGGCTTTTTATACCAATAAGGAAGTAATAAGAGATTGTGTGTGACTGGAAGTTGAAAAGAACAAAAACCTGTTGTTTTTCGCTACAAAGATGACAGGACTGGTTCAAAATGGTAGGAATAAAGTTTTATTCTTCATATGAAGGGGTGGTTTTGGATTTTTCTTCTTTTACAAGTAGTATGTTTTTGATAAAACTTGCAAAAAATCTTCTAGGATATTCCAAGAATGATGGACATGAAGAGAAGGGGATTTATTGCTGAATGTTAAAATGAAGACACATTTTTATTTTTTTTCACCGAGTGGAAAAACGATTTGCTTGCTGCTTTTTCCATGCACCCAACTACCAGTACCACTAGGACATGCAGAGGAGAGGAGAGGAGAGGAGAGGAGAGGAGAGGAGGAAGGGTGAGGGAGGAGAGAGGGAGTCGGTAGGTAAAAAAGACAAAGGCAAACTGCTTGACAAACACAAACATGGAGGGTCTTTGAGTGTATGTGTGTGTGTCCAAATGAGGGTTTGTGTGTCTGTGTGTGTGTCTCAGTGTGTGCTTTATTATGTGTGACGATTGTGTGAAATGCATGTGTGTATGTCAAGGGAAAGGGGGAGTGCAGGGTGAGGAGAAATAGGGTGAGGGGGTGTTAACAATTCAACTAGCTCTAGAAGCACACTACCATCACTTGCAGTATTTCCACATTGCAAATCCCAGACTGATTACAGTGAACAGTAAGACAAAACTAGCCAGACCTTTGGGCCAAGAACCCAAGTAATGTTTTTATAAATTTCTAGCGTCATTCCCCTGAATCTGAGGGTTGTGTTGCCATTTTTAAGATACTTTCTATATCTGTGATCCATGCATCTCCTGCGTGAGAAAAAAAACAAAAACAGAAATATTCTACCTATTGGAAATCAACTCTAATAGGGACACATATCGTATCTGACACTTTCTGTAGTGAGCTTGAAAGGGTTTCTATGTGTGTCTGAAGTGGAAGAGTTTCTCACATGATCAGCCCACTGTTGGTGCGCTGTTCAATATAAAGAGATGGGGCCTAAATTAATCAGCTAGTTGCTTCTGAAGGTCGGTAAGGGAGTGAAAAAGACATGAAGATGAGGAGCGAGGCGTGTTGGAGGGGGCAGACAGATACAGACACATAACAGATCATTCAGTCAATATGACCAAGCAAAAGAAGTTCAATCAATAAAGGTATAGGAATGCAAACCAAGGATGCAGCAATCAGTATTAGCATTTACCCAAATTTGGCTGTGAGCTGAGGAAGAAGTAGAGTGAGACTCAGAAACTTCTCTAGCAGTGTGAACCTGCTCTCAACAGGTGACCCGCAACAGACTTTTCCCATCAGAGCAGGGCCGTCTCTACAGGGGTAAAAGATGGTGGTGGTTCCAGGGGCCCAGTGGTGGAGAGGGCCTGTAAAGTCTCCAGTAGGATCATGAAATTAAAGAAAAATATCATCCTCTCAAAAGAGCACATGATTCCTATCTATCACCTCTACATAGTGAACAAATGTGGCCTCCACACAACATCAAAGTTTCATCATCATCATTGTGACCCATAGTCAGTGACACATAAGCCCATATACACGCCTATACACAAACCTTTTAAGTAAATAAACAAGTGAATCTGCCTTCTCATTCTACGCTCCCTTAATCGTGGCCACGAGTGAATGCAACAAAACTGACGGACAGACATTAAGAGGAGTGAGGGGATGTGGATCTGGCCTGTGGACTAAACTGTGACTGAGATGACGTGCACTCTCTGCTTTAAGTCTTTTGGCTGTGATGTGATGGGGAAGTCCTGAGACACAGTGCGGCTCTAAGCTGCTGGCATAGGAAACGGGTGGGCTGGGCAGTCCATGGGAGGCCGGAGTCAGGCTGGATTACAACTGGATTGGTTAGGTTGGTTTAGATCGGCAGCTCCCTGGCCAATGACTGCTCATGGAGGGACGGTCTTACAGTGCAATGGAGCTTCTGGCAGCATGAGGATTGGTGGGATGAGCACGTCAGTCAAACAAGAGACCACACCCTCGAAGGTGAACAGAGGTGAAAACCAAAGGAGGCTTCATGAGGTGTACATCCAGACATGCACACACACACACACACAAACACACACACACACACGCACACACACACACACACACACACACACACACACACACACACACACACACACACACACACACACGCACACACACACACACACACACACACTGCAACCAGCACCTAAGTCATGGCAGCACCCTGAACACCTACACAATAATCTAATGTGACTTTCCCTCACCAGCTCCATTACACTCTTGTTTTCACAGAAACAACAAATGACTGAGAGGCAGTGAATGAGGACAGAAATGACTGATGGGATTCATCCAAAAATCATCAGAGAAAAACTTCCCTACACTTCAGGTTGCATCGGTGACTAATGTCCCTGTGAAACGAGTGCATTGTGTGGATCATGTAAACAGACACCTTTTACACAGGAGGAATCAATATTGCATGATGATATGATCAGATCACAGTTCAAAAAGAAGATCCCAAATCAGAGAAAAAAACCAGAGCAAAAGGAAGGAAGAGGGTTGGTCTCTATAAAAACGAGGAGTCTTTATAAGAAAGGCTACAAAAACTCAATGGGACCTCCGACTTCAGCATACAGCAAAAGGCACCACAATATTATTCTATTTATCTAACTTGTGAAAAAATTGGCACGTAATTCTCTTATTTTTTTCATCTCTCATAATGCTGTAAATCAAAAAACTTTACATATAAATATCCCCCCCGTTATAAAAAAGTCTTTGCTGTTAGCTAGTAGACAATTTTTGCTGAAATGAAAATAAATATTTCATTTGTTTAGAATATCTGTCTGTTATACAAAATAAAAATATTTCTCCTAGATGCAGGTCTCTAGTCCACAGGTTGTGTGTAGGAGGAGGGGAGTGTGTGAGGTGGAGGGGGTGGGTGGTGGCAGGGGGAGGTTGAGTCTTAAAGGGGCATGTTGTCGGCCTTAGAGCGCTGCGACTGGGAGCCGCGACTCTGCCCGTTGCTGCGTGTGGCCGGCCGACTCAGCCCGCGGTGAGTCCGTGTGTCTGCGCCGGATGATGAACGGAAACCAGGGATGGTTAAGGGCGTGTCCACGTTCATGTTCTGCATACTAAGGAAAGGTGTGCTCTCCCCGTGAGCATCCTCTTCCTCCTCCTCTTCCTCCTCCTCTGACTGGCTGAAGCTCTGAGAGCTGTAGTTCCGTAGGCCCGCCGAACGCTGGGAGATGTGTCCGTTGAGGCGGTTGCGTCGTGGGCGGCGTCGACTCCGGATGGGTTCCCGTGAAGAGGCGTACTCCTGCGTGGTCTCGTAGGCCTCGTCATCAGGGAGACGGTAGGGGCTGGACGGTAGACTTCCTGTGCTCTCCGTCAGGTAGGGTCGCCGTGGACGACGGGGCTGCCTGTACAAACTTCCATCCTAAAACATAACACAGAGTTTAAGATTTGATGGGGACTATAGGATACAGTTCTATAGGTGACATAGGCAGACCAGGTTTCACTAATAATCCTTCCTATAATTCAATTACATCCAACCAAATATGTGAAATCAACTTCTCGGAAATCCTTTAGTGTTTTTCTCAGAGCTGCCAGTGTGTTTTTGGGATAGTGAAACAAATACACCAGCTTCATCCTCTGCATCAATCTGCATTGTAACATCCACGTAACATTTATGTTTTAAAATGTCTATTTTACCATACCTTGCACTCTTTACCTTTTTTTTTTATCTCACTGCTTCATTCTCTTAAGCCCCATTTCCACCACGTAGTGCCGGCTCTACTCCACTCGACTCTACTTGCCTTTTTTGGTTTTCCATTAGGGAATAAGTACTTGATGCCTGGTACTACTTTTTTAGTACCTCCTCTGTTGCAGTTCAGAGCAAGCTGAGCAGGTACTAAAAGGTCAAATGTAACGTTACAGACCACTGATTGGTACAGTATCCTGCACTGCACAAATCAATGGCCGCCACACTCAAACAACGAAGCTACTTTAACCAAAGAAACTTTATTTTATTGCAGCTGCTATATTGAGGAGGTGCATACGTTCCTGTTTTTGATAGCCAATGAGAGGATCATGAGAGGTGGATGAGAGGTGTGTGCCGTGTTGAAGACTACGCCACGGCAGTTTCGATAGCTTTATGCATACTGTATCTGTCCCTATCAAATAAAATGTAAATAAATAAATAACCACCACATGTTAAAAGGCTTGTCTTTGCAGTCTGTGTCAGGAGGTGGAATAACCTGGTGGATGTGTATTCCTACAGTCTCTCCCGGAGATGCCAGTCTTGGCGGAACTAAAGCCAACATGCCAACATCATTGACTGACTGACTGATGAAATCATGACCACCAGTATTGGCTTTGTTGTTTTTTATGATATCAAAGAGATATTAATTTGTATATTTCTGACTAATATTTGCCAATTGTGACTCTGACTGGCACCCATCTTCATTTAATAGAAGCTTGCCTATAGCACTGAAGGTATTAGGTCCAGCCTTGTAATCTGTGTATGTTAAGTATGTAAGCTGGTCAGTAGTTTGCTCAAAGGAACTTCAGCAGGGTGTGAGTCAAAACAAGGAGTTGAGCCATCAGGTTAAAAGATGAGTCCAAAAAACCAACAATTAGATTGTCCTACCAATGAGCATTGTCTTTTTAAAGTGTGATATACAGTAGCTTATTCTTCTGTGCCATAGAGCTCCATTGTTGTTGAGAAACATTTAAAACCACAGTAACACTTGGGGACATGTTCTTTCATCAGGATGAACATGGGCACTGTAGTTTATTTTGAGTACATATATTGTCAAGTCAGCTGAGGTGGAGTGTAGAGGCACAATAACCAAGTCGGGGTTTTCAGCAGCCCCCAATCAGAGCTTTCATGAATGACTTGACAATAACAACATAGTCAGTCCCAGGAAGCAGATGGATCCTTCAAGGCTCGGACAGACTAATCGGTTGGGCTCGGATGTGTTTTAAGCCAGCAAAATCCAGGTCCTTGGGACTGAAGAGAGCGAAGGTGATTGACTGGTTCCAGCTCGCTCTTGACGGAACCCGAATCCCATCAGTCACAGAGAAACCAATAGAGAGCCTTGGAAAAACCTTTGACTACAACCTCCATCAGTGTAGCAAACCAAGAATTGGAGGAATGGCTGACAGCTGTCGATAAAATACGATTCCCAGGGAAATTCAAAGCCTGCTATACCAGCATGGCATCCTACCCAGAATCTGGCGGCCATTGCTGGTGTATGAATTCCTACTGTCTACTGTAAAGGGATTTGGGAAGAGGCTCTGCTGTCACCTCTGATGATGGTTTGGTTGCCTAGAGCCCTGACCATCATTGCCCTTTACGGCAACAGACACGAGCTAAGGCTGAACCCTTCTGAATTAAAGTCCTCATCCATTGTATGACGTTCTGCCCAGCACATCTAACCTTTTCCATTGGGGAAAGGTTGAAACATCAACATGTCCCCTGTGCAAAGGAAGAGGAACACTGTAACACATCCTCAGCAGCTGTCCTAAAGCACTGGGGGAAGGTTCCTATCACTGGCGTCACAACCAAGACCTGAGGGTAATTTCTGAGTCCATCTGCAGCACCATCAACCAGACCAAGTGTTTTCCACCAGCAAGATGCAGAATCACATTTGTGAGAGCAGGAGAACATCCAAATCCCAAACCAAAAGCCCAGGCTGGCCTCCTTGGAACAGCACATGACCGGCAGGTGATGACATCTCAGATTCCCTGAGGACATCATGGAGAGCACCCTTAGACCAGACAGTAGCTGGGTTTACATGGACCTCTTTATTCCAATTAAAATCAGTTTAAAAGCTCAATCAGAATGAAAATGCTTCATATAAAACCTTCGGTTGCAGAGAGGTAGTATAAACCTTTTCTCAAACCGATCGGAAGAACAACCGTTCCATGTAAACAGTGGAACAGAATGTCTACTGGTAGAGTTCTGTCTGTGCAGCTGAGAGTCGTGATGTATTTGCAGGATGGCGGCCTTAAAGCAGAAGTAGACAACAGCAGAGTTTCTTTTATTGTGCTCGCCGTCTCTCTTTCATTGCTTCCAGTATGAGTAAGCCTACATTATTATCATGCTGCAGCTTTATTAAAGGCACCACAATGACGGCAAAAATTGCTCCGATCACACGATCGACATTCATCTTCCAGTAAAACGTGCGAAACATACGTCACTTCCATCACTTCTGCGCATGTCACACAGCTGTTCCGCTTAAATGTGGTGGCGCATGTAAACACCAGATCGTATTAGATCACAACTCATGTAAACAGTTGAGACGAAACCTTCAATCGGAATGATTTCAATCAGAATGAAGAAAAGTGTCCATGTAAACCCAGCTAGTGTAAGGAGGAGCGGATGGAGAAGGCCAGCGAGGGGAAAAAGGGGAAATATGCTGAGCTGGCGGCCGAGGTTCACCAGGGCGAGGGGTTCTGAAGTTGAAAGGCCCGAAAGCCTGGATGACCTCTGGTACTATCACTGATGATGTGCATATCATCTCTAGATGTATGTATCTACCATCCTGCTGCTGTAAAAAGACTGAAACATCTATATGTATTAATCCACAGCTGAAAATAGTCCCTAACAAAGGTACTATTTATCTCTGTCTGACTAACATTTAATAAAATCAACAGTGCCCAGTGAGTTAAGTGAAAGTACATATTTGTGATCCACTTTTAAACATTTAAGTCCTCAGTAGGAATAAATGAGCTACAGTAGGGGATGAGGTCCATAGACAGGCTGGGGAAGTCCAAACATTGAGAGATGGACTGACATGTTGCTGGTTTTGCTCTTTTCATAGGACTTGCTAATAGTGAATGAATATAGAGCATGATGGCATGTCACCATCACTGTGGCAGTCATGCATACATATCTATCTATGCATTATGTTTCCCAACGTACATCTGGGCATCGTAGCAGGGGCAGATCCTCGTCTCTGTGGTAGGCAGCAGCGGCGGGGGGCAGGGAGAGGGCGTGGCTTGTGTTTGGCGAGGTGATCTGGAAGGAGGGCACATGGGGCGGCAACGGGGGGTAGTGGAACTCCACAGGAGACAGGCGTGCTGGAGTGGTCAGCGCCGACACATACCTGGACAGAAAAAACAACAGACAGATTATTGTAGTGTCTGAATCACACCTTGTGCATACACCTGCAAATCTGCTGACATAAGTAAGAAATCATCCATGACTGATGATGAGATCGGGTTAATGGAATACACTAAAGATGTACTCAGAGCTGTAAGAGGCAACAAGCTGTTGAAAACTCAGTATATTGAGTAGTTTGAGGTAAGTCACAGTAGTTTGATTACCAGTACGCATCACCAGAATTTTTCAAAAAGGTCAAACCACTTGTCTGCTTCACAGCAGGGGGACTGGAGCCTATACCCAATATGCACTGGGTAAGTGGAGGGGCACACACCAGACAGGTTGCCAGTCCATCACATGGCTAAAAAATACATACAACCAAATTCACACCTGCAGACATTTGAGCGTTTCAGTCCACTTGGACTACACGTCTTTGGACTGTGGGACAAGACTCCACACAGAAACACTGCAGCCAGCTGACAGAGGTTCACACAGCATGTTTTTGCCATGAGACATCAGTGTTACCTACTGAGCCGCCTCGTCACCCACTCAGTCAATGCCAAGAGGATAAAAGACACACTGAGGGTGTGACTGCTTCTCCTCATTGAATTAAACTTACAGTAGTTGTCCCAGTTTTGTCACAGCAGAAAGAGTCAAAAAGTAAGTGAATCAAATCAGCCTCAAAATGATTGTGAATTACAACATACAAAACTGTCTTACACTTTTCACCTCAATCCTTTAGACGTTGTTGTGACACTGACAGAAATATTGACAAAATATTTGAGTTCAGAACAGAAACTGTTCTGTTGCAGATGAACTACAACAGTAGTAATACAAACATCCTGTCTGGAAAATGTAGGGAACCATTAATTGGTAAATAATAAAAAATAATCCTACACAACTATCAGAAAGTGAAAAGCATCAGGAACAGAACTCAGAGGTCGCATACCGCTGGAAATACTACTGTCACTAAAATGTGAACAAAAGCAAACAGTTTCCAGGCTCTGTCAAAACAAAATCCCTTAAGAACTGTTTATCAGAGGGCCTCTGTGAGGAATGCACAATATACACGTTCTGTTTTATATCACTGTGAGGAGATCATCATTTGTTGTATCATTGTCAGTACATAGTCCATACTATGATGATGTCGCCATGACATTGTTACTTTACTCAAATCTCCTTTATGCCAAGTGAAGTAATAATGCCTAATTCCTTGACCAATGGAAACCTACTGCTTGCATTTGGAACCATGTGTTTATCACGTCCAGATTATGATCCTGAACTGGATCCAGTTCTGCAATGTTGTGGAACATCATGAGTTGTCCCTGTTTTGTTTTTTCATTTTTATTTATTTATTTTCATTTTCATTTCATGATATTGGCAAAATGTTTTTAAAAAAAAAGGCCCTGCTCCCAATGTTGAAGAAAGTAAAAAAGTGGTTGAGAATCCGCATCCATACCCAGATCTATCACAAAATGTCATTGATAAAAATGACAATAATAAACTTTATTTGTACAGCCTCTTTCATACAAGACATGCAGCTCAAAGTGCTGCAAAACAAAGAAAAAACAAAGAAACTAAAAAAGACAGAAAGAGCATAAAAACAGGGATAGAAAATACATGTAAACTTGTATTAGATTATAAATAGCGTACATAAAATATATAAAATCAAAAAAAGACATTTTAAACGTAGTGTGGAGGCGCAAGGCGTAATGAGGTATGTTTTAAGGTTTCTTTTAAAAACATTCACTGAGCTTCTCTGATATCTGCAGGTAGTGTGTTCCAGGGTCTTGGACCATAACTCACAAAAGCTGCATCCAAGACTTTCTTTTGACTGTTTGTGGGAACATCCAATAAACCAGCAGCAGATGATCTCTGTGGTGTGTCCTAAAGCCTGATGGAAAATTCCTCCATTTAGAAAGGTGTTTGTTTGGACTGAAACTATCTTTTACAGTATCTTAGTGATGAATGGAAGGTTGGATATCGACCTATAGCTGGTAAGTGCATAACAATCTATGTAACGTTTCCTTAGGAAGGGTTTTACAACAGCTGTTTTGAGGGCATCTGGTAAGATCCCTGTTTGAAGAGTTGTATTTATGATTTTCAGGACATGACTTGAAAGCCTGCTGAATACCTGCTTTAAAAATGCTGTAGGTAGAGGGTCAATACATGAGGTGCAGGAGTTACACTCAGTAACTCACTCATTAAAATCTATTGGCGACTTTTCAAGATATCTTGCAAACAAACAAACAAACAAATAACAAATAAATGTAGGTGATCACATAACCTGCTCCGTCTCTCACTGGCAGAGGTAAAAATCAGTGCTCTGTTTGTTTCACTGCCATCACACACAAAGAACTAATTTATGTCCCAGAATATCACTGGTTTATACTAATAACATATTATACACCATCTGGGGGATGTAGTCCTTGTCACATTAAAAATGTATAACATATGACTACCACCTGGGGTCGCCAAAGAGTAAAGGGGCTGGTGTGACAAAAAAATTCTGAAGCGTTGTAGAGTCATGAACATAGCGTTAAGTGCCAACACCACTACAATCACCCCCCCCCCCCCCCCCCCCCCCCCACACACACATAACCACCTTCCCTACCTGTCACTGTGAGGTGAGTCTCTGAGAGAGTCGTAAGACTCCCCGTACTGCATCCCAGGACTGGATACATCCGTACAGCCCCAGTGGGCCGCCCTCCTCGCCATGCATGCCGGGCTGCTGCACTTACTGGTTCCCACAGAGCTGGACAGCCCACCTGACTGGCAGTCTGAGTTCATACTCTCCGTTCGCTCCATGCTCCACGTCTGCTCCTCGTGTCTGCAAATGTGGGTGTCAACAGAACCGGTTTAAAAGGTTACAACTGTGGTGAGGAGGCAGGAGGATACAGAGGAGGAAAGGATGCTGACTTATGAGACTATAATACAAAAAAAACACTGTTCACATGCATTGTCTTTTAAAGCGTTGCCAGTTGATAACTTTAACAAAACCCCTGAATCAAATCACTCTCTGTTACATGGCAGACCTATTAGTACTGCTGTAACCATAGACAATGTGATTTCACACTTCCTTTATTCAGTTATCACGACACTTGTGGGATAAAGTAATACAGTATATCACAAAGGCATTCAAATCAAGTTGAACCACACTGGCAACAAGTCAACAATCACAGTTATTGGAAGTTTTGGAAAACCATACTGACATAAAGGTTCAGTTCACCCAAATCAGATCGTCTGACTTTGCCCTGGTGCTTTCTAGCCTTCGTGGATAGCATTGGTCTTAACTGCCATGGTTTTGAGATAGCTATACTGTACTGCCATTCCAAAGTGGGTTGAAAGGAGTCTAACTTTTGGCACAAAAGAATTGACAAAAAAAATTAAGTGGCATATTACTTCCCAGAAACAATTTATTTGACCTATATTTAACCAGGAGTTCTTGTTGAGATTAAAAATCTCTTTTACAAGAGAGACCTCATATATATATATATATATATATATATATATATATATATATATATATATATATATATATACATATATATATATATAAAAAAAAAGGAAAATAGATATTGTTCTAATTGTTCAGATACAAGCTCCTCTGCATGTGTGTGTTTGTAGGTCTACCTGGAAGCATGTGAGGCAGTGGTAGAGTGGTGCGAGCGCGTAGACATTCGGCTGCCTGCGTAGTTGCCTGCACCTTCAGCTCCGTGGCTGATGACACACTCTGTGGTTGGGATGCTCTTGGAAATGTACTGCAGTAAACACACAGACATAAGACAACATTTTTTTAATACTTAAACTGTGTTTATTTTCAAAATCATAGAATAAATATAGATAAATTATACTTAAATATAGGGTCATGTCTATTAAAAGGAGGATTGTTCAATACTGATCTGTTATAATGCTTCATCACTTCTTGCTTCTTTTCATTGTTGCTGACTCATCACATTACATTAAGAGCATGGTACAATAGAGGGGTTTTCTGGCCTCTCTTTAACATCTGACAGCTCCATGCCAACATGTCAGGACGCTTTTGGAGGCTAACCTGCTCTGAAGGATACAACAACCTTCTTGGTGGAGCTAATCTCAGCAACAAAGCGAAATAAAATCAGTTTGTTCAGGAACGTCCAGTTCTTTATAATGTTCCTCTTCTGCCCCTACTTTAGTATTAATGGATATCTGAGAGCATTCTGAACGTTTTGACACCAAAATCCTATTTATAGTGCAGTTCTACTTAATTAAAAGCACTAATATGCAGTATCTGGCTTAATTACAGGAGAGCCTTTGACAAGAAAGTGAACTCAGCCTGGAGAGTACAAAACGTGGCTCATTATGAATGGTAGCTTAAAGATGTATTATTCTTATTATTGGCTACCATACGCTAAAATAAAATTACAATTTGGCAACTGCACACACTGGCACCAAGTTTATGCTCATCAGCATCTTGAGTTAATAAAAAAAGGCTTAAAAAAAAGAGAGGAAGTATGAAACTTTTCCTCTTGCCACAAAATGTCTAACTTTTCCATTTGACCAGCTAACTTTGTTGCATTTCTAAAAAAACAAAACAAAAAAAACCTGTGATTACTTATTTATTTGTACAGGCTGTCAGGAGGTGACGTTATTTCCGGCGTGTCGGTTAAATCTGACACCAGATCACCTGAACCTGTCTCTGCTGTGTGTTTCAACTGTTTGGACTCACGTCAACCATGGGGATCTCCTCGGGACCTGGTCCGGGGTGGTTGGGTCCGTTGGCCAGCATGCGGTTGGGTTGCTCCACACACTGATTCTGGTTTTGGTGTAGGTGACTGTGCATCTTCTTCCTCTGCTTCCTGGAGGGGTGGTGATGAAGGAGCAATGAGTGTTCAGAGTGCTAAACTAGAGGCGGTGAGTGTTGCTCTTAAAAAAATCTCTTCTGTCGCTTTCCTCAGCTTCCATTACTTCTTTTTCACCCACCTAATTCATCATGGAATCATTTTCTATTCATGCCAATACTGTCAAAGTACTGCTGACCTCTCTCTCCATGTATCTCTTGGCTACTTATTGGAAATACTGTAGGTCATTTTAGATCATTAAAAATATACCAAGAGGAGCAATTGAGATGAATTAATGACTTCTTCTCTTGACTTCTTCTTGTGATATACTAGTAGACAGAATGAGCGATGCTCTCTTTCTAGATAATGGTGCCAACAAACAAAACACTTCTGTTCTTAAGAATGTTTTGGTACCTGTACTTTGTTTTTCCATTTAATGCTACTTTACTTTTAAAGTGTTTCTCAATATTTTTTACTTAGAATTAATTATTGAAAATGATGTGTGTTGTCTTTTCATTGCAGTGGCATTGAATTGTGTCCTCTTTATCATATTATTTCTCCAGACCAACATTCTGGCTGATGGGAGGGTTACACGTTAAAGAATCTGAGGGAGAACTCTGAAATGTGGAACATTAAAGTTAAATATCATATTTTGAGCAAACAGATATTTTCTATGTACAGATACAAATAATAAATAATGTCACACTGCTTTCAAAACACTTCCTCTGTTAATGCATGTGTGTCCATCTCTGTCCTCCTGCTGTCTGTTTTCTCCTGTCGTAGCTGGACAGTTCACTAAAATATGTTCCTGAAACCATTTGCTATGCAGTTATGCAATATTGATTCATATTTGATCAGCACTGGCTCGTTTGAGCTGAAATACGTTAGCAGCGTGTGTTCACTTTCTTTTTTATTCACACACTTTGTTGAGTGAGTGATGCACGCGTTTGTTTTTGTCTGAAATGCTGGTGCTCTAGTGTGATGTGTAGTAACAGTGAATAATATTTATTTAGCACAGAAGAAATGAAATATTGATATTGAAGGGATTGTTAATTGTGGTTAAGTTCTGGTCTATAGAAGTCTGACTATTCATTTAAGATAAGATGAAGCAGGTATGTTGGAGGGAGGTTGGCTTGTTGTAAGTATTAAGTGTAAATATAAGAAAAGTATTTTACTAGTTTAGTTTTCCATTTTCAAATATATAATTTATTTTGCTTGAATCACCATTGTTGAAACACAACAGAAGCAACACTTTGAGTAACAAGCTTTGTTTTGTTTTTCTGCTATGTACAGTCTGGGTACTTTTTCATATGTTTTATTGTGTGCTTGTTCACACACTGCAAGTAATCAAGCTAGCAAAGCCACTGATTACTACCCTAGTGATGCTGTCGGCAGGCTCAATCAGTCATGTGACCCCGCCTTTGGAGGTTGCAGAGCCCAGTTAAGAGTCTCACAAGACTAGTTGAGGTCCCTTGTTAGATTTCAAATGTGTTAGAGTTGTTATTTCTCTTTGTTATTTCCTTTATAAACTTCTTAGACTGTTTCAGGTCTCAACAGGTAATTTAATTCAAATGCAATATTCATTAAAAATGCAGATTGGAGAAAAGTGAAAAGAATAAGATACATTTGTGAAGCAGATTTTTTGCTTTCCTCCTCCAGTAATCATCAGATGACCTCTCAGCTTTATCCTGTGACCCTTTAGAGGAGCCAGACCCCAGGTTTGGAACCACTGGCCTAAACTTTATACGAAGAGGTTAAAACTAAAATAATGTGGACATGCTGATGTATCAGTAGCCTTCTAATGATGTCAGGTATAACAACAACAACAACAACAACAATAATAATAATAATAATAATAATGAAAATATTATAATAATTCAGTCACAGGGGATTTTTTCCTGAAAAACAAGTACACATAAGTACATTTTGGTGATTATACTTCTGCACTTGAATGCTTTTAATTAAAGGAGTATTTTTAGGTTGGTATATTGTTATTTTAACTTTGAATTTGAACACCTCTTCCTTTACTGCACTACAACATGAAAATAATCAACTTTTTTTTTCTCCTTACAGTGGATTAATTTGAAAGTTTGGAGCCCTTCATAAATGTACCTTTAATTAAAGACACATACTTGGTTTTGCAGTAGGCCACCACACAAACGATGCCAACCACCAGCAGCGCCACACAGATGCCCGTGATCGTCAGCACCCGCCTCTGGTAGAGCTCCTCAGCTTCTGTGGATGAAAACACGCACATACAACGCACACATATTCACATGTACACACACATCCATGCATTGCACACAGACAATCCCAACACGGACAAGAACATGCACACACACACACACACACACACACACACACACACACACACACACACACACACACACACACACACACACACACACACACACACACACACAGACACACAGCATGAGCGCCACTACATTGATGTTAACGACACACACAGGTTTCTCTCTATCATCTGCTACCATCCTATCCCCTGTGCTGTCTTTAAATTGTCTCCTGCTCTATCATGTCACATGTCTTACTGTTTAAACTCCACTACAGTCACACAGTGTTACTACATCACAGGAGTCATTCTACAAGCTCAAATATTTAGATGAAAAGCAGAGCGGTAAACCTACATCCTGACTTAGACTTCCTGCTGTCCCTGTACAATCAGTTTACAATGGCCATGGGGATGTAATGCTACAGGTGGTGCTGGAGGGGATCTGAATGCATGCCTGCATGGATGAGATCATTAAAAGAAAAAAGCATTGTTTTTGTTCAAAGTGTTATCACCACACTGGCTTGATAATATGATTTTGGTATTCACAAAGCTCACTGGAGCTACAACACCAGGCTAAGAAGCAGTGTGTTGTTGTCCTCTCTAGCTGAAATGGTGCTTCAGGCCAGTTTCACCGCAGACAATACTCAGCATCACTAATGGGTGTGGTCAGATCACACCCAGCAGTGATGTCACAAGGTCCTGGGAAAACACCTCTACATCTGTGTAGGAAGGTGGGAAGTTAAAACAAAAGCACGATTTTAAAGTTTCTTTTAAAGACAATAGTTTACTAATATCAATCTAATCTCAATTTGAATCAAAGTTTTCTCCAGGGTCTGTTTGTTTGTTTGTTTGTCAGTAGGATGATCCAAAAACTACTGGATGGATTTCCATGAAACATGGTGGGAGGATGGTCTTGGACCAGAATAGACCTCATTACATTTTGGTGTAGATCTGAATATAGGGGGGGGATCCAGGATTTTTTTACACTATCTTTAACATTGCTTGGAATGGTGTTTTTCAACACTTTGGTTGATGGGTTGGTGTCTATGAGTGTGTGCAATTTTGTGTGGATCCAAATAAAGATCTGGATCCACCAGATTTAAACATCTAGTAACCTTAAATTATGATTACAGGGTTATGAGTTTGATTTTGGACAAGGTTTGATTGAATTAAAGGGGACTGTTGGGCCTTGGCTGAGGTATGCTATTCTAGTTGGATCAGTAAATGCCTCACATTACTGAATATTCTAGTCTGACTATCAGTACCGACCAAAGACCCAGACCATGTTCATCCTCTGATTGTAGAGGTGAACTCCTGTGGTCTGAGCCCAGCTTTAGTTAACTTATATTAGCTTGAAAAACAGGTGTCAATAATAATCCATGGTATATGTTATTTTTCTGTTGTTGGAATGAAGTTGTCATATGATGTATTAAAATAACTTGTGATTGTTACTCCAGCGTTCTTCATTTTAAAAGTTGCTTTGTCTGCAAACAACCTTCTTCATCACAGTAGTCAGCTACATTTAAAAACAAATACAAGCTACAGTAAAAGACAATTAACAAAGAATAATATGAAACTATTGATCGCAAAGAAATTATTTTCAAGTAGCCAAAAGTGTTTATTTTTATCATACATTTTACTATTTGCTGTTTTTACCCTACAGAGCTTTCATGTCATAGTTAGAAGACGTCTTTGAGAACATCTGTGGGCAGATTTGGATTACATTACACTGCAATTCAACTCATTAGGTTCTAACAGGTTTGTGGTTCTACTGTTAGAATGGCGTACCGTCTTTCTATGTTAATTCTTCTGGGCCTGCTGTGGTGTAACACTCAGAACGGCAAGCGCAACAACACAATGACAAAGGAAGCAACAAACACAACAGAACATGAGGGGAGGAGGGAAGGAATAAAAGGAGGAAAGGTTAAGTGGAGAGGTAGGAGGTAGGAGGAGAAGGAGGAAGCTTTTAGACAGAGGGAGAGGGAAGGGGACTGATAGGGGAGCGTGGGTCCAGGAGAAAGATCCATGGAGAAACTAGTCCCCCAGAAACCAAAGACTGGCCCAACTTTGTCCCCTTGTCAACCAAACAGGATTATAGAGGCCCTGGATTATTAGTTATGGTCTAATTAGTGATCATTGAAGACCAGTCATTGTTTTTCAGTGTCATAAACCCTCTTTTCTGATCTTTCTGAAGCTGTCCATTTAAGACTGTGTCACTAAAAGGCTAATGATGGCTGAAGACTCTCTTTTCATGTATCTAGCTCTGGTTCTTAAGGAAAGTTGGTTGTAAATAAGGTCAAATAGATCAGAAAGCTGCTTTTACTCATATTTTCTCTTAAATTAGCTTGAAACAGGGGCAGAAGAATCAAAACGGTCCCCTTCACCTATTTGATCACCTCACCTCACCTTTCCCCCTCTCCCCTCCTTCAAACAGTTCAAGACACGCCACTGAAGGGAAAGAAGGGGGGGCAAGGATGGGAGGGGGCGTTCGTTTCTAAATAAAGGGCCTCTGTAGGGATTGACAAAGCCTACGAAAGCCTTGGCCCGGCATTGTGTGTGTGTCACGGGGTACTGATACAGAAAGGCAACGGAAAATGGGAAGGCGAGCTAGCTGGCACAGTGGAGCCAACAGCAATCTTGATTTAGGACAGACGAGCTCACGACTCTGACACTGAGTCAATCAAGGGGAGAATAATAAGGACAGACTATGTGGTCAGGGCTTTTGCTCGCTTTTGGCAGCACTTTGCAAAAATAGTTGCAGCTTGCATGTTTTTATTCGACAGGCTGCTGAAGCCAATATGCACATTGCCAAAGCCCAGAGGACGAGCCAGATACTTGTATTTATCGATGATGTGAAACAGGCTCTGATTTTTTGGACAAAGAGGGTAGCTTTCGCTCTGATATGGTGTCCAGATAAACACAACTTGGATTTGTATTAGGCCCCTTACACTGTTTTATTTCACCTCTGCACTGACTTTCATTAATGCATCCTTCCTGGTTAATTTGTCTCTTTGCATGCAGAGAAGGGAGGTTACATGTCTTTTAAGGAGGTTAGTGGGCAGGAGAAAAAGAGGGACAGGTTGAGGGAGACCCAGTTGTTGGCTTTAGAAAGAAGATGGCACAATAATGTGTGACTGTGAGAGGATCTTGGCAAACCCTTTAAGCACAGCAAAATGAATAATAATGTTCCATACCCATAAATTCAATTCTGAGAAGGTCTGCCAGCGCAGAAAGTTGTCATGGTAAAAAGAAAGAGACAGATAGGGTCAGGTGTAATGTCCACTTTGGAGCAGATTTATTATTTCATGTCCTGTATATACGCTGAACCAGGATATAAGTTATGTAGTGCTGTCAGCTATAGCGATTTACATGGGTACCGTCCGGTAACAGACAGACAACTCAGACGGCCTCAGCTCTGTGACCCCCAGAAATGACAGGAAAAAACAACGGAACCAAACAAAATCAAAAGGGAGAAAATGAACCAAAGTCAGAAGGAAAGAGAAGCCAACAGGCAGGAAAAAGGCATGCAGAGACAGACAGACAAAGACAGCAAGACAAGAAGCCACATCACTTACTGCTATATTTACTAGACCTCATTTCTGGAGTAAACAACATCGGACAGAAATATAAAAAAAGAAAAAGAAAAGAAAAGAAAAGAAGATAAAAGAAAAAAAGCAAGAAAACAAAAGATAAAAAGCAGTGAGTTACTGTCCAACATAAAAACACAGTACAGTCGATGAGGCTGGCACAGCAAATGGGGGTGGGTGCTGCAACTCGTTGGACTAATTGTGTGCCTTCACATTGATCACAGCATACCTCTAGCATAGCACTTTGTCCCACTACTGCTGCGTAAAGCTATTAGAACTTTTCATATGATTTACAAGGAAATCATATCAGCATTCCAAATTTCCATGGCTTTACATGCATTACTGGCCATAAAGAGAGATGCCCATATGAAAAGTCAGCCAATTACCTGTCAGCCATAACCTTAACTACTCTACATTTAGATGATGCTTTACTTTGGTAGCACTTGAAAAGCAGGCAGCAACAAATCAACATGGATTTAAAACAGCAGAAATCATTTCTTCAACTGACTGAAAGAGAATCACGATGCAAAATAAAAGCACAACGTCACCAGAAATATTTCAGGATGTGGACAAATTTTTGATGATGGGGTCAAAATAAGCAGACGGTACATAAAGTGTTGATATCTTATGAAGTGAAACCTGTTGTTGGTTCAAACTTGACATTATTCAGTGTGGGAACAGACAAACAGCAAAGCAGGACAACATGACATGGAGCAACAGTGTCTAACCCCTGGAAACAAGAAGAAGAGGGTGATTTTTTTTTTTTATCTCTGCAGGGCCAGAAACAGGAGCATGACACAGTCCATGGAGGAGGGAGAGGTTTTTCTGTCTGGAGGTTGCAAGGCCAAAGCTAAAGGATTAGTGAACCCTCTGTACATTTTTAAATCCTGGCACCTCTGATTATCATCTGATTGTACCAATACTGACTATATGTGGTTCAGTGTCACTGCCAATGCAATCACAGGAGAGTGCTCCATTTGCATCCCTATAATTTAAAGGAATAGTCTGATATTTTGGGGAAACTCTTGCCAACAAATACATTAAAGATTGACACCAGTATTGTTTCTGTACGGTAAATATGAAGCTAGAGCCATGATACTGTTAGCTTAGCTTAGCATAAAGAATGGACGAAGGGGGAAAAACTAGGTAAGGTTATAAAAAAAGAGAACCTGTCAGCACGACCAAGTACAAAGAAATCTGAGGCTAACAGCAAAGTGGGAAGTCACTGTTTCAGGCCAGGAAATAGTCACACAACCTGGAAAAAGCACAACTTGTAGGTTTTAAACATTAATGAAACAAACAGGATATAACATGTTAGTGAGCTCTGACAGAAGAACGCTCTTCCAATGTAGATTTGCTGAACCACCACTGTGATCTTATTCTGTGGTGTTGATTTTGAAAAGTTAGACCAACAACTACTGCCTTGGCATACTGTACATACTACAGCGTATGGATCCATGTGTAGGGGGATCGTTTCAGAAATAATGCTGTGTGAACGCAGAAGGTTTTGAAATCGATATTAAAAGTCAAACACCGGAGCGTCGCTGTTCTGCTGGTGTTTTCTTTTCAGTGAAGAGAAGGGTCTTCCTGTGTTGCGCTCTCTCTGCGTAAAAAAAAGGCTTCACTTACAGGACATACCAAGGCTAGCTGGTTCCCCCCGTTTCCAGTCTTGATGCTAAGCTAAGCTAACTGTTTCTAGCTTGTTGTTTCATATTCAACACACTACCTTCAGTGAATAAGTGTATGTCACTAAAATGTCAAACTATTCCTTTGATTTAATCACATTGTGATGAGAAATCAAACACGTCAACCCTGGAAGATTTCAAGCAACGTTTATCCACATGTCATAATGAGAGACTTTATCAGTTTATCACATTCACAGCTGTGTTTTTTTCCCCTAATTACACTGACATTATGTCAAGAAACTCCAGATATATGGTATATGGTTTCTAATCCCATTACCTTTGGACTTTAAATGTTTCAACCCTAAATCTCATTCACTTGGCAAATTATTTGGATTTTGGAACCACTTCTTGACTGGCAGCTGTTCAAAACCATGAATTGTTGTCTACATAAACCTTTCATTTGTCAGTGATGCACCTCCCCCAAAAAGTAAAACCAGTGATAGATTCTTTTCTCTTTGTTTGGGAGAGGAACAGCATATAGTAACGACTGACAACCTTCTCTTAATATTTTCCATCCACTCAGTTTCATTTAATTTCTGTTTGCTGCTATAGAAAGTAACGCTGATGAACCATCAACCAAGAAAAGTGACAAGGTGTTCCAATAAAATCAAATGACTTCAACCTTCTGCATTGTTTATTGTGTTGCGTCTCTGTCTCCTCTGTTTCTTTCTGTGCAGTTCACTGAGTGAAACGGCAGCAAAAGTATTTTGTGTGCAATTTACAGCTTAAAAATACAGAATTTTAAAATGTAGGAGTAGAAATATAAAAGTAGTTCATTCTGGGGCTTTTTTTTTTTAGCAGTTTTCTAAATATGTCATGTGGTCTAAAATATCTTATGTTTGAATCATAAAATGTCTCGTTGTTAGAGTTACCAGAGGAGCACCACAGAGGAACCAGGGGAGACAGGGAGAGGAAGGGGTGGACACAGAGTCATGCAAACTCACATTCACACACAATCACACACAGAATACTCCCTCCATCCAACCCCTCCAATGTAGCATGCAGCATCTCAGTGAGACGGAGACAGACAAGAGAAAATGGACATACTGTAGAAACCGGCCATGACGGAGTTTTGACAGCGGTCCCCCGTATAGTCATTAGGACACCTGATGGAGGGAAAACAAGACACAGAGGGGGGAGAGGGAGGAGGTGGGGAGGGTTAAAGATTCAGAGGGAAGAGAGGAGGAGGAGAAGATCACAGAGACAGATAGAAAAGATGGGACCAGAGAGGAGGAGGGGAAGGAGGGAGACATAAGAGAGCAGAGAGATGAGGGATTAGAAACAGCACAATCCACCAACTACACAGAGAGAGAGAGATGACCTGCATACTCTGACATCACCGCCATCAATATGACATCACTACTACACGGTTAAGACAATCATCACAGTCATGAAGGTCATGTGATGGTGGTGCAGGAAGTAGGAGGGATCGTTAGGTTAAGTCTTTAACCTCCAACCCCTCTGACACACAAACACAGATGCACACAAGCACACGCACACACATACACTAAAAAAAGCCTTATATTACATTATGGATCATTCATTGCAGCCATTTCTTAACCCCTAACCATGAATAGTACAAAAAAAATCCTCTCTGACATAAAAGTATCTATACTGGCTGAGCAAATTATGTTTGAGCGATTCATGTTCATGATGTCCTTATTCTAAAAGAGAGTGTAGCATTATCCACAATTAACAAATAAATCTGAGTGGAGCGGATTACTATTAACAAGATGAGTTTCACTGCAGTATCAGGGCAAACGATGAGCCAAAAGAACCGTAACGTTCTGTATAGCTGAGGGAAACTGCTGTTAGGTGATAACTGTCTGTGTGTCTGTCGCTACGAGCGACACCTTTCACATTACACCTAGTTATCTGACCCATTATTATTATCAATATTGATCAAAGCAGCTTTGATGCAGTCTATAAATGAATAATAATGACATGAATAATATCCTAAAATGATTATCTTGTAAGCATAAAGGTGTGGATGGGATATGGAATATATAAACAAACACACTGTATCTCTGGCCTCCTGGGTATTTTCTGCAATGCTTATGACTTCATCAACACAATGCAGAGTAGAGTTATAGCTGTGTCGCACTCCAGGTAGTCAGTATGCCTTTGGATGTGACTTGTAGAAGTCAGCGTATTTTGAGGTCAAGGTTTAATGAAGCTGAAACGTGGGGCACCAAAAACCCAGCAAGAAATGAAAGTGGTGTGCCTGTTTAGTCTTTAGCCTGAAAACATCTTCGCTCTGTGCAATGCTGTGTTTGTGTGAAAGGCTGGTAACCAATCAGAGATGTCTATGATTAAAAAAAAAGAAGCCCAATATGATGAAAGCTAGCCTTAAAAAACAAGGACTTGTCAAAATGATCTTCTGACAAATGCAAAAATAGTGACGTGTAAAACCTGATTACACACTCATATTCACACACACAGATAGAGAGAGAGAGAGAGAGAGAGAGAGCGAGAGAGCGAGAGAGAGCGAGAGAGGCCTCCACAGTGTGTGAGCATGAAAATGGTTGGAGAAGGTTTTGGGATTTCTTGGGCATAAATAACAGCAACAGTTTACATCCAGCTGCAGAATGTGCTGTTTTGTTTCTGGATGGGTGGTGAGCTGTCAGAGATATCTCAGGCTGAATATGATTCATATGCTGGCATCAGCCATCAAACTCACAACACTGAAACAACTAGGCTCCTCACTGCCTCGCTGCTGCTAGAAAACTGATGCGCACATACATCATTCCAAATATTCGATGCTAAGTACTGATACCGCCATTATTTTATATGAATCCTTACCAGCTGTTTGAGACACATACTACAGGACCTCATTTCAACTGATGTCCTTAAGAAAATAGAAAAAAAATGTAGTGAGTAGAGTGTTTTAAATTGTGAAATGTCTTGAACTGTGTGTTGTAATGGGTGTCATGGCTCTCACCCAGCCAGGAGTAATTGATTTAATCTTTTTATTGCCATAATTGATGGCAGAGCAGCTTTTATTGCAGTCAGATGAAACATATACATGATATAGAAAACCTGATCCAACAGCAGTCCACTTTACACTGTAGATGAATCATGATGGACCACAGCAGTAGGATATTATGGGTGTGGCCCCATTACAGTGATTACAGGATAAGAGGGGTGCTCTGGCTCTAATAACCATACTGTGTTTATTACAGTGATTTACTATCTGGTCAAAACAGTATCCGGTTTGAAATACAAGGACCTTTGTCCTATCCTCATGCATATACTATCCTTTTCTCCCCTTTCTCACCACTAAAGAGACAACTTGCATTTTGAATCAATTACAGCAAAACCCCTCAGAAAAGCCCACTCAGCAATTTCCCATAGAGTTATAAATAGAGCAGAGAGGGTGAGGTGGAAGACACCCAGAAGCAGTCATGCCGCCAGAGCTTTTACTGTATATCATTTCTTTTTTCATTCTCCTCTTCTTTGTCTCTCTCTGCTTCTCATTTGGCCTCTTCTCTCCACCCTTTACTTATCTAGTCGGTTGGTTTTTTTTGCTTTCCCCCCCTTTTTTTCCAGACTGTGCTGTTTCTCAGCCCAGAGAATGAGCACAGTGGCGGGGGGGAGCCAGCACACCTTTGTTCCAACCATCTGAAGGAAAGCAAAGCATGTGATTCATTTTGTTACATGCATTATACAAAGGCTCATCAAATCAAAAAGGCATCACCACGACTCTCTGCTCATGGCATTTGTAGATTAGATTTAATGACATTAAACTTTATTGATTCCAAAGAGAAAAATGACATTTTCAACCAATAGCTGGAAATGCAATGTTAATGCTAATGCTTCCTGTTGGCTGCCAGGCTGGAGTTTACCAGCAAAGCTAAGATGAATCAGAATCAGAGCTATCTGCAAAGCTGCACAGACAACTATAACAAATGTTGAAAGGAACACTGAGTAAGCAAGACACTGAGCTTTAACTACCAACAGCTAGCCAGAGGGCATGTTTGTATGTTCTGATCTCCACTTGAACCTCCACACTCTTTTTAAACCAGGGTGCCTTTCTGTAGGTACCGTCCTCCACTTTAACCTACCGGCTCCGTTTGGGAGTACTGCATCACTTTCCCCTTCAGGGAAGAGGAGATTCTGCTTTTCCATGGTCGACACAAATGAGCTTGCAAATACCACCTCAAATTTCAGGCACATTAAGGTTTTTTTTTCCTGCCTGCCACTGCCATGCAGTGCCCTGATTTGCAGCTCTTGTGTGCAGCATTGTGAGTGTCTTGGTGTGTGAGTTTGAGTGGGGGGGGGGGTCACCATTATTTCTGAAGTGAGCAGACAGTCTACGAACAGCCGTTTTATTTACATCCTGTTATCCACTGGCCCAAACACACAGGCCAACAAAGGATGAGAAGCTACACTAACTAATGCCTAGTCTGCTGCTGCCGTTCTAGGCTGCTGTACTGTAAGCTCTTGAAATATGCAGTGTGTCCATATGTAACACAATCATGCACACAGGCCTGTAAAATCCTGCACATCTTGTACCCCTGGATTTCTCTATATGCAGCTCATAACGTCTATATGCACACTCTCAAACAAAGTTTTCTGCTTGTCAGCACCACGGAAAAAAAAAAAAAAAATCCTCATTTATCCTTCAGCAATGACCGGAAGGTATATCAGATGAGAGATAGAGAGAGGCAGGGAGGGAGAGTGAAGAGAGGAAGCAAATGATAGAAATGTATAATGAAAAATGGAAATGCGGAAACAAAGAACAAAGAATGGAGAACAGGAAGGATCTAAGGGTGGATTTCTAGCAGATCCATCCAACTGTACAAGAAGCATATCAACAACAAAGCTTTTGATCACGCACGACTATAAACGCCATCTGTTATCTGCACTAGTGTTCGTTACACATCTAAAAATTGACCCAGGATGTATGGCAAGATGGAACTGGAAGATTACAAGCTCCAGTTTACAACAAGACAATTCACAAAGTGGAAAACAAAGATGTGTGTTGCACTGAGCTCACAGCCATTGGCATATTTTAACATTTACTGTGTAACCAAGCAATGGCAACACAACCAGATACGTGGTAAAACTCTGCAAATGTACACCTCTCCTACACTAGCATAACATGCTATGAGCTACAATGGAAGTTTTTTAAAACAAACAGAGAACAAATAATTAGATTCTATGAACCCTGTTAACCCTGGTCTGCATCAATGCATCACTTCTACTACATTTCAGATGCAGCTTTCCATGAATGTGACCGTTAGTTTGTCAAGATACCCATCCTGTCTCCTCTGAACTGGAAC